>JBBGZY010000787.1:0-606500 GCA_037952925.1 Lithobates clamitans | reverse complement strand
AAGCCATCCAATGCCATTGGGACAATCTCAAAATGGTCAGATTCTGATGGCATCTCAATGTTACTGTAGAGCTTTGGTACACGCCTAAGGCTAATGTTACATTTCTTAATGCGAGGAGTCTTCGTCACTTTGTCATCATCACTTTCTGGAGGAAGCGCAAATTGAACACGACGTTTTAGTGGAGTCTCACTGTGAATGTCACTTTTTGCTGTAATCTCAAAGTGAACGTAACATTCTGGCGAAGTGTCTATGTGAATGTCATTTTTTGTGGAGTTTCAATGTGAATGTCACACTCTGGTGGAGCCTTAATGTGAGGTTCACACTCTGGTGGAATCTCCATGTAAAGGTCACACTCTGGTGGAGCCTCAATGTCAATGTCACACTCTAGTGGAGTCCCTATGTGAAAGTCACACTCTGGTGGAGTCTCAATGTCTTTATCACACTCTGGTGGAGTCTCCATGAGAAGGTCACACTCTGGTGGAGTCTCAATATAAAGGCAACACTCTGCTGGAGTGTCACACTCTGGTGGAGTCCCCATGTGAAGTTCACATTCTGGTGGCATCTCCATAGTAAGGTTACATACTAGTGGAGTCTCAATGTGAACGTCACATTCTGGTGAAGTCTCAATGTGAACGTCACATTCTGGTGGAATCTCAATGTGAACGTCACATTCAGTCTCGCTCACTGGGACAGGCCTGCCATGTGAGCTGTGTCTGTGGTAAGGACTTTGTAAATCTGTATTAACAAAAGAGAAATCGGATTTAGCACCTTCACCTACATTATACAAGATCAAATTTTAGACAGGAAAGGTAAAAACTTTATTGCCAGGGAAAATACATAAACCCAACATGACAAGGACACAAAATGACTATTGTTGCCCTTCATATAAAAATACTGGTTGCCTGGCACTCATACTGACCCACTGGCTGTGACACTTTCTACAAGTCAGTGAATCAAGAAGCCAGCAGCAAGTGTTTTTCAGCAGTGTGACAATGACCTTTCATAGTTTAGATGAGTGGGAGGGTCACAATGTAAGTTACAAAGCACTAGTGGTACCACCTGCCTGGCTGTCCATTGTGGCAGGGGTTGGTAAACCAACTAAGACAAATCACAAATATATTTTAAAAGAAAAACAGATTTTGTTAGCTGGCAGTATTGGTAAGAAAGTGTGTCATTTATCAGCCCTGAGATCAGACAGGAGAGGGGTCACCTGCTATGGGGGTTCATACACCAGCCTAACACTCCACTGATATGTTTGCTTTGACAGGGAGAGAAAACAAAAGCCTAATGTATTTCTGTATGGTTTCCTATCATTGATTTATAAAGATTAATATTTTCCCTTTAATTGATATATATTAATTATTCTTAAATTATTCCTAATATTAAATTATTCCTTTTTAAATGATTTATTTAAATTGAATGTATTATTCTTTCCATGTGATACATGTTTCTGTATCTATATGCCATCTTGTTGGTTGGCACTGAGGTCATAAGCTCAGCCTGTAATTAGGGGCAAAGCTTGTTTAAAAAAAAGATGTCTGGCATCTGACAGTTGGAGAGAAAGAGATGGGGTGAGCACAGATCTCACAAATGGAACTCCAGTTACTGGGCACCTGTCCAGCTTGAGATGCCTATCTGGTTCTCCGGATGATTTGTTATAAATAAACAGAGACATAATTCTACAGTTCTAGGAGAGATCCGACTGCAGTGTTGTACAATTGGCTTCTCCCCCTGCCAGTCATTGTCCCCTGTACATACATACAGTATGCACATACAGTATGGGAATGGGACCTGAAATCAATGGGAAAAAAAGATTAAATGAAAGGCTATCAGCCATCTTCTATCATTGTATCAATATCCACTGTACTTACCAGACCAGTCCTCTCTGGTCTGCCGGTGCTGGCCATTGACTTTACAGCCGGCATCAAAGCATCCAACAATGGCTCTGAAGCAGCACAAAAGTCCGAGCCCTCTTCATTCTTGTGGTCTTCTTGGTCGGGGATCTGCAGGCTGGTCATTGATCCCTCCTTCCATGGCTGGGTTTCCAATGATTGGTTTCTCTTTAGTGTTATTTGGAGAAACAACATTTTTATGATGAAATCTCATTATGAACAATAATAAAATGCACATTAAGCTTGGGAGAATGAACTGCAACAAAATCGGATCGAACAAAATCAAATCAGCTAACTCAGCTACTGTTACAGATCTGGGCAGAGCTGCCTTATATGGGGACAACTGATGACATCACAGTGGAGATGGTCATGTGACCTCTGCAGCCTTGCCAGCTATGTAAACTTTTTTTTTTTAATCTGGCACTCAGCCAAAAAAATAACTTAATAAATAGCATTGTCCTGGTTTATGAGCTTTGTGAATTCAGCCTGTAGGCTCAGTATACAGATCTAATAGGGATATGGCTACTTTAAAAAATAATGTTTTTTTTATTGAAGTGACAGTTATTTTGTTTGAAATTTAACCCTTCGGCTCGGTTCACACTAGGACGACTTGTCAGGCGACCTAGGTCGCCTGACAAATAGCGTCCCGTTCAGTACAATGGAACCGTTCTAATCGGAGCGACGCAAGTCGCTCCGACTTAGAAAAAGGTTCCTGTACTACTTTGGGGGCGACTTGGGGCGACTTGCATAAACGTCGTTTTGCAAGTCGCCGTGGCAGTTTTGTGCAGGTCGCCTCGGTGAGGCGACCTGCAAGTCGTGCCGCCCCTGGTGTGAACCAAGCCCAAGTCCCAAACCACTTTAAGACCAGGCTTTTTCTGGTACTTTTTGTTTAAAAGTTTAAATCAGTATCTTTTGCTAGAAAATTACCTATAATCCCCCAAACATTTATATTTTTTAAAAGCAGAGACCCTAGGGAATAAAATGGCGATCATTGCAATTTTTTATGTACCTTGGTATTCGTGCAGCAGATTTTCAAACACAATTTTTGGGGAAAAAATGCACTTTAATGAAAATTAAAAAAAAAACACAATATATGCCCCAATTTTATTATAAAATGTGAAAGATGATGTTATGTTGGGTAATAAATTCATAACATGTCACGCTTTAAAATTGCGCACGCTCGTGGTATGGCGAGAGACTACGGTACTTAAAAATCTCCATAGGCAACGCTTTAAATGCCTTTACAGGTTACCTGTTTAGAGTTACAGAGGAGGTCTAGCGCTAGAATTATTGCTCTCTCTCTAGAGTACCGTTTACATATGCATGCAGTGAATACGGAGGGATGGGGGCACTTTTTTTTTCCTTATTTATTTTACTTTTTATTATTTATTTTTAAACTGTCCCTTTATTTTTTAATTTTTTTATCACTTTTATTTCTATTACAAGGAATGTAAACATCCCTTGTTAAAATAAGGATGACAGGTCCCCTTTATGGAGAGATCTAGGGTCAAAAAGACCCCAAATCTCTTCTTTACCTTTAAAAGCAAAAGATTAAAAAAAATATTTTTTGATCTTTCACTATATAAAAAAAAATGATTCACATTCAGCCTGGACCTGAAGTGACGTCATGACATCACTCCGGTCCTCCAAGGCCATAGAGTATCTATTTTTTGATCATGGGAGCAGCCGGCCGCCCCATCGTATCGATTCTCGGGCGAACTGGTGGAAGTGGTAAGCCAGAGAAACGCTGGTGAGCGGTGGGAGGGCTGCAAAAAAGGTTACCAGGATTATGGCTGATATTTTCCACCATATTCCCCTAAAAATCACTTGCAAACCGCAAATGTATATATATGTATTGCGGTCAAAAAAAGGTTTTTAATCTACAAGGGGGTGTGCAGCAGATTACAGATGGGGCTCAGCGGGGGTGTAGTGACGTCTGCAGATGCGAGGAGAGGCAGAGAGGTAGAGGCATGAGCACATGGACCTTATTTATTAATTTTTATGGTAATATTAACCCTTTCGCAGCCAAACCATTTTTTTCCATTTTTCACGCTCACGTTAAAGTAACTAAAGCAAATCTTTTGGTTAATTTTGGATAGAATGGAGAAGCATTAGAGCACCTGTCAGGTTTTTATTGCTGCCTGTGCCCTAATTATTTGTAATGTTTACCATTACAATCAGAATTGAAAGAAAATCCCAAATTTTGGGTTGTCACCAGAACAGGAATAGAGGGAAATCTTCCAATGGGGACGCTAGCTCTGGTAAAAAACATAGCTAGCGGAGCTTGGTCTGTGGACGTCACCCGCTGCCACCTCTATGCTGCTGATCTGTGGATCATCCTTTTATTACATTTAATGTTTTATCTATTGCGCTAGCTAGCGCTGTATTTTTACTTTCATCTTTGCTTAATAAACTGAGTACACTTATGCCCTGTGCACACAATGTGTAATAGGACCTTGTTGTCGGAAATTCCGACCGTGTGTAGGCTCCATCACACAATTTCCATAGGAATTTCCGACACACAAAGTTTGAGAGCTTGCTATAAAATTTTCCGACAGCGAAATTCTGATCGTGTGTACACAAATCCGACGCACAAAGTGCCACGCATGCTCAGAATAAATTAAGAGACGAAAGCTATTGGCTACTGCCCCGTTTATAGTCCCGACGTTACGTGTTTTACATCACGACGTTCAGAACGATCAGATTTTCCGACAACTTTGTGTGACCGTGTGTATGCAAGACAAGTTTGAGCCAACATCCGTCGGAAAAAATCCATGCATTTTGTTGTCGGAATGTCCGATCAATGTCCAACCGTGTGTACGGGGCCTTAGAGTGTTCCCTCTGTCTTTTTGGAACGTTCTTTACCCTTATCAATACCAGCTTCTGGAGGTCCCCCCTATGTGTTACTGGATTTCACTGCTGGGCAGGAGTTCCACGTACCTGGATCGAGGACCTCAAGCCTTATGGGAGGTTTGCAACATCCCAGTGGGGATACACGCGCTTTTGACCTTCTGTGATAGGGAGGTCCACCATTTCTGGTAAGTGTATCTGGGCTTATTTTGGTGGAGGAATTGTCACCTAACATCGGAAGGATTTTCCCACTTTCCTCACGAGGGATCCTGTTATTCCTTCTGTCCGGTGACTGGAGTTTTTCCATTTGGATTGGACTTTTTCTTTTCTTTATTTTTATGTGCTGCACTTACTTCTGTTTTATTGATTTGGATATAACCCATAACCCATTGACACTACAATGAGTGCTTATTCATAGCTCTGAGCTATGAATAAGCACTCATTGTAGTGTGAAACGCGTCAGCTGCTTTTGTACGCTTCTGCTGTTATGTTTTGTGTTTATTCATGATTCAGCTTTTTAAATAAAGCATTCATCATTACACCGGTGTGCGGCTTCCAGCTTTCCTCGATTTGTCTGCCTCATCTTGCATCAGCCAGCACCTGGGACTCTTCCCTCTTGAAGGATAATACTACACTGGCTTTCATCTCCCCTGGTCTGCGCCTACCTGAGCGGTGGGACCCCTCTCTGCATTGATTTGGATATAGGCCCATAACCCTGACTGGCTTACTGGAGATATCCCCTTCTCCTTATTGTCAGGGACATTGTTACCCGGAAAAGACTCTGTTAACGCTGCTTCTCCTCTCAGCATCCACTCTGACCCTGAAACTATGAAGTTAATACCCGTTGCATACCACGGATTCCTGGATGTGTTTAACAAAAAGAACGCAGATACTCTTCCTCCCCACAGGACTTACAATTGTCCCATTGAACTCTTACCGGGGGCTGAGATCCCTTTCGGCCAAATCTATCCTGAACTGGAGGCCTTGCGCAAGTATATAGATGAAAGCCTGGAAAAAGATTTTATTCTGCCCTCTTCCTCTCCAGCAGGGGCCGGTATCTTCTTTGTGGAGAAAAAGGATCACACCCTGAGACCCTGTATAGACTGTCGTGATCTAAATAAAATAACTGTCAAAAACTGGTACTGACTTCCATTGATCCCTGAGTTGTTCCAGAGGTTGCGGGGAGCACAAGTATTTTCTAAACTAGATCTGAGAGGTGCTTGCAATCTGGTTCAGATCAGGGAGGGAGACGAATGGAAGACAGCCTTTAGGACACGCTTTGGGCATTTCGAATACTCAGTCATGCCCTTCGGTCTCTGCAATGCCCCAGCCACCTTCCAGCACCTGGTAAATTACGTTTTTCTGGACTTCCTTGATCTGTTTATTATTGTCTATCTCGATGACATTCTTATTTTCTCTGACATGATTGAAACTCATCGCACCCACGTAATGAAGGTTTTGAGTAGACTTCGGGAACATCACCTCTATGCCAAGGCTGAGAAGTGAAACTTTGAGAGACGGACAATACAGTTTCTGGGACTTGTCATCTCCACTGATGGTATTTCCATGGAGGAAGGTCGCCGCTGTCTTGGAATGGCCAGCCCCTACGGACAGAAAGGTGGATCAAAGGTTTGTGGGATTTGCTCATTTCTATAGAAAATTTATTAAGAACTTTTCTGGAATTATCTCTTCCATTACACTTTTCACCAAACAGCATGTTCCCTTCCTGTGGAGTCCAGAAGCACAAGGATCTTTTGAATGGTTAAAAGCCTTGTTCACCTCGGCACCTATCCTGAAGCATCCTAGTCCTTGGCCTATGTTCTGGAGGTGGACGTCTCTGAAAACGCAGTAGGGGCCATATTATCGCAACGACAGGGACCTAAATCATTACTTCATCGCGTGGCTTTCTTCTCCAGGAAATTGAATCCATCTGAGAGAAACTACGACGTAAGGGGACTGGGAACTGTTGGCAATTAAAGCTGCCCTTGAAGAGTGGCATTATCTGTTGGAGGGCGCTCTTCACCCTACACTTATTTTTACCAACCACAAGAACCTAGAATACTTGAGAACAGCCAAAAGACTTAGACCTCGGCAGGCAAGATGGGCACTGTTCTTCTCCCACTTCACATTTCATATTTCATATTACCTTTCCCCCTGGTTCAAAGAATGGTAAACCAGACGCGCTGTCGCGCATGTTCCATGATCCTGTCCGAACCTCGAAACCAGACACTATTTTACCGGCCAAGAATTTCCTCCTTCTTCAGTCAGACCTGATGACCCAAATAAGAGCTGATATGTTGGATCACCCCCCTTCTCAAGACTTATCTCTCCAGCTAAAGGACGGGCTCTATTACCACAACGAACAGATCTTTGTCCCGGAGCAGTTTAGGGTTTCTGTCCTGAAAATTTGCCACGATCATCCCTTGGCAGGCCATTTTGGGATCCACAAGAGCACAGATCTAATTTCCCGTTCTTTTTGGTGGCCAGACTTGATACGGGACTGTAATAAATATGTCAAAACCTGTGTAATTTGTCAATGCAGACAGACTGATTGAGCCAAAACTTGGGGTCTACTGGAATGCCTTCCTGTGCCTAAGAAACCATGGAGCATGATATCCATGGATTTCATTGTAGAGCTTCCTCCATCTGAAAACGATACCACCAAATTTGTCATGGTCAATCGTCTGACCAAGATGGCACACTTTGTTCCCTTACAGGGAACCCCTTCTGCAACGTTCATCAGAGAAATTGTGAGACTACAGGTATCCCCGACAATATCGTCTCTGATCGAGGGGTGCAATTCACTTCCAGATTTTGGAGGGCCCTTTGTGAAGCTTTGAACATCAAACTCCGTCTGTCCACTGCTTACCACCCCCAAACAAATAGACAGACGGAGAGAACCAACCAAACTTTAGAACAATACCTGCGTTGTTTCTCCTCTTTCTCACAGGATGATTAGTCACCTCTTCTCCCGCTAGTGGAATTAGCATACAACTCCATCCATTCTGCTACTAAACAAACACCCTTTTTCGCCAACTACAGGTACCACCCTTCCTTTTTGCCTGAAGTACCCATAGAATCTTCTGTACCTGCTGTTTAAGACAGACTGAGTTTTTTCAACTCCAATAATAAATTGCTTCAAGACACCATCTCTAAAGCCCAGGCAAACAACAAAAAATATTTGACAGGAAGAAGAGGGGTAACTTGAGTCTGGAACCAGGAGACAAGGTCTGGTTATCCACCGCAAATTTGAAACTTAAGTGTCCCGCCAAGAAACTTGGTCCGAAATACATGGGCCCCTTTCCAGTAGGGAGAAAGATCAACTCTGTGGCCTTCAAACTAGTTTTACCAAGGAATCTAAAAATTCACCCTGTTTTCCATATCCTCATATCTCTTTATTAAACACAACAGTACCTAATCCCTTTCCCATGTACCTGTATCCTGTTCAATCCTGCTATTACCTGCCTGATATCCGTTGCTGAACCTTGGCTTTCCTTGACCTTGCTTCTGGACTCTCCTACACCTCTTACTACTGGTTCCTGATCCCGGCTTCCTATTTGACCCTGCTTCTGCCTGATGACTTGGTACCTTGCTGCCCGCCTGCTACCAAACCCGGCTATCCTTGTGACTTTGCTTCTGTCTCCTGTTTGGTCCGTAACTACATTCCTGCGACCTGCTGCGATTTTCTGCTTTCCAAAAGTCGCATCATCTGCTTCAAGCTTCCGAGGCTACATCTGCAGGCACACGTGTTCCTCCTGTCCCTTGGGTCCTTCTGTCTCCACTCTCAGCAGGACCCGGGTTGGAGATACAAGAGAGGCTGACCTCGTCACTTCAGACTCCGACCAAGTACGTTACACTAAGGCACTTTAACTGATGGCCGGTGTGTACTAACTCCTATTTAACATAAGTTTAAATGTGATTGCTTAAATCTGAACACAGCTACATCCCCAGTTATAAGAGGGCGTGCACACTTATGCAACCACATTATTTTAGGTTTTTATTTTTTCTTCCCCCCTAAAAGATTTCAGTTTGTTTTTCAATTGAGTTGTGCAGTTTATAGGTCACATTAAAGGTGGAAAAAGTTCTGAAATGATTTATCTTTGTTTCATTTTTTTACATCACAGAAACCTGACAGTTTAACAGGGGTGTGTAGACCTTTTATATCCACTGTAGGCCTTCAATAAAATGGCAGACTGCCTACAAGTCCTGGTCCAATGAGCAGCAGTCATTGGTTGTTAGGGATGCCGGCCCTGCTAGCAACCAATGATGTCTGCATGCTTTGTGCTCTGCAGCACGTTTCTCCCTCCAGCTCCCGCCTCCTGCCTGCCAGATTACAGGTAGACTGAGCACTGTGATAGGGGCAACTCGTCTAGATATAAACTCTGATGGGGCAAATGATCTATGGGGACACTGTGATGGGGTAACAGACCTATATGTACTGTCAGGAAGCAACTGATCCCTGGGGGCACTTTGATGTGGCAACTAACCTATGGGGGCAATTAGTATATGGGGGTACTGTGATGAGGACAACTGATCTATGGGGGCACTGTGATGGGGCAACTAATCTATGGGGGCACTGTGTGAGGCAACTGACATATATGTACTGTAATAGGGCAACTGATCCCCGGGGGCAATTTGATGTGCCAACTCATCTATGGGGTTACTGTGATGAGGGCAACTGATCTATGAGAACACTGTGATGGGACAATCAATCTATATCTGTACTCTGATGGGAAAACTAATCAATCAAGGCATTCTGATTGGGCAACTAATCAATGAGGCATTCTGGAAATGCCATGTTGGAAAAGTGCACGATGACCAAGGGCACGGAGTGATGGTAGCATCTTCTCTTTCAATATCGAGCAGTACATCTGTGAATTCACGATACCATCAATGAAATGCAGCCCCCCGACACCAGCAGCACTCATGCAGCCCCACAAAAGGACACTGCCACCACCATGTTTCACTGTAGGCACCATACATTTTTCTTTGTACTCCTCACCTTTGTGACGCCATACAGTTTTGAAGCCATCAGTTCCAAAAACATTTATCTTGGTCTCATTACTCCTGAGTACAGAGTCCCAGTAGTCTTCTTTTTTTTCACACGGGCCCTTGCAAATTTTAGGTCGGCTTTTTTGTGCATGGGCTTGAGGAAAGGCTTCCTTTGTGGATGACGCCCATGCATGCCATTCCTCTGCAGTGTAAGCTGTATTGTGTCACGGGAAACAATCACAGCAGTTTGTCTTTCTACTTCTTTAGTTAACTGCAGTGAACTTGCATGGCGATATTCTTCAGCCCTTCTTATCAGAAGGTGCTAACTTCCGTGGATGGCCTGGATGTCTCTGTGAGATAGGTTGCAGTTCCATCTTTGTTACATTTTTGTATAACTTTTTCTACAATATTCTGATAAGTAAAGCTTTGCTGATCTTCTTGTAGCCTTCGCCTTTCTTGTGTAAAGAAATAATTTCTTTCTCAGGCCTTGTGACATTTCTCTTCCATGTCGTGCCATTGCAGACAGCATGAAATGGGAAGTTTTTATAATATAATTCTAGTTAAAGTAGAGTATGTAAATTATGCCCATATCCAGAAATGATACAGAACAACAAAGGAATCCCCTTAAGTGGGACTGTACTGGGCAGACAGTTGGATGACAACTGCGTTTATAAAAGTAACAAAACTTTATTTATACAAAATTAGGCAAAGTACAAAGGAAGCTAAAAGCATTGGTGCGGTCGATACATACTGTATACAACCCCTGGCAAAAATGATGGAATCACCAGTCCCTGAGGATGTTCCTTCAGTTGTTTATTGTTGTAGAAAAAAAGCAGATCACAGACATGGCCAAAAACTAAAGGCATTTCAAATGGCAACTTTCTGGCTTTAAGAAACACTAAAAGAAATCAAGAAAAATAATTGTGGTGGCCAGAAACAGTTAGATTTATAGAACAAGCACAGGGAATAAATTATGGAATCACTCAACTCTGAGGAAAAAATTATGGAATCATGAAAAACAAACAAACAAAATAACACTCCAACACATTACTAGTACTTTGTTGCACCACCTCTGGCTTTTATAACTGCTTGCAGTCTCTGAGGCATTGACTTAATGAGTGATAAACAGTACTCTTCATCAATCTGGCTCCAGCCTTCTCTGATTGCTGTTGCCAAATCATCTTTGCAGGTTGGAGCCTTGTCATGGACCATTTTCTTTAACTTCCACCACAGATTTTCAATTGGATTGAGATCCGGACTGTTTGCAGGCCATGACATTGACCTTATGTGTCTTTCTTCAAGGAATTTTTTCACAGTTCTTGCTCTATGGCAAGATGCATTATCATCTTGATAAATGATTTCATCATCCCCAAACATCCTTTCAATAGATGGGATAAGAAAAGTGTCCAAAATTTCAATGTAAACCTGTGCATTTATTGAAGATTTAATGACATCCATCTCCCCAGTGCCTTTACCTGACATGCAGCCCCATATCATAATTGACTGGAAATTTGCATGTTTTCTTCAGACAGTCGTCTGCATAAATCTCATTGGAACGGTACCAAACAAAAGTTCCAGCATTATCACCTTGCCCAATGCAGATTCGAGATTCATCACTGAATATGACTTTCATCCAATCATCCACAGTCCACGGTTGCCTTTCCTTAGCCCATTGTAACCTTGTTTTTTTGTGTTTAGGTGTTAGAGATGGCTTTCTTTTAGCTTTTCTGTATGTAAATCCCATTTCCTTTAGGCGGTTTCTTACAGTTCGGTCACAGATGTTGACTCTAGTTTCCTGCCATTTGTTCCTCATTTGTTTTGTTGTACATTTTCTGTTTTCAAGGTATATTGCTTTAAGTTTTCTGTCTTGACGCTTTGATATCTTCCTTGGTCTACCAGTATGCTTGCTTTTAACCACTTGCCGACCGCCTCACGCAGATGTACGTCGGCAGAATGGCACGGGCAGGCAGAATCACGTACCTGTACATGATCTGCCTCCCGCAGCGGGGCGTCCGATCGGACCCCCCCCGGTGCCCGTGGCGGTTGGCTTGTGTCTGGGAGCGATGAGAGGCGAGGGGGAGACCATCCATTCGTGGCCCCCCCTCGCGATCGCTCCCAGCCAATGAGAATCTTCCTCTGCTGCTGTATGCTAAACAGCAGCAAAGGAAATTATGTCATCTCTCCTCGGCTCAGTATTTTCCGTTCCGGCGCTGAGGAGAGAAGACTGTAATGTGAGTGCACAACACTACACATCACAGTAGAACATGCCAGGCACACTTTACATCCCCCCATAACCCCCCGATCACCCTCCCCGATCACCCCCCAATCACCCTCCCCCCCCCCCGTTACACTGACACCAAGCAGTTTGTTTTTTTTCTGATTACTGCATCGTGTCAGTTTGTGACAGTTAGTGTGTTAGAGCAGTTAGTGTTAGCCCCCTTTAGGTCTAGGGTACCCCCCTAACTCCCCCCAATAAAGTTTTAACCCCTTGATCACCCCCCTGTCGCCAGTTTCGCTAAGCGATCATTTCTCTGATCACTGTATTAGTGTCACTGGTGACGCTAGTGAGGGAGGAAAATATTTAGGTTCGCCGTCAGCGTTTTATAGCGACAGGGACCCCCATATACTACCTAATAAAGGTTTTAACCCCTTGATTGCCCCCTAGTTAACCCTTTCACCAGTGATCACCGTATAACTGTTACGGGTGACGCTGGTTAGTTCGCTTTTTTTTTTTATAGTGTCAGGGCACCCACCGTTTATTACCGAATAAAGGTTTAGCCCCCTGATCGCCCAGCGGTGATATGCGTTGCCCCAGGCAGCGTCAGATTAGCGCCAGTGCCGCTAACACCCACGCACGCAGCATACGCCTCCCTTAGTGGTATAGTATCTGAACGGATCAATATCTGATCCGATCAGATCTATACCAGCGTCCCCAGCAGTTTAGGGTTCCCAAAAATGCTGTGTTAGCGGAATCAGCCCAGATACCTACTAGCACCTGCGTTTTGCCCCTCCGCCTGGCCCAGCCCAGCCCACTCAAGTGCAGTATCGTTCGATCACTGTCACTTACAAAATACTAAACACATAACTGCAGCGTTCGCAGAGTCAGGCCTGATCCCTGCGATCGCTAACAGTTTTTTTGGTAGCTTTTTGGTGAACTGGCAAGCACCAGCCCCAAGCAGCGTCAGGTTAGCGCCAGTACCGCTAACACCCACGCACGCACCGTACACCTCCCTTAGTGGTATAGTATCTGAACGGATCAATATCTGATCCGATCAGATCTATACTAGCGTCCCCAGCAGTTTAGGGTTCCCAAAAATGCAATGTTAGCGGGATCAGCCCAGATACCTGCTAGCACCTGCATTTTGCCCCTCCGCCCGGCCCAGCCCAGCCCACCCAAGTGCAGTATCGATCGATCACTGTCACTTACAAAACACTAAACACATAACTGCAGCGTTCGCAGAGTCAGGCCTGATCGCTGCGATCGCTAACAGTTTAGCGTAGGGTACAGCATTGCACAAACTAGGCACACTTTCACAGGGTCTCCCAAGATGCCATCACATTTTGAGAGACCCGAACCTGGAACCGGTTACAGTTATAAAAGTTACAGTTACAAAAAAAAGTGTAAAAAAAAATAAAAAACACAAAAAAATATATAAGATAAAAAAAATAGTTGTCGTTTCATTGTTCTCTCTCTCTCTATTCTCTCTCTATTGTTCTGCTCTTTTTTACTGTATTCTATTCTGCAATGTTTTATTGTTATTATGTTTTATCATGCTTGCTTTTCAGGTATGCAATTTTTTATACTTTACCGTTTACTGTGTTTTATTGTTAACCATTTTTTGTCTTCGGGTACGCAATTCACGACTTTGAGTGGTTATACCAGAATGATGCTTGCAGGTTTAGGTATTATCTTGGTATCATTCTTTTCAGCCAGCAGTCGACTTTCATGTAAAAGCAATCCTAGTGGCTAATTAGCCTCTAGACTGCTTTTACAAGCAGTGGGAGGGAATGCCCCCCCCCCCCACCGTCTTCCGTGTTTTTCTCTGGCTCTCCTGTCTCAACAGGGAACCTGAGAATGCAGCCGGTGATTCAGCCAGCTGACCATAGAGCTGATCAGAGACCTGAGTGGCTCTAAACATCTCTATGGCCTAAGAAACCGAAAGCTACGAGCATTTCATGACTTAGATTTCGCCGGATGTAAACAGCGCCATTGGGAAATTGGGAAAGCATTTTATCACACCGATCTTGGTGTGGTCAGATGCTTTGAGGGCAGAGGAGATATCTAGGGTCTAATAGACCCCAATTTTTTCAAAAAAGAGTACCTGTCACTACCTATTGCTATCATAGGGGATATTTACATTCCCTGGGATAACAATAAAAATGATAAAGATAAAAAAGCAAAAAAATAATAAAGGAAAAAAAAAAAAAAGCACCCCTGTCCCCCCCTGCTCTCGCGCTAAGGCGAACGCAAGCGTCAGTCTGGCGTCAAATGTAAACAGCAATTGCACCATGCATGTGAGGTATCACCGCAAAGGTCAGATCGAGGGTCGTAATTTTAGCAGTAGACCTCCTCTGTAAATCTAAAGTGGTAACCCGTAAAGGCTTTTAAAGGCTTTTAAAAATGTATTTATTTTGTTGCCACTGCACACTTGTGCGCAATTTTAAAGCATGTCATGTTTGGTATCCATGCACTCGGCCTAAGATCATCTTTTTTATTTCATTAAACATTTGGGCAATATAGTGTGTTTTAGTGCATTCAAATTTTAAAAAGTGTGTTTTTTCCCCCAAAAATGTGTTTGAAAGATCGCTGCGCAAATACTGTGTGAAATAAAAAAATTAAACACCCACCATTTTAATCTGTAGGGCATTTGCTTTAAAAAAATATATAATGTTTGGGGGTTCAAAGTAATTTTCTTGCAAAAAAAAATAATTTTTTCATGTAAACAAAAAGTGTCAGAAAGGGCTTTGTCTTCAAGTGGTTAGAAGAGTGGGTAATGTGTGACATAAGCTTCTAAATGTTGTGCATAAAATGCCAGGACAGTTCAAACCCCCCCCCCAAATGACCCCATTTTGGAAAGTAGACACCCCAAGCTATTTGCTGAGAGGCATGTCGAGTCCATGGAATATTTTATATTGTGTACAAGTTGCAGGAAAAAGACACTTTTTTTTTTTTTTTGCAGAAAGTTGTCACTAAATGATATATTGCTCAAACATGCCATGGGAATATGTGAAATTACACCCCAAAATACATTCTGTTGCTTCTCCTGAGTATGGGGATACCACATGTGTAAGACTTTTTGGGAGCCTAGCCGCACACGGGACCCCGAAAAACAAGCACCGCCTTCAGGTTTTCTAAGGGCATAAATTTTTGATTTCACTCTTCACTGCCTATCACAGTTTCGGAGGTCATGGAATGCCCAGGTGGCACAAAACCCCCCCAAATGACCCTATTTTGGAAAGTAGACACCCCAAGCTATTTGCTGAGAGGTATAGTGAGTATTTTGCAGACCTCACTTTTTGTCACAAAGTTTTGAAAATTGAAAAAAGAAAAAAAAATTTTTTTCTTGTCTTTCTTCATTTTCAAAAACAAATGAGAGCTGCAAAATACTCACCATGCCTCTCAGCATATAGCTTGGGGTGTCTACTTTCCAAAATGGGGTCATTTGGGGGGGGTTTGTGCCACCTGGGCATTCCATGGCCTCCGAAACTGTGATAGGCAGTGAAGAGTGAAATCAAAAATTTACACCCTTAGAAATCCTGAAGGCGGTGATTGGTTTTTTGGTTTTGGGCCCCGTACGCGGTTAGGCTCCCAAAAAGTCCCACACATGTGGTATCCCCATACTCAGGAGAAGCAGTTAAATGTATTTTGGGGTGCAATTCCACATATGCCCATGGCCTGTGTGAGCAATATATCATTTAGTGACAACTTTGTGAAAAAAAAAATAATAATAAAATGTGTCACTTTCCCGCAACTTGTGTCAAAATATAAAATATTCCATGGACTCAACATGCCTCTCAGCAAATAGCTTGGGGTGTCTACTTTCCAAAATGGGGTAATTTGGGGAGGGGGGTTGTGCCATCTGGGCATTTTATGGCCTTCAAAACTGTGATAGGTAGTGAGGAGTGAAATCAAAAATTTACGCCCTTAGAAATCCTAAAGGCGGTGATTGGTTTTCGGGGCCCCGTACGCGGCTAGGCTCCCAAAAAGTCCCACACATGTGGTATCCCCGTACTCAGGAGAAGCAGCTGAATGTATTTTGGGGTGCAATTCCACATATGCCCATGGCCTGTGTGAGCAATATATCATTTAGTGACAACTTTTTGTAATTTTTTTTTTTGTCATTATTCAATCACTTGGGACAAAAAAAATAATATTCAATGGGCTCAACATGCCTCTTAGCAATTTCCTTGGGGTGTCTACTTTCCAAAATGGGGTCATTTGGGCGGGGGGTTGTACTGCCCTGCCATTTTAGCACCTCAAGAAATGACATAGGCAGTCATAAACTAAAAGCTGTGTAAATTACAGAAAATGTACCCTAGCTTGTACACGCTATAACTTTTGCGCAAACCAATAAATATACGCTTATTGACATTTTTTTTACCAAAGACATGTGGCCGAAAACATTTTGGCCTAAATTTATGTCTAAAATTGAGTTTATTGGATTTTTTTTATAACAAAAAGTAGAAAATGTCATTTTTTTTCAAATTTTCGATCTTTTTCCGTTTATAGCGCAAAAAATAAAAACTGCAGAGGTGATCAAATAACATCAAAAGAAAGCTCTATTTGTGAGAAGAAAAGGACGCAAATTTTGTTTGGGTACAGCATCGCATGACCGCGCAATTAGCAGTTAAAGTGACGCAGTGCCAAATTGTAAAAAGTGCTCCGGTCAGGAAGGGGGTAAATTCTTCCGGGGCTGAAGTGGTTAACCACCTTCCCATGTTGTTTGTATTTGGTCCATGTTTTAGACACAGCCGACTGTGAACAACCAACATCTTGTGCAACACTGCGTGATGATTTACCCTCTTTAAGGAGTTTGATAATCCTCTCCTTTTTTTCAATTGACATCTCTGGTGTTGGAGCCATGCTTCATGTCAGTTGCAACAGCTCTCCAAGGTGTGATCACTCCTTTTTACCTACATACTAACGAGCAGATTTAATCTAATGCAGGTATTAGTGTTTGTAATGAAAATTTACAGGGTGATTCCATATTTTTTTCCTCAGAATTGAGTGATTCCATAATTTACGGTATTACCTGTGCTTGTTCTATAAATCTAACTGTTACTGGCCACCACAATTATTTTTCTTGATTTCTTTTAGTGTTTCTTAAATCCAGAAAGTTGCCATTTGAAATGCCTTTAGTTTTTGGCCATGTCTGTGATCTGCTTTTTTTCTACAACAATAAACAACTGAAGGAACATCCTCAGGGACTGGTGATTCCATAATTTTTGCCAGGGGTTGTATATACCATATACCAAGGTTGCATAGATGGAATGGCTGCTGTTTCTGTCCACATGGGTGTAACAGGGGAGACAGAAATATCCAATGCGTTGTGAAAAACAATTCTTTTGCATTCTTCTTCAGGAAAAACAAACATTCACAGTGTAACTATTCCTTTTTTGTATATGACACAATTAAAACCACTTTCATAAAAACATGGTACAAATGACTTCCTGGGGTCTTGCCAAAGGGATTCTCACTGTAGTTGTTGTGTGAAAAAGGGAGAGGAGTTCTTTATGCCCACAGGGGCCCAAAGAAACTCCCAAGCCCACTGGGGTCACCCAGATCAGGACTGCAAGGACTGCCACCAATTCCTCAATCGGAATATCACAAATTTTCCACAAATGTGGCTTATATGGGAGGGTTGCAAGAAAAAAGCCACTCCTCAAGAAAGGCCTCATGCAGTCACAACTGAGCTTTACCAAAACGCACCTTGAGGATTCTGAGGCCACATGGAAAAAGGTGTTATTATCAGATGAGACTAAAATTGAATTATTTGGCCTCAACATCAAACGATATGTCTGGCGGAAATCCAATACAGCTCACCATCCAAATAACATCATTACTACAGTAATGCATGGGAGTGGTAATATCTTGTTATGGGGGTGTTTCTCTGCAGCAGGGACTGGAGCACTTGCCAGGATAGAAGGAAAAATGGATGGGACAAAATACTGTCAAATTCTTGAGTAAAATCTGCTGCCCTCTACCAGTAAGTTGTCAATGGGAAGAAGGTTTAACCTTCCAACATGACAATTACCCAAAGCACACAGCAAAAATGACCACACAGTGGTTTAAGGAGAAAAAGGTGAATGTCCTTGCATGGCCTAGTCAGAGCCCAGACTTAAACCCCATTGAAAATCTGTGGAATGATTTGAAGACTGCAGTCCACAAATGGTCACCATCAAATTTAACTAAACTTGAGCAGTTCTGCAAAGAAGAGTGGGCAAATGCAACGTCTAGATGTGCAAAATTAGTAGAGACATATCCCAACAGACTACAGGGTGTAATTAAAGCAAAAGGTGGTTCAACAAAATACTGACATAAGAGGGTGACTCAGTAATGCTGTTTTAATTTTTTTTTTCTGACATGTTGGTATTATGTTTTTCATTTGGATGTTATAAATTGCACTAAGTAAATACAGCTGGATACAACTAAAAATGTGTCTGTCTTCATTTCAAGCTACCTACTTTCTGTACCCACTGTATATATAAATTTTATCTCTGCCCATGAAAAAACCTCAATGCATGTTTAGTTTTAATAGGACTCTAACATTTCACATTTCCCCTCACTTTCTGGTTCAGAGAGAATGGTCACCAGTACAAAAGGAGGGGTGAATCTTCTCAGTGAGGTCACAGAGAACAATAAAAACTTGACAGAAGGTCTAACGCTTCCTCACTCTATCCAAAGCTAAAAAAGTTTTTGCCTAGAAATACACTCTGATGCTGCATACAAGCGGGGGGGGTTTTTCGACCGGACTGGTCCAACGGACTTTCCGACGGACTTTTGACGGACTTCCGACGGACCTTTGAACGAACGGACTTGCCTACACACGATCACACCAAAGTCCGACGGATTCGTATGTGATGACGTACGACCGGACTAAAATAAGGAAGTTGATAGCCAGTAGCCAATAGTTGCCCTAGCATGGGTTTCCGTCCGTCGGACTAGCATACAAATGAGCGGATTTTTCGCCCAGACTCGAGTCCGTCGGAAAGATTTGAAGCATGTTTCAGATCTAAAGTCCGTCAGATTTTCGACTGGAAAAGTCTGCTGAAGGTCTGATGAAGCCCACACATGATCGGATTGTCCGCCGGACTCGTCCGGTCGAAAAGTCCGCTCGTGTGTACACGGCATAAGACCAGAGTTTGGCATTGAAGTGCACTTGTGTCCAGACCATGGATAATAAAAGTATTTACATATTCTAAATCTTTAAGGCCTCATTCACAGAGGCATACCTATACGTAGACATGTGCAAAGGGCTGTCCTGGCCTGCACAGAATACACAGGTGTTCTATGCAGGCAGTCCCATTCATGTCTATTGGAATGCAGCAACTGCACGGACAAGGCTGCTGATCTCAATTTGACATCCATGCAATGCTTCACAACAGGGCTAGTGCAAACATAGGGCACCAGCATGGGTGAGGTGGTGGTAAAATTTGAATCCCCAGCCACTTGCTGGTGATTCAGATCTTTAACTGATTTGAATACATACAGTATACAGTTCTTTGCCATGAGGTTCCATGTTGAAGTTCCAGTGACCACTATGAGAGAGTGAGAGCGATAACACCAAACTTAACACATCTGCTCCCCATTCACACCTGAGACCTTGTAACACTTACGAGTCACATGACACCGGGGAGGGAAAATGGCTAATTGGGCCCAATTCAGACATTTTCACTTAGGGGTGTACTCATTTTTGTTGCCAGCGGTTTGGACATTAATGGCTGTGTGTTGAGTTATTTTGAGGGGACAGCAAATTTACACTGTTATACAAGCTGTACACTCACTACTTTACATTGTAGCAAAGTGTCATTTCTTCAGTGTTGTCACATGAAAAGATATACTAAAATATTTACAAAAATTTGAGGGGTGTACTCACTTTTGTGAGATACTGTATGTGTACTTTAGTAAAGCCAACTGTCGGCTTTCATGTGGAAATGATTCAGCGTCTGTGAAGCTGCCTATCACTTCCACAACCAGTGCTGCAATGTGCTGCCCCCCTACGTGACCCCACTTCCATGTTCCACCTGTGGGTTTGGTGCACTCATGGCGGGTGTCCATTGGAAGGGCTGCTGGAGCTCAGCAGACCTCTGTCTGCTAAGTTTCTCTCCTGGGCACAGGCCAGGAAGTGACATGTATGACATCACTTCCTAGTCATGAGCTGTCAACCAGTACCCAGTGAGATAAATAATTTTAGGACCAGATTTTCTGCATAACTGATGACCAGGACAGGTACAAGGGGGGCGGCAGGGTTGGATGCCCTGGGTGGTACAATTTACTGGAGGGAGGGGGCGCAGGTGAAGTGTGCTTCTAAAATCTTGCTGGACAGCTGAGTGTGTGTGACTGTACACACCAGCCGCTAATAGCTGCACCTGCAACTATGTGCCGAGTGCGCTCCTGCACCCGGCACAAGCCTGGCTAGAACAGACCAGCCCTTTACTTTCCTTCCCTGTTAGCGGAGATACTCCCCTGGCAAGTGCTTCGTAGTCCCGGCCCATGTCGTAACTCACTGAGAGGCGGGCCGGAGGCAGAATGGGAGGACTCAGAGGAGCATAGAGTGCTGCTGGAGCTGAGCCTGCAACCTAGAGGAACCAAGGAGGAGGAATTAAAGTGGAGTTCCACGCCAAAAAAAAAAAAAATTAGTAATGTGCTTAAAAAAAATTTAAAAAAAATTTGGAGAAAATTTTTTTTTTACTCACCTCTAAATGGCTGTTGCTAGGGGGTCCCTCGTAGTCTGCCTCCTTCGGTGCCTGGGCTGGTGACACTTCCCTCGGCACAGGAAGGGAGATTGCCTCTCCACCCTCCCTCTTGTCAATCATCTGGGACATGTGACCAGTCCCAGATGATTACGGGGCCAGTGACGGCGCGCGGCGCGACTCGCGCATGCGCAGTGGGTGCCCGGCTGTGAAGCCACAGCCGGGCGCTCGCAGTTTAAATGCCAACGCTGCCGAGTAGAGGGGGGGACGAGCGGGGCTTCGATGCCCCGCATCGCTGGACCCTGGGACAGGTAAGTGTCCGATTAAAAGTCAGCAGCTGCAGTATTTGTAATTGCCTTTTAATTTTTTTTTTTTTTCTAAATGAGAACCCCACTTTAAGCACTACAGTGTGTATCGCAATAAGCAGACAATGATTGCAGATGAATAAATTAACTCTTTGGATTGAGAGGGAGGGGGGTGGCTGAGGGGAGGTTAATTACCAATGGTGTTTAGTTTCTATAATATGCA
Source organism: Lithobates clamitans (assembly GCA_037952925.1). Taxonomy (NCBI): domain Eukaryota; kingdom Metazoa; phylum Chordata; class Amphibia; order Anura; family Ranidae; genus Lithobates; species Lithobates clamitans. Next base: position 585,324 of record JBBGZY010000787.1, on the reverse strand, counting down.
GCATGAGGGGGTTAATGTAATGCCACTGGTCACTGATGCATTAGTGACCGACCAGTGGCAGTTAATTAACCCCTTTGTGCTGCGTTAGTGGCTGCATTAACCACTTCTGGACCAAGTCTATTTTGATTCTATTTTGATTCTTGTTGCTTACAAGTTAAAATCAGTATTTTTTTGCTAGAAACTTACTTAGAACCCCCAAACATTATATATATATATAATTTTTTAGCAAAGACCCTAGAAAATAACATGGCGGTTGTTGCAATATTTTATGTCACACTGTATTTTGTGCAGCGGTCTTTCAAACGCAAGTTTTTTGGAAAAAATAAGAAAACAGTAGTTAGCCCAATTTTTTTGCATCTTGTGAAGGATGATGTTACGCAGAGTAAAAAGATACCTAACTTGTTACGCTTCAAAATTGCATGCACCCATGGAATGGCGACAAACTATAGTACTTTAAAATCTCTATAGGTGACGTTAAAAAAAATGTTAACGGGTACCTGTTTAGTGTTACAGAGGAGGTCTTTTGCTAGAATTATTGCTCTTGCTCTAACGATTGCGACGATACCTCACATGTGTGATTTGAACACTGTTTAAATTTTCGGGCTCAACTTACGTATGCATTTTGTTTGGTGCGTGAGCTCACGAGGACAGGGGCGCTTTAAGAAAATGTTGTGGTTTTTTTTCTTATTTTTTTGTATTTTTATTTTTTTATTTAACGCTGTCCCTTTCAAAAAAAAAAAAATTGATCACTTTTATTGCTGTCACAAAGAATGTAAACATCCCTTGTGAAAGTAATAGGCAGTGACAGGTACTCTTTAAGTCCCTCCTTTGCACTTAAAAGTATTCAAAATGCCAAAATCTGCGTTTTGGAATACTGACTTTTTTTTTTAAATCGGCGCCATTGGTTGCCGAGTAAACCGGAAGTGATGTCCTGACGTCGCTTCCATGTTTTTACATCGGAGACCCGATCAAAGCCGTTTCTGGCTTTGTTCGGGACTCCACACAGCCGGCGGACATACCGGATTGTCGCTCGGGTCTCCTGGTTGGACGGAAGACCCGGGCAGAGCAGCAGAAGGTGGCGGGAGGGGAACGTCCCCTCCCGCTTCTTTTGATAATAGCCGAGTGGCTCATTAGCTCTAATAAATGGTACCGGGATGATGCTTGCAGCTGCGGACATTACCCTGGTACAACCCCTTCAAGCAAATGATGTACTGGTCGTACTGGACGTACTAGTCGGTCACTAATGCATCAGTGACCAGTGGAAATACATTAATCCCCTCATGCTGCATATTACAAATTGAGTCAAACACCAGTGATAGAAACAAAGTCCCAATGCGATAAAAAAGGTTCTTTGGTAACACCATCCACCACCTTCACGTGACTGATTCTGAGACAGTCACCTCCACCATAGATAAAGTGCTCACTTACCAGTTTGCATAGACCTCCTATCATGAAAGGTCAGTGACACTTGTGGCTCTAAACCCAGCCAGGGCATTTATCCATCCCAGGAACCTCTTATGGCAAGTCGACCCACCGTCCAGGGAACAATATTACATATGGTCCCCAAAATACAAAAGGTTCTCTCCACATAGTATTAAAATTTTTAAAAACTTTATTCAAGGTATAAAATATTGCAATTACAGCAAGAAGAACATGTAATCGCATTAGGATCAAAACAAGCTGGCCGGTTAATCACAGCTACCCATCCTACCAGGATTCAAGAAGCGCGGTGATGTCAGCATATTGCGAGTGGGCCTTTTGTATTTTGAGGACCATCTGTGATATCATTAACTGGAGGGTGAGTCCACTTGCCATAAGAGGTTCCTGGGACGGTTAAAGGCCCCGGCTAGGTTTAGAACCACAAGTGTCACTGACCTTCCGTGATAGGAGGTCCGTGCAATCTGGTAAGCGAGAACTTTATCTATGGTGGAGCTGACTGTCACAGGAGCACTCAATTTAAGTTGCGGATGTTACCAAAGAACTTGTTTATGATTTTATGATTTGGGACTTTTCTATATTTCACAATAGAGTTTGTGGCTGCTTTAGATGTTCATGTTTATTTTAGAATAATTAGCGCAGTTTTTTGCTTTATTTGATGCATATTACAAATACCATTGGTAATTAACCACTTGCCGACCCATCACAGTACATACAGTGGGGACGGAAAGTATTCAGACCCTCATAAATTTTTCACTCTTTGTTATATTGCCGCCATTTGCTAAAATCATTTAAGTTCATTTTTTTTCCTCATTAATGTACACACAGCACTCCATATTGACAGAATTGTTGACATTTTTGCAGAATTATTAAAAAAGAAAAAATGAAATATCACATGGTCCTAAGTATTCAGACCCTTTGCTCAGTATTTAATAGAAGCACACTTTTGATCTAATACAGCCATGAGTCTTTTTGGGAAAGATGCAACAAGTTTTTTACACCTGGATTTGGGGATCCTCTGCCATTCCTCCTTGCAGATCCTCTCCAGTTCTGTCAGGTTGGATGGTAAACGTTGGTGGACAGCCATTTTTAGGTCTCTCCAGAGATGCTCAATTGGGTTTAAGTCAGGGCTCTGGCTGGGCCATTCAAGAACAGTCATGGAGTTGTTGTGAAGCCACTCCTTCGTTATTTTAGCTGTGTGCTTAGGGTCCTTGTCTTGTTGGAAGGTAAACCTTCGGCCCAGTCTGAGATCCTGAGCACTCTGGAGAAGGTTTTCATCCAGGATATCCCTGTACTTGGCCGCATTCATCTTTCCCTCGATTGCAACCAGTCGTCCTGTCCCTGCAGCTGAAAAACACCCCCACAGCATGATGCTGCCACCACCATGCTTGGCTGTTAGGACTGTATTGGACAGGTGATAAGCAGTGCCTGGTTTTCTCCACACATACCGCTTAGAATTAAGGCCAAAAAGTTCTATCTTGGTCTCATCAGACCAGAGAATCTTATTTCTCACCATCTTGGAGTCCTTCAGGTGTTTTTTAGCAAACTCCATGCAGGTTTTCATGTGTCTTGCACTAAGGAGTGGCTTCCGTCGGGCCACTCTGCTATAAAGCCCCGACTGGTGGAGGGCTGCAGTGATGGTTGACTTTCTACAACTTTCTCCCATCTCACTGCATCTCTGCAGCTCAGCCACAGTGATCTTTGGGTTCTTCTTTACTTCTCTCACCAAGGCTTTTCTCCCCGATAGCTCAGTTTGGCCGGACGGCCAGCTCTAGGAAGGGTTCTGGTCGTTCCAAACATCTTCCATTTAAGGATTATGGAGGTCACTGTGCTCTTAGGAACTTTAAGTGCAGCAGAATTTTTTTGTAACCTTGGCCAGATCTGTGCCTTGCCACAATTCTGTCTCTGAGCTCTTCAGGCAGTTCCTTTTGACCTTATGATTCTCATTTGCTCTGACATGCACTGTGAGTTCTAAGGTCTTATATAGACAGGTGTGTGGCTTTGCTGATCAAGTCCAATCAGTATAATCAAACACAGCTGGACTCATATGAAGGTGTAGAACCATCTCAAGGATGAACAGAAGAAATGGACAGCACCTGAGTTAAATATATGAGTGTCACAGCAAAGGGTCTACTTTGGACCTTAGGACCACGTGATGTTTCAGTTTTTCTTTTTTAATAAATCTGCAAAAATGTCAACAATTCTGTGTTTTTCTGTATGGGGTGCTGTGTGTACCGTACATTAATGAGGAAAAAAAAATAATTTAAATGATTTTAGCAAATGGTTGCAATATAACAAAGAGTGAAAAATTTAAGGGGGTCTGAATACTTTCCGTCCCCACTGTATACTGCTATGGGGTGGCAGCTACAGGCGTATGTTGCTGCCTGTTTCAGGGTTTTGAGTGCATGCTCCCACTCACCTACTCACCTGTGATTTGAGCAGCAGGAGACTGTCAGCAGATCCCAGCCAATGATTCATGGCCGTGACATACTGATCGGCTGTGTCAAATCACACTTTAAGTGCCTCTAATAAAAATACATATAATTAAAATGTGTGAGTGAACTCTTTCTATCGAATTAAACCTCATTTAATTTGTATTATTTTAAGTATTTTCTCATTCTTTCTTTGCACCCTGGGGGCAGTTTGCCATCTTTGCCCTGGACACCAAGTGACCTTGTCCCAGCACTGGGTCCAGGCACCTGGGTGGATCCCGATTATAAAGTCGGGATCTTTCCCAGACTGCACCGGCCAAGTGTAGTCAGCCGAAATCAAAACAAACTGCACTCCTGTGATCCATAGAAAAATTAGGCTATACGTACTGGTGGAAGGTCAGAAACCTTTTTGGGACACTTTAGTATACTTTACTGTGGGCACCAAGAGCCTTGCAATGAAGGCCACCAGGTACCAACATATTTTCAATATGACCAGACAATCTCATCAGTAGTGCTCTTTTATAATGTTTTACTATTATGGATAATATATTAGTTGTATTGCATACTGTGCATATGTTTTCCGTGGTTCTTGATATTTACAAAACCATTTCTAAATAGAGTTATTAGACTTTATCCCACCTTAACACTGCCAGCATAGAAATTGACATTTATTACTTGCACTGTAATCATAACGTAAGTGAAGATTAATTTAGTTGACTCACAGCCATTGTCAAGAGGTCCATGTTGACAGGGTTCAACTATATTAATAATTAGTAATACATGGTTATAATATAATGATTTTGTTGAGTGTTGTATGCATGTTATAACATTTGTGGTGTATGTACAGTACTGTACATGAACATTTATGCACATATAATTCACAAGGTGACCATATGGTAACCGTGCTTTGACAATCTCTAAATGACTACCTACTGTATGTTTACCATATGTTTGGTTTATGTTTGCCATATGACCTATGAACACACCCGGTCCTATTTTATTATAGGGGATACTGTTCATGAAAAGAGGTATGAAAAGAAAGTGGTCTCCATAATGACTTAACTTTCTGAGGTCAAAGTTTGGGAATTATATGAAGAACGTGCCACATTGTAGCTTGCAAATAGTTGTATATACTTTCCACAATAATATATATTAGAGTCAAAATTGGTCCGAATTGTAAAGTATATACTGGGACTAAAGGCAAACTTATCCTGAGCACAAAAATGTCACTTTAACCACTTCAGCCCTGAAAGATTTGGCTGCTCAATGACCAGGCCATTTTTTGCGATACGGCACTGAGTCGCTTTAACTGACAATTGCGCGGTCATGCGATGCTGTACCCAAACAAAATTGGCGTCCTTTTTTTCCCACAAATAGAGCTTTCTTTTAGTGGTATTTGATCACCTCTGCAGTAAAAAAATTTTTCCTCAGTTTAGGCCGATTGTATTCTTCTACATATTTTTGGTAAAAAAAAAAAAATTGCAATAAGCGTATATTGATTGGCTTGCGCAAAAGATATAGCGTCTGCAAAATAGGGGATAGATTTAGTGCATTTTTTTTTTTTACTAGTAATGTTTGTTCCCGCCGGGCACTCTCATCGGCACTGTGTACCAGATGTGGGCGTGCCCCCCTCTTACAGCATCTTAAAGGGCCAACGTACAGTTATGGCGGTTCGCCCAGGGGAACCAACCTGCCGCAGTACAACTGCGGCGGCTGGTCCAGAACTGGTTAACCTACCAAAAGTCAGCACAGTCTTAGAAAATGAAAAGGTTTTAACCATGGTTAATGATCAGAATAGTTTTTTATTATTATCTTTAGGGGTGGGCCAAACACCCCCGGTTCGGTTCGCACCAGAACACACGAACAGACAAAAAGTTCTAGTGAACATGCAAACCCTATTAAAGTCTATGGGGCACGAACAGAAAAAATCAAAAGTGCTAATTTTAATAGCTTTTATGCAAGTTATTGCCATAAAAAGCATATGGGGACCCGGGTACTGCCGCAGGGGACATGTATCAATGCAAAAAAAAGTTTTTAAATGACCGTTTTTTCAGGAGCAATGATTTTAACTACTTGCTGACCAGCCGCCGTCGTTATACAGTGGCAGGTTGGCTGTCCTACGCGAATCTCCGTAGCTGTACAGTGCAGGTGTAGTTGCGGGAGTGTGCCCGCAGGTTTGGGGGACTCGTTATCTGCCAGCGACCCGCGATCGCCTAGTACAGAGGCAGAACGGGGATCTGACTTTGTAAACAAGGCGGAACCCCGTTTTTTATATATATATATATATATATATATATATATATATATATATATACGGGGATATATATATATATTCTTCTACATATTTTTGGTTAAAAAAAATGCAATAGGCGTATATTGATTGGTTTACGCAAAAGTTATCGCGTCTACAAACTATGGGATAGATTTAGGGACTTTTTTTTCTTTATTGTTTCTACCTGTTATGGTGGCGATCTGCGATTTTTGGCAGGACTGCGACATTGCGACGGACAAATCTGACCCCAAATGACACTTTTTGGGGACCAGTGACATTATTACATTGATCAGTGCTATAAAATGCACTGATCAATTTAAAAATGACACTGGCAGGGAAGGGGTTAACACTAGGGGGTGATCAAGGGGTTAACTATGTTCCCTAAGTGTGTTCTAACTGTAGGGGGGATGGGGTGCCTGGGACATGACAGAGATCACTGTTCCCGATCACTGGGAACATTAAATCTCTGTCATGTCATCTGTCAGAATGGGGATCTGCCTTGTTTACTAAGGCACATTGAGTCTGCCCGACCCGAGGGCACACTCCTGCAGCGAGCAGCACGCACGCCCACAACTGGGCCTGCTCGAGCTGATGTACAATGAAAACGATTCGCGCAGGAGAGCCAACCTGCCGCAGTACAACTGCGGCAGGCGTTCCTTAAACGGTTAATAAAGGAATTGTCAAGGACTGTCTGTTGTGGTTTTTACAACACTTTTTTTGGTGAATGGGTAGGGGTACAATGTACCCGATACCCATTCACATAGGGCGGGGCCTGGATCTGGGGGCACCCTTATTAACGGGGGCTTCCAGATTCTGATAAGCCCCCTGCCCGCAGGCCCCGACAACCAATGGCCAGGGTCAACTAATGGCACCCCAAAGCACCCTCCTCATGTTGAGGGCAAGTGGCCTGGTATGGTTCAGGAGAGGGGATGCACACTCGTCCCCCCCTCCCCTTTCCTGCTTGCGCAGATAAGGGCCTGGTATGGATTTCGGGGGGGACCCCATGCCGTTTTTTCTTAATTCTGTCATAGGGCTCCCCTTAGCCACTTCAATACACTGTATTATATACTGTACACTGACTGCACTGTATATATATATATATATATATATATATATATATATATATATATATACACACTAGACTGCCTGCACTGTATATATAGTCTACACTGAATGCACTGTGTATGTGTATATATATATATATATATATATATATATATATATATATATATATATTAAACAGCCTGCACACAACTAACCATCCTGCCTAATCTAGCTCAGGTTCTCTCAATCTCCATGTTATCACGCTACTTACGGCCGCCGTGTAAGCAGCCTTATATAATGTGGGGCATGGAACCATGATTGGCTCTCCCAGCAGATCACGCTGTGATTGGCCTAAGTATGCAGGTCAGTTGCATGCTTTGGCCAATCAGCAGCCGTCAATGCACTGCGATCTCGAATTTGCTGCAAACGCCCTATATGTTCGATTCTTCTGCGAACAAACGAACACCCAATGTTCAAGTCGAACTTACATTTGACTCGAACATCAGGACCATCCCTAATTATCTTGGAGCCACCCACCCCCGATTAAGAAAAGACTAGTGATCACTGATCAGTGTATTCTGACAGTCTGTCAGAATACAATAGCTCAGTGGGGAGGATTCCCCCATCTACATGTAGTCAGGTTGAACTGTGTTTAGTTATAGTAATTAGCGACTGGCCTAGTCTGAAGGGAAAGGGTTACATTTTGCAAGCTCAGTTCCTGTGCTTCTGTTCCTAGCCAGTCCACCTGTGCTATAAAAAGGGGGACATCTGAGATTCAAGGGTCCCCAGTTTAGGGTGGGTTCCAGATTACCTGTGAACAGTGTCGGCTGGTGGTAATTTTTTTGGGGGGGTGGCAAACAGTGCACCTGCAGACGCCCCCCCGGTCAGGTTGGTCGGTCGGTCGGTCAGTGCATTTAACCCATCCATGGCGGGAAATCACTGGGGCTTCCCCTGCTCTCCTCCATGGGCATCACGGCGGGAGCATCACAAGCAGCTTCTCCTTTCCATGCTCGGCGGCTTCCGTTCCTCAATCCTCCTCAGTGGCCAATCATAATGCTTCTCCTTTGGGCCAATCGGGAAACGGGTCTCAGACCCACGAGGGGGTATGGCACCAGGTTGAAGGTCAATGCGCAATCACGACCGGTGTGGAGGCAAACTACAGGCTTGACCTTTGTCAAAGACATCACTAAAATCGCGGTACTCCTCAGGCAGGGAGGAGAGTGAAGAGGTGTACAGGACCTTGGCTACATTCTGGAAGCGTGTCTTACTGCATTGTGGTGACTAGGGATGAGCTTCGAGTTCGAGTCGAACTCATGTTCGACTCGAACATTGGCTGTTCGCAAGTTCGCCGAACACCGAACAATTTGGGGTGTTTGCGGCAAATTCGAATGCCGCGGAACACCCTTTAAAAGTCTATGGGAGAAATCAAAAGTGCTAATTTTAAAGGCTTATATGCAAGTTATTGTCATAAAAAGTGTTTGGGGACCCGGGTCCTGCCCCAGGGGACATGTATCAATGCAAAAAAAAGTTTTAAAAACGGACGTTTTTTCAGGAGCAGTGATTTTAATAATGCTTAAAGTCAAACAATAAAAGTGTAATATCCCTTTAAATTTCGTACCTGGGGGGTGTCTATAGTATGCCTGTAAAGGGGCGCATGTTTCCCGTGTTTAGAACAGTCTGACAGCAAAATTACATTTCGAAGGAAAAAACTCATTTAAAACTACCGCGGCTATTAATGAATTGCCGGTCCGACAATACACATAAAAGTTCATTGATAAAAACAGCATGGGAATTCCCCACAGGGAAACCCCGAACCAAAATTAAAAAAAAAAAAAAATGACGTGGGGGGGTCCCCCTAAATTCCATACCAGGCCCTTCAGGTCTGGTATGGATATTAAGGGGAACCCCGGCCAAAATTTAAAAAAAAAATGACGTGGGGTTCCCCCTAAATTCCATACCAGACCTGATTTTAAGGGGAACCCCGCGCCAAAAAAAAAAAAAAAAAAAAGGCGTGGGGTTCCCCCAAAAATCCATACCAGACCCTTATCCGAGCACGCAACCTGGCAGGCCGCAGGAAAAGAGGGGGGGACGAGAGTGCGCCCCCCCCCTCCTGAACCGTACCAGGCCACATGCCCTCAACATTGGGAGGGTGCTTTGGGGTAGCCCCCCAAAACACCTTGTCCCCATGTTGATGAGGACAAGGGCCTCATCCCCACAACCGTGGCCGGTGGTTGTGGGGGTCTGCGGGCGGGGGGCTTATCGGAATCTGGAAGCCCCCTTTAACAAGGGGACCCCCAGATCCCGCCCCCCCCCCTGTGTGAAATGGTAAGGGGGTACTTACCCCTACCATTTCACTAAAAAAGTGTCAAAATAGTTAAAAATGACAAGAGACAGTTTTTGACAATTCCTTTATTTAAATGCTTCTTCTATCTTCCTTCATCTTCTTCTTCTTCTGGTTCTTCTGGCTCTTCTGGTTCTTCCTCCGGCGTTCTCGTCCAGCATCACCTCCGCGGCGTCTTCTATCTTCTTCTCCTCGGGCCGCTCCGCACCCATGGCATGAGGGGAGGCTCCCGCTCTTCTCTTCATCTTCTTCTTCATCCTCTTCTCTTCTTCATCTTCTTCATCTTCTTCATCTTCATCTTCTCTTCTTAATTTTCTTCTGCGGGCCGCTCCGCATCCATGCATGGAGGGAGGCTCCCGCTGTGTGACGGCGTCTCCTCGTCTGACGGTTCTTAAATAACGGGGGGCGGGGCCACCCGGTGACCCCGCCCCCTCTGACGCACGGTAACTTGACGGGACTTCCCTGTGACGTCACGGGGAATGCCACAGGGAAGTCCCGTCATGTCCCGTGCGTCAGAGGGGGGCGGGGTCACTGGGTGGCCCCGCCCCCCGTTATTTAAGAACCGTCAGACGAGGAGACGCCGTCACACAGCGGTGAGCCTCCCTCCATGCGTGCTCGGATAAGGGTCTGGTATGGATTTTTGGGGGAACCCCACGCCTTTTTTTTTTTTTGGCGCGGGGTTCCCCTTAAAATCCATACCAGACCTGAAGGGTCTGGTATGGAATTTAGGGGGAACCCCACGTCATTTTTTTTTTTAATTTTGGCCGGGGTTCCCCTTAATATCCATACCAGACCTGAAGGGCCTGGTATGGAATTTAGGGGGACCCCCCCACGTCATTTTTTTTTTTTTTTAATTTTGGTTCGGGGTTTCCCTGTGGGGAATTCCCATGCCGTTTTTATCAATGAACTTTTATGTGTATTGTCGGACCGGCAATTCATTAATAGCCGCGGTAGTTTTAAATGAGTTTTTTCCTTCGAAATGTCATTTTGCTGTCAGACTGTTCTAAACACGGGAAACATGCGCCCCTTTACAGGCATACTATAGACACCCCCCAGGTACGAAATTTAAAGGGATATTACACTTTTATTGTTTGACTTTAAGCATTATTAAAATCACTGCTCCTGAAAAAACGTCCGTTTTTAAAACTTTTTTTTGCATTGATACATGTCCCCTGGGGCAGGACCCGGGTCCCCAAACACTTTTTATGACAATAACTTGCATATAAGCCTTTAAAATTAGCACTTTTGATTTCTCCCATAGACTTTTAAAGGGTGTTCCGCGATTATTCATGTTCGTGTCCCATAGACTTTAACGGTGTTCGCGTGTTCGAGCGAACTTTTTTCCTGTCCGCATGTTCTGGTGCGAACCGAACAGGGGGGTGTTCGGCTCATCCCTAGTGGTGACCAGGAGAGAACCTCAGCACGGAGCCAATCAAAAGAGGGGTTGTGCCTCTGTAACCAAGGATAACCAACAACCAGCGGAAACGTAGGTGAGGAAATATCTTGGAATTGGATTATCTCATGGTGAAGAGCCCCTACGGCCATGGACAACAGAACAGTCTCGTGAGTCACATGGGCAGGCTGTATAGGTCTCCCGTCAAGAGCCTCAATGGCAAGTGGAGTTTCACACAGCTGCAGCGGAATCGAATGTTTTGATATAAAGGCAGCATCAATGAACAGGCCTGCAGTGTAATAATTCAGGCAGTGAACTATGTTGGATTGTGTGGATCACAGCTTGTCTATGAATACTATATTCTTAACAGTTAACTTTAACCTTAACAGCTATCAGGTAGGAAGACTCAGATAAGTTTGGAAATACAATTGGTTTTATTTAGAGTGGTAATACACAGCCACGACGGGGAGCTTCAGAGGCAACTTAAGCTTAGTAGCACTACACAGGAATAAAGTTTATAGGAAAATATACTTGCAGTGAGTGGATTCCAGGAGATGGGATCACCCAGTGGCTTCTTGAGAGATATACTGGTCTCTTATGTGGAAAGGAACAGATAAGGTTTTCTTCGGGCAAAGTAAGTAGACTGTGGGTAGAGCAGAGGAGAGTCTCTGACTACTAGAGAGGAAGGGGCTCTGTCCGGCCCAAAAGTGAGGTGGAACATGGGGCTCTATCCGGCCCAAAAGTGAGATGATAGTCGGGGCTCTGACCGGCCCAAAAGAGAGATGGTAGTTGGGGCTCTGTCCGGCCCAAAAGAGAGATGATAGTCAGGGCTCTAACCGGCCCAAAAGAAAAATGATAGTCTGGGCTCTGACCGGCCCAATAGAGAGAGATGACGGCAGTCTTCTGTTGGAGATCTTTACCTGGCATCAGGTTCTTAGCATGAACGTCAAGCAAATTGGTGTCGGCTGTTTAAGTAGGGACAAGAGGAGGAGCCGGGTGATATCGTTGTGACATCATCAATGTGCGACGGAGTTTGTGGAGATATCAGAGCTCCCAGTGGAAAGATAAGAATATTGCAGGAGAAATGTCGGAGCCTCCAGTGGAGGGATAAAGACATTACAGGAGAAATGTCAAAGCCTCCAGTGGAGGGATAAAGACATTACGGGAGAGATGTCAGAGCCTCCAGTGGAGGGATAAGGACATTACATGCAGCCTCAGAGTCGATTAGAGCCTGTATCTCGACGGACGAGATAACCACAGAACCAGGGGCTTAAACATCAGGATAACTGGGGTCGAAACACTGCCACCTACGGTCTGTCTGTGACAGGATCTCAAGGCTCGGGTATTCCCTGGACGGGTAGGACAAGACTTCAAAAAGTGACCTGCCTTGCCACAATAAAAGCACAATCTCTCCCTCCTCCTGAGGGCTCTCTCAGCTGCAGAGAGACGTGTGAAGCCCAAGTGCATGGATGCACATTCACTGACAGACTCGGTACCAGGAGGCATGGGAGGTGAGGAAGGCAAGGGTGGGACTGCAAAGCTTGGAGCCAAAGGTACAGGAGGCTTCCGCAAGCACTCCAAAAGGAAGGTCTCTCTCGGAGTCTGGAGTCAATAAGCATGGTAAACGAGATCAACCTCTCCAGCTCAGTGGGTATGTCTCAGGCTGGTATCTCATTTTTGATGTTATCCAAGAGACCGCGAGAAAAAGCAGCCACGAGGGCCTCATTGTTCCACGCAGCCACTGCTGTCACGGTACGGAAGTCAACGGCGTAATAGGCAACAGTTCTCGTACCTTGTTTGATGGACATGAGGCTTTTGGCAGCAGAAATGGAGCACGCTTTTAAAGGAAGCCACAAACTCTGGGTAACTCAAGACAACGTGTTTTTGCATCTCCCATAGAGGGTTAGCCCAGGCCAAGTCTCTTTAAGAAAGCAAAGATCTTATGAAACATACTTTGATTCTGTCCGTGGGAAACGCCTGGGGCAGCATCTCAAAGTATATCTCAACCTGGTTGAGAAACCCACTGCATTCAACTGGATTGCCCCCAAATCACTGCGGAAGAGGAGCAAAACCAGAAATACCTCTTATAGAGGTAATACTTGCCTGCACAGAGACTTGAACAACAGCGCGGTCGGCCTGCAACACAGGTTTTACCGGAGCGGCCACAGTGGGAGATTCCAGGTGACTCAGGAGCGTCTGTAACGCCATGGCAAACTGATCCATGCGGTGATCCTGGCCATCCAATCTGGAAAAAATATTACCAACAAGTGGATTAACTGCATCTTCTAAATTCATGGCCTTCGCCTACAGTCAGAAACCATGAATCAGACCGAGACAGAAGTACAGTTAAATAACACTTGTTTGATAATAATAAAAAAAGGTAAACAGAGTAAACGTAGTCAAAACAAAGCCAGAGTTCAGGAGCCGGAATGGATAGTCAGACAAACCAAAACATCAGGGAACCAGAGATCAGAGTAGTAGAACAGCAAGTAGGATCTGGAGGCAGAAGGAACGTCAGCCAAGCAAGTCTTTAACATGAACACAGGAGAGCGTCTCTAGAGATGTGACCAAGGCGAAGGTAGAGATCATCTGGGCTGGACGGCTTAAGTAAGCAGAACTGATGAGCAGCATATGGTGAGTCACTGTGGAGAGATAGGAGCTGCCAATTAGCCGACAGCTGAGCGGCCAGCTCAGAGAAGAAAGGGCTGAGCCCAGCCCTGACATTAGGGCAGTATAGGGTATTATGGTGGCAGGTTAGGGCAGTATAAGGTAGTATAGTGGCAGGTTAAGGTAGTATAGGGTATTATGGTGACAGGTTAGGGCAGTATAGATATTATGGTGGCAGATTAGGTTAGTATAGATATGGTGGCAGATTAGGGCAGTATAGGGTAATATGGTGGCAGGTTAGGCATTATATGGCTGTATAGTGTGTTATGGAGGCAGGTTAGGACTGTATTGGGGATTTTTGTGGCAGGTTAGGGTAGTATAGGGTATTATGGTGGCTGGTTAGGGCTGTATATGGTATTATGGTGGCAGGTTAGGGCAGTATAGGGGATTATGGTGGCAGGTTAAGGCAGTATAGGGTATTATGGTGGCAGGTTAGGGCAGTATAGGGTATTATAATGGCAGGTTAGGGCAGTATAGGGTGGTATAGGGGTAGGTTAGGGTAGTATAGGGTATTATGTTGGCAGGTTAGGGCAGTCTTGAAGAGCCCCCTTGTGCCTTGAGCAAGTGCGCCCTTTCTAAAACCCTGCTGGCCATATTGGGATATAGTTTTGGCAGAATAGGATGGAACCTAAACATTTTCAAGATTTCTTTCATAAAAATTGTTATCCAAGTTTTTATTTTGAACACTTTTGAACTTAGTTGGATGTTTTTCACAGTACTTTTTCACTTGTTTCCAGTCAACTGATTATGACATGCCATTTTGAAAATAAATTGTGCTTACATTGTGGTTTCCATTTAGTACATTGGTGGTCTAAATTATGCTATCTGAAAATCTAGTCACAACATAATAGTCCCAACACAAGGAGACACTTAGTAGGCTTTTACGTGAAGATTACTAGATAGCAGCAGGTATAACCTGATCTTACCTGTTCTTTATTATACCTTTCACATCAACAGTCGTATTCAACCAGTAGTTGCTTTATTTGTCACGAAGGAGGGTGACTACAGAAGCTTTCCATGTAAGGCACTTCCTACTTGGAAGTAATCCAATGTTTGTGGATTGTGGGAAGCTTACACCTTTCACCTGATTGCAAAGCACTTTCAGCTTTTGATGTTGCAACTATTACATGACTCAACCGGAGGCATGAAAACTGACATTTTTGTAGGAATTCTTCGTAATGCCAGCGCCCCTCTGCCATGTTATGCAATACTTCATGCTTGGATTTACTATTATTCCCATTACAGGTTCGAAGAAAAAAGAATTAGAATCTATATATCTAAGTTTTTTTTATAAAATCAACTTTTACAGTGTGGTTTTTATATTCCATTCTGCATATTTATACTGCTATAATGTAAATGGTAAATGAGGACTATACTGTAGTATTTCTTACACCAGATCTAGGGAATCAGGAACCTCTGCATAAACGAGAATGGAGATACAAGGGAGAGTTGGCAAGAAGTGCAACCCAGCAGTCATTGGTCTGCCATTTTACTGAATCTGCTTTTGTACTGAAGTCAATTTGCTCACTACACATAAGTACTACACAAAACCTTAATTGCTTAAACTGGTCATACATGGATTGAATTTCATTCGGCAGGTGGTACTGCTACTGCTTTTCTACTGACTTTTGTCGAAGGAGCCAGATGGAGGATTCCTGCAATAAAAAGCGCTTACATCCAATTAGATGCGGGCATTGTTTGGATATTTTGTTCAGGTGCTAGCTGTCCAAATACAATAGTTGCCATTAAAGGTTTGTCCACACTTTACCTTAGGCTAAAGCTGGACACATACTGTACGTGAAAATGTAGAACCTATGTTCTTTGTTAACTTCTTCAAGTACACTAGTCGCACCCCATATGGAACAATGATTAACAATGCCAGAGTATGTAATTATCAGAGGAAATATTTGTGCACTGTTAAAATATAATTAAAAACATTAAAAAAGATCTTTTACAGAAACAGAGTAGAGAGATAAAATAGCATCTCAGTAATATGGCTTCAATGCATAATATAGCTTCCAGATTCGAAATACTGTCTTAAAAAAAAAAAAAGATTTCTGCAAATGTGTAACTTTGTTACCATGATCCAGATACATGTTGTCATTACAAAGGGTAGCATGATAACGTTGTTGTGTTGCACCAGCATGTTGCTGTCACCATATAATTGTAATATTCTGAAGTTATTGAAAGCAATTAGAAAAGGTTCCTTAGCTTACTTTCCCAGCCCATTATGGGTCACTGTCCATGAACCATGATAAACCCAACTTTCTAGTCTTGCCAGTGGATTTTTTTCATAGTAGTTATTTAAGTGAATGTAAAATTGTAAAAGGTAGGCAGCCGTAAATAGACACAAATCCGTTAACACCTGCCTGTCCATAGGGGCGAATGGACCGTCTGATCAGGTCCCCCTAAAAAAACTAACCTTATCAGATCCTTCGTGTGAAAGAGGCCTTATAAGACCAACAAAGAGCTGGTGTTATCACATATCCACACTCAAAGGTTTAATATAGTAATAACAAAGTCAATTGAATTAAATGTTTAAAGTGATGGTGTCCCCTGCCGGAGCTGCCTGCTCCTCCTATTCTGTGTGTTCCCCCATAATGATTCGCTTGCTATGGTGTCACACGTGCAAGCGTGTTCCTGAGCTGTGTTCATCCATGGACACACTCAGTGCGGCTCAGCCTTGCCCCAGCTTTCTCATCTCTGGATTTGACTGACAGCACTGGGAGCCAACGGCTCTGCTATCAGTATAGACTGTGAGAGCAAGAAGAGGGGAGAGAAGAACTGTAGCCAGGCACAGAGCTGGATCAATACATGCTCGGGTAAGTGTTTAAGAAGGGTAGTGGGAGAAACAGGCAGTGGAAGGTTTTTTAAATTAATGCAGAGAATGATTGGCTTTCAATGTTGAAATTCATTATGGGGGAGCAGGCCATCATGTATCATTTTGCTTTTAGTACAAGGTATTTTTTAAAATGGTGTTCTTGAAAGTGTGAGCACAGGAGCTTTGAAACGTGTCATCACTTCATTTAGTTTCAGAACTTAGTGCCTGCTTTATTTGAACATCTGTAGTGTATCGTAGCTGAAAAGGATTGAGTGAAGTTAGATTTGTTGGATTTGCAGGGGTTCATCAAATCCTGCTTGAAATCCATGGTACCTGAACTTAGCAGCAAACCCCAAGTAAAGTTTATGGGGTGAGTCTTCATAATCAATTCTGGTAATAGGTAAGTTGTTGTAAAATAAAAGGACACGGAGCTGGACACAGGGGGTAAAGTGGGGCCTCCTATACAGGGCCCAGGCTCCATCAGTTCAGCATGGGGGTCAGGCAGTAGGGGGACTCGGACCGTGGACAGGAGGGGATGATCAGTGCAGCGGGGAATAATTACTGGAACTGACACCATATATGGCCCTCCCTGCAGCAGCTAAAATCCGGCTTCTCTTCCTCTCTCTCCCACTGGCTTTTAGCTGCTACAGGGAAAGCCATACAGGGTATCAGTTCCAGTAATTGCCCTCCCATCACACTGATCACCCCCTTTAGTCCATGCTGCCCGTGCCCCCTGCGTGAATCCAACCCCCACCGCCCTGCCAGCTTCATGTTGCTGCAGGAACAAACTACAGGGGATCCATTCCAGTAATTGTCCCCCCTGCTACACCAATCACTCCCTTGTCCAGGATGATTCCTCCCGCTGCCTGAGCCCCACTGTGTACTCCTGTCCCCTACAGAGCTGCTGGTTTCCACTCCTCCTCCCGCTTCAGCTGCTGGCGGGGGGGACTACGGGGGGGATCAGTTCCAATCATCCTCTCTTGTCCACAATCCCCTTCTGCCCAAGCTCCCCCTGTGTGCCCCTTTCCTACCCACTTCCGGTTTCTCTCCTCTCCCTCCCAGCTGCTGCGGGCATGCAGGGGGATTGTTTCAGAATGGAGAGCAAAGGAGCCGTTAACTATACTGAATAAATACAGTGAGTGATTGGTACCGATTATTCACTGTGTTCATTCATAACTAGTGGTCAGAGGTGACTAAATATCTCCCCCTGGTGGTCATGGTGGCTAAATAAGTCCTCCTTGTGGTTAACGGTGCCTAAATAAATACTGCTCTCTTTTTCCTTTTTAAATGCATTTGTACAAGTTTTTTTTTTTTACATTGCTGTGATTAAATGTTTAAGAAATACCCCTTTATTCCAGACAGTTTCTGCTTTCTCTGAGGCATTCTTCAGTAGGGTGACCACCAGCTCCCAATGCTGCAGGCATGTGGTCACCCCTTTGTGTGAACTACAGGTAGCTTTCCTTCCATTCAATCTGCTGCAATCAATGTCCATTGCTGGTTTATTGACAGCTACTCTAACCATTCAGTTGCTGAGACTGGGACTTTCTGTAACTGTGTCTGCTACGTTTGCAGGACAGCTTGGCATATTATAGGAAGCAAAGACAACTGATCTACTGGCAAAATTAATTGATAATAAAATTATGTTACAGGCCTTGCTGGGCTAATGCCACTGCCAGTCTGCATTATATACAGTATGTCAATTATTATTTTGCCCAAACGCCTCTTTAACTTCTTACAGGATTATTGAATCATGGTATGCTATATGTAAAGACTACATTTTTAATATCTTAGCTGGGTGGAGAAAGATAATAATTGTATAAAACCTGATGACATTGTTATATCTAATGTGCTGATGTCATTAGGGAAAAAGGGACAAAGAATTTTTTTTTTTTTCATGCACTCGGGACTTAGCACTGTAAGCTTATCACATTTCTTAATATGCTTTATTATGTTTTCTCCTGTAGTGAGCTCTGGATAACACCTGTTGTTTTTGTATGTTTTCTATCATATAAAATCATGTTTCCTAAAGTGCCCTAACTGCTCTCGCCATATATCTGTCGGTGCATTTGATGGTTATCATTATTACTATAGCACGGTAAACCAATTTGCAAAAGGCGTATGCTAAA
Source organism: Lithobates clamitans (assembly GCA_037952925.1). Classification (NCBI taxonomy): domain Eukaryota; kingdom Metazoa; phylum Chordata; class Amphibia; order Anura; family Ranidae; genus Lithobates; species Lithobates clamitans. The sequence continues at coordinate 566,791 of JBBGZY010000787.1, read as the reverse complement.
TTGTTTTATATCTTTTTATGATTTGCGAGGACATCCTGCTGTATAAATACCTATAACACTTATAAAAGCACTTCCTTTTTTTAAATAACAGCTAAAACTAATGTTAGTACCAACTTTCTCTGTAGAAGTCCTCCTAGGAGACTGAGACAATGCTTCATCCAGTGTGCAGCAGAGTGAGGGAGGGGGGATTAATAAAAAGCATCTAATACAAACATTGTCTCAACTTTGTCTCAATTGGAGCGCAGCCAATCAGCATTCATTTTCTAAGCTGTAAGAAAAAAATAGTTAGAAGCAGTTTTCAACAGGATAAAGGAGGGCTTTATGAAAGATTAAATGGTTGATGTGTGTTGTAACCTCGAGAATTTATTCCTGCAGACTTGTAGAGTTACTGCAAATTCCATAAAAAAAAACTGTAATTAGAAAAATGTGAGAGTTGTCATTACTGTCCTCCATTTAAAAGCAGTATTAAACCCCAAAGCAAAAATGTGTATTGTAACTTAGCAGTCATTAGATATGATGGCTTTAGTCATTTTCTTTTCTTAGGCTTTTTCCCTCTGTTTTTTCCTAGTGAGCTGGTCAGTAACACTTCTCCTGTATTAAAGTGCCTCCAGTCTGGATGAAGGAGCACAGGGGGCACCCTTGGGCAGCAGCAATGTCAGTCTGGGGAGAGGAGAGATACATTTAAAAAACTAAAGCCAAACTCATCTAACAATAAGCAGTTACAGCAAAGTTTTTTTTCTTTTTAGGATAAATGTTTTGCATAAATATATAAAAGCTGATCTTTGCAAGTACCCCTGTAAGGGCTTGTTCACACTCGACTAATTTTCTAATGCTTAACAAATGCTCCTATAGAGTTAGTATGGGCATTAGACTGGCATCACAGAGCTTTAGTATGGGCATTAGACTGGCATCACTGAGTTTTAGTATGGGCATTAGACTGGCATCACTGAGTTTTAGTATGGGCATTAGACTGGCATCACTAAGCTTTAGTATGGGTGTTAGATTGGCGTCACTGAGCTTTAGTATGGGCGTTAGACTGGTGTCATTGAGCTTTAGTATGGGCGTTAGACTGGTATCATTGAGCTTTAGTATGGGCGTTAGACTGGCGTCACTGAGCTTTAGTATGGGCGTTAGACTGGCGTCACTGAGCTTTAGTATGGGCGTTAGACTGGTATCATTGAGCTTTAGTATGGGCGTTAGACTGGCGTCACTGAGCTTTAGTATGGGCGTTGGACTGGCGTCACTGAGCTTTAGTATGGGCGTTAGACTGGCGTCACTGAGCTTTAGTATGGGCGTTAGACTGGCGTCACTGAGCTTTAGTATGGGCGTTAGACTGGCGTCACTGAGCTTTAGTATGGGCGTTAGACTGGCGTCACTGAGCTTTAGTATGGGCGTTAGACTGGCGTCACTGAGCTTTAGTATGGGCATTAGACTGGCGTCACTGAACTTTAGTATGGGCATTAGACTGGCATCACTGAGCTTTAGTATGGGCATAAGGCTGGCATCACTGAGCTTTAGTATGGGCGTTAGAATGGCATTTTACAAGCATTAATGAAGAGTTAAAAACACTTCCCAAATGCCCTATATGCAGTTTTGAAGCATTTGATCAGTGTTAAGGTGCATTAAAACTGCTCCACAAATGCCTATTTTCAAATGGAACATTAGAGGAAATTAACCAATTTTAACGCCCCGCAGCCATTACCATAAACTTGAATGGTAACTTCAAACGCCTGCTGACTCGACATGAGGCTTGAATTTTGAAGCAACTCGACGTTAACACTTCATGTTTTTATAATGTGAACAGCACTCTGTGCCGTCCATTGTGTCATTTGCATAGGCATTTGAGGGACCCTCAAATGCCTGTTTTTTATGCCAAGGTGAACTGAGCCTAGGTAATTTGACTAATTTTTCTATAACTGATACATTCTGTTGGAGAACTTTTTCTTTTGAAAAACAATAGACTTAGGCCTCGTACACATGATATGAAAATCAGAAGGGAAAATTCGTAAGACAAGCTGTCTGCGGATTTTCGGATCGTTAGTACGGTGCTTTCGACAGCCGATTTGACTTTTTCGTCAGACAAAAGCTGGATGTGTAGGCTATAAAAAAAATTTTCGGATGTGAACGCAACATCTGATTTTCGGATGGTCAGTACAGAAATCATCACACAAAAGTCAAAAGTACAAACACGCATGCTTGGAATCAAGGAACGAGGGGGAAGAGTTTGATCTTGTAAACTAGCATTCGTAATCTAGAATTAACATTTGTGACGCAACAATTGATGAAATCTCAAAACGCAGCGCACATTCTCATCTTCTTTAATAGGATAATAATGAAGCTGCTTTGCTGGTGATACTGATGTAGTTATCCCAAATGTATTTTAAAAGGCATTTGTTTTGTACGATCTGAAAATCGCGAATCAACGCTCATCAAACTTCTACTAACACGAAATTAGCATAAGGAGCCCAAAGGGTGGTGCTTGAGAAATGAACTTCCTCTTTATACTCTTATAGTATGTCACTACGTTTGTGTTTGTCAAACAACAATTTGCGGATAGTTAGTATGCTAGACAAAATCCTGCACACGCTCTTTTGACAAAAATTAGTCGCTCGGTCGTAAAACAATCAAACCGTGTATACGAGGCCTAAGACTTAGAAGACATAAAGCCTAAAAAAGAAATCAAATGCAGCCATCACATCTAAGAAATGGTAAGCGGCAATATAATAAATGTTTGTTTTTGTGTTTAATACTGCTTTAGTGTCCATTGCTACTGCTGTTTTGAACCTTTGAATTTAAAGTTCTTAAAGTGTCATTAAACCCAACACCAAAAAAACAAAGTACAGCTCTCCAAATAAAGTTTAACAGTGTCTACCTTTTTTCTTTTTAATTACTTGCATGCTAAAAATACTAGTTGATACTGCCAGTATATTGATGCTCCTCGTTGGCAGTGACAATGATTTGCAGGCTCATCTTGTCACTGCAGTGTTGCTACCTTATTGCACATGCTCTGGATTTCTACATAAAACGAATGCCACTTACTGTGATGATGTCACAGGGCGGGCCTGAGCATTTGATTGACAGGGGCTCATCCACTAAACATCTCTGTCATCATGGTGTAAAGTAGTTGGGTAGCATATGTGACCTAGTGCAATGCAGCACCACCTACTGCCAGTGCAGTGCAATAGGGTGGAGCCAAATGATCACAGAAAATACATGATTAAACACTCCGGCTCTGGAAGGTTTACGCCCCTTCATGACCAGGCCATTTTTTGCGTTACTTTAACTGACAATTGCGCGTCCGTGCAACGCTGTACCCAAACAAAATTGACGTGCTTTTTTTCCCACAAAAGAGCTTTCTTTTGGTGGTATTTGATCACTTTTGTAGATTTTATTTTTTGCTCTATAAACGAAAGAAAACTGACAATTTTCAAAAAAAAAAAAAAAAAAACAATATTTTTTACTCTCTACTATAAAACATACCCAATAAAAATTTTTTAATTCTTCATTAATTTCGGCCAATATGTATTCTGCTACATATTTTTGGTTAAAAAAAGCCCAATAAGCGTATATTAATTGGTTTGCGCAAAAGTTATAGCGTCTACAAACTATGGTATAGATTTTTTATTTTTTATTTTTTTTTTACTAGTAATGGCGGCGATCAGCGATTTTTAGTGGGACTGTTACATTGTGGTGGACAAATTTGACACGAAGTGACACTTTTTGGGGGCAAGTGACGTCAATACAGTGATCAGTGTTAAAAAAAATGCACTGTCACTGGCAGAGAAGGGGTTAACATCAGGGGCGATCAAAGGGTTAACTGTGTTCCCTGGGAGTGCTTGCTAACTGTGTGGGAGATGCTTTGACTGGGGGAATACAGAGATCCGTGTTCCTGCTTAGCAGAAACACAATATCTCCCTCTTCCCCTCTGACAGAACGGTGATCTGCCTTGTTTACATAGGCAGACCACCATTCTGTCTGCTTCAGGAATGATCGGCGGGTCCCGGTGGACAATGGGTCCAATCCCTATGTCCAATCACAGTGGGAGTGGTTCCCTGGCAGCGTGCATGCGTGCCCCTGAAAACAAGCGTACGAGTATGTGATTTCGCACTGAAGGGCCGTCCTGCAACAGTATATGTGCATGAGGCAATCCGGAAGCAGTTAAAAAACTATTTACTTAATTACGTTTTGTCTGGTTGGTTGAACTGGATGGATATACTGGATATTTAAATAATGAAGAAACTCCTGCACTGTCAGAAATACCTATGCTAAGGGGCACTGCTGCAACACCTAAATGGCTGATCCAAACAGACAAAAGTGGTGTGAATAAAGTAAGTGGTGATTGCGCTGTGATAAGAGGGGAAGGAAGGAGGAGGGAGGGGAAGGGGCTAGCTCAAATGTATAGAGAGGTGAATGAAAAATGAAAAAATTATACAAAATATAAAGGTATAATGAGCATGAGGGCTAGTATCATACTAGCACATAAAAAATATAATGTAAATTCTGAAACAGAAGAAAAGAAAAATCTCAGTGCAAAAGGGCTAGTACCATACTAGCACATATGTGGTAACTCAGCAAATACTTATCAAAAGAAAAATCTCAGTGCAAAAGGGCTAGTATCATACTAGCACATATGTAGTAGCTCAGCAAATACCTAATGGTGACTCCAAGTAAATAAATAAATGGTGAAAAGTCCCACCGCCTTGTAGTACAAAGTGCTCAAACAATGAGTCATCAGTTCCAAAAGGCAAAATGGAAAAATTATACAAAATATAAAAGTGTGATGAAATGTAATAAAGTGCAGTCTAATGAGCACTAAATCCAAATAAACTGAAGAAACAAAATAGCCTAAAACGTATAAAAAGCTATGAAATGAGTGACAAATACAGTGTGGGTACAAAAAAATTGAACAAAATAAAATATATAAATCAAACAAAGTCCATGTGCATGAGGGCTAGTATCATGCTAGCACATACAAATATTATAAATACTGACACCACTTATTGGTGACTCCAAGAAAAATAAATAAATGGTGAACAGTCCCACCACCTTGTAGTACAAAGTGCTCAAACAATGAGTCATCAGTTCCAAACAGGCAAGTCCACAAGCCACGGAAGGGAAAAAGGTCTTCAGTGGGGACACCTCTGTGCTCGCAAGCAGCTCACCTTACTGCTGCAAGACAACAGCTTGTAATCCAGTAACAAATCACCAGCAAGCAAGGGTCCCATCCAGTAGTTTAGGCGATTCAGGTGCTGGGTGTGCAGGATGGTATATAAAAAACATAAGCAAACAGTATATAGTATAACTCCGTGGCGGCCAAAGTGGAAAAAGGGACAGGACACAGAAGGGGATGCACTCACTTTTGTAAAATGAATGTGGGCGTCAATCCAATGAACGCCGAGTTCGTAGACCTCAAAAAGGGTGTCTTTAAACCGTCCCCGTTTCCTCAATGCTCGTCACAATGGGATGCATATATGTGGAGTATTGGAAGAGAGTGCACATAGCGTGATCTCGTATATAAATCAGTTTATTAGGTTAAAAACAACATGGTACACTTACATTTAGCAGAAGGCTATAGTAAAAAACATCCACGAGCGCCGAGCTCGTATCCTATCATCAGTCTGTGACAGTTCCCGTGCTGCAAACCTCACGTGTATCGTCATGTCTGACTTCATCAGAGGTCACGTGACGTGACGATACGCGTGAGGTTTGGAGCACGGGAACTGTCACAGACTGATGATGTAAGTGTACCATGTTGTTTTTAACCTAATAAACTGATTTATATACGGGATCACGCTATGTGCACTCTCTTCCAAAAAAAAAAATTCCTTCCTGATCCCCCAAAAGGCAATCGGATTTTCCCTGGATCAACTTTACCTATAAATGTTGGTACCCAGTTATATTATGTACAATTAGGAAAGTATCCAGGCCTTTCTTAAAGAAATCTACTGAGCTGGCCAGAACCACCTCTGGCGGGAATCTATTCCACATATTCACAGCTCTTACTGTGAAGAAACCCTTGCATATTTGGAGATGAAATCTCTTTTCCTCTAGACATAAAGAGTGCCCCGTGTCCTCTGGGTTGACCGTAAAGAGAATAACTCAACATCAAGTTCATTATATTGACCCCTTATATATTTGAACATGTTGATCATGTCCCCCCTTATTCTCCTCTTCTCAAGAGTGAATAAATTCAGTTCCTCTAATCTTTACTCATAGCTGAGCTCCTCCATGCCTCTTATCAGTTTGGGTGCCCTTCTCTGCACTTTCTCTAGTTCCCCGATATCCTTTTTGAGAACTGGTGCCCAAAGCTGAACTGCATATTCCAGATGAGGTCTTACTAATGATTTGAACAGGGGCAAAATTATATCTCTCTCTCTAGATTCCATTCTCTCTTAATACAATAAAGGACTTTGCTCGCTTTGGAAACCGCAGCTTGGCATTGCATGCTATTATTGAGCTTATGATCTACCAAAACCCCCAGATCATTCTCCACCACGGATTCCCCCAGTTGTACTCCCCCTAGCATGTATGATGCATGCATATTCTTAGCCCCCAAGTGCATAACATTACATTTCTCAACATTAAACCTCATCTGCCACATAGTCGCCAATTAGACAGTGCATAAAGAGCGGATTGTAAATTGGAGACATCCTGTAAGGACGTTATTCCACTGCATAGCTTGGTGTAATCTGCAAAGACAGAAATGTTACTTTCAATCCCAGACCCAATATCATTTATAAAGGTATTAAAAAGTAAGGGTCCCAGCACTGAACCTTGGGGTACACCACTGATAACCTTATACCATTCAGAGTAAGAATCATTAACCACTACTCTCTGAATTCTGTCTTTTAGCCAGTTTTCTATCCATTTACAAACTGATATTTCCAAGCAGGTAGACTTTACCTTACACATGAGCCGCATGTGGGGAACTGTGGGGATGTGACGGACTAATACTCACCGAGGCCGAGATGCCGAGAGCGGCTTACCCTTGCGACCACGCGCACCCAGACCCCCGAAGTGGGTACAGAGAGCTGGGGGCACGCGGAGGCACGGGCTTCCGGAAGGCAGGAGATCCGTAGATGGAGATCTGGTGCACTGGAATCCGTATGGGACCGATGGTCCGGATCAGGTATCAGGCAGAGACAAGTCCGTAATACAGGCAGAGATCAGGGTATCAGGCAATCAGTGTGGGCAAGTCCGTTATACAGGCAGAGCTCAAGGTATCAGGCAATCAGAGTAGGCAAATCCGTTATGCAGGCAGAGGTCAGGGTATCAGGCAATCAGAGTAGGCAAGTCCGTTATGCAGGCAGAGGTCAGGGTATCAGGCAATCAGAGTAGGCAAGTCCGTTATGCAGGCAGAGGTCAGGGTATCAGGCAATCAGAGTAGGCAAGTCCGTTATGCAGGCAGAGGTCAGGGTATCAGGCAATCAGCAGAGTAGAGGTTAAACAGGCCAGGGGTTTGGTACACTTTCAGCAGGCAGATAGGTACAGGTTTCTCTGGGGACAAGAGATCAGGGGAGAGCTGACGACGAACCAGCAACCCGACTGGGTGCTGGCGCCGTCAGAAATAGTCTCCCCCCCGGCGAGCGCGTCAGTGTGACGCGCTACCAGGTACTCGCAGGGGCGACGGCGCGCACACGGGGATCGCCGTGCACCCGCACGCGCCGCACCATCAGGCCGCGGACGGGTTCGCGGTGAAGCGCCAGTCCGCCACGCATGCGCACCAGAGCTCGGCGAGCGGAGACGCTCCCGATTTCCTGACAGTGCCCCCCTCCTAAGGGCGGACACCGAACGCCCAGGCTAGCCATCAATTCTGGATGATCTTGGTGGAAGGTTTGGATTAGCCGTGGAGCATGCAAGTTCCTAGCAGGTTCCCAAGAATTATCTTCTGGTGGGTAGCCCTTCCACTGGATCAGATACTGTAGTTGCCTGCCCCTTTTTCTGCAGCTCAGGATGGACTCCACCTCAAACTCATTTTCGCCATCCACTTTGATTGGCGGAGGAGGAGGCTCTCCTCTCCCCGGAAAAGGGCTAGGTACCACAGGTTTCAATAATGACACATGGAAGACAGGGTGAATCCGATATGTCTTGGGTAGTGCTAGCTCAACAGCCACAGGGTTAAGGATTCTCTTGACTTGGAAAGGACCAATGAACTTGGGTCCAAGTTTTCGAGATGGCAGCGGTAATTTAAGGTTAGCGGTGGATAGCCAGACCTCTTCTCCCAAGTCAAACTTTGGGTTTGCCCTTCTGCCCCGATCGTACTGTTTCTTGTAGTCTTCTTGCGCCTTGTGTAACATATCTTGAATTCTCTGAAAGTTGGATTGCAACCACGTTATCCTGTCCTGGACTGCAGGGACTGTCATTTCGGGAATGTCGTTGGAGAAGAATGTAGGATGGAACCCGAAATTCGCCCAGAAGGGTGTTTGGTTGGTAGAGGCATGAATTGAATTATTATACGCAAATTCAGCGTAGGGAAGAAGACTCGCCCAATTATCCTGGGAACCTGAACAAAAGCAACGGAGGTATTGCTCCAACGTTTGGTTTGTCCTCTCCGTCTGGCCGTTGCTTTGGGGGTGATAAGCTAAAGAGAGACAAACTTTGATGCCCAGAGATTTGCAGAGTTCCTTCCAGAATTTGGACGTAAATTGCACGCCCCTATCCGACACAATGCTTCTTGGTACACCATGGAGCCTAACGACCTCTTTCAGAAAAACATTGGCTGTGTCTACGGCGGAGGGAGTGCCCCTCATGGGTAAGAAATGGTCCATCTTGGAGAGACGGTCGATAACAACAAGGATGGTAGAAAAATCTTCTGAGGTTGGCAGATCGACAATAAAATCCATGGACACATCAGCCCATGGTCGTTCCGGGATGGGTAATGGTTTGAGCAAGCCCCAGGACCTAGTGTTTTGACCCTTGTTGCGCTGGCACAGAGAGCAGGATGCCACATACTCCTTACAGTCTCGTCTCCATCCAGGCCACCAGAAGGAGCGAGAAAGAAGCTCCGACGTCTTCTTAATTCCGAAGTGTCCTGCCATCTTATGGTCATGACACATTTTAAGGGTTAAGGAACGTGTCACTTGTGGTACGAATATTTTTTCCCGAATCCAAAAAAGATCCCCATGTTTCCTCAAGGAGTGTACTACTGGATCAGTACACGAGCTAGATGAAGACCTAATGGATGACATTAAGTCCGCCTGAGTTAATCCAAGGAAGTTTTGCGGAGAGAGGATCGTGCTTGGTGCTGGTGCTTGAGAGTCTGCAGAGAACATCCGAGAGAGTGCGTCGGCCTTCCCATTTTTTGCTCCAGGTCTGTAGGCTATATGAAAGTTGAAACGGGAGAAGAAGAGGGCCCAACGGGCCTGGCGGGGTTTTAGTCGTCTTGCTGTTCGGAGGTACTCTAGATTCTTGTGATCCGTAAAGATCATAACCGGGTGTATTGCACCCTCCAGCAAATACCTCCACTCCTCTAAAGCGAATTTTATAGTCAGCAGCTCCCTGTCACCCACATCATAGTTGAGTTCCGGTGGACTAAGTTTCCTGGAGGCGAAGGCTACAGGATGTAGAATGGCCTTAGGTCCCTGTCTCTGAGAGAGAATTGCTCCAGTTGCGATTTCTGATGCGTCTACCTCTAGTACGAAGGGTTGAGTCGGGTCAGGATGACAAAGAATCGGGGCAGAGCTGAACAACTTCTTTAATTTTAAAAAAGCTTCTTGAGCAGCTGGGGACCACTGGAAAGAACTGTGCTGCCGAGTTAGTTGGGTGATGGGTGCCACAATAGCAGAGAATCCAACAATAAACTTTCAGTAGAACTTAGCGAACCCGATAAACCTCTGTACCCCCTTCTTGTTAGGAGCCGGCCACTCCTGGATTGCCTGAATCTTCTGTGGGTCCATTGCGACCCCATTGGTTGAAAGGATGAACCCCAGAAATTGTATAGTCGACCTTTCGAATTCAGCTTTCAGGTATAGCTTGTGCTGTCTAAGTATGGTAAGAACCTTCCTTACATGTCCTTTGTGTATCTCCAGAGTGGGGGAAAAGATAAGAATATCATCCAGGTATACAACAAGGAAATCATCCAGGTATTCTCGGAATATGTCATTCACCAGATGTTGAAAAGTGGCCGGGGCATTACAGAGACCGAATGGCATCACTAGGTACTCGAAATGCCCCAATCTGGACCTAAAAGCTGTCTTCCACTCGTCCCCAGACCTGATCCTGACAAGATTGTAGGCCCCCCGGAGGTCAAGTTTCGAGAACACCTTAGCTGATCGGAACTGTTGGAACAGCTCGGGAATGAGAGGTAGAGGATACCGGTTCTTAACAGTGATATTGTTGAGCTGCCGATAATCTACACAGGGTCTTAAGGTACCATCGTTCTTCCCAACGAAAAAGATACCTGCTCCAGCAGGTGAGGATGAGGGACGGATGAAGCCTTTCTTGAGGTTTTCGTCTATATATTGTTTAAGAGCTTCTAGCTCGGTTTCTGAGAGAGGAAATATTCGACCGAATGGGATCTGGGACCCAGGCAGGAGGTCGATTGGGCAGTCATAGGAACGATGGGGGGGTAGGCGGTCAGCCATCTGTTTACTGAAGACTTCTTGAAATTCAAGATACTCGGAGGGAACATGTTGGAGGTTGCCTGGTGGAGCAGTAATCGTAGCACAAACTTTAGGAGCCGTGAGAAGGCAATGTTGGGAGCAATACTGAGAAGGGAAGGATACCGCCTTAGTGCTCCATTTAATTTGTGGGTTGTGAGCCTGTAACCAGGGCAAGCCTAATATAACTGGGAAGATGGGTGAGTGAATTAGGTCGAGCCGTAAAAACTCCCGGTGGCCGGAATCAGTGGTTACCGGAATGGGTTGGGTTTCCTGGGTGATGGGTCCTGAGCGAAGAAGAGATCCGTCGGCCAGATGTACCCGTAGGCCTTGATCTTTGGTTTGCAGAGGGATGTTCAGACTGTGTGCCAAGGCAGAATCTATGAAGCAACTGCATGCTCCGGAATCAATGATGGCCTGCAAGCGGGTCTCTCTTCCCGGAAGCTGTAGGGAGATAAACAACATCACATAAGTCTTTGGGATACTATTGTTTGGATGATTCAATACATTTGGCTGAGAGGACTTACTGGGCCTGATCGGACAGCTGCGCAGAAAATGTCCGGCTCCTCCGCAGTAGACACAGGTTGGACTGTCGTCTGCGTTGCTTCTCTTCAGAGGTTAGCGGGCCCCGAACCAGGCCGAGCTGCATCGGTTCGACCTCAGGGACCGGTGCAGTGACAGTAGGAGTTGAGGTCGGAGTCTGCGCCAAGTGGGGTCTTGGTAATGCCCAGGTGGGGCGTGGACCTTGGAAGCGCTCTGAGCGTCACGCCCGCAGTCGCCTATCCAGTTTTGTAGCCGCTTGGATGAGTTCTTCCAGGGAAGCAGGGGTTTCCATCCTAGCTAATTCGTCCTTGAGTAACTCGGACAAGCCTTGGCGGTACTGGTAGCGTAGGGCCGGCTCGTTCCAATTTGTATCGGCCGCTCATTTACGGAATTCCACCGTATAGTCTTCGATGGGTCTTCTTCCTTGGGACAGATGGTGCAGAATGGCCTCAGCTGTAGCCATACGTTGCGGGTTGTCATAGAGCTGAGACATACTCTCAAAGAAGGCCTTGATTGTATTGAGAACAGGACTGCTCTGTTCCATCAAGCCGTGGGCCCAAGCTTGGGGTTCTTCAGACAGAAGAGAAATTGCAAATCCCACCTTAACAATCTCTGAAGAAAAGGTTCTCGGTTGGAGGGCGAAGTAGAGGGAGCATGCATTTTTGAAGGCCCTGAACTTCTTGCGGTCCCCTGAGAACCGTTCCGGTGTGGGAACCCTGGGTTCCGGAAGTGCCATGACAACGGTGGGGTTGGCGGAAGCCTGAGGGAGCGAACCCCCACTGCTGGGTGCGGGAGCTGCGGCTGCAGAGGGCAGTGACCCTGTGATCTGCTGAAGGCGGTTATCAATTTGGGTATAACCTTCCTGTAACTTTTGCACTGAATCGGCAAGAGTAGACACCTGTTGGCACAGGATCTCCAGTGGAGAGCGCGCTCTGTCGGCCTCGGACATCTGGCTGGTTCGTACTGTCACGGACTAATACTCACCGAGGCCGAGATGCCAAGAGCGGCTTACCCTTGCGACCACGCGCACCCAGAGCCCCGAAGTGGGTACAGAGAGCTGGGGGCACGCAGAGGCACGGGCTTCCGGAAGGCAGGAGATCCGTAGATGGAGATCTGGTGCACTGGAATCCGTATGGGACCGATGGTCCGGATCAGGTATCAGGCAGAGACAAGTCCGTAATACAGGCAGAGATCAGGGTATCAGGCAATCAGTGTGGGCAAGTCCGTTATACAGGCAGAGGTCAAGGTATCAGGCAATCAGAGTAGGCAAGTCCGTTATGCAGGCAGAGGTCAGGGTATCAGGCAATCAGCAGAGTAGAGGTTAAACAGGCCAGGGGTTTGGTACACTTTCAGCAGGCAGATAGGTACAGGTTTCACTGGGGACAAGAGATCAGGGGAGAGCTGACGACGAACCTGCAACCCAACTGGGTGCTGGCGCCGTCAGAAATAGTCTCCCCCCCGGCGAGCGCGTCAGTGTGACGCGCTACCGGGTACCCGCACGGGCGATGGCACGCACACGGGGACCGCCGTGCACCCACACGCGCCGCACCATCAGGCCGCGGACGGGTGTGCGGCGAAGCGCCAGTCCGCCGCGCATGCGCACCAGAGCTCGGCGAGCGGAGACGCTCCCGATCTCCTGACAGGGGAACTGTGTTGAATGCTTTAGCAAAATCCAAGTATACCACGTCCACAGCCACCCCTCTGTCCAAGGTTTTACTTACCTCTTCATAAAAAGAAATCAGGTTTGTCTGACAACTTCTGTCATTCATGAATCCATGCTGTCCGTTGCTTAAAATGTTTTTTTCCAGCAAGAACCTCACCAACTATGTAAGAAAATATATTTCGTACAATAACAGAACGAATAACTTTCGTTTAATCAGTACAGTATTCATCAGAAAAATTTTGAAGAACAAGACCGCACATGCTCGGAAACAAAAGAATACAGTACAATACAATACAACCCATTACATCACTTCCGAAGTTGTATTCTGTTTATGAAAATTGTAGTAACTTGTTCATTTTTGATATGAGACAGGCATGCAAAAAAAAAAAAAACAGGCGATCATTTGTCTGATATTCTCATCATGTGTACATTTTAGTTATTCTTTAACAGCCAATAAACTAGCATTTTCAGAAGAGATCAGCAATGTCAAACCCTTGTTCCTCTTTTGGCAGGTTACCTTTAATGAGTCTGTAAGTTGTTTGCTATGAATGTGTAGTTATCAGCGTTGCGTGGATACAGTTATTTTATTATGATTTATCGGTGCTTTCTTTTGTATGTGTTTTGGTTGATAAAGTCCTTGATATAAAAGCAGATTACAACAGTGAGAACACACAGACACCCTTTATTCTTCCTGTTCATATCAGTTTGAACCATTACCCATGAATTTTAATAACTGATGATTTTACCAACCCACCTTGTACACATATACATCTTTCCACTGCTGTTCTTTAGCCAAATGAACATTTGCCAGAAGTCATAGAGTTCACCTTTATACATATTGCAGAAATAGTTTTAATACTGTAGATTAGATATGCCACATTTTTGCCACCCACTTGTAATATAGGCGTCAGAGCCATAATTATAAAGGCCAAGGCTTAGCATTAAAAAGACACAGTTTTACCCAAAAAATTACACATTTTTGGAGACGCTTTCACCAGACCAATATTTTCAACAAAAAATCTTCCCATAAGATTATATGTTAATTTATTATATTTTTGCCTGTTATTTAAAAATAAAAGCCTCCCTTGTATAGACATCCAAAAGCCATGAAACTGCTGCAGGATGACACCATATTGGATGTGATGTGAGTAGCCCCTACAGACTCAACCGAGACAGACAGATAAGTATTCTCCTTCACTACTCCTCCGGCAGCTACAGCTGTAATGCCCCATACACACGATCGGATTTTCCGACAACAAATGTTTGAGAGCAGGTTGTCAAATTTTCCGCCAACAAAACTTGTTGTCGGAAAGTCCGATCGTGTGTACACAAGTCCGTCGAACAAAAGTTCACGCATGCTCGGAATCAAGCAGAAGGAGCCACACTGGCTATTGAACTTCCTTTTTCTCGGCTCGTCGTACGTCTTATACGTCACCGCTTTCTCATGTTTGGAACTTTGGGCCAACATTTGTTTGACCGTGTGTATGTAAGACAAGTTTGAGCCAACATCCTTCGGAAAAAAATCCACGGTTTTGTTGTTGGAAAATCCGATCGTGGGTTCGGGGTATTAGGAGGTAATGGCCCAGGACGCTGAGTCAGCACAAACTAATTATTAATTAGACACTTCCAGAAAAGGGGACAGCTATGATATGAGAGAGGGTTACAAAAGCTAACCTGGACCTGTTATTGTGCCTAAAAATTAAGCCTTATTAACCTGTTTCTATTTTAAATTTTATATTAAAAGAAAGCAAAAAGGGTAAATTAAAAATAGTTAAACATTTAAAATGACAATACATAAATAATCAAATACACACAGAAAAAGGAAACTACAACTACAAAGAAGCTAAACTAAACTAACCTATATACAAAAAAAAAAAAAAGACCATTCAAAAAAATAAGATACAATTTTGCAGCATAACCAATTTTGCCAAAACATTTCACCTATCCCTTTTTAAGATAAACACTGCTTTAGAAAAGTAACTGTCATTCAGATTTTCATCTACTTTTGTTTATTTTGTTAAGCTAAATGTCCAGGTGCGGTGGAAATAAAAATAAACAATTTTAAGTACAAAATATTTGTTGCAAATTAGTGAAAATAAGGTATTCTGGGTTATATTAAATGCAAAAAAGTCACATATTAATTTTTTGTTTTTGTTTTGCTAGAACATAGAAGGCTCAGTGGATGTCCAAGGGGCCCAGTTAAATCCTCCATGTTCCTGCAGTAAACTAAAGATCACCTATCTGTCATTTCACAAGGAAGGCTCCCTTGTGGACAGGTGGTGTCTGATGGGACCATACCAGTACTGACAATGCACATGAAGCCTATTTAATTGCCTATTGCAATCCCTGTCAATCTCAATTAAAGGGATGGGAGGTGCAAAAGATGCTATTTTGCCCAGGACTCCATTTTACCCCGATGGTGATGTTATGTAGAAGGCACTGTATAAATGTGTATGTTTATTACTGTTTTCAGTTCATGTAAACATTTAGGTTTACTTAGTAAGTAAAATAATAGATAATGGTATGATCTACAATAGAATCCCTAAAAAAACCAGACCTGATTCAAACTACAACATGCCATGATGGCATTCCACTAGATATGAGAGCATAACATCACTTGACCTTTACTATGACCTTCACATAGGTAGAAACGCTTTAAGCTTTTCAAAGCCAGACATTGCTCACTGTAGTGTAGCCAAAATGTCAGTTCTATAAACCTTTGATCTCTAACGTCACCAACCATTCAACATATTACGAAAGAAGTTTAAAGATCCTCTAGTGAGGCTGAATAGGTTAAGACAAAATAAATAAATTAAAAGCATTCTGAGGATTATGGGTGTGTGGGTGAGTTTTGTGTTGTACATCATCTTTTCTTGCAGAGCGGAGATAGATGCTAAAATGGAAGAGTTCATTGTTAACGGAAGGAGTACCAGTCTAGCCTCCTATGTAATGGAAAATATTGTAATAAAGCAAAAATGTAAATAGAAGGCTTCAAAATAAAGTGGCAGAAGAGCACCTGTTTAATAAGGACTAAAGCAACAGTACAATAGCATAAAGTTAGTTCAAGTGGGTTGACTTAACAAGTGCACAAGGATGTTTTGGTCTCAGGAACTATGGGCTTAATTAAATAGGTGATTATTTCTCTTAAAAGTTAGATGAAATGTAATTTTCCGAAAATATGCAGCTATCCCATGCATTCATCAATAAAAAACTAATCATGTGAGGGTTTTCCAGTTTCCTCTTAACATGCAGATATGTGGGACAATATTATTATTATTATTATTATTATTATTATTATTATTATTATACAGGATTTATATAGCGCCAACAGTTTGCGCAGCGCTTTACAACATGGGGCAGACAGTACACTTACAATACAAATCAATACAGGAGGGATCAGAGGGCCCTGCTCGTTAGAGCTTACAATAGACTATGTAAGCCTCCTGACTCTTTAGAAGCTCCACATTTTACTGTGCATTGGTTTCTCTGTCCTTGGAGGTGGGATTGGGAGCTGGGAGTTTAAAAGATGGGAACGCCTTGAAAAAAAAAAACAGAAGAAAAGCAGTCTTTTTCCCCAATTTTCTAAAAATCATATTTTGTTTTTTGTTTTCTAGAAAAATTTAAGAAAAAAAGAAGTGTGCAATATGTTTATTTTACAATTGTAGCACTGACCCCCGAAGGAGCTGCTGGTATTTGATTGGGCCTGTACTCTGCTCTTACACCCCCAATAACTTGACTCAATCCCCTTGACACAACTGTGGTGCGGAGCCTTGTTATAACCTACCCAGCATGCAATTCAGTACTGAGTCCTGCTGGGTAAATCACGCGGCATGCTGGGTAGGTAGGTAGTTGTGGAAAGTAAATAAAAGACTTTCTGTCATATCCTCTGATGTTCTTCAAAGAGTAAAAATAAAATAAAGTCCATTCACCAATTTGGCCACTAGATGGTGCCACATATTAAAATATAATACTGTTCATAGGTTAACATTGTACTACATTAACAGGTAAATATGCTGCCGCTACACAATGATAAAATTATAAATACTATATCCAAGCTTGATAACATGATGACCTTTAGGAAATATTTGAGACTTTACATAAAGTCCTAAATTATTGCAAGTTCTCTCAGCTGAAGACAAGCAACTCTTTTTTAACCTTTAAATGATTCCTATTAATTTTCTCCACCATCACAGCATGTTTCCCTGTAGTCTGCTCAGTAAATTGTTTTTTCTTTTCCTCCTTTCAGTAAAATGGTGAGACCAACATCTAGAGTTTGGAAACATTTCCACAGTGCAATTTCTGCTGAGAGCAAATCTGCAGGTTGCAAATATTGTGAGAAGAAATATTACTTTCCAAATGCTACAAGAATGACAAAACGCATCCTGGCATGCCAGAGGTGCCCTAAAGACATTAAAATACTTTATGAAATTAAATGATGAGGTCCAAAAGGAAAGTGCAGGAACAATGGCTTTTCCCTCCAGAATTCTCATTGCTCATTCTCTTTCTGTTTCTTCTGGATCCTCACAAAGTGTTTCTTCACCAGCAGCATCTTCAAGTAAGGAAATCTTACAAACTACGGCCTCCCAAAAATGCACAATCTCTTCATTTATAGATAAAATGATGCCTGGAAATCAGGAGAACATTCATCAAGCTCTTGCACAAGTAATATATACTTCTGGATCAGCATTGTCAATAACTGAAAATGCATATTGGCAGATAGCTTTTAAATTATTAGAAGGAAAAGGGGAATGGTTACCTGTTCTCATAGTTGAACGGTCCCTAACATATATATTGCTTATCTTAGCATATACAGTATAGTTCTTGTTATTGCATTTGTAATAAAAAATACAATTTGAAACAGTTTATTTAGTTTATTTACTGAATAAGCTGCACTTTCATTTCAAGCATAATACTTTTATATACACTGCATTTCAAGTTTCCAATAAAAAAAAATGATTTTCAATTTGTAAATCTTTTTCACACCGAATTCTTTTTTTTTTCTTTTTTTACGAAAGTTTCCATTTTTTTCTGAAAAAAAAACAGGGGAAAAAAAGTTTTTTTTCTCAGGTAACTTCTGGGAATTTTGAAGCCATATCTCCTTATAGTCCAACCATCTGGATCCCATTGTGATGGGTTTGTGACATCTAAAGGTTATATACAAAAATTGTCCCTCTATAATAAATAGAGGGTCAAAATCTACAGTAGTAGATTTTCCAACAAATGGGATTTTAAGGTGTCATTTCTACATAAACACTTCATACACTTCACCATATTATTATCCATCACCCCCCTTCACTGTGATTGAAAGCCAAGGGAATTCTACCCAGTAGAGAAACAGACAACAGCCCAGCCCCCAGCCTGGGATCAGCAAGTAGGATATAAGTCTCTGTAAAATATTGTATTCACTGAAGCGCAGTTGAAAATGATCTCAATGCATTGATTTCCAGTTTAAAATCCACTTTCCAGTTTCTAATCTCATTTTGTATCCAGTTTACTGTTGCCATCATTACAGCCTGCATCTTATTTTAAAGTCTTTTTAACCAATTCACCCATGGAAGATTTACTCCCGCTTATGACCAGGCCATTTTTTACAATACGGCACTGCGTTACTTTAACAAATTGCGTGGTTGTGCGACGCTGTACTCAAATAAAATGTATGTCCCTTTTTCCCACAAATAGCTTTCTTTTGGTGGCATTTGATCACCTCTGTGTTTTTATTTTTTGTGCTATAAACAAAAAAAGACTGACAATTTTGAAAAAAAAATTTTTTTTTACCCAATAAGCCTATATTCCTTGGTTTGCGCAAAAGGTATAGTGTCGACAATAGTTATATTTATGGAATTTTTATTTATTTTATTTTTTTTAACTAGTAATGGTGGCGATCAGCGACTTATAGCGGGACTGCAATATTGCGGCGGACAAATCGGACACTATGACACTAATACAGTGATCAGTGCTAAAAAATATACATTGTATATTGTATTAGTACATTAATACATTGTCAATGTACTAATGACACTGGCTGGGAAGGGGTTAAAGTGGATGTAAACCCAATGTCATCCTTTCTAAACTACTGCCATAGGGGTTATCTATAAGGATATACATGCCTCCTGCATGTATCTTTACCTGTCAAATGTCTCCCCTCTGTCTGCTATTAGACCCAAAAAACTGTAGATTCTGTGGGTGGGTCTGTTGTCTGGAGCTCGGTGGGTGGAGTCGTGATGTCAGTAGACTCCCCGCCCACCTCTACACTCGCCTTGTCAATATGCATTTTCTCCTGTGTATTTCTAACACTGAACTTCTGCTATGATCACTAACATCCAGTGAAAAGACAGGAAAGTAACCACATGACTTTAGCATGCCAAATCATGGTGAGGTGTGGAACAGCCAATCCTTGCAGAGCTGCTGAAGAAAGGAGTGGGGGAGGGAATTAAAAAATAATGCATGTCTTAGGCAAGTGCACGAGATGTAAATCACCTGTCACTCACAGCAAGGGGGAGGATTTGACAAAGTTTTTCTGTTTGTCAAGATTTATCTCACTGAACAATAAAAGAGGATTGCTCATAGCTGGATTAACTCTTTGTGGCAAGACTGGGCTCAAATGATAGAAAATCTTATACTCTACATTATGACATAAAAAAAAAATTCGGGTTTACATCCACTTTAACATCAGGGGCGATCAAAGAGTTAACTGTCCTTTTTTCGCACAAATAGAGCTTTCTTTTGGTGGTATTTGATCACCTCTGTAGTTTTTATTTTTTGTGCTATAACAAAAAAGGACCAACAATTAAAAAAAAAAAACTATTTTTTACTTTCTGCTTTAAAGCGGTTGTATGCCCGCAAAAAATAAAAAAAATAAAACAAAAACCTGTAAGGCAAAGGCATAATGAGCTAATATGCACCGCATACTAGCTCATTACGAAATACTTACCGTAGAACGAAGTGTCGGCATCTCCTCCCAGTCACCGCTGAGGGAGCTGACATGTTCCTTCTGCGTTTCTTCTGGTTTCGCGGCTCCAGCCACTCACAGCGCGTTAGGAGATATTAATTTTACCTACAGGTACGTCTTATTATAGGCTTACCTGTAGGTAAAATTGTGAAAGTGGGGTATACAAACGCTTTAAAAGATATCCAATAGAAAATCTATTTAGGCCAATATGTATTCTGCTACATATTTTGGTAAAAAAATTGCGTATATTGATTGGTTTGAGCAAAAGATAAACCATCTCAAACTATGGAATATATTTATGGAATTTGTATTTATTTTAATTTTTTTTACTACTAATGGCGGAGATCAGTGACTTATAGTGGAATTGCGATATTGCGGTGGACAAATCGGACAATAACTGGCACTTTTGACACTTTTTGGGGACCAGTGACACTAATACAGTGATCAGTTCTAAAAATATGCACTGTCACTGTTCTAATGACACTGGCTGGAAAGGGGTTAACATCAGGGGTGATCTGGTTAACTGTGTGCCTAGCAATGTGTTTTCTCACTGTGGGGGAGGTGCTTTTACTATGAGAAGGCATCAATCTGTGTTCCTGTTTTGCAGGAACACAGGATCAATTCCTTCCCTACTGACCGCACGGCAATCTGCCTTGTTAACATTCTGACTCCCTGCCTAAGGATCGTGGGCACTGGTGGACATCGAGTCCGCAGTACCCGCAGATCAGCTCCCGCTGTGTCTAATAACAGCGGGAGTGGGTTGCCAGCCGCGCACATGCACGCCCCAGACCCGGAAGTGCACGATCACGTACTAGGTACTAGGTACGTGATCCTGTGCAGCAGAGCCGCCTTGTTACTGTAAAAGTACAGTATATGGTCTGCAAGCGGTTATTGTATAAGCTACACTAAAGCAGTGGGCTACAGTATATATAAAGGATGAAAGCAAATTTTGTGAAGTGCAATGTGTATTCGTTGCTGGTATAGCTGTCGTATGTCTAAAGAAATTAGAAAGTAAAATATGAAGATCACTATAAAAAAAAAGGAAATGGAAAGGAAAGGGTAAAATCCATGTTCCTTTGTAGTTTGGGACACATTTACTGCTGTAAAAACACGCAAGTGCCACATTTGTAAAGCTGTGATTCAGTAAACTGGTATCTTAAATTAAGTGATTCAACTGTATGATTTTCTCAGCTTGTCACTGCTTGAAAAAGTGAAGGAGTGCTAAAAATGAGTCACCTACATTGAAAAGCACCGATCAAATAACATAAAAAATCTTTATGGAACTTGTACGTATATTGTATGAGCACTAGAGTCTAGAATAGATAAAATTTTTGAAATCATTTTGAACTTCAGTAACAAAGGTGTGATGCAACACAGTGAATGAATCACCAGCTGAAAGAATTGATTCATTAATATCTTTAGCCAAAAACCTCCACTGTATCTATGGAGGGAACCATGAATGTTACTCTAGGGCAGGACTACAAACATGTCCTTCTCTATCTCTGTTACATGGGGGTAAGGGTTTAGCAGTTTACTGAAGATAGCTTGAAAGGAAGATAATCTTGTTTCATACATGAGTTCAATTCACAGAAGTTACAAGAAAACTGCATTTCTGACAAGTTAGGTACTTGCTGAAAAATGCTTTAGTATAAAAAATAAATACTAATGTAGCAATCGGTTCTAAGGACTGGTGTACAGTAAAATCTCGGATTGCAAGTAACGCGTTTTACGAGCGTTTCGCAATACACACTGTTTTTCTTTTCTTAAATCCTGACTCGATTTGCAAGCATTGTTTCACAAAACAAGCAGGATTCAAGCCTTTGGAGTGTGCTGTACCGCATGTGGCCAGAGGTGCGGGGGTACCGGTGACGCTCGGAGAAACTCGGAGTCACTCCGAGTGTCTCCGAGCGTCTCAGAGTGTCTCTGAGTGTCTCAGAGCATCTCCGACTGGTCTCGGAGTGTTTCCCAGTGTCTCCTGTGCCCCCCCCCCCCACCTCTGGCTACATGCAGTACTGCATACACTAGCAGTGACACTGGAACAAATTATCTGAGTTTCCATTGATTCCTATGGGGAAGCCCTCTTTGATATACAAGTGCTTTGGATTACAAGCATTCTGGAACAGATTATGCTCATAATCCAAGGTACTACTGTACTACAATGGGGTTTAAATGTTATGTTCTGGGGTTTAAATATCTTTTATGTAAAAAATGTAAAGGTAACTTTTCTCTTTTTAAATTAGCCAACAATATTTGTGAATTGGAAGTTCACTTTGCCTAACATGTCAATGTACTACTGCAACATGCATACCTTCTAGTTGGGCCTTATAATTACATTATTAAAGCATATCTAAACACAAAAAATATGTATTATATTGCAGCTTACAAGTCCTAAACTGGTGGCTTCATTAGTCACCATTTTTCAGGCATTTTTTTACCTAGCGCGGACCATATGTATGCACTAATTAACTTCTGCACTTCCCGTACCTCGTGACCAGGTCATAGGTCCCTATCCCACAGTTTCAGATCAGGTTGCTATTGGATAAGGAGCAGGGACATTCAGTCAGGGGAGGCAGATCAAGCTTTAAGGGTCCTAGTCACAGAGACCCCAAATTTGGGAGGGGGTTAGGTAGCTGAGATCGTACCCCACCACTGGTCAAAATTTGGGGCTCCTGCCACCTATTGTTCTGGAGGTACGGGGCTTCTTGTGCAGCCTATCAGAAGCTACATACAGAGCGGCCAGTTTAAATACAATCAGACACACTCTGTTTGCAGCAGACTGAGAGGATGAGCTCACAGTGCCCCTCACTTCTTGTCAGAGGCACTAAGCTTAATGGACAGCTTGGAGCCTTGGACCAAAGGTAAACCATCATTGGAAAAAGCTGTCCAATAAAAATGCTGCAGTGGAGGCTCTCTTCTCACTGCATTGTCATAGAAGGGGGCATGTGTCTAAAAGACACATGCTCCCTTCCAGCCCAGCCCTCTAAACTAGAAGGAAAAAGTTCTAGATTTACCCATAATCCCATGTTTTTCTCACACAGTTAAGAGGGAGAATGAGAATCTGCTGCCTGCTGAAAAGGTACTGTTATAACATATACAGTGGGGCAAAAAAGTATTTAGTCCGCCACCAATTGTGCAAGTTCTCCCACTTAAAAAGATGAGAGAGGCCTGTAATTGTCATCATAGGTATACCTCAACTATGAGAGACAAAATGTGGAAACAAATCCAATCACATTGTCTGATTTGGAAAGAATTTATTTGCAAATTATGATGGAAAATAAGTATTTTGTCATTATCAAACGTTCATCTCAGTAATTTGTTATATATCCTTTGTTGACAATGACAGAGGTCAAACGTTTTCTGTAAGTCTTCATAAGGTTGTCACACACTGTTGCTGGTATGTTGGCCCATTCCTCCATGCAGATCTCCTCTAGAGCAGTGATGTTTTGGGGCTGTCGCTGGACAACACGGACTTTCAACTCCCTCCAAAGGTTTTCTATGGGGTTGAGATCTGGAGACTGGCTAGGCCACTCCAGGACCTTGAAATGCTTCTTACGAAACCACTCCTTCGTTGCCCGGGCAGTGTGTTTGGGATCATTGTCATGCTGAAAGACCCAGCCACGTTTCATCTTCAATGCCCTTGCTGATGGGAGGAGGCTTGCACTCAAATTCTCATGATACATGATAACTGCACTATTTTCTCCATTAGCTCATCCCCCACAGCTATTACCCTTTTCTATAACTTGACCCTCCCTCCTAGATTGTAAGCTCTAACAAGCCGTTCCCTCTGATTCCTCCTGTATTGAATTGTATTGTACTTGTATTGTCTGCCCTAATGTTGTAAAGCGCTGCGTAAACTGTCGGCGCTATATAAATCCTGTATAATAATAATAATAATAATACATGGCCCCATTCATTCTTTCATGTACACTGATCAGTCGTCCTTTTCCCTTTGCAGAGAAACAGCCCCAAAGCATGATGTTGCCACCCCCATGCTTCACAGTAGGTATGGTGTTCTTTGGTTGCAACTCAGCATTCTCTCTCCTCCAAACACGACGAGTTGTGTTTCTACCAAACAGTTCTACTTTGGTTTCATCTGACCATATGGCATTCTCCCAATCCTCTTCTGGATCATCCAAATGCTCTCTAGCAAACCTCAGACGGGCCCGGACATGTACTGGCTTAAGCAGGGGGACACGTCTGGCACTGCAGGATCTGAGTCCCTGGCGGCATAGTGTGTTACTGATGGTAGCCTTTGTTATGTTGGTCTCAGCTCTCTGTAGGTCACTGGGTCCCCCGTGTGGTTCTGGGATTTTTGCTCACCGTTCTTGTGATCATTGACCCCACGGGGTGAGATCTTGCGTGGAGCCCCAGATTGAGGGAGATTATCAGTGGTCTTGTATGTCTTCCATTTGCTAATTATTGCTCCCACAGTTGATTTCTTCACACCAAGCTGCTTGCCTATTGCAGATTCAGTCTTCCCAGCCTGGTGCAGGTCTACAATTTTGTTTCTGGTGTCCTTCGACAGCTCTTTGGTCTTCATCATAGTGGAGTTTGGAGTGTGACTGTTTGAGGTTGTGGACAGGGTTCTTTTATACTGATAACAAGTTCAAACAGGTGCCATTAATACAGGTAATGAGTGGAGGACAGAGGAGCCTCTTAAAGAAGAAGATACAGGTCTGTGAGAGCCAGAAATCTTGTTTGTTTGTAGGTGACCAAATACTTATTTTCCACCATAATTTGCAAATAAATTCTTTCAAAAATCAGACAATGTGATTGTCTGGATTTGTTTCCACATTTTGTCTCTCATAGTTGAGGTATACCTATGATGACAATTACCGGCCTCTCTCATCTTTTTAAGTGGGAGAACTTGCACAATTGGTGGCTGACTAAATACGTTTTGCCCCACTGTAGCATAATAATATATTAGCTTGATTAAAACATAATAATTTATTATGTATCTATTTACTGTGAACTTACTGGTTTGAAGTTATAACTTCAAACTTCAGTAATTTGTCCGTTAAGCCACCTGCTTGAGTACAGTTTTTCAAAAAAATATAGGAAATTACCCTAAAAACAATATACAGTAAAACCTTGGTTTGAGAGTAATTTGGTTTGAGAGCGTTTTGCAAGACAAGCAAATTTTTTATAAATTTCGATTTGATAAATAAGTGATGTCTTGATATACAAGTAGCGTCATGTCACAATTGGGTATAGAAGAGAAGAGAGGCGCCTCTAAGTGTAGCAATATGGTTACATTTAATGAAGGTACAACATTTAGTAACTCACATGGTTGATGATTAAAACAGGCACATCTAATTATGCAGGCATCCGGGGTAAAGCTGTCCACATAGATCATCCTCCTCACCACCAATAACGTCATCCCTTCCACGCTGCGCTCCACAAGCACTTCAAGCCTCGCTTTCAGATCGCTCTACTTCAGGGTAGACCTCCTGGTCACGATTGCAGACTGACAGCGGTGAGAGCCGGCGGTGCAGAGGATGGTCTATGTGGACAGCTTTACCTCGGGAACTTGCATACTTAGATGTGCCTGTTTTAATCAATAACCTTGTGAGTTGCTAATTGTTGTACCTTCATTAAATGTAACCATATTGCTACACTTAGATGTGCCTCTTTTCTCTTTTATACTCTATAGCTCCTGCTGGATTTTGCTTCTAATCCCCTTGTGGAGGCTGCCATTTGAAGATGGACATTTTATGGTTACACAACCACATTGCTATAATCTTTTTATATGGACTATAAGCTAAAAGAACTATGAATAAATGGTTGTGGAATGAATCATCTGAGTTTCCATTATTTCTTATGGGGAAATTCGCTTTGATATACAAGTGCTTTGGATTAGAAGCATGTTTCTGGAATGAATTATGTTTGCAATTCAAGGTTTTACTGTATAATAATTATTTATATATTACTTACTTATGGTAATTAACCACTTCCCACCCAGGCCATTTCTGACACTTCTCTCCTACATGTAAAAATAATAATCTTTTTGCTGTAACCTGTGTGTATCTGGCTCTGATACTAGCCAGTGCCTCACCAGACACTGACCTCACCACACGTCCCTGATAAGAAGGGGTCCAGACAACGACCCCCTTGCTACCGGAGGACCTGTCATCTTAACAGGTACCATGCCTAATGACTGGCTGCTTTGTGTATGAAACTTGTACTTGGTTACTCTTAGCAACTGCACTTTTCTTGTCTTGCCGAGTTAACCCTTTGTAATGGTGTTACTTCATACCTCTTAGTGCATTTACAGACCCTGGTTCTTTTGATACACCAGAACCCACATGCGCCCCTTATGCCGCGTACACACGGTCAGACTTTCTGGCCCACTTGGTCCGGCACACTTTCTGACGGACTTTAAAACGGACGGACTTGCCCACACACGACCGGACTTTGCGGCGGGCTAAGTCCGCCCGTCTTTCCCGACGGACTTTCGCCGGAGTTACGGCGGACTTTCAGAATGAACGGACTTGCCCACACACGGACAAGTCCATTCATTTTGAACCTAACTCAGGTGCGACGGGACTAGAAAAGGATGTCAATCTTGTCGCTTTTATCGGCGAGATTGACACCTTGCGAGCCCCGTCGCGGGTCATACCAGGCCCTTAGGTCTGGTATGGATTATAAAGGGAACCCCCCTACGCCGAAAAAAACGGCGTGGGGTCCCCCCTAACATCCATACCAGACCCCGATCCGAGCACGCAGCCTGGCCGGTCAGGAAAGGGGGTGGGGACGAGCGAGCGCCACCCCCCTCCTGAACCGTACCAGGCCGCATGCCCTCAACATGGGGGGTGGGTGCTTTGGGGGAGGGGGCGCCCTGCGGGGCCCCCCCACATCAAAGCACCTTGTCCCCATGTTGATGAGGACAAGGGCCTCTTCCCGACAACCCTGGCCGTTGGTTGTCGGGGTCTGCGGGTGGGGGGCTTATCGGAATCCGGGAGCCCCCTATAATAAGAGGGCCCCCAGATCCTGGCCCCCCCACCCTATGTGAATGAGTATGGGGTACATGGTATCCCTACCCATTCACCTAGGGAAAAAGTGTAAATAATAAAACACTGCACAGGTTTTTAAAATATTTTATTAAACAGCTCCGGGGGGGATCTTCCTCCGGCTTCGGGGGTCTTCTTCCGGCTTCGGGGGTCCCTCCGGTTCATCTTCTCCCGGCATCCGGTTGGATCTTCTCCGCTCTCTTCTCCCGGTATTCCAGTTCTTCGGCCAGCTCCTCCGCTGTCTTCAGGTAGCTCTCTTGCCAGCAGAGGTCCGGACTTCTGGGCTTCTTGTCTTCTCTTCTCCAGATGTTGACACGACGCTCTCTCTCCGGCTGGACTGCTCTCTGAGGGCTGCGTTGTGACTTATATAGGCAGAGACCCCGCCCCCTTTAGATGTCACAGTCCCTGGGCATGCTGTGACTGTGACACTTTAGGGGGCGTAGTCAACATCACCCAGTGACCACGCCCCCTCCCCCACAGCACCCACCCCCCATGTTGAGGGCATGCGGCCTGGTACGGTTCAGGAGGGGGGGGGCGCTCGCTCGTCCCCACCCCCTTTCCTGACCGGCCAGGCTGCGTGCTCGGATCGGGGTCTGGTATGGATTTTAGGGGGGACCCCACGCCGGTTTTTCGGTGTAGGGGCTTCCCTTTATAATCCATACCAGACCTAAGGGCCTGGTATGCCCCGCGCTCGCTGCAATAGGGAAATTTGTTTTTGCTATTGCAGCGAGCGCGAAATGCAATACCCTGCCCTCGCGTCGTATCTGGTACGTTGGACCAGCATACACACAAGCGGGCTTTCCGTCGGACCAGCACACAGACGAGCGGACTTTCCGCCCGAAACTGAGTCCGACGGAAAGATTTAAAACATGTTTCAAATCTAGGTCCGGCGGGCTTTTGGGAAAAAGTCCGCCGGAAAAGTCTGCTGGAGCCTCCAGCAGACTTTTCCGGCGGACTTTTTCCCAAAAGCCCGCCGGACCTAGATTTGAAACATGTTTTAAATCTTTCCGTCGGACTCAGTTTCGGGCGGAAAGTCCGCTCGTCTGTGTGCTGGTCCGACGGAAAGATTTAAAACATGTTTCAAATCTAGGTCCGGCGGGCTTTTGGGAAAAAGTCCGCCGGAAAAGTCTGCTGGAGCCTACACACGGGCGGATTGTCTGGCACACTCTGGTCCGCCGGACCAAGTATGCCGGAAAGTCCGACCGTGTGTACGCGGCATAAGAGTAACTTCAGACCAGGCTCATAATGGTTTGTGTAACTTTACTGAACAGGTTGCAGCATACAAATATGAACAATGTGAAACAGCAAAGTGTGGCGCTCATAAAGTGTGAGGGGAACTATGCTAGTGATTAAAGAGTCACTGTAAGTGACAATAACATATAGCATGGATCCAAAAAATTAAGGAAAAAGGGTGTGCACCCCAAAAAATACAAACACATATTCACTTTAACTTAATTCGGTGCCCTCCATTTTATTACTGGTCAATTTCAGTTAATTTTGAGGCTACACTCATCCAGCCTTACACACTCACGTGAAATTCACCACCAGAGGTTATATTTAGTTTATTCATAAGATTGTTTTTTCTTTTACCAGCATATCACTATTCGTGATTTATTTGCTGTGTTCCTCTTATGTGTTTGCATTTTTTGGAGTGCACACCCTTTTACCTTGATTTTTTGGATCCATGCTATATGTTATTGTCACTTACAGTGACTCTTTGATCACTAGCATAGTTCCCCTCACACTTTATGAGCGCCACACTTTGCTGTTTCACATATTTTTACAATTAGTCTGATTGTTGCGTTGGCTGCCTTTCATTTCATTTTTTGGGTTGGCGCAGCATTTTCTACTTTTGTTTAAATATGAACAATGTCCTTGCTCTAATCCTAACTATTGTGTTGTGGCTTCCCAGGCATACCTCTGTGAGACGAGTCCATTATGGCATTGCCTATGACTTGGATGTCTCCAAAAGTCTTGGTGTCTTTAGCAGCAGTCCCGATTACACGTACAGACAGAACCCGATTCAGCTAGAAGATCCGACCAAGAAGGACCCTGGACCTCAGCCTTCCCCCTTTTTATAGCACAGGTGGGCCAGCTAGGACCAAAAAGCCTGGAAACAGAACTTGCACAAGTGGGTTAAAGGGGTTATAAACCCTGAAGGTTTTTCACCTTAATGCATTCTATGAGGGACCCCAGGAGAGGAGGATTGGGGCCACTCTGTGCAAATCAAATGCACAGAGGAGGTAAGTATGACTTGTTTGCTTTTTGTTTTTTTAAAAACCCTGAACCTTTACAACCCCTTTAAGGCAGTGCTGGAAAAGATTGGTGGCCACACAAAATAGTGACACTTTGGGCCCAATTTGGAAATTTTCACTTAGGGGTGTACTCACTTTTGTTGCCAGCGGTTTAGACATTAATAACTGTGTGTTGAGTTATTTTGAGGGGACAGCAAATTTACACTGTTATACAAGCTGTACGCTCACTACTTTACATTGTAGCAAAGTGTCATTTCTTCAGTGTTGTCACATGAAAAGATATAATAAAATATTTACAAAAATGTGAGGGGTGTACTTACTTTTGTGAGATACTGTAGCTGTAGAGCTTCATGAAACAATATGTGAACACGACATAAATGACAAATGCTAAAATAAATCATTTGTATGGCTATATCGTTATTTGCAATTGTTAATCATTAAATGTCTAGTATGTCTCCGTAATAAAAAAATCCTTGCAAATTCCAATTCCATTCAGTACAGGAATGTTACAGTCAGAGGCACACTCCTTTCTCTAAAAACAAACAGAAGGTAGGCGTCTTCCTGAATCACTCATTATTGCACCACCTCTGGAAGTTACCTGTCTTCCTTAAGTCATAAGAAAATGTCATCCTGGTTTTATGAATGAAAAATGTGTCTATTTACCTTTAGCCTAGTTCAGTGCTGTTTTACACTCAGGGCTTGTTGCAGGATGTTCAACCATAAAAGCTAAGTTTACCTTTGTAAAAAAAAAAACTAATAAAGGCAAATATTTGTGCAGGAAAAAAATGTGCATTTATTTTTTTTTTCACAGGAGCCTGCAAAGCATTGCACCTTATGGGTGCAATGTCAGTCTTCTGCAGACACTGCCCATACCTCCATAATTCTGTATGGGCTATCAGTTTCAGAGCTGTAAGTAGTGTGAATGGACTACGAGTGTACTGATCAGCATTCGCAAGGTCCATTGATACTACAAGTCTTTCTTCCGTGGAGGCAGATGATATTTGTAGTTCATTCATTCACAGATCACTGTGAATGAATGGCGCGGCTGTGCAGGCAGAGCACCGATTTTTAAATGTGACAGCCGTTGCTGGGGGGGGGGGAGATAAGAATTTCTGCTCACTGTCACAGGGGGAAGGAAGGATAAGGGGGTGAGGGCAGGGCCGTCTTTAAGGTAGGGCAAAAGGGGCAGCTGCCCTGGGCCCTGTCATTGGTGTGGGGCACAAAGCAGCTGCCTCATACTTGCCAACTATCCCAGTTTAAATTCCCTCATCCCTTGAGGTTTTAGTCCCGTGCTGTGTTCTGATATCTCAGTTTGAAGTTCTGTTACTAATGCTGCCCAGCTCTGCCCTATTGTTGTGTACAGATGACTCACCTGCAGACCCTGTGTTTACATGTAAATACCGGCATTGATATATAAATAGCAGCATCATTCATATGTAAATAAGGGCGGACCAGCAGCATTCATATGTAAATAGAGGTGGTATTCATATGCATATCATGCCTCCCTGAGGTCATATCCACCATCACCTATTCTGAATGCTGCCCACTGGAAGGATAAAGGGGCATGCTTGAAAGTCCTGCCTACAACTGTGGTCATTAAGCCTACCATCAGCCTGTTCTGCAAAGGTAAGCAAATTAGGGGGGGGTATGCAGAGGTAGGCAGAGAAGGAATTACAGTTTGGGGTGCACAGGTGAGCAAGGAAGGGATGTATGGAAGTAAGGAAGGATGGGTGCAAAGATGAGCAGAGGAGGCAGGTAGAGTTAAAGGCGAGGGGGATTGGGGTGGAGTGGATGGGGGAGGTTTGGGGTGCAGAGGTTAGCATGGGTTTTAGGATTGCAAAGGTCTACTGACAGGGTGGATAAAGTTGCAGGTCACGTGTAGGGAAGCCCATTCATTTCAATGGGCTGCTCTATGCGCTACAAATGCAGAAGAAAGTCCCAAAACCTTTTTCAAAATCACACAGTGCCAAGGCACAAGTCAGCAGATGCGTGAGGGTGTCATTACCAATTGATGGCACTGCTGTGTATCTGCTAAAGGGCAGCATGTTTCTGTGGTGTCAGGAAAGCGATTTTGCATGCGTTTCCACCACACACAAATGTGAACGCAGGCTAAATGTCTCAGTCACATTGATCAGTGTAAATCTTCTCATTACATTGGTGCTTGGTGTAGAATCCTTTCATTCACACTAGAGGCCAATGTGAACGCCCCCCTTACATTGGTGGTCAGTGTAAATCCCTCCTTACATTGGTGGTTACTGTGAATGCTTCTATTACATTAGTGGTCAGTGTAAACCCCTATTACATTAGTGGTCAGTGTAAACCCCTATTACATTAGTGGTCAGTGTAAACCCCTATTACATTGATGGCCAGTGTAAATCCCTCCTTACATTGGTGGTTACTGTGAATGCTTCTATTACATTAGTGGTCAGTGTAAACCCCTATTACATTAGTGGTCAGTGTAAACCCCTAATACATTGGTGGCCAGTGTTGAAAGATCTCTTTGTATTGGTAGTCAGTAAAAAAAAAAAAATCAGCATTGCCATTGATCGAAACAAGAGCGAAACTGCATGGAGGGGGGGGGCAATACATTTTTTGCCCAGGGTCCAATCAATATTAAAGACGGCCCTGGGTGAGGGTGGTGTGCTGTGCTGGAACATGTTACATGTTACACCGTAAATACGCGTGTAACAATTTAACACGTAACATGTTCCAAAAACTGAACCTATCTTTTAATTTGTAAGAAATTGTTTGTAGACACAAATCGGCTTAATTCACACAAGCCATCTGTGTTTAAGTAAAATAAACGCAGGAGACTTATGTTAATGAGGGCTAACTGAAGCCGAAATGGGAAGTATAAAAAAAACTTTATACTACCCAGATCATATTCCTCTGCATTTAAATGTACTTGCGTTTACATGCATTTAGAAGTATTTAAGGAATGTGCTCAGTGTTCCATGGGATTCATGTGCAATTCAGTGCAATGCATTTTTCAGCCAATTCATTTGAATGAGCTGAAATTGCACTGGATCGCACGAAAGTACTAAGTTTTAAAAATGCACTGAAACCTGATTGCATTACACTGCATGCAGTCATGCACGTCATTTAAAGTCCCAATTACCTTTCTATTTTACTTTTTAACTATATATAAATGATATAGAGTTTGAGAATACTATCATTTCTATATTTGCAAATTTAGTCCCTACAAGATGTCTTTGACTTACAAGCTTTCCTGGATGCTATTTATTTGGACCACCACATGGGAAATGTGGTTTAATGCTGATAAATATACAAGCACACACTTATGCGTTAACAACAGTTATAACATTTTTTGTGCCTTCCATTGGATCAACTCTGTTATATTTAAACTTCTAATATAAATTATAAACTGCGCTAAAAAATTGAGCAAAATAAAAGTCCAAATTAGTTGTCAAACAAAGGCACTCCGGATCACCAGAAACGCCTCAATGTGCACGAAACATATAACAGTTCAACTGAAAAACCCGACTTCCGTAGTAGTAAGTTGCGCTTACCAGAACAGCAAGCAGTATAAGCGGATGGCTTAAACCCAGCCAGGGCCTTTAGGTGTAGAAAAACCTTCCACTCTATCCCAACTCGAGTCAACGTTCCCTCAGTGCATATATATCGGAAGGAGAGAAAAACAAGAAAAACTGGCCATAGCATAGTACATCTGCATATCCTATGGAATGCTGTGTGTGAAAATGTCCATTGCTGGATGGTGTGCTGGTGGGCGAACATTTGTACTTCCTATCATCATCCACATGATTCCTAGTGGAGTTTTTTGAGCCATTTGCGTTTTAAAGCTTGCAAGTTGGTAAGCACACTCTACAGCTATGGTGGTGGGGATATCACCTTTTGTTTTACGTGCACATCAGGGTGTTGGTTACAATTAAAGGTCTACATAGGATATGCAGATGTACTACACTATGGCCAGTTTTTCTCTCCTTCCGATATAAATGCACTGAGGGAACGTTGACTCGAGTTGGGATAGAGTGGAAGGTTTTTCTACACCTAAAGGCACTGGCTGGGTTTAAGCCATCCGCTTATACTGCTTGCTGTTCTGGTAAGCGCAACTTACTACTACGGAAGTAGGGTTCTTCAGTTGAACTGTTATATGTTTCGTGCACATTAAGGCGTTTCTGGTGATCCGGAGTGCCTTTGTTTGACAACTAATTTGGACTTTTATTTTACTCGATTTTTTAGCGCAGTTTATAATTTATATTGGACTTTTTGTGTTGTCGCACTGTTTACTGCTGCTTTTTGATATACGTATTTTTTCCAGCACGTTTTTTTTATTTTTCCTATATATTTAAACTTCTATTGGTGTAGGAGCATGAAAAAAGACCAAGTGGTCCATTGTCTGCCCCAATTTTTTTTTTTACTTTTAAATCTAAATTTTTTAGATCTATGTTCATCCCAAGCCTGTTTAAATCCACTTCCTGTTGACTGGCTATATCTGCTGGAAGCCTATTCTTAGCAGCAACTACTCTCTGTAAAATAATCATTTTAAACTTTCTGCTAGTTTGTGGTCATGTCTCCATGTTCTTGATCTTGGTTTCATATTGAAAACACTGAACCCTATTCACCCCTCTTATATTTCTAACCACATGCCGACCAGCCGCCGCAGTTGCACTGCGGCACAATGGCACGGATGGGCGAAACAATGTTATGTAACGTCGCTTCGCCCTGTGGCCACTAGGGGGCACCCCTGAGCCGCTGCGAGCGCGCAATGGTCTCGATTACCGCAGGGCTCGCGCGAATGCCGCTGAGACACGGAGAACCCGGAACTGTGTGTGTAAACACACAGTTTACGGTTCTCTGAGGGGAGAACCGACAGATCGTCTGTTCAGGCAGAGTCTGAACAGCAATCTGTTAGCTTCCCTGCACAGTCCCCATCCCCCTTCAGTTAGAACACAAGCTAGGACACACTTAACCCCTTCACTGCCCTCTATGTTAACCACTTCACTGCCAGTGACATTTTTACAGTAATCAGTGCATTTTTAATCGCACAGATCGCTGTATTAATGTCAATGGTCCCAAAAATGTGTCAAAATGTCGCAGTCACAATAAAAATCGCAGATCGCCACCATTACTAGTAAAAAAAACATAATAATAATAAAAAGGCTATAAATCTATCCCCTATTTTGTAAACGCTATAACTTTTGTGCAAACCAATCAATATACGATTGTTGCGATTTTTTTTTTTTTACTAAAAATATGTAGAAGAATACATATTGGCCTAAACTGAGGAAAAAAAAAAATTTAATATATTTTGGGAGATATTTATTATAGTAAAAAAGAATGCGTTTTTTGCAAAATTGACACTCTTTTTTTGTTTATAGCGCAAAAAATAAAAACCGCAGAGGTGATCAAATACCACCAAAAGAAAGCTCTATTTGTGGGAAAAAAAGGACGTCAATTTTGTTTGGTTGCAACATCGCACGACCGCAGTCAGGAAGGGGGTAGAATCTTCCGTGGCTGAAGCGGTTAAAGGTTTCAGTCATGTCTCCCCTTTCCCTTATTTCCACCAGACTGTACATATTAGGCTCCTGAAGTCGTGCATGGTATGCTTTATTCTCCAGATCTTCACCATTTTTGTTTCATCTCTTTGGAATCATTCTATCTAATCAATATCTTTTTGTAAGTCAGGTCTCTAGAACTGGACGCTGTCTGCATATGTTGTAATGCAAGTCTACTTTCGGCAAATGTGGAGGTTTCTGTTCTGCTCATGAAAAGGGGAGTGGAAGCATAGCAGGTATCAGTCTGTCAATGAGGAAAGGTGGGGGGGGGGGGCGTGTAGACAGTAGTAACTGCCTGGTTAGAAAATTCCAACCAATATATAGAGAATGCCTTAGTGGTGATCTAGTCTTGCATCTAAAAATGTAATACCATACCACTAACATAGCAATGGAAAAAAAACATTAATATTGTTGTTATTTTATTTTTTCATCGCCTAGTTTCATTTTTTAATGGGCTAGCTTTCTGCTAAATATTAGCCAAATAGGTTAATAAAGTTACAGTTCTGTGCATTATTAACTTAAAAGTCATGAAGGACACAGCAAGGAATGTGTGGTATTTGAGGTAAGAGGAAGCTTACCATTTCCTACATCTAAGAAAACAATGTGGACTAGTAATAGCATTTTAAAGAAATCTATAGTATTCTTTTCTTATCAATTATATTTGAATCATTATCATCTTCCTTAAAAGAAAAAACTTCACAAGAAAAACATGAAAGGAGGCCATTAAAGTGGAGTTCCAATAAAAAAAATAAAAAAAATAAAAGTCAGCAGCTACAAATACTGCAGCTGCTGACATTTAATAATCAGACACTTACCTTTCCCAGGGTCCAGCGATGCAGGGGAACGAAGCCCCGCTCGTCTCCCCCTTTTCTCTGTGGCGCTGGCATTGTCACTGTGGGCGCCCGGCTGTGGCTTCACAGCCGGGCATGCACTGCGCATGCACGAGCCGGGCTGAGCGCTGTGACTGGCCAGGCAATCATCTGGGACCTGTGATGTGTCTCAGATGATTGCCGAGATGGAGTGGGGAGAGGTGATCTTCCTTCCGGCGCCGTGGGTGCGCCAGGAGGAAGTAGGAGCTGGAACCCTCTAAAAAGAGGGTTTCCGCCCCCCCCCCAAAAAAAAAATGACATGCCGGATGTGGCATGTCAGGGGGTCACCTTCCCTTAAAGCGGAAGTTCCATTTTTGGGTGGAACTCCGCTTTAATGTTTCTCCTTTTTAAAATGCAAGTTGCCTGGCCAGTACATAGTCCTGAGAAATATACAGATAACATTATTAGAAGTAGTATAAAATTTTAGAAATCATCTATTGATGTGATCTATAGGGGACAAGGGCAATTAGTGCAAGAATTTTAGAATTCTACTCAGAAGTGGTTTCATCTGTTGTATTATGTGAAAAGTGTAATACTCTGTATGTATATGTAGGAGAGACCATAACATTTTAAAGAAGAAACTAGCCACTTTTAAGCCTTGGCTTCAAAGTTATTCTCCTGACTTACAGTTGAAACATCCCTTGAAGGCCTCATCATGTGCATTATCAGATCTTCTGTTCATGGTGGGCAGTCCTCAATGATACAGAGAATTGCACTAATGCAATAAGGTTGGTGCCACTCTCTGCATCATGTTATGTGAATGCAGAGTTGTCACAGTGACACCTCCTCAGAAGTCCATGAAGCCCCGCACTCATATGATGTCCTCAGTCTTCCAGGGTGAATGACTGAGGACCTCTAGTGGCATAAAGCTATTTCTGTCAGAGACAGCACCAGAGAAGAGAAGATTGCAGACTGGGTTTTTATTTAACACCTCCAGGGGTAGTTAAAAAAATAGCCCAGAGTCAGCCTTTAAATGAAACTAACATACTTCTGTAGCACCCTCTAGTGTG
Organism: Lithobates clamitans; assembly: GCA_037952925.1. NCBI lineage: Eukaryota > Metazoa > Chordata > Amphibia > Anura > Ranidae > Lithobates > Lithobates clamitans. The sequence continues at coordinate 530,357 of JBBGZY010000787.1, read as the reverse complement.
CTAGTGTTTAAGTTCAGGCAAATTTATTTGCCTCATGGTAAGTATAAGCCTGGAATCTGGGTCAGGGTTTACTGCAGGTCAGACTGGATGACTCATACAGGCAGGTCTCTGGTGCCTCCTCCTGGTTCTTGGAGTTTGGATCTGCATACTTAGGGGAACTTGGCCAATCTCCAGGCATTGGGCCTGTCAGGGTGGCTGAGGCAGCCCTTAAATATGGATGAGCCATGCCAGCAGGGGAGTCAGGTGGAAGATGGGGTACTGAAGAGACTGCCGTGGGCTAGGAGGGGTTTCCTAGGTCAAGGGGAGACCCCCAGCTCCTGGCTGGGTTCGGGTTGGCTCAGGGGGATCCATTCAGCAGAGCGTTTTGACATGGAATCTTGCCTGAAAAGCAGCAGGAGCAAGGAGGACACACTGAGTACACCCCGAGACGTTCAAGGGGAGAGACTGCCATATGTAGCAAGCTTTCTAAAATGACAGTGCTGTGCTTAATCCTTTTAATAACCCTGGCCTGGGAGGTCTTCATAGCAGCCAGAAGGGCTGGTAGTTCCTGCAGTGTAGCTGGGAGCAGATCTACACAAGTAGAGGATACACTCCTGCATGCAGTTAGCCTCAAGCTCCTAGTCTGTAGGGTTTGAAACAGGAAAATCTGGATGCCGCACACCGGATAAAGTTGAAAACATCTTCTTTATTGTAAAACTTGGATCATAAAAAACAGGACAATCAGGCGGGTGGTACAGACACAGCTGACGCGTTTCGCGCTCTAGTTCGAGCGCTTACTCAGTAAGCGCTCGAACTAGAGCGCGAAACGCATCAGCTGTGTCTGTACCACCCGCCTGATTGTCCTGTTTTTTATGATCCAAGTTTTACAATAAAGAAGATGTTTTCAACTTTATCCGGTGTGCGGCATCCAGATTTTCCTGTTTCAAACCCTGCTTCAATTTGCATTTAGCCAGCACCTGGGACTCCTCTCCTCTGAAGGATTCACTAATACACACCTGAAAGCAAGTTCTCCTGAGCGGTAATTTATTTTCTCCTCCTAGTCTGTAATGGGCTAAATCCACTGTGTGAGGAAAGGAGAGAAAACAGTCTGGGACCTTTTTGTACAGAGGAAGGACGTTGTCCCCTGTTGTTCTTGATTCAAGTTGGACATCCCATAAATCCCTTCACACAACCAAGATGTTAGCCCTGATAAAACACAAAAACAAAGCCAAGGGATTGACTTCTTGTGTTTGGATGCAAGTGAGGAATGCGTGTTGCCTGGAGTAGGATAGCCAGTTACCAGCAGCTCCTTTGGGGGTAGTGCTAAACTTCAAATTGAAAAATAGATTTATCTGGAGTTGGGAAGAGGGAATAGATAAAGAAATAGCTGAAAACAATTGGCTGTCATGACTAGTATCAGCAGTATAGGTATTTGAGGGTGTTCCTGTTAGTACCATCTGAGAGAGCACACATGCCATATATAATGCTCCACTTCCTCATGCCAAGCCCACGTTTCAATGCACTCAATGTACTCAAGTCTGTAAGCATAGAAAATAAGAAAAGTCAGATATGTTAACAACATTTATATCAAAAGGCAGAAGTTTTGTATCGACAGACCACCCAAAATGATTACTCTACACAGCTTTATACAGAAGGTTTTTTACCTTCTTTCTTTAGATCCATTTTAAATAATTATATTGTAATACCTGTAGGCCATTTGAACCCTTCCCCCCAGAAGCTAAACAACACCCAGTTAGCAACCCCCACATCTTAGCATGTTGGTGGAATTCTAAAACCATTGGTTTCACTCTTTTGGCTTGTTTACAATTGCGACTGGACTGGGGGGCGGTAAAACTCTGCACGTTTTTACACCCCTCCCCATGAAACACTCTCCCTCTTGCTGCAAGGGCAGCAGTCAGGAATGTATACATGCCACATACACTATGCTGTGCTCCATGGCCGAGGCAGGAATTATACCCTGTCGCACTCAGTGGGCCCTGTCACCCACCGAGCATGGCTCATTCAAGTAAACGTGGCGCACGCTGCAACCACTCGCACACAATGTGCAAGGTTACAATGCAGTTATCCAGTATCTAGGGGGTTAAAACAGGTGGTGAGGAGGAGATACAACTCCTGCTCACCACCTGTCAAATGCTTTCTGAAGAGTAACTCGAACGCAGGTCCCTCTTTAGATAGCAAAGTAGTTGTTACCAAGTCTTTACAATGCTGGGAGTGAGCAGCCAATGGTTTTCGCATCCTAGCAAAATAGCACGAAGTTGGGATTGCTAACTGGGAGTTTTTTGGCCAGGTTCTAAGGGGGACCCAAATGGCCTACAGGTATGACAATAAAATGAATGAACATTTTACAAAGGTGCAAAGTTTTTAAAACCTACTGGGGCCCCTTGACTGCATAGGCTGTTTTCTGGAAAAGGTTGACTTAACCTTTAACCACTTGAGCTCTGGAGGTTTTACCCCCTTCATGACCAGGGCATTTTATGCCATTCAGCACTGCGCTACTTTAGCTGCCAACTGCGCGGTCATGCAATACTGTACCCAAATGAAAGTTTTTGCATTTTTTCACACAAATAGAGCTATCTTTTTGTAGTATTTGATTACCAATGGGTTTTTTATTTTTTGCAAATTAAACGAAAAAAGACTCAGTTTTGAAAAAAAACTATATTTTCTACTTTCTGTCATAAAACATATCCAATAAAATCAAATTTTGTCATACATTTAGGCCAAAATTGATTCTGCTACATATCTTTGATAAAAAAATCCCAGTAAGTGTATAATAATGGTCTTCTGTGAAAGTTATAGCGTCTACAAACTATGGTATATATATATATATATATTTGAAAATTGTTCAATTCTAATGTACTTACAATTGCAATAACAATTATGTGAACCCTTTTGGAATGATATGGATTTCTGCACAAATTGGTCATAAAATGTGATCTGATCTTCATCTGATGCCGTGTACACACGGTCAGACTTTTCAGCTACAAAAGTCCGACAGCCTGTCAGACAGACTTTTGACAGACTTTCGACGGACTTTTGGCGGACTTTCGACGGACTTTCTAACGACCGGACTTGCCTACACACTATCACACCAAAGTCCAGCGGATTCGTACTTGATGACGTACATCGGACTGAAAAAGGGAAGTTGATAGCCAGTAGCCAATAGCTGCCCTAGCGTCGGTTTTTGTCCGTCGGACTAGCATACAGACAAGCGGATTTCTGGGTCCGGCGGAGTTACGACGTAAAGATTTGAAGCTTGTTCCAAATCTAAAGTCCGTCAGATTTGCGACTGGAAAAGTCCGCTGAAGGTCCGATGAAGCCCACACATGATCGGATTGTTCATCGGATTTGGTCCGTCGCGTCCGATCGAAAAGTCCGACCGTGTGTACGCCCCATGAGTCACAACAATAGACTTTCACAGTCTGCTTAAACTAATAACACACAAAGGATAAAATGTTACCATGTTTTTATCGAACACACCATGTAAACATTCACAGTGCAGGTGGAAAAAAGTAAGTGAACCCTTGGATTTAATAACTGGTTGAACCTCCTTTGGCAGCAAATACTTCAACCAAACGTTTCCTGTAGTTGTAGATCAGATGTGCACAACAGTAATTCTTGACCATTCCTCTGTACAGAACTATTTCAGTTCAGCAATATTCTTGGGATGTCTGGTGTGAATCGCTTTCTTGAGGTCATGCCACAGTATCTCAATCCCAGTCAGGACTCTGACTGGGCCACTCCAGAAGGCATATTTTCCTCTGTTTAAGCCATTCTGTTGTTGATTTACTTCTATGCTTTGGGTCGTTGTCCTGTTGCAACACCCATCTTCTGTTGAGCTTCAGCTGGTGGACAGATGGCCTTAAGTTCTCCTGCAAAATGTCTTAATAATCTTGGGAATTCATTTTTCCTTCGATGATAGCAATCCGTCCAGGCCCTGACACAGCAAAGCAGCCCCAAACCATGATGCCCCCACCACCATACTTCACAGTTGGGATGAGTTTTTGATGTTGGTGTGCTGTGCCTCTTTTTCTCCACACATAGTGTTGTGTGTTTCTTCCAAACAACTCAACTTTGGTTTTATCTGTCCACAGAATATTTTGCCAGTACTGCTGTGGAACATCCATGTGCTCTTGTGCAAACTGTAAACATGCAGCAATGTTTTTTTGGACAGCAGTGGCTTCATCCGATGATATCCATTCTTGTTTAGTGTTTTACATATCGTAGATTCGCTAACAGAGATGTTAGCATATGCCAGAGACTTTTGTAAGTCTTTAGCTGACACTCTAGGATTCTTTTTCACCTCATTGAGCAGTCTGCGCTGTGCTCTTGCAGTCTTCTTTACAGGACGCCCACTCCTAGGAAGAGTAGCAGCAGTGCTGAACTTTCTCCATTTCTAGACAACTTGTCTTACCATGGACTGATGAACAGCAAGGCTTTTGGAGATACTTTTATAACGCTTTCGAGCTTTATGCAAGTCAACCATTCTTAATCGTAGGTCTTCTGAGAGCTCTTTTGTGCGAGGCATCATTCACATCAAGCAATGCTTCTTGTGAAAAGCAAACCCAGAACTGGTGTGTGTTTTTTATAGGGCAGGGCAGTTGTAACCAACACCTCCAATTTCATCTCATTGATTGGACTCCAGTTAGCTGATACCTCACTCCAATTATCTCTTGGAGACCTCATTAGTCTAGGGGTTCACATACTTTTTCCACCTGCACTGTGACTTAGATGAAGATTAGATCACATTTTATGACCAATTTGTGCAGAAATCCATTTAATCAAAAAAGGGTTCACATACTTTTTATTGCAACTGTATTTCTTGAGGCCCTAAAATGCTAGGATAGTATAACCCCCCCCCCCCCCCCCAAATTACCTCTTTTTGGAAAGTAGACAGTCTGGGGCATTTAGTAAGAGGCATGGAGAGTTTTTGAAGTTTTCATTTTTTGTCTCAATTTTTTTGAAAATTTAGGAATTGAATAAAATGTATTTATTTCACAATTTTTTTTAACTTATGCTGGCAATACACAATACAAAAAATCGGCCAAACCCATTATCGAAAAATGAACATTCGGCCGTAAGCGCAAACGATGGTGCCATCATGTAATGACCGATAAATTGTTCAGTGGACATAAATTATTGCATTTTTTGTTTGTTTTTTTTTACATGTACCTAGTGCAGACAGTTCGGACGGGAAACACATTTACCTTTCAATTTATCGTTCTTTCTGCAGAAAATTTCCAAATTCGTCCTTCGTTTTTTCGGCTCAAAAACGTCCCAACGGGGGGCGTGGCTAGCCGGCGCTGAAGATGGCTGCTTAATCTCATAGCTCCACAGAGAGGGAGAACACCGGAACGAAAAACGCCTGACAGACCGGAGCGATTCACCCCAAAATCGCTACACAGCTTCCCGCAGTGCCGACCGACAATGTCCCGCAAACGGATGGGAGAAAGGGAAATCAGAAAACTTACTACGTTCCTGTTTCCTCAGGACAAGGTCAGTACTATCCAAGATGGCGCCGGCGGCCTGACAGACACAAGTGAGGCTTACACAGACCTCCCTGATGCCATCCACAGTGAAATGGGCACAGCTCCTCTGCCTATATCCCCTACCCAGGACCCTGGATCTGATCCCCTTACTTCCAGCCCTGCTAAAGCTCGGATGCGGATGGATATACCGCAATCACATTCTCCTCACATCAGCGCTGCAGTACAGGCCCAAGCCTTCAACTCCTTTCAGTCTAACCAGGCGCTGCATAACTCCATGGCATCTTTCCCCACCTCAGGCCAGCCAGTAATAGACACAACCCTAAAAGAGATGCTGATGTCCCTGCAAACCTCTCTGATGACAGATTTATCATCCCTATTCAGTAAAATCTCCACAGAGATGCACTCTATGGACAATAGAATCTCTAATATGGAAAGGGGAATGACAGAATGCTCAGCCACAGTGAATGACATTATAGACGCGGTAGATGACATTAAAGATGAGCAACACTGGGTCCGGGCCAAGCTGGCCGATTTGGAAGATCGCTCTCGACGTAACAACGTCAAACTGCGAGGGGTCCCTGAGTCCATAAACCCGAATGATCTCCCCAAATATGCCAAAGACCTCATACACACTATTTTACCCGACGCGGCTCCCAGAGATATCGTCATCGATAGAATTCACAGGATTGCCAAACCGTCTCACCTAGCAGCATCAGTACCAAGAGACGTACTCATGCGAATCCATTTTTTCCACATAAAAGAAAAAATGATGTCAGAAGCCAGAGCCAAAGCTCCCCTGCCCAGACCCTACGAGGCAATACAGATCTTTCCAGATCTTTCCAAGTTCACCCTGCAAATGAGGAGGAAGCTAAATCCCATCACAAAAGGCCTCTCCAACCATAAAATCCCATATAAATGGAGATATCCGGCGACCATCCTCATCCTGAAAAATGGCACTACCCACGCTGTCAACGACCTAATGAAGGGGCTACACGAATGGGGCATCATCTTGGAACCCCCAACAGACGGGATCTCCCCTCTGCCACAACGAAATTCTTCCCACAGGCGCAACAACCAGAACCCCAAGATCCACCATACCCACACGAATACCTGAATAAGTTGGGCCATAACCTCTACAGCTCATTTCTCCCTCGCTGTCTTGAGCAATGCTCCTAATTGTTCTATTTCTTTCCTTTTGAACACTAACTGTTTTCCCCCACCTGCGGCATAGCTTCTCATAAGCTCTCTGTTATTTACGCCGCCACGTTTCCTATACAGCGAGATTGCAGTAGAAAGTTAAATCTATTGTTCTAACTGTTGGCTCTTCCAGCCTTTTAATTTGTTGCCTCCCTCCAGTTCCCTCCTGCGGCTTCCGGTCCAGATCTCCAACACAACGCAAGTGACCATCCATCCAGCAACTTAACCACCGACACCATCGCCAACATCCCGCAAGCTACAAGCAACTAACTGTAAGTGACTCTTCTACACTAAACACACTTCACCCAATATCCCCTGATCATGCCCTGCAACATTGTGTCCCTCAATGCCAAGGGCCTCAACCACCCGGCAAAACGTCATTCTCTATGGCACACTGCGGCAAAATTGGACTGTGACATCCTCTGTGTCCAGGAAACCCACCTGCTCCCCGCGGCAACAACCCTATGCCATAATCGGCAGTACCCCCAAATATACCACGCCACTTATAGCTCCAAGAAAAGAGGAGTTCACATAGCGATCAAACAAGGGCTGGACTTCCAACTGCTACAACAAACCCCTGACCCCAACGGTAGATATCTCATTTTATCCTTCACCCTCAACAAAGTTAGTTTTACCTTAATGAATATCTACGCCCCCAACACCCGCCAGATCAGTTTCCTGAAGAAAGCCTTCACTAAGGCTCGAGCAGTTTGCAAGGGACATTTGATAGTCTGCGGAGACTTCAATTTAGTTCCCGATATCCATATGGACACTACTTCTCCTGCGAAAAGAAGAGAGTCACCCCTGGGGCGGCTCCTCACGTCACACGACATGTTTGACGTGTGAAGATGCCATCATGGGTCCGAAAAAGACTTTACCTATTTTTCACCCCGCCACAATTCCTATTCTAGGATTGATTTGTTCCTCACAGACAAATGGCTACTACAAAACATCAGCGCATCTGTAATCCACACCGTGACGTGGTCAGACCACGCCCCAATCTCTATTTCTATCACCGACATGCCACCCCAGCGGAATACGTTCCTCTGGCGAGCGAACAATTATATCTTACAGCACCCCACCTACTCCTTAGATATAGAAAAACATATAAGTGATTATTTTGATTTAAACAAAGGGTCAGTGGGGGATCCCGTGACGGTGTGGAAACGCGCACAAAGCGGTTATTAGAGGTATTGTCATGAAACTGAGCTCTGTGTGTAAAAAGAAGAGGACGCAGCAAATAGACACCCTTACCTCCCAAATTGCGACTCTTGAATCCCAACATAAGACTAACCCAGACCCGAACACCCAAGCCCAATTATTGACCCTAAGACGTGACCTGCGCTCACTTCTTCTCCACACCTATGAACTGATCCAGCGTAAGCTTAAAGCTACCACATACTCCACGTCCAATAAAGCAGGTAAAAGACTAGCGCAACGCCTCAAAGGACGAAGGATCAAATCCAAAATCACGACTTTATCCTACCCACACTCAACCGACACTCTGACTAACCCCCAGGACATAGCGAACGCCTTCAGCCACTACTATAGTAAGCTCTACAACATCAAACATGACCACACTACTTACCAACCATCCCATGAAGATATCAACAACTTTCTTCAACAAATTAAACTACCAAAGCTGACTGACTCTCAACTGACCTCCCTCAACGAACCATTTTCAGACAGGGAAATTCTTGATACGATATCCTCCTTGCCAACGGGCAAAGCCCCAGGACCAGATGGTCTCACGGGGGAATACTATAAAAGGTTTTCTAGACACTTACTTCCCCAAATGACAGAATTCTTCAACATTGCTTCCTCCTCCTCAACATTCCCTGATGAATCACTAAACGCTCTTATCATTACTATCCCGAAACCAGGCAAAGCTCCTACCTCCCCCCAAAACTTCCGCCCTATCTCCCTATTTAATCTTGACGTAAAAATATATGCCAAAACGATTGCCAGACGCCTTATGGTTGTTATGCCTGATCTCATACACACAGACCAATCAGGATTCATTAGAGGCAGACAAGCCCCTGATGCCACAAGAAGGATGGTAAACATAATACACCATATTGAGTCCAGTGGAACGCCTTCTCTGCTCCTCTCTTTGGACGCAGAGAAGGCGTTCGACAGGGTACACTGGTCATACCTCAGAGCAGTACTAACTAAACTTGGATTTAAAGACCTCATATACAACTCTATCTTGGCTCTATATACTGTCCCAACTGCGAAGGTATACTCCGCAGATATGCTTTCACAAACCTTTCACATCACAAATGGCACTCGCCAGGGTTGTCCATTGTCCCCGCTGATTTTTAACATGCTCATAGAGCCACTCGCGGAACATGTTCGCTCAAACCCCCTACTCACAGGAGTCACAATAGGAAAAACGTCACATAAAATCAGCCTCTTTGCTGATGATGTCATACTAGTGCTCACCAATCCAAATTCCTCCCTTCCTGAAGCCCAAAAATTATTAGACTGGTTCGGTCGCGTATCATATTACAAGCTTAACGTAACTAAGTCCCATATTCTAGACCTTAAACTGGACGCTACTTCTCGAAACCTGCTACAAGCACAATTCCCCTTTGCTTGGGCTGACCAAAGCATCCCATACTTAGGAATTCACCTCACGAAATCAGTTAAACACCTATTTGCAGCCAATTTCAAACCTCTCCTCGCCACCTTAAAAGTAGATGCACAGGCCATAACCAAACACAACCTTTCTTGGTCTGGTAGACTGGCAGCATTCAAAATGCTACACCTGCCCCAAATCCTATACCTATTCAGAACTCTACCCGTACCCCTACCTAAATACTACTTTAAATCATTGCAATCCATACTTAACAAAACCATATGGAATGAAACCAAACCTAGATGCGCACATTCGACACTTAGAAATCACAGATTGGCGGGGGGTTCAGGGACAATAGATTTCGAAGACTATCACACAGCAGCGATACTGGACCAGCTCGGTGAGTGGTTCAACACAAAACCTACCAAACTCTGGAGCTCAATAGAACATTCCCACCTGCTTCGCCCAAACCTACAATCTTGGTTGATGAGCTCACCCTGGGGTCCAAAACTGTCGACGGCAACACCTCACACCATGGTGGCGTCATTCTCAGCATGGAAAAAACTAATACACAACAGCGGTGACACACCCGACACTCCTCCCACTCCTATCCCTATTGAAGCTCTCCATCACCTCTCTCCAGACTTAAATTTAAACCACTGGGCCAAGAACGGTATCCGAACCATACAACACATTCTACTCATAGACAAACCCAAATCTTTTACCCTCTTGAAACAAGAATATAACTTACCCCAAACAGAACTCTTCACCTACCTCCGAGTCACGCACTGCCTTAAAAACTCCCACCTTCAGTTATACACTATACATCCTAAAGCATGGGATTTTCTAACGTCCTCCATCCCCAAACGCAAGGGAATATCCCTATTCTATAATATCCTACACCATAAACAGCAGTTTAACAAGAAACCCCCACATATTCACTGGGAACATGACTTAGGTCAGACCTACACGGAACACCAATGGCAAAAAGCGATCCAGTCAATTTATAAATCCACAAAATGCGCCACGCTCTGGGAAAACACCCAAAAAATACATCTCAGGTGGTACTTAACCCCATCCAGAAATGCTAAATTCAATCCTTCTATCAGCGATCAATGCTGGCGCGGGTGTTCAATCAGAGGTGATCTACTTCACATCTTCTGGACATGCCCACGATTGCGTAACTACTGGAACAAGATCTTCCAAATACTGTCAGACGTTATACACCAAAATTTACACCCATCACCTGATCTAGCTGTGCTGAACCTCACTATTGAAACAATACCAACACCTTACAGATACATAGTGACCCATATTCTGCTAGCTGCAAGATTATGTATCGCAAGACTATGGAAAACGGATGCTACCCCCTCCGTTGAACATACTCTAGATACGGTGAACCTCCACTACAGCTTTGAATTGATGATGGCCTCTAGTTCAGGCCTTACACACACTGTGAAATATAAATGGAGGCCATGGGAGTTGTGGACTGGAGCTGCATCATTCCTTTCATAACCAATCACCTGATGATCCAGAAACCTTTCTTATTTTCATGATAAGCAACATATCGTTACCGCTTTTTCTTGATAAATTTTTTTCTTTCCCTTCTCTTGAATATTCCTACTGCTTTTGTCTATAGACTCTATTTTACCTATGATATATCTAAGCCGGAGACTGTCCACGCAGAGTGCCACCCCCCCGGGTGAAAAGTGTTCCCATCAGGGTGCCTGGGGTAGTGCTACTCAGGCCATAATTAATTTCCGATATCGGAAGCGGCACTATGACAGTTCTCTGCTATATGTTATAGCATTATTCAGATAATATGTTTCTTTGTACACATCTAAACGAATGTACTGTACCTAATATACAATGTGCACATTGTATTGTTATATACTCTTTGCAAAAATCAATAAAAAACCAATGATGAAAAAAAAAAAAAACGGCCCAACAATTATCAATTTTGTGCCCATTAGTTGGCCGAAAAACGAACGAACTGTCTAAATAATCAAATTTCAGCCAATTTTTCGTAAAGTGTATGGCCAGCAATACTGTCACCAGTACAGTACAGCGTCATCATAGGACTGATCAGAAATCAGAGACACTGACTGGGGAAATTTTTCAACTGTCATGATTGGGTTAACCATTCATGACGGCTGTGATCACTAGTGATCTGTGACTGACTACACCTAATCACATGGTACAGGGTGCTGTGATAGGCCCAGGTACCATGTGATAGCTTATATATAAATGTGCACCGCTAAATAAGAACGGTCGTAATGAATAAGACAGTATACAAACAGAAGACTAATGTTAAACACTCTAAACAAAAAACATGTGAAAACATCAATAAATATATTAAATAAAGTCCACACTGTGATAGTGAATAAGTGAAAATAATCCACGGATAAAAGACTGAGATGAGATGCTGATCCAGGTAGATGAATATCAACTTCCAGACATCAATAGGAAAACAATGTGAAGAGAAGATAATGGGAGAAGCCACCACCAACATAAGAGAGGCTTACCAGAGCTAATGGACTCATCAAGGCATAAGCCCAATGAGTCGTCAAGGCTTGTGGTGACAACGCACCAATGTACAGGGACATCCACATCTGGGAATGTTGACACAGGAAGATGATGGTCACACTGTCCCTCAGGGAACTCACAGCAAGGTGGGAAACTCAGAGGTAGGTAGATCAAATCCTTTTCATATACTCACAGGATGCAACCATAAATTAAATAAAAATTCCACATAGTGTGAATCCGCATAAAAAGGAAATTTATTTAAAATTTGAGGAACACTCACATTTCAGTAGATAAAAAAGCGCTTGTAAGAAGACTGAAAGTTAACGCAATGACATCAGCAGGCTCGCCCTCACGTGTTTCGTCTAAGGAGACATCATCTGGGGTGTAGACATGCCCTGGCCATTGCGTTTATATAGACATAGAACCCCAATTCATTGATTTGGGAGGCATGTTTAGTTTTCAACTACCATTGATTCTCTTTAAAGTGGTCATGAGGAAAAGGAGCTAAGTGTTTGTCTGGATATCTGTTCCATTATTAGTATTTCCCCTTCAGACCTGCTTATTGTCAGCTGGGCTGAAAGTCTCAGAGAGGAGCTGTTTGAGTAGGAGAGAGAGAGGCAGCAGCATGCTGTGTGAAAATGTCCTGGAAGATGTGCTGGGTGAGCTTAACCACATAAAAACTGTAGCTCTGATTGGAGCCATGAACTATTACCTATAAGCTTGTGTGCTGCTGAACTGTGAGCTGTACCTGTGTGACAAGACAAGTCTGAATAAAGCCACTTTTGTTTTATTGGGCTGTCTCTGAGCCAGCTGTCCACCCCTCTGATCCCCTACAATATATATATATATATATATATATATATATATATATATATATATATATATATATATATATATAATGGGGCAGGGCCTAACTGGCCTTTAATTTATGCTATTTCATTGGTCCTGAGGGAGGGGAGAAAGGCGGAGCCTATCACTAGTATGCTACCATGGTGGCGTCAGGAAAGAAGATTATTTAAATAATATTATAGCACCCTCTAGTGTGCTAAAAGTGTAAAAAGATTTTTTTTTTTTTAAGAGTAGGTAAATGTGTGCAGGCCTGGCTGGCAGCCAAGCCTGTCTGTTTTTCCTGGGTTGGATAGAAATGCAGGGAGAGCTCACAGGCAGCATCACCTCCCCCCTACTTCTAAAATGTGATAGAACCAAAAAATGGGAGGGGAAGTAAGGTGGAGCTGCCTGGATTATTCTGAGGGCCCTGACCAATCCCCAACTTGGGTTGGCAGGGTGCAGGCCCCCTCAAATACTCTGGGTCAGCCCAACTGGGGAGGACAGTTCGGGTGGAAGCTGGAGATGGAGTGTGAGGCTGTCGTGGCCTTTGAGGTAGCTCCCCAGTCTGGGGGAGGGTAATCTTGGGCCTGGGCTTGTGTGCAGACAGGACCCCCTCAGGACACACGGAGGTGTCCTGGACAGGAGGCACTGGGAACAAGGAGGACAGCTGGAGAACACTGGCGGGCAAGTCTCCAGGAGGACAAGGAACAGCCAAGAGGGCTGGTGAGTGGCACACAGTCAGGAGTACTGGGAGGCATGTCTGAGAGGACTGGGATGAAACAGTCTGGGATAGGTGCAGAGCCAATCAGGAGGACTGTGGTGGCACAGGCAGTGGAAAGAGGCAGCTGCAGCCAGGAGGGCTGACAGTGCCTAAAGAGGTGGTACTGGGAGCAGTAGCAACATATAGGACACCTTGCACTAAAGACTTCCATTTTTGCTACACCATAGGGGACCGTGATCCCTGCCTGCAAAGGGCATTCATACAGATTCATCTGAGATTGTGCTGAGTCTGAAACTTGTGCTAGCTGGTCCAGGGAGTGATAGTCTGCAAGCAAGTGTGTGCTGGTGGTAGAAGAGGAGAGAAAGTGTATACTGGAATGTATATAGTTCAAGTCCCTACAGAGTTTCATCGATTAAATGGGTATCCCATATGCACCCTTCCCCATCCAAGTTCAATTCCCCTAAATAAAAACAAAAAACAAACAAAGCTGCAAGGATTGCTTTTTGTCTCTGAGTGACTAGAAAATGTGTGCGCCTGGCTGTGCAGGGTGGGAGACGACCACATTCACCAGCAGCCCCTATGGGGTAGCACTACAGAATATTTCATGCTTAACAAATACTTAAAGCGTAACTCAAATTTTGGTGAGAAAAAAACATTCCCCTCTGGGTGATCTACTGTATGTACATTGCAAGGATTAGACCAAACTTTGTTGTAGATTCCTACCTTTTGTTATTCTGAAGAAATCCATGTTTGTTCCTCTGTGCCTCTGGTCTGAGTGGGTCTAATGGGAATGGTTTCATAATTATCAATCAGCTGTGCACCTGCACAGCACTAATGAGGAAATCTGCTGGGCCTGCATCCCTTTAGATGTGTTCCTACTGGGAGTATCTCAACAAAAATGACATTTTTGTTGCAAGGGATGCATGAAATCTGACTTGCATGTTAGGCATGTTAGGCATGTTAGGCATGTTAGGCATGTTATACTTCTGGGAAAATTGGTGAGCCAATTACACAAGCAGGAAATTATGTTTCTGGGGAGTGGTCAGTACACACTCTGTGTACAGAACAACTCCAGGTAGCCATATTGCACTGCATTTACAGAAAATGACAGAGGCTGCAGATTGAAAAGGAAATGGTAATTTTTTATAAAATTCAATTACAATATGACTTGTGTCACAATTGTATACGCTATATTATTTTTTTATTTATTTGTTGTTTGTTTTTTTCTCTCCAAGAAAGTGGAGTTACCCTTTAAAGTTACATTTATAAAACCTAATGTTATATTTGAATGTGGTTTACCTACTGACAATGTTTTCTAACACATTTTTAAAGCATGTATTTTATGCTACCAGGGGACACCAAGGGCACCAGCTATCCCTATCTAAAAAAACTTAACTTTACTTAACTAACAAAGTATTACACCACAGTAATTCTTTTATCTAACATCTGAATTAACCGACCTATTACATTTTTCAGAACCAGAGCGACCAATCAGATTTAAACTATCATTCTTCAGCTGTTTCATTTACACTCCAGGTCTAAATCTGCTGACTGCAGGACAGTAAATAATAAAACAGTTCTTGACTGTTTTTGAATGAAGAGTCGATATGCTATACCAGTCATTTTACTATTTTCTTTGTTGTCGAGGTAAATAACATTTACAGTATCTAAAAATGAAAACAACACTAAGATTTAATTACCTTATCAAAAAATTACAAGTTTTGGTCTGTCACTCTTGTGCCAACTGCAATCATTACAGTGAAATGAATCCCATTGATATGAAAGCAGACAGCACCATCTACCTGTGATAGGCAGGTAATACATGAACTTTTGGAATGTGCTAAAAGGGTTGAAAATTTACATTCTATTCAGATGGACTTTCTAAGCTCATCTGAATAATGGCACTACACTGACATCTACTGTTGCTACATGGCACTACAAGCCTTAAATATCTTAGTCTCAATGCAGTTTTGTTATATGTTATACCATACCATAACACTGCCATCTTGTGTCATATATTAGAAAGACATACCAATTAAAAGAACCATACCATAGGCACTTTTTGCTCTCTTACAGGTATGCTTCTCACAATCCTTACTAGACATGTGCCCATGCAGCAACATGGTTTGCATCTCTTATACTAACCAACAATTTGGCCGGACCTTAAGTAGATCAATATACCTATTGGATATAACAGTTAATACTACTATTACACACTTCATTCTCCGGTATGGTAGTAGTAATGCAGGGCTCGACAAACCCCGGGCGCCAGGTCGCATTTGCGACTAGAATTAGCCACCTGGCGCCTGGGGCGGCACAGCTGGGGGTATCCCATCTCTGTGCGGACTCTGACTCCCCCGTGCAATCGCGGGCCGCGCCGGCCGGTAATTGAGGCCGGGGCTTTGCGGCCTTCTTCTGTCCTTCTGGAGTACTTCTGGAATCTGGCGCCATCTTGTGTTAGCCGTTGGTATTACAACCAGCAATGCTAATGCAATGCTAATGCGAAATACCTGCCTGTTTTCACTGCCTGCCCATCTCCTTCCCAAAGTGGAGAAGAGAAGGAAGTGAATGTGGGGATAGCCTTTTTTTTTTTTTCGTAATAGCTTTTATTTTTATTAAGTTATATTTATATAAAAACCGTTAATTTTTTTCCTAATTAAAATGAATTTATTTGTTATCTCCCTGCTTGGCCCCTTTCACACGGGCTGTCTGATCAGGTTCGCCTGTCTGTTTTTCAGGCGGACCTGATCGGACCCTTAGAGCCCTTTCACTCCGAGCCGCGGGGGGCGTTGGCGGTAAAGCGGCGCTATTTTTAGCGCTGCTTTACCGTCGTTTTAGTGACGCTATTTGGGCCTCTAGCGGGGCGGTCTTTCTGTGTAAATTTAAGATTAGTTATTTTTTATATTGGTCGGTCGTTTAAAAAAAAACCTGGCTCCTAACTTTTTTGGCTGGCTCCTAGATTCCAAGCAAATTTGTCAAGCCCTGTAGTAATGCATACTATTCATTATGTTTTAGTATACAACCGTACAGTAGATCTAAAGTTTGATCTATATGTGTGTGTTCTTCAACATCACTAGATTTTTGGATCTATTCCTAGTTTTTTTTTTTTTTTTTTTTCTTCCATAGCTCCCTTTCCCTCAGGTATCAATAATAGATACATTTACACCGTCTTTAAGCTCTAGAATACTAGACATAAGCTGCACAGTTATACTTTCCTATGACATTGGAGGTGGCGTCCCGCCTATGCCGACATGACTGACCCCCTCTCAGTCTCTACATATTCTCTCATTAGAGAAATGTTTTCTATTTTTCCTAAAAGATTATTCATCTATCTTTTTATGTTCTTATTAATGTTAACTCTTGTTAGACGCAAAAATTTTGTCTCATATACTCAAAGACCGAGTTTAAATTCGATGGTTCGATTTAACTTTCTCGGTCAGTTGGAAAATGATTTTCTTCCCAACCCCATACAGTGTGTTCACTACAAATTTTGTTTACTCTTAATTAATGTTATGTTACTCTTAGACACTATACAGAAAAATGATGGTACAACTTTTTTGTTATGCCTCAAGCTGCACTTGATTGTAAAGATTATTCACTGGATTAAATCCTTGTACGCTTATTTTACAGTATATATCCCTATTACAATTCGTCAATTATACACCATATTTCCCTTATTTTATCAAATCTTATTACTTCCTGATGAGCCCCCAAATTTGTTTCCAACCACATGACTATAACAATCTTATCTCACAACGTCCAAGGATTTAATTCACCACATAAGAGGAAAAAAGCATTCTTGCAATATAAAAAATTAAATGCCAAAGTATTATTGTTACAAGAAACACATTTCATGAAAGATGGACACCCCACATATTTCCATAAAGCATTTAATCAATCCTTTTATACCACATTCACCTCCAAAACTAAAGGTGTGGCAATTTTTATCCACCATTCTTTTCCATTGGAGGTTCAACAGGTTTATAAAGATCAAGATAGTAGGTACATCATCATAAAAGGAATGTTATCCGGTAGAGAACTAACGATTGCTAATGTATATGCACCAAATGATTCACAAACTAGTTTTTTCACAAATTTCTTTAATATACTACAACAATACCACTCACCACATATTATTTTGGGTGGTGATTTTAATTCGGCCTACCAACCTAACTTAGACCGCAGCAAACAAAATCAAAACTCCAAAACTTTCTCAAAAACAACTATAACGCACATAAATAGTCTACAACTAATCGATACGTGGAGATCATTGAATTTAGGTGCTCGTGAGTATACCTATTACTCTCACCCGCATGATTCATACTCACGTATTGATTACATCTTTTGCACTCACAATAATCCTTGCCAATTCCCACGATGCCTCAATACACCCGTGTGCTTGGTCAGACCATCAAATCACAACGTTTAATACTCAATTTATAGGCCTCACTTCTACTCCATATTCGTGGAGAATTAACGAATCAATTCTAACAGACCCCATACACAACCAGGAGATTGCTTTAGAAATAAAAGACTATTTCAATCTAAATTCCACCCCAGAGATCTCTCCAACTTCATTATGGTTAGCACATAAGGCTCTTCTGAGAGGCCTTCTCATCAAAAGAGCAGCAAGATGTAATAAACTAAAATGGGAAAAAATCCATACCCTTACTAAAGATCTTCACAACCTATACAAAATTCATACCAACACGCATGACCCAAACATATATACATTAATATCCCAAAAACGCAATGAATTAGACTCATTACTCACATATAAAGCGGAAAAGTCCCTTAGATGGTCAAAAGCAAAATTTTTCCTGTCAAGTAATGCATATTCTTCAATGTTTGCCCGCAAGCTTAACCAATCTATAAAACCCACCCATGTATATAAACTTAAAAATAACTCAAACCAACTAGTCACTCATCCACAAGAAATATTATCTATCTTTAAAAAAATCTACTCTGACCTACTTTCAGCTCCTACATCATCGATCCCGCCCACAGCAATTTCCTGGTTGGAGAAAATCCCATTTCCAAAGCTAACCCAAACACAAATAGAAGCTTTAAACGCCCCATGCACAGAGGAAGAAATACATCATATAATAAAATCCCTTAAAAAAAACTCAGCTCCAGGCCCAGATGGTTTCACCTCATTCTATTATAAACAATATCAACAATTATTAACACCAAATTTAGCAAAATTATATAACAACATTCTTAAAGGAGAACAGTTCCCAGAAGAAATGCTTCTTGCAAATATGTCTCTTATCCCAAAACCAAACAAAGACCATACATTGCCACAAAACTACAGACCAATTTCTGTAATAAACAATGACCTTAAGATATTCTGTAGATTATTATCCAATAGACTTGCATTAATAATTCCCTCACTAATCTCCCCCTACCAATCAGGGTTCATACCTGGTAGACAAATTACAGACAACATTAGATTAGCTACTAACATAATACAAGACGCAAATATCAACTCCAAATCTGTTTTACTTCTTAGTCTCGATATCAATAAAGCATTCGATAGTGTATCCTGGGATTTCCTTGACTTAGTTCTGAAAAGATACGGCTTCTTAGGAGAATTTCTCCACGCCTTTCACGCTCTTTATCATAACCCGTCTACTAGGATTAGATTACCAGGCTGTAATTCAGACTTTTTCAGACTAGGCAGAGGAACAAGACAGGGTTGTCCTCTATCTCCCTTATTATTCGCATTAGCGCTTGAACCCTTAGCTACAGCAATACTGCACAACCCAGATATAAAAGGTTATAATTCTAACAATAATACCTATAAATTGAGTATGTATGCGGACGACATGGTATTATTCCTCACACAACCCAATATTGCTTTACCAAATTTACTACATACTCTTAAAACATTTGCCTCACTATCTGGCCTAACAGTGAATGTCACCAAATCTATAGGTATGCCAATTAACATCCCATCATCCCAATTAGACTCCTTATGTTCCTCATTCAATTTCTCATGGTCAATGGATTCTCTCCCTTATCTTGGTATATTTCTTACACCAAATATTAATGACCTTTCCTCAAAAAACTACACCCCATTAATACAAAAAATGAGATTGATGCTGAAATTATGGGAATCTTTTAAAATATCGTTTCTTGGCCGAATTACAGCGATTAAGATGACAATCTTACCAAAAATCTTATACCTATTTAGAGCCCTCCCAATCAGATTAAATAAAGTAACTATTACTAAATTCCAAACAGAAATCAATAAATTTATCTGGTCAGACTCCCGTCCACGTCTATCTAGATCAGTATTACACAATCCACAGAAAAACGGTGGTCTGGGTCTCCCAGACTTCTGGCTTTATTACCTAGCCGCCAGATGGTCACAAATAGCACAATGGCACATTCCCAACCCCAAAGTCCCATGGGTTAGATTTGAAAAAGACTCCATTCAACCATATTCTATCTCAAGTATATTATGGGGTAATAAAGTATCAACTCACATCCTAGACAACCTTAATCAATTAGTCTCACATTCATATCAATTATGGAAACTACATAACAAAAAATATAACTTAACCTCTAACACACCTCTGTTGTATATGTTGTAATATGTTCACCGATTTATGTGGGACATTGTTGTATGTATGTACACATGCAGTCAATGTTGACCAGGCCAGAATGACAATGACAGAATGGTTGATTTGTCCAACTGAATTTTAACAGCTGAAGACTCTGTGATGTGTTAATCTTATGCAAGTCTATTTGAACATCTCAAAGGGTATTCAGGTGGTATCTGTTAACCTAATCTAATTACATATATCTAAAGGGGACTTGTTGATGTTGATATGCGGGAGTGCAAATTGGGGCGGTTTATGACTGCAACTGTTCACGGCTGGGAGTTGTTGTCTGTTTGAAAGACAAAAGCTAATCAAAGTCCTAAATTGAAACGGCCAATCAAATTGCTCAGCCATTCAATGCCTGGTGAATATAACACGGCATTCAGTCTATAGTTGTGAGTGAGGCTTGTCTGTGTATAGCTGGGAACACACAGGCCTAGGAATATGGGTCTCTGAATTATGTTTCCTCTGTCGGATTTCTTTGTCATCTGTGGACTTTGGACTTTGTTCTGTGTTGGAAGTCAATAAAGTGCATCTCTCTGGAAGAATTGGGTTGCTGCGGAAGAGTACTTACATCATCATCATCACCCACGATACCACGGTAATACTATCTACCCGATATATTAAATCACTACTACCTCCACTTGCATCTTTTATTGGTGACCCAAAATTCCACCTTACCTCCAATGAGAGAGGAGACTTTTCATGGTGGACAAATAATAACCTAATATCCCTCTATAATTTTTTAGAAAACAACAACTTCACTTCATTCTCTTCATTGAAATCTAAACATCAGATCCCCAATACCGAATTTAATAAATTTCTCCAAATTAGACATTTTTTTAGTACATATTTCCAAACAGTAAACTCACTCCCACCATCATTTGTTGAAAACATTTGTCTAAAAACACCTAGGAGAGCAGGCCTGATATCTGAAATCTACTCTAATCTAGTCAATAATACAGAACAATCCAAACTTCCCTATATGCTCAAGTGGGAACAAGAATGTGATTTCTCATTTACAATGGAAAACTGGGACAAATGTATCATTAACTTACACAAATGCACAAGATCAATCACGATCAAAGAAACTGCAATCAAACTTTTCACAAGGTGGTATTATACTCCAGTTAAACTTCATGCTATTTTCCCTGACACCCTTCATACATGTTTCAGAGGTTGCAATTCAGCAGGATCCTTTTCTCATATCTTCTGGGATTGTGATAGAGTTACTCAGATATGGAAACAACTGGAAAAATTTGCCTCCAAAATCTCAAATAACAACATAAACCTCACTATATATAACTGTCTCCTATTTTCCCCTATCATCGGTCTTTCCATACATAATATGAGATTGATCCACACAATATGTGTTGCTGTACACTGGTTGATTGCATACCATTGGAAATCCCCCACAATTCCTCTTTCACATTTGAAAACCAGAATTAACAATATTAATTTAATGGAAAAAATATTCCACACAATACAAAACACTAACCAATTCTACACAAAGAAATGGGACCCATGGTTTAATCATGCTAATCTCTTCTTTAACCCCGAATAATTCTACCAAATACTGAAGTACACTGAAGAGTATTATATGAATATACAGTTTAATGTATAATAGGAATTGCTATATTTATATATAAATTTATACTCTATTCAAGAACCGCTTAAGATATATTGTTATTCCTTTTTGTAGAAATTACTTTGTACATTTTATGGCAAATGTCAATAAGCTTTTTGTACTATTTCTTTGTACCAAATAAAAAAAGTTTGTAAACAAAGAAAATTTACATTCTTTGTTTTGTGTATATGTATTTATTTTAAATGTATTTCTCAAGAAACCCTATATTGTCAAAAGTATTGGGACACCAACAGCTTCAACTCTTCTGGGAAGGCTGTCCACAAGGTTTGGGAGTGTGTCAATGGGAATGTTTGACCATTCTTCCAGAAGCGCTTTTGTGAGGTCAGGCACTGATGTTGGACGAGAAGGCCTGGCTCAGGTTGAGGTCCCTGTTCCAACATGACTGCGCACAAGTGCACAAAGCAAGGTCCAAAAAGACATGGATGAGCGAGTTTGGGGTGGAGGAACTTGACTGGCCTGCACAAAGTCCTGACTTCAACCTGATAGAACACCGCCAGGCCTTCTCGTCCAACATCAGTGCTTGACCTCACAAATGCGCTTCTGGAAGAATGGTCAAACATTCCTATAGACACACTCCTAAACCTTGTGGACAGCCTTCCCAGAAGAGTTGAAGCTGTTATAGCTGCAAAGGGTGGGCCAACTCAAAATTGAACCCTATGAAATAACACTGGGATGCCATTAAAGTTCATGTGCATGTAAAGGCAGGCGTCACAATACGTTTGGCAATATGGTGTATGTATGCAACATTTTGAAAATATTGCTGCAAAATTCATTTTTTTTCATAATTATATGTAATTACCTATATAGTTATTTGAACAGATTTGTACCCATCTAAATGCATGTAGCCAGATACTTGGCTAGAAAGAGCAAGTTAGAACACTGTGCTGCAGGTGCTCTCTATGCCCTCACTAAACTGTTCATGCTGGACCTAGCAACATTGCCTGCCTCCAGCCAGTAGGGGGAGCAGACAAGCCTAAATAATTCATGAGATCTCTTTGCTGACCACTCTGGAATGTAGGAATTAAAGTTCAGTAAGTGAACAATGCTATGGACTCTTATGGACCATTGGACTACAATTTCCAGATGGAGACAGCAGGACAGGTGGAGAAAAGAGCTGCATTTCTCAGGCTGCAGACTTCTTTCCCTGAGGGAGACCAGAGAGTGCACATCACTGATGCATATTTGTGGCCTGAGGGGGATCCAGAGTGTTGTGTTCGGGGGTTGCTGACAGACAGAGTCACCTATTTGCAAAACAGAAAGTGGAGTAGTCTCTGTGTGTGACCAGATGGCAAGCTGCAATATTGCTGGAACTGGTGACCTGTTGTTGTGTGGATTTACTATCTGCTGCTAGAGAAAGAGAGACTGAGCCCTTTAGGAAACCGACCATACAGCCACCTAGTAGTCTTATTTGCTGCCTAAAAGTGTGAGTGGGACTGTACTTATGTGCACCAACAGTACAACTAGGCCCCAATACTAGGCAGGTGAAGAGTTAGGAGACAGCTCAAAGTTACCTTGGCATAGTGATTATACTGTCCAGCGGACTATGGCTGAACCTACCATCTGTGTATTCATTTATGCTCAAACCACCATTGCATCTAACCCCTGCTTGTAGACCTTTAATTCAACCAGGTGTGTCAGAGAACAGAGAACGCTAATTACCATGCAGCTCCTGGGGGCGGGGAATTAGCACTACACGCAGTTTGATGTAAATATTATTGTATTTTGAGGACAGCATTGATTTTTTTGTTCACCAATATTGAGAGGCTTGTTCAACAAGTCAGCTCAATGCACAACCTTCTGGCCCCATAGTAACTCTTTTTGACTTGAGTTATAGTTATTGCTTGTTTTCTAATCCTAATATCATAACACATAGGATACTGTACAGCAAGCCCTTTTTTTTTAATCTTTAAAAAGAAATTGGTTGTATCCGATTGTTCATGGGAATTGCAGTCTTCCTCCTCAAACAAATTTTATTTACAATTCCCCAGGTATGCGTTTGCACACAATTTGGCACACATATTCCCCCATTAACACACTCTGTATCTGTAGAAAAAAGGTTTCAATAAGAAAAACATTAAAAACATGCCTGTCAACAGGAAATCTCAAAAGGCAAAACAAAAACCTTTTGTGACAATGCTTAATAACATATATATAATTGTCACCAAGCAGTTATCAATGTTCTCCCTATCCCTAGAACTGCCTACCACTAAATTGTGACTCACCCACAAAATGAATTCAACAATGGATACACTTAACAGTGCAGTGCTCCAAACAAAACTAATATACAGTGCCTTGAAAAAGTATTCACACCCCTTGAAATTTTCCACATCTTGTCATGTTACAACAAAAGTAGTAAATGTATTGTAGCGGCCCCATTGGCTTTGAGTAAATAATAAGAGGAGAGCTTATGACGGGTGCAGTACTTTTATTCTTTTCCCTCAAAGGTGTGCATTAAGTTTGAACACCACAGAGGTTTGTGGATCTTTTGACTCCCTAAACGCTTTAAGCACCATAAGCACCATCAGCACCATTTGCACCATGAAAACTGTAAAATGACATACAATACATTAGTTTACAGGGATCACCAAAAAGGGGCTTACAACAGAATTACAAATGTGGAGATAGAAAGTGGTGTTCTATTATCTTTACACATATATCTAAATTAACATTAAACATTTAAGGAAGCATGACTATATATTCAAACATGTGGATTGTCTACAGCATATCTTTTAACTAACAGCATGGACTCAATTTATGCTTAAAACCATATATACTGACAATGACAATGCACCTTTACTGCATACCTTGCTCCGCTTGCCAGGGGGTGCAAACTTTAAACTTTAGAAAGCTTCCATAAACTGTCGCCTTCCCATGAGGTACTGCTGTATTGCCTGTGAATGCTGAATTAAATGAAAGCCCCTTTCTCCAAAACTAGAGGAAGCAGGAAATGTCTGGTGATTAAAACATTCCCCAGAGAAACAAGAGGAAGGCAATAAAGGTTCCACTTGTCAGTCAGTGCTGAACAAAGGTTTAAAGTGACAAGCACCAAATTATGCTATGATGAATAGGACTAATGCCGCGTACACACGGTCGGACTTTCTATCCTACTTGGTCCGGCACACTTTCTGACGGACTTTGTCCGCCAGGTGCGCCGGACTTTAAAACGGACGGACTTGCCCACACACGACCTGACTTTGTGGCGGGCTAAGTCCGCCCGTCTTTCCGACGGACTTTCGCAGGAGTTACGGCGGACTTTCAGAATGAACGGACTTGCCCACACACGGACAAGTCCGTTCATTTTGAACGTGACTTAGGTGCGACGGGACTAGCAAGGGATGTCAATCTTGCCGCTTTTATCGGCGAGATTGACACCTTGCGAGTCCCGTCGCGGGGCATACCAGGCCCTTAGGTCTGTGTAGTGTTTTATTATTTACACCCCATACTCATTCACATAGGGTGGGGGCCGGGCTCTGGGGGTCCCCTTATTAAAGGGGGCTCCCAGATTCCGATAAGCCCCTGCCCGCAGACCCCGACAACCAACGGCCAGGGTTGTCGGGAAGAGGCCCTTGTCCTCATCAACATGGGGACAAGGTGCTTTGGGGTGGGGGGGCCGCAGGGCGTCCCCCTCCCCCAAAGCACCCACCCCCCCATGTTGAGGGCATGTGGCCTGGTACGGTTAAGGAAGGGGGGGGGGCGCTCGCTCGTCCCCACCCCCTTTCCTGACCGGCCAGGCTGTGTGCTCGGATCGGGGTCTGGTATGGATTTTAGTGGGGACCCCACGCCGTTTTTTCGGCGTAGGGGTTTCCCTTTATAATCCATACCAGACCCAAGGGCCTGGCATGACCCGCGCTCACCGCAATAGGAAAATTTGTTTTTCCTATTGCAGCGAGTGCAAAATGCAATACCCTGCCCTCGCGTCGTATCTGGTCCGTCGGACCAGCATACACACGAGCGGGCTTTCCGTCGGACCAGCACACAGACGAGCGGACTTTCCGCCCGAAACTGAGTCCGACGGAAAGATTTAAAACATGTTTAAATCTTGGTCTGGCGTGCTTTTGGGAAAAAGTCCGCCGGAAAAGTCCGCCGGAGCCTACACACGGGCGGATTGTCCGGCACACTCTGGTCCGCCGGACCAAGTATGCCGGAAAGTCCGACCGTGTGTACGCGGCATTAGAGTCATACATTATTTACAGAACATAACCATGGGCACTATAAAAACATGAGTCTTACACAATGTAGCTTATAGGTACCTCTGTGACTGGCTACTGTATTGCGTGGCGGTAAGCTAGTGTGTCACTAAACTGGCAACTCATTTACTTTCTATGAGAACTACTAGCTTTTGAATAGGACGTTCAACAATTGAGGGTTTTGATTCATAGTCCTGCTTATCTTGCCATCTTCTGTCACCCACTAACACCTTGACTCAACAAACTAGACCGTTTCTATTGTAGTTTCAATCACACGTCCTAGTTGCCACTGGCATCTGAAAAGTGGTGTAGTTCCACCTTCACTATTTTACCGAAGTCAGGATGGTAGCATCTGGGTATCTTGATTTTCCTTAAAGCTTGTAGACTACTCCTCCAGGCCTCCCACCGTGGGCTTAAGCTCTCAGGAAGTGCTTCATCCCAACTGGTGCCCCTGCAACAAAGCTCCTGGAGAATGTACTTGCCACTCAGTATGAAGGGAGCTATGAAGCCTAGAGGATCATAAAGAGAGGCTACGACTGACAGGATACCATGACGAGTTCAGGGTCAATCCTTTATGTCAACGCTAAAACTGAAGGTGTCGTTTTCAATTGACCACTGAATCGCAAGTACTTGTCCTTCTGATGTTGAGTCTGGGTTAAGTTTGAGAGGTTCACTAGTTGTTGCTCTTTCTGATGAAGCTACACAAGACAGGATGTCCCTTTTATTAGAGCTGAACTTATGAAGTCTTAAGCCAGCATTTTTACATAATCCTTGCGCTTCGAGGATTAGATTTGTAGCTTCACTGATTGTTGAAACACTGGTTAGGCTGTTGTCGACATAAAAGTTCTTCTCAATGAAAGCTGATGCTGAAGGATACTCTGCCTTGTGTTGTTGTGCAAGATACTTGAGGCCAAAGTTGGCACATCCTGGGGATGAACTGGCACCAAAGAGGTGAACTGCCATTCTGTATTCTTTTGGTTCTGTTTCTAACTGGCCGTTCTCCCACCAAAGGAACCTTAAGTAATTGCGCATTTCTGGGGGATGTAGAACTAGTGGAACATCCTTTCAATGTCGCATATCACAGCAACTGCTTCCTTCTTGAAGCGACAGAGGACTCCCACTAGAGAATTTATCAGGTGGGGACCTGTCATTAAGGTGTCGTTTAGGGAGATGCCTTGAAACTTTGCTGAACAATCAAAGACGACTCTTAACTTGTCTGGCTTCTTGAGGTGATAAACCCCGTGATGTGGAGTGTACCACACTGTTTCTTCCTCTGATAATGAAAGGGCTGGTTCTGCATCACCTTTTCTGATTGTTTCTTGCATAAATGCAGTGTAGTGTTCGTAGTACTGTTTATTGGCCTTTAACCTTTTCTTTAGATGTTGAAGTCGAATAATGGTTGGGGGGAGATGGGCGGAGCCTAACGGAGCAGACATGCATTGTTAGAGCTCTGCACCGCTGAGGAGAGAAGAGAAGGACAAAGCGGAGCCTGCAGGCTTAAAAGGTATCCATTTGAACCTTTTTACCCCAGGGAACAAACTGTGAAAGTTTGGGCAGGAAATATGGTACTGGGAGGAAACCGTGGCAGAAATAAAAATCACCTCACAAAGAGCTCACAGGCACTCACTGCAGCTGAAGCAGCTCCAGTCACCTCACAAGATACAGCATCAGGGCGCTCTCACAGACAGAAAATGTCACAGCAAGACTCTCCATTTGAGTCAGATACAGAACAAATCCTCTCACAAACTTCTCCACAAGCCTCCTCAGTATCCCCAGTAATATTATTACAATTTGAAAAGATGCTTCATAAGGCTTTAAAACAAACCTCAGACCAAATAACAAACAGCCTAACCAAAGAAATAAGAGAGCTGGGAAACCGCACCGCAGCCTTAGAAATAAAAATGGATGAAATTGAAATTACAACCCAAGTAAATATAACAGAATTGGAACAATTAAAAGAACAGAATTTAATACTTCAAACTAAGCTCGAAGATTACGAAAATAGAGCCAGACGTTCAAACTTGCGCTTAAGGGGAATACCTCAAACTGTGACAGACCTGCAATCTACTATTACTGCTCTATTACAAGAACTAAAGCCAGATATCCCTATTGAACGTTTAGAACTGGACAGAGTACACAGAGGCCTCACAGCCAAAAAGAAAGATGGACCCCCACGTGATATAATCACAAAATTTCATTATTACAGAACGAAAGAACAAATACTAATAATTGCTGCAAGAGAAAAAAAGGAACTTAATTTTTAAGGACACAATTATCAAATTTTTGCTGACCTATCCCAACTTACTATTACTAAAAGACGATCCATGAAACCCCAACTAATGGAACTGCAACGCCACAACATTATGTATCAATGGGGCTTCCCCTTTTCAGTCAGATTTAACTACCAAGGTACAATTTACAGAAGCAGATCAGCAGATGAACTACAACAAACCCTTTTAAAATTAAATCTGACAGAACCCACAAGCAGCAACTCTCCCACACGCAGAAGAATGGCGTCATCTTCACCTTCAGGCAGCACTCAGAAAATTTCAGAACAAAATGGGAATCATCATTCTCACAAAAGAGGCCGTTATGCCACATCACCCATGGACCAAGAAGATTCAATGGACTGACATCCTAATTCCTGATATCTCCTCATTTATTATACTAAGAGATGGTTCTCTATAAAAAACCTGTATTTATAACTGAATGTAACTGCATTCTGATAGTCACACACTGTGTGGGATCATGTTACATTCCAGTTATATTTCTTATTACTTCTGACTCATATAGCCTTAGAATATATAAGTGAAATAAGGAAATTCTTGTTCAGTTATATATTATCAGGTAATAACAATAGATTTATTACTTTTTAGGACAAATATGTTCAATAATCCAGAAGTAATGGAAGCTTTTTCTTTCTTTTCCTAACTAGTTCCTAGAATTATGTTTTTGTTTATTCTAATCTGAAGCAATACAACCTCAATTTTATGAGTTAACATATCTAAACAGTTACATATGAATAAAATATGTAATTGTTTACTCTAAAAGGGTTAAAATCCCAAAATAATTCAAACTATCTTCATCAATACCAAAGTTATTAACAGTACCTTTCTAACTGAATTATTTAGCCTAGGGCAAGACTAACCATATACAACCACCCTGGAATAAATAATTTCAACAAAAACGATATTCTGCACTCCAATTAATGAAACATCATTTTGATGTCTTTTGACATAGCACTTCTCTCCTGTAAGCGGAAGATCCGTGTACCCCCATTAACCCTCCTCATTCTCCCAACCATATTATGTGGGAGTGTGACGAAGGCACTTATTCCCCTGAGAGAGATATTTATTCTCTTTCACGGGTAAATTGTGATTACTTGCAAAAAATAATTTATACAATGTATCAACTAATCTCATATGTTTTTTGTTTACTCTTTACTCCAGAGTTCACTGGTTTCTTTTCTATCTTTTCATCTCTTCAGTCCACACAGGTTGATCTGCGCAGTCAGCTCTGCATAACAAAAAGTAAGTCAAAACTATTTGATCTGTTGACATGGCACCACTGAATATACTTTCCCTGAATGTTCAGGGAATAAATGTCCCTCAAAAAAGGACCAAAGCCTTCCGTACTTTTCATAACAAGAAGGCTCACATAGTATGCCTCCAAGAAACACACTTCACCAAAGATTCTACTCCAAAATATATTTCTCCTTTTTATCAACAAATTTACATGGCTTCTGCCTGTACCAAGCAAAGGGGAACTCTAATTGCATTTCACCGATCCACACCATTCACCTTATCATCAGAAATTAAAGACCCAGAAGGTAGATACCTGATACTCATGGGTTATATAATGGATACAGCAATCACGGTGATTTCCTACTACGCTCCTAACAAACAACCTACACCATTCCTCTCACATATATTACAAGTGATTAATACACACAAAATAGGAACAGTGATAATGTGTGGGGATTCGAACCAGGTCCTCCTCCCATTTCTAGATAAATCACCTTTTACACCATCCAAAATAACCTCTAGATTACCTTTTTCTCAACTTCTTTCCAAATACAATCTGGTAGATTCGTGGAGAGAAAGTAACCCAATGAAAAAGAAATTCACTTATTTCTCGCACCCTCATCAAACCTTCACCAGAATAGATCATATTTTTCTAACAATAGGAATGATACCAGAAATTATTGCATCAGATATAATTCCGATTCCGTGGTCTGACCATAATGCAGTATACACTACTATAGCCTCAGCCATACCAAAAGCGCATGACCCAACGTGGTACTTACCGGACATAATGCTCAAACACCCACTACATCAGATGGCCATTGAACAAGCTTTAAAGGAATACATATCAATTAATAATACAACAGACATCTCCCCAATAACACTGTGGGAAGCTCATAAGCCTGTCTTGCGTGGTACAATACAAAGACAAATGGCACTATTTAAACGGGAACGCAAAAATCTAGCAAAAAAACTAGAACTCAATTTTAATGCAGCCTACATATCATTTCAAGATAATCCATCTCAGAGTACAAAATCTCATCTGGAAAAATCTAGATTGGAATACGATCTATTTCTCACTGAGTCAGTTGATAAATCCCTCAAACGCTCCAAACACAATTTCTACATGAATACAAACAAACCAGGTGCATATTTGGCTCGGGCATTAAATTCAACTAACAAATCTTTCAAACCAATACGTTTGAAATTATCAAAAAATGTTTACACTTGTAATCCAGTTAAAATAGTCCATAAATTTCACTCACATCTCGCAACTTTATACAAGAAAAACAATGAATTTAATCCTACAGAGGCTGAATCCTTCTTCTCAAAAATAACCTTACCTGAGTTATCTCAGAATCAAAAAAGCAGTTTGGATGAGCCTATAACTATAGATGAAGTTGCTAACGCCATAAAAGACCTAAAACTTAACAAAAGACCAGGCCCAGACGGCTACTCGGCTTTATACTATAAAACATTCTCAGAAATACTCTCTCCCATTCTCACTGAAACTTTTAACAAACTTCTAGATGGACATTCTTTTCGGCAAGAAACACTAATGGCAATTGTTTGTATGATCCCAAAACCCCTTTCTGATGATACTTCCTGTGTGAATTATCGGCCTATTTCTCTGTTAAACCTCGATATTAAATTATTAGCAAAAATAATAGCAAAACGCCTCAATAGCATTATAGGAAAATTAATGCATAGAGATCAAGTAGGCTTCATGCCAAATAGACAGGCAGGCGATAATATACGCAGGGCAGTGTTATTGGCACATATTGCTAAAAAACGGAGAATCCCTTTATGTTTTCTATCTCTCGATATTAAGAGGGCATTTGACACAGTATCCTGGCAATATATGCAATATTCATTACAAAAATGGGGTTTTGGACCCCACTTTTTAACATGGATCAAAGCATTATATAATAAACCCAAAGCCTATATAAAATATGCTGGATACAAATCTGAAGCCTTTAATATCGAAAGAGGTACCCGACAGGGTTGCCCATTATCTCCCTTATTATTTGCCCTTATACTCGAACCCATGGCCCAATACATCAGAACAAACCAAACTATAACTGGCATTGAAGTAGGAGGTATTACACACAAATTATGTATATTTGCAGACGATATATTACTTTTTCTATCATCACCACAGGTCTCTGGTCCTAACTTAATACCAGCTCTTGATGGATTTGCAGCCCTATCCGGCCTTATGATTAATCCTAAGAAATGCCTAGTGCTTAATATTTCGCTCACAAACATGGAATTGATCCCGGCTAGGGCTGCACTCCCATTCACATGGGCAGAAAAATCAATCCCATATCTTGGAATTCATTTAACAGCATCTCATTCTGACTTATTCTCAACCAATTATCCTCCTGTATTAAGACAGATCACAAATCTAATAAAACAATGGTCGCAACTTCCTTTATCCTGGATAGGGAAGATTAATGCAATCAAAATGACTATTCTACCCAAATTGCTTTATCTATTCAGAGTCCTCCCTATTCCAATTCCTTCCTATTTTTTGAGAATAGTACAAAAAAGAGCAACTTCGTTTATATGGGGCTCTTCTAAACCACGTATACCTATACACACACTACATCTTCCCAAAAATAAAGGAGGCCTGGGATACCCTAATTTTACTAACTACTACAGAGCAGCACATTTGGCCAGTCTGTCCAAATACCATGCAAAACAGGAAATCCCATTATGGGTATTTATAGAGGCTTCAGAAAATGACCCTCTATTAATATCAAATTTATTATGGCTTGATCCTAAAGACCGCTTTAAAATTCATAATCCCATAACTAATCACTTCTTATCTCTCTGGGATAAACTAAAAACCAAATATCAGTTACAATCTCCACACAATCCTCTCCTTTCTTTTATCAGAAATCCG
Source organism: Lithobates clamitans (assembly GCA_037952925.1). Lineage (NCBI taxonomy): Eukaryota > Metazoa > Chordata > Amphibia > Anura > Ranidae > Lithobates > Lithobates clamitans. The sequence goes on along the minus strand of JBBGZY010000787.1, from coordinate 498,143 downwards.
GCCTTTTATCCGGCATGGATCTACCCAAATTCTTTTAAAGCTTGGACAACATCAGGCATTCAGACACTAAATGACTTCATAGCATCTAAATCATTCCTTTCATTCCCATCGCTTAGAGAAAAATATGATCTACCAAACTCTGAGATATTTAGATATCTCCAAATCAAAAATTTCTATACACCATTCCTAAAGGGGGATACACCATTATCCCAATTATCCATTTTTGAATCAATCTGTACAAAAGATCCATTTTCTAAAGGTACAATTTCATCACTTTATAATCAATTATATGGAGTAGCAAATCTTAATAGACCCTCTTACGTTCAGAGGTGGGAGGAGGACCTGGGACGAACTTTAGAAGACACGGACTGGTCTAACATATGGCTCACATCTAAGTCATCTTCACCCAACATCTTAGCACTGGAGACAAATTATAAAGTCCTAACTCGCTGGTACCTTGTACCCGCTAGAGTGGCAAAATATTCACCTAATACCTCAGCTCTTTGTTTTCGAGGATGCCCAGAAATAGGCACATATTTACACATATGGTGGACGTGCCCAGTAATCCAAACCTTCTGGAAGGAAGTCTTCGTGATTGCATCTAAAATATTTAAAAAAATAATACAACCAAATCCATATTTAACCTTACTTAATCTAAAACCGGAATGGTTAACACTCTCTCAATTCAAACTTATGATCCAACTAATAACGGCTGCAAAACAAACAGTGGCCAAGGCATGGAAATCTCCTACATTGGTACTAGCAGAAACAATTCACAGAATGAATAATACAATGTCCCATGCTAAGATGGTAGCCATCGATCAAAATCAAATTCCAAAATTTGAAAAACTTTGGCACCCTTGGATAAAACAACAGTTCCTGTCAAACTTCAATGACTCTGTCCTGTTGCCATGGTAACAGATTAAATGACTTACAGAGACACCCATTCTAAGGCTTCAAAGAGGACTAAAAAGAATAATAAACTGACGAGCGGGACAACCTTGTGGACCATACCTCTACCTTTCAACCCTTTTTCTTCTTTCTCTTTCCTTTTCTCCACCTTACGATTAAAGCTCATTATCAGAATTTATTTGACCTATATACACTCTACTTGTAAACAATATGTATAGTAGGTATAAATCATTTAAATACCTACAAAAGTAACTAAGGAAATGATATATATCTTTAATTTAGGTTTACGTGAACCCAATGTTTAATATTTGAAATTTCATGATATTTACCTATATAAACCCTACTGTAAAACAATGAGCTTACTTTATAGATCCTTGTAAACTTACTTTATGTATCTTTATAATATTGTATACTCAATAAACTTCTTTTGACAAGGAAGTCGAATAATGGCCAGCCTCTTATTGTTTGGTAGTGTTGGTTGACTGTTGTCTTTGAAGGGTAACGGCATCTCATAGTGTCCATCTTTCCTTTTCATTATGGTTTCAGAGTGAAGCTGCACAAAACAAACGTCCTCTTGAGACAGGTACTTATCTTCATAATTTCTTTCAGAGAAGTCCAATTCTAGAGCCTTTAATACATCAGTGACCGGGGGCATTGGTATTTCTTTTACTGCGACTCTGTGTACGAAGCTCTGGCTACCCTGTCTATCAAGATGTGATCCATTTGCTGATCCTATGATGCTCCAGCCAAGCATAGTTTTTTGAGCAAAGGGTTCATCTTCGAAGCCCGTAATGACCTCCAAGGGAGCCAGTGCTGATGGGCAATCGTAACCAATCAGCAGTCCGACTTCGCAGTCTTGAAGTGGCTGTAACTTGTTTGCCAAATGCTTGAGGTGTGGCCACTGAAGTGCAGTCTCCTTGGTGGGGATGTGAGACTTATCTACTGGAATGAAGTTTCTCGTAGAGGCTTGACGGAGTTGGACTATAGCTTTAGAGTTGAAACCATGCACTTGCAGACTGTGAGCAATTTGGCTTGATATAACTGTATCAATGGCTGTCATGGTGCTGAGCTTTAGCTGTAAGGCTTGGTGCTCACACTTAGCTTAGATACCAGGTCTGCCAAAATAAAGGTTCAAGTAAGGCGTAAGTGAGGATTTCTCTCTGAGGCTCCACCGCAGCTGACAACAGAACTGGAACAATGCAGGAGGAGGAAGAGTATGCCTTGTCAATCTATGGGACACAACTTTGGGAACATTGTCCTTTACCTTATCTCCCGTAGCTACTGAATCATTGTTTGGTGTTTTGACAGGCTCAGTGTTTCTCTGTATGTGCAAACAGGTTGGATTACGACGACTACTTATGCTACATGTGTGTCTTCTTTTGCAGTCTTTTGAAGTATGGCGCTTTCTTAAGCAACCAGAGCAGAGGTGGTTTTCATGAATGAAGGCCTTCCTTTCATCGATGGTCCTTGCTGCAAAAGTCAGACATTTAGCAAGACTGTGCATTTTGTCTTTGCAGACTAGGCAGGGTGGTTTTGGTCTTGAAGCTGCGATCTCTTGAACATTGTAGGTGGAGGGCTTCATTTGAGTGCTTGTGTTGAGCGCCTTGGCTCTTTTGGGAATTCTCTCATCTGTGGTCTTGGTATTGAGGAGGAAGGGGGAGGCAATGGGGTTGCATGCTATCTTAGCTTCCTTTTGCAGAAACTCTGTGAAACGAGCAAAGGTTGGGTATTCTTGAGACTTGTCTAATTCGTCCACAATGATGCGACTCCACCTACGCACGACCCATTCAGGCAGTTTCTTGAGAAGCTTGTGGTTTTCTTCACAATCATTTAGAATAGCTAGGCCTTTAACGTGGGGAATGGCCTCCACACAGCCTTGAAGGAAATCTGCAAACTCTCTTAATGCTACAGGGTCGTTTGCTGATATCTTTGGCCATTTAAGTCAGCCTTTTTCTGAAAGCTCTTTGCACTATGAATGGACCTCCATACCTGTCCTGTAAGACTTCCCAGGCACCCAGATAAGCGTCTTCTGAATTCCGATAGAAGAAACCTTCCACTGCCTTATGAGCTTCACCACCGAGATACCTCTTCAAGTGCAGCATTTTTTCGCACACAGGGATTGGTTTTTGATCAATCAGCGCCATAAAGGATATCTTCCAATCTATGAACTTTAAAGCATCACCCGTAAATACAGTTGGTTCAGGTATAGGGAGATGGTTGGAGATGAGCAGACTTGCAAGTTCTGGAATTACCTTCTTCTTGTGGTCTTGACATTTCAAGTGGTGTATTTGAAGGTTGAAATGGCACAGCTTTCGAATTCAATGAGGTTTGTGGTTCATTCTTTTTGTAAAGGTTTTGTACCTTATAGTCTGTCTCCTGTTCACAATATCAAAGGCATTGTAAACTTTCACTCTTGCTGCAGCTACCTTGACTTCATTTTTTGCTTGTAGCTGGTGCAGTCTTGTCTTTTCCTCATCTAACTTAAATTTAATTTCTGCCTCCATTTTGCTCAGCTTAACTTGTTGCTCACGCATCTGTTGCATCTCCTTTGCCTGTTCTATCTTGGCTGCAAGGTCGGCTTCTTTGTCTGCGGGTTTGCTAGAGGATCTGGAAGTGGCTCTCGAGGTTGAGCTAGAGTCTGGTAATGACTCTGAGAGGACAGTTTCTGTTTCCGTGTTTCCAAAGATTGACTCGTGCTCTTCTTAATTAAGTACCATCCTCACTCTTTCCTTCTCAAGTTGATCATTAAAGGTTTCCTCCACATTCTCTAGCCGTTTGTTAGTGGGGTTGCAGATTTCAGCTGTTAACGTGGTGCATGCATCCATTCTTTTAACAACGTATGAGGTAGTGGAATGATTACGGACTGAATGGACTGAATGGACTCATACTGTTGGTGTACTAACGCTTCTTTGGCTTTAATCTCCTTCATTCTTGTATCAAGGTCTTCGGCTAGGCAGAAGTTCTTTAATTTCGTCCTAATTTCTTTTGCTAGCTCCTTCCAAGAGTCGTACGCCTTTTTGAATGCTATTTCATTTTTTTTAACTGTTTCTTTGTGCATTTCTTGGCCCTTTTCTTTTCTTCACTCTCTGGAGCTGGACCGCACTTTCATGTGACTCGGTGGGTTTGTCTGTTTCTTTAGTGGGTGACAATATTTTGTTTTAGAGTGCCTTTGCCTTTCAAGTGTGTGTGTCCCTGAAACCTAATCTGAATGAGAGTTGGCTCAAACTTGCTACCAATAGGCTACGAAGGAAAATAGGCATTTACACTTGTAACTTACAAAGATTAGCAAACAATGCATACCATACGACAAAATGTTGTTAAACGAATATACTGTTGATATCTTTAACCAGACAATTAACCCTTTACATAATTAATAACAGTTTAGGGGATTAGGAGCTTAGGAGATAAAGTTGTTTACAATTTGACACTAGGCCTCTAAACACTAGGCACTCATATCAGGAATATAATAACAATCATTGCTTTCATAAAATATAAATTATTTGCTTTGTATACTAATTAAAGGCGATTTCCAGACCGTGTACAAAGCAGCCCGCTATATTTAAATGTCCATGTGATGCGTTTACTTTTCGGCCTATTCTCTGTTGCTAAGATGGCATCCGCACGTGTCCTTGCGAGGCGTTGGGAAGCCCTTACTCACAGTTTGATGAAAACAGTGATGCAGCCATAGATGACAGATGTGGCATCGAGTCTCCACCTCAGCGACAAGTTTTCACTGTAGCAGCCCCATTGGCTTTGAGCAAATAACGAGAGGAGAGCTTCTGACGGGTGCAGTACTTTTATTCTTTTGCCGCAAAGGTGTGCATTAAGGTTGAACACCACAGAGGTTAATCTTTTGACTCCTTAACCACTTGCCGACCGGGCCATAGCCGAAAGACTGCTACAGCGCGGTCGGCTTATTCTGGGAGGGTGTCCATGGACGTCTTCCCAGAATCTTGCTCCCGCGCGCCCCCTGGGACCGGAAGACCCGGTGCATCACTGATCATGGTAAATAGGCCGCTGGTTGCGGCCATTTACCACGTGATCGCTCTGTCAAATGAAGGAGTGATTACTTCAAGACAAACCGGCGTCATGTCATGACGCCGGTTTCTCCCTCCACTCTCTGTACCGATCTGTACAGTGCGAGGGGAGAGGGGGAGAGATCGTTTGCAGCAGCACTGTGGGCTGGATCTGTAGTGCCCACAGCACTGCTCAGTGCCCATACTCTGCAATACTCTGCAGTACTCTGGCAATACTCAGCAGTACTCTGCCCATACAGTACTCTGCAATACTCTGCCAATAATCTGCAGTACTCCTCAATATTCTGCCAATACTCTGCCAATACTCTGCAATACTCTGTAATACTCTGCAATACTCTGCAATACTCTGTAATACTCTGCAATACTCTGCAATACTCTGTAATACTCTGCAATACTCTGTAATACTCTGCAATACTCTGCAATACTCTGTAATACTCTGCCAATACTCTGCCAATACTCGCCAATACTCGCCAATACTCTGCAATAAATTTTTAACAGAATCAAAGAATTTTTTTTTTCTAACCGAATTTTCAGTCTTTTCTGATTTATAGCGCAAAAAATAAAAAACCCAGCGGTGATTAAATACCACCAAAAGAAAGCTCTATTTGTGTGAAAAAAAAGGACAAACATTTCATATGGGTACAGTGTTGCATGACTGAGTAATTGTCATTCAAAATGTGAGAGCACCGAACGCTGAAAATTGATCTGGTTAGGAATGAGGTTTAAGTGCCCAGTGGTCAAGTGGTTAAACACTTTAAGCACCATAAGCACCCTTTGCACCATTTGAACTGTGAAAACTGTAAAATGACATACAATACATTAGTTTACAGAGATCACCAAAAAGGGGGTTACAACAGAATTACAAATGTGGAGTTACAAAGTGTTCCATTATCTATACACATATATCTAAATTAACATCAAACATTAAAGGAAGCATGACTATATGTTCAAACATGTGGATTGTCTACAGCATATCTTTTAACTAACAGCATGGGCTCAATTTATGCTTAAAACCATATATACTGACAATGATAATGCACCTTTACTGCATACCTTGCTCCGCGTGCCAAGGGGTGCAAACTTTAAACTTTAGAAAGCTTCCATAAACTCTTGTCTTCCCATGAGGTACTGCTGTATTGCCTGTGAATGCTGAATTAAAGGAAAGCCCCTTTCTCCAAAACTAGAGGAAGCATGAAGTGTCTGGTGATTAAAACATTCCCCAGAGAAACAAGAGGAAGGGAATAAAGGTTTCATCTGTCAGTCAGTGCTGAACAAAGGTTTAAAGTGACAAGTGGACAGTTACATGTATTCTATTGTTTTTTTTTCCGATAGACCAACACAAAATGGCACATAATTGTAAAGTGGAAGGAAAATGATAAATGGTTTTCAAAACTTTTTAGAAACAAATATCTGAAAAGTTTGGAGTGCATTTGTAGTCAGCCCCCTTTACTCTGATATCCCTAACTAACATCTAGTGGAATCAATTGTCTTCAGAAGTTACCTAATTAGTAAATAGAGTCCACCTATGTGTCAGTATAAATACAGCTGTTCTGGGAAGCCCTCAAAGGTTTGTTAGAGAACCTTAGTGAACAAACAGCATCATGAAGGCCAAGAAACACAGACAGACAGGCCAGGCATAAGGTTGTGGAGAGGTTTAAAGCAGGGTTAGGTTATAAAAAAATATCCCAAGATTTGAACATTTCATGGAGCACTGTTCAATCCATCATCTGAAAATGGAAAGACTATGGCACAACTGCAAACCTACCAAGACATGGCCGTCTACCTAAACTGACAGGCTGGGCAAGGAGAGCATTAATCAGAAGAGATCCACAGCTTAGGTTTGAGAATCTGCCTACAGGACAACTATTAGTCGTGCACTCCACAAATCTGGCCTTTGTGGAAGAGTGGAAAATCTGCCCTTTATAATATCTAGTGTCCAGAGTGTCAAAAGGACAAAAAGGCTCAGTAATGTAGATTTTAACTTCCTGGCTTACACTTGCAGTATGGCTAATCTGGCCTCACACTTCAGGCTTTTTGTCTGTATACTCCAGTCTTTTCACACCAGTTATATGCATACACCTTGCAGCTCTTTGCTGAACTGGCTCCCACTTAAGTGGTGCCCTCACGACTTTTGGGCTGAGACCTCCCCTGTCCACCAGGGAGCCGTGAACCATAGCCGTGAACCATAGTCACATCTCTAATAAAATCTCCGCACACACCTGCATAATTAGTGTGTTGGTTGTTTGCAAAAACTGGACCCAGGAAACTTTTTTGTTTTTGCATAGAAACAAGGTGATGTTGATGAATATAAATGTAAATCTGCAAATAAGATTTGACCAAAAAAAAAAAAAAACCTGAAGAACCTCTGCCTTTCACTTTAGGCCTGCCTGACTTTTTTTGTCAAAGATTGTCAAAAAATGTATGGTAACTATGGCAATAGGAGGGTTAAATATATGGTGCTATGGTACGTACTACTTTACTGCATGAGGTTGACATGCAATAAATACAGGGCAGTGCCCTTGTCATATTAAAAATAAAATTACCCCTCCCCAATTATTTGGGAAGAGCCATAGGATTCTGCACGCGGAATTCCACCCAAAAATGGAACTTCTGCTTTTCTGGTTCCTCCCTCCAGTGTCACATTTGGCAGCTTTCAGGGGGAGCAGATACCTGTCTAATACAGGTATTTGCTCCCACTTCCGGCGATAAATCGCCGCAGATTCCGTGGCGCTCTACGCCATGTCCGGCCCCTCCTCCATCTCCCCCCGCTGTCTTCTGGGAGACACACAGGTCCCAGAAGACAGCAGGGACCAGTCAGGATGTGCAGCATGACTCGCGCATGCGCAGTAGGGAACCAGGCTGTGAAGCCTCAAGGCTTCACCTCCTGATTCCCTTACCGAAGATGCCGGTGCCTGCACCCGGGAGCCGAGGGACAGATAGGCTTCAGGTGGCGACATCGCGGGTGCCCTGGACAGGTAAGTGTCCTAATATTACAAGTCATCAGTTGCAGTATTTGTAGCTGCTGACTTTTAATTTATTTTTTTTCGGCGGAACTCCACTTCATTTTATTCTGCTGTCACTTGCCCTTCCCTGGCCCATAGCATTTCCTACTTTGTTTGCTGCTGCCTGCCCTTCTTGATGCTGTCACACTCACCTGTTCAATGCTCCAGTGCTGGGTCTTCACCTCTGTGTATGACAGCTGGCCCCTGGGAAGAGCCATAGGATTCTGCACTCAATTTTTGCTGCTGTCACATTCCTTTCCCTGGGCAATAGCTTTCCTTCTCTGCTGCTGCCTGCTCTTCTCCCTGCTGTCACATTCACCTGTTCCATACTCCAGTGCTGGGTCTTCACCTCTGTTTGTGACAGTTTCTGTGTGTGGTTTCTGCCAGCAGTCTGTCATAGAGGGGGCGATATTTTAAGGGGCTTCACGCCAGCCACCGGACCCCTGTAAGCCCTAGCAACTTCCCCTGGGACCCAAGTGCCTCCAAGCATTGCCACAGTGACCATGATGTTCCCCAGTGCTGTTTGTTCCTCCTGTGGACCCAATGTACTCCAGCCCATTACTGCACCTGGGATAGCAATGTACTCAAGCCTGTATATGCTCCTGTCATCTCAGTGCACTCCAGCCTGTATCCTGCTACTATCACCTCAGTGCTCTCCAAACTGTTTCCTGCTCCTATGATCCCAGTGTATTCCAGTCTGTATCCTGCTTCTGAGACACCTGTGGATGCCCATCTGCTTCATGCCCCTGTGTTTCATGCACTCTTGTCTGCTTCCAGTGTCCTGGTGTGACCTTATCAGCATCCCTGTGTTGCAAAAGATGTTTTCCTGAACACCTTTACTTTGTTCCTCATAGCTACCTGCTTGGGTGTGTCAGAGGGCCGCAACCTGGGAGTTGGCAGCAGCAAATCCCATCACCCCTTGCAGGGTACCCTGGAGAGATCCAGATAGCTCCTGTATCCTGTAATCTCTGGGGAATCTTAATCCCTAACAAGAGCTTCATAAAAATTGCCAGTGGGAGCACAGTTTTGCATCAGTGAGAACAAGGACAGGGGGGGGGGCATGCCTTGACCATGGTGGCGTGAAGCAGCAAGCTAGCTGAGCTCTGTGCAGCCAGAGCGGATTACAGTTGATTCCACCCCGCCCGCCGGCCTGATCAACCTATGTCACAGAAGGGTAAGGGTCCCTGGTCTTAGAGCACATCCGGACACCCGTACATAACCCGCTACCTCTCCGTCAGGACCAAGACCGTGCAAGATGGCACCTACTCGCCAGAACCTACAAGACGGTGGCTGGGTCAGACTCCCGGTCCATCCACAAGAAAGCACTATTGGCGACAGGGGAAAACCTCTGCACCACCAAAATCTCCAATCTTCAACCAGATGCTGCCGCAGATGAGTCCCCCAGCCACCTCCCGGGAGCCCTGCACACTCTGTCTCCTCGGAGGATGCGGACATCAGGCAGCTGCTCCAAGCTCTGCCTACAAAGGCTGATATTCAAGCCATGCTGGGGCAATCGACGGGCTCCCTGCAAGAGAATAGATCTGGAGCACAACCTGTTGAGCTGCGTGTACAGACCCTGGAGGAACAGCCCACCTCCTCCACCTCCCGCATGGATGCAATGGAGATCCAGCTTGGCTCCTACCAGCAGCGCCTAGTCACAATGCAACTACACATGGAGGATGCTGAGAACCACACTAGGAGACACAATGTACGGTTAAAAGGTATTCCCGAGGCGACGATGGGGACAAATCTCCGTTACATCCATTACAGCAATCTTTAACCTACCAATGGGCAACCCTCAATCGACTGTGATTGAAATTGATTGCGTGTATAGGGTCCCAGCAATGATAGATGTCTCCCAGGAAGCCCCCCCCCGGGATGTGCTGTGCCGGGTTCATTTGAGGGCAGCTTGGCAAAAAGGTCCGCTGGATTTTGATGGCGCCCAGATCCACCTCTTCCCAGATTTATGCCGCCACACTCTCTACAGGCAAGGCCTACTGAAACCCCTGCTATAGCTGATTCGTACTTCAGGAGCCACCTATACATGAAGGTGTCCCCTCTCCCTCTTGTTGAAGAAAGATAATCGCTCCTTTTCCCTTTTCACGGCCACACAGCTACCACGGCTCTTTCTCTTCCTGGAATGCCAAGCCATCGAGGTCCCAGACTGGACTTCGCTGCCAAGAGTCGGAGAATTCCAAAGGCCCCTTGCAAATGTGTCCACAACATGACCGCGGGTCCAGTTCTCGCAGGCCTTGTATAACATCTGACTGAGGACACCCAGTGGATCATGAGCTTTGACCAGATCAGTCTCCATTCCACACAGATGTACTTGGTTTAACCCTGGGGAACGTACGTTTTTCTTTCCTTTTTATTAGTTTCCTTTTTTTTTCTTCCAAGCTCCTAGCTTGGTTTGAGCCGTGAGCTGATCTATAGGAGTGGGAGCTCTCCCTCATTATCTCCTCAGCTATCGGAGAAAGGATCAGTATCAGCGGACATGCTGTACTTCAGATCCTGAGGAAAGGTTTTCTGGCTGAGCATGGGTGGGCTAGAACCGTGGACAGTTGCCAGCATTCCCTTATACTTTCAATTAGGGACACTGACTCTATTCTGGCCCACCGACTACATTTCTTTCATGTTTTTTGCTCCAAGGTGGGAGGGTTCATTATGGTGGTTAAGGGGCGATGAGTCATGTGATCAACACTGGGGGATGATGGTCAGTGGCCCCCTGAAGCACTCGGTTTGCCAGACATAGATGTCAGCGGCTAGCGGGCTGTGTTTACTCCTTCGTGAGGTGGAGTGTAGCCTTATACTGGGGCCCTCTGACCAGCAGCCGACTGACCACTTACTCTGGTGAGGTAGTCTCGGCGACAATACGGTACACAAGTTATGATTTTGTTTTTTGTTTTGTATTGCCTGTTTTTTGCTGTTTTGGAGATATGCTTTTGGAAGATTTACTCTTGGGGGGGTCCCCAGAGGGGCGCCTCAACAGCCAGGGTTAATTGGAAGTGGGGACGCTGATGGGGTGAGATCCTCTATTCTATGCATTTGTTGGCTATATAAAGGAGCTGCGATTCCAGATGGCGTAGATGGGGGTGGTGAAGCTCGGAAGCTGGATGGGCACATGTAACAGGAGTATATTCACTCATCCCTTCTGCACTTAGTGGAATGCCACCTGGAGCGGCAGTGTACCATTAGATGTTTCTGTCGGGGTTCTGTTATGTTACATGCATTTTGGGGACGTGCTTTAGGACACTTGGGGTTCAGGGCATTCGTGTTTGCTAGGGCGGGGGTTGGTCAGCTAAACGTATATTTTAGAAGAGATTCCATCTCCATAGTTTGCACATCTCAGTGCACTGCTGTGGTTGTCTACTTCCCCACCATACACACTTCTCCTATACAGGAGGGTAGCCAGAGGCATGTTACTTTTTTCTAATTCGCTCTGACAGGATCCGTGAGTGGCATCCTGTCAAGAACTTTTTCATTCATCTCTAGACTCTTCTAAAGTCCCTACTTTCCCTACCTTTGGTCTGCTTTGTCTAATACCTTATCTTTTCTATCTTTTCTAATGGTGTGTGTTTTTTTTTGTCCCAATCCTATTCCCCCCCCCTTCAGTGCTACGCAATCCTAGATTCGATCCTAGGAAAGCTGTAAATATGATTCGCTTAAATGTGACTTCTTACAATGTGAAAGGACTGAATAGTGCAGAAAAACGTACTAAATTGTTAGCAGAGTTGTGGAGATTCAGATCTCATGTAGTGTTCCTACAGGCAACTCATTTTAAAAAGGATAAAATTCCCAGATTGAGTAATCGCAGGTTTCCCACAGTCTACCACAGTGTCTTTCCGGACTCCAAATCTAATGGAGTCTCAAATCTACTTTCTAGTCAACTCCCGTGGAAGGAGACCCGGGTCATTATCGATGCAACGGGTCGTTTGCTAATAGTTAAGGGACACATCTGGGAACATAAGGTCACCTTAGCATGTCTGTACCTACCGAATGAGGGACAAATTTCCGCTATGATCCCATGCTTAGAATTGCTGGAACAACACAAGGAGGGTATTCTGTTGGTAGGGGGAGACTTGAATTTAGTTTCGGACCCACTTCTTGACGCGTCGAGAGGGGCATCCTGTCTGTCACAACCGAAACTGAGAAAGCTTAAAACTCTGCTGCACAATCACCAATTAATAGATAGCTGGCAAATCCTTAATCCCTGAGAAAGGAACTATACTTTTTTATCTGCAGTTCACATATACTAGACTCGATTATATCTTTTTATCACAGAATGTTCTTCCCCTCCTCACCTCGGCAGGGATAGGCTCATTCACTATATCCGACCATGCACCGACTCATTGTTTCCTTGAATTGGGTAGGGGAGAACAACATGAATGGCACTGGTGGCTTAATGAGTCCCTCCTGTCTGACCCACCTTACAAAGTGCAATTACTTACAGACTTAACCTCGTATTTCATGGTCAACGATACTGAGGACACACCTCCGCGGATACTTTGGGATGCCCACAAATGTGTGATGCGGGCATCGTTCAATAAATTGGGGACCCACCGTAAAAAGCAACTGTCCAAACAGATCGACACCCTTCTCTGAGACATCCATAGGTTGGAGCGGATTCATAAAATCTTGCCTGCCCAACTGGTGGAAGCTAAACTCTCGGACTTGAGGGACAAATTAAATTCAGTGCTTGTGGAAAAAGCTAAAGCACAGCCGGTACGCTGCAGGCGGGTGCTGTATGAGTATGGTAATAAACCCAATAGGATCTTGACAAATGCACTAAGGTCGACTAGGGCGTGCACCTATATATAGCAACTCAAAGCCAAAGATGACAAAATTGTTATAACCTCGACCGATATCGCTAAGACATTTCTGGAATACTATACAGCTTTGTATAACTTGACACCTCAAACGTCGCCTACGCCCAGTGAAAATATACACGAGCGAATCCTCGGGTATGCCATCCCTATCCGATGATATAGCAACGAACCTGGATCTACCCATTTCGACCAACGAATTCCTTGCGGCACTAAAGTCAATGAAAACAGGCAAAGCACCGGGCCCGGATGGGTTTACGCTCTCTTATTACAAGACGTTTGCAGAGCTATTAGCTCCACATAGATGGCTGCAGTATCTCTGATACTAGCTTATTGGCCCATGTGACGGTTATTCCTAAAGAGGGCAAAGATCCGGTGCATTGTGCAAGTTATAGGCCAGTTTCGCTTTTAAATGTAGACTTAAAATTTTATAACAAAATTATAGCGAATAAGTTGCTTCCCCATATTTCTTCTTTAGTGCAAATGGATCAGTCAGGGTTTGTCCCATTTAGGGAAGGGTGAGATAAGACACAAAGGGTTCTGGACGCGATTCATTGCGCACAGTTTTCTCATTCACCATTAGTGCTCTTCTCCATGGACGGGGAGAAGGCATTTGATAGGGTGGATTGGAAATTACTGAATGCCACGCTAGAACATTTTGGACTTAGGTTGAGTATGCGAAGGTGGGTAAATGCGTTGTATTCAACACTCTCTGCTAAGGTGAAAATCAACGAGGTCCTCTCAGATACCTTCCAAATATGCAATGGGACGCATCAGGGCTGCCCTCTCTCCCCTTTAAAATTCATACTCACTCTGGAACCATTTTTGAGAACTGTTAGGGCTCATCCAGATATCAAGGGTATCAAGACTAGAGGCCACGAACATAAATTGGCAGCTTACGCAGATGATTTAATCTTCTTCATTACATCTCCATCTGTGTCTCTTCCATCGCATCTGGCAGAGCTTAGTAAATACAGTCAGCTCTCCAACTATAAAATCAATTATGCTACATCAGAAGCCATGGGGATTGAGCTGCTGGCCCACGCTCAACAGCAATTAAGTCAAGCGTTCAATTTTAAATGGACAGACTACCATATTCAATATCTGGGAATGAGTATTCCTCGCAAACTCAGTAGGATTTTTTAACTCAATTTTGCACCTTTGCTCCGTAAGCTTAAAATTGACCTTCAGCGCTGGGATAGGGACACTTTTACCTGTTTTGGACGCTTGAATATTTTAAAAATGAATGTGATGCCAATACTCCTGTACCTCTTTCAATCACTGCCAGTTAGGCTCCCTCTGAACTTTTTGGCAGAATTACGGACAGGGTTCACCCAATTTGCTTGGGCAGGCAGACCTCTAAGGCTTCGGAGAGCTATACTATCCCTTCCAAAAGTGCAGGGGGGGAATGGGCTTTCCAGATCCTGTAAGATACTATGAGGCTTCCCACCTTACCAGAATAATGGAGTGGTGTGTAATGTCCAACCCTAAACTTTGGGTAGACCTAGAAAAATCGACAGTGGCTTCTGTATTAGCGGGTTTACCCTGGTCCCCTAGGCAAACTTGCCCTACGGCGACTACTACGCACCCTACGATTGGGGCAACTTTAAGGGTAGCTAACCATCTGTTTCAGATGCTGCCTACTCTATCTCCATCCCCAAGTCCCCTCGCCTCAGTGTTGGGGTCCCATGCATTCCTGCCAGGCCTGACTGACCCAAAATTTACGATGCTACGTCGGCAGAACATTTTTAGGCGTCTACATTTCACGGTTGCTAATAAGCTTATGTCCAAAAGTTTCCAAGATGTGTTGGCGCTGTGGAGAATCTGTGGGAACCCTTTTGCATCTTCTGGGAATGCCCAAAATGAAACAGCTTTTGGTCCGAGGTAGAATCTACGATTAAAACGCTGACTGGGGTCTCACTCAATAAAAATCCATCCGCTTTTCTGCTGAATGACACACCTCTATCTAACAAGGTGAGATAGCTGACCTAGCAACCGTTGCTGTACTAGCTTAGATGTGATGTACTGTTATTCTTTTTGACAAGGTTTATTCCTGCTGTGATATATTCACTGCCCTTTGTTCATTTCCCAGACTGCAAAGTAAAGAATTAAAAAAAAAAAATAACAAGGACAGCTATAGCGAACTACTAGCCAATTTCTATCTGCCAGTCAAAGTGGGCCTATTACCGTTTGTTAAAAAGGCATGTGTTGCTACTAAAGTTACCTTAAATTTCACACTGAAAAGAATCAGATTGGGATGCTGCTGCTGTATGTACACTAAGCCAACTGTAAAAAAAAAATCAATTCCACTGCCAAGTATACACTGCCAGTGTATGCCACTGAGACTGTCCATGAAAATCACACTGTTCCATAATACCACTTAAAGCTTTAAGGCATACCCCAAGCATGTTATTTAAAGAATTTGTTTTGCCCTCGATGCCCCAGCAATATCCTGTCCCTGCTGTGCAGTATTTAAGCCCCCCCCCCCCCCCCCCCCACACACACACACACACACACCAGTTTCCAGCTTTCTGTGCCTTTTTGCCAGTAGTTTACCTATTAGCCCTAAAAGTAGCCCCCCCTCCATAGACTTCAGTAGGATATACATCTAAGTTTGGGTTTGCTGAAATTTGCACATGATTTGTTGTACCTTTGGTGAATCAGCCATTAAGTCACTGTGTAAAGAGCAGTCAGAGAGGTGGTGGATGTGTTGACTGCTGTTAACATATCCGTAAGGGTGGATTCTAGGTTATGAGCGCCTTCATTCTAAAGATAGGTGGTTTGAATCTTGGCTGGTTCAGGAGGGACCAGCTTAGATTTAATCCATTTCTGGGTATGTTGATTGTACCCAAGTTGATCCATCGATCGACTTGGGTACAACCAACCTGTCAGATTTTTAGCATGAGATTATTGCCTATAGCCGCTAGCAGTAATCATTGTGCTGTCCCAGCAGAGAAGGCTCCCAGCACCCCCTCTGGTCTCAGACACCCACCTGTTGTGGTGACAATTTCGCCCACGTCCAAAACGTCTCCCTCCTCCTCCTCTGCTTGTGTTTTGGTGACTTCCCCTTCTTTCGGAAGTGGGGGGTCCCTGGTGTCCTCAGATGTCCCAAGTCTTTTCTCCCCTATGTGAAAAAAAAAAAAAAGGTATACTTAGCACACAGATATTTGAGGGCAGAAATAGTAATATGAAACATTGCTTGGAAGTGTCCAAGCTGAAGACATTTTTATCTCCTTTCCAATGCTGGAATACTTCCCTTTTTTGGACAAGTTTCACGCATGGAGACACCCCAAGTATCCACTGGAGCACTTGTGTGGGACACCCTAAAAAGTTTGTTCTGGTGTCCCACACCAGTGCTCCTGCGTCCAGATGTGTAAACAGCCTCTGTGTATCCTCTCCTTTACACTGAATAAAGTTTGCATTTCATTCTAGTTACAAACCCATCTAGACAACAAACTTCTTTTAATACAAATAGGCCTGAACAAATGTAGTTAACCTACATGTGCCCAAAACATCGTATTTTAGTGGGCGAACAAACAATGTTTCCTACGACCGATTTATGTGCCCATGACCATGAAAGTTGCCATTTTAAACTGTACAACAGTAAAAAAAAAGCACATGGAAAACCATGCAAGTAATAATAATAATAGGAACACAGGACAACTACTTACTTTTTAGAAGCACTCTCTTGATCCTTCTGTACTGATCCTGCTCCCTCAATTTGAGGTCTGACCAGCGTTTTCTCAGTTGATCCTTGGATCACCGTACCCCAAAATTCTTCTGCAGACTCTTCACAACTTTAGTCATGATCTTGGCCTTTCTCACATTTGGGTTTGGGTAAGGTCCATGCTTCCCATCATAGTCGGCCCTCTTCAAGATGTCCACCATCTCCAGCATCTTACCAAAGGACATATTTGAGGCCTAAAATCTCCAAATCTCCTCCTGGATTGGGACGTTCATGGGTCCGGGCTATCGTCGTCCTCGTTGCTGAGATTATCATGCACCTGCTGTGCTCCATCATGTGCTCTCTTTCCCCCCTGCACCGAAAGACAAGGGGCAGGTAATAGACTAGAAAGAACGTCAGGGGCGGGCGGAGTTTCATGCATGCGCAGTGTATATAAAGCATAACGCGCGTGCGTCGTACGTACAATCTGTGAGCGGAGGACGAATTAATGGAAACGACGATCGTTCTAACAAAGGTACCATTTTAACTTGGTGCATCACTGGCCCTATACTACTTATAGATTGAGGCCTATATTGGGTCAAGATTAGAAAAGTTTAGTCTGACATTAGGGTTTGTCTTGTGTTGTGTCTTGCAGAGAAAATGGATGGGTTCATAGACCACAGCTTTCTCCCAATCTTCATAGACAAGTACAGGGAGCTGCCCTGGCTGTGGCAGGTCAAACTTTCGCATTATAACAACAAAATAAAGAGGCAGGCAGCGATGGAGAAATTGCTGGAGTTGGTGAAGCCACACGTCCCCACGGCAAACATCCCCTATTCAAAAACAAAAATTGGTGGCCTGAGGAGCACATATCTTAGGGAGCGCAAGAAGGTCCAGTATTCCCAGAGATCAGGAACAGCAGCAGAAGACATTTATGTACCCAGGCTGTGGTACTATGAGAGACTGAATTTTCTGTCAGACCAAACTTAAGTCAGGCCATCACTCTCCACTCTTCCTTCCACCCTTTTTTTCTTGCTTCCTTCCACCTCAGCTGAGGCTTCCGACGCCCAACCTGGGCCTTCCTGCCAGGAAGAAGTGGAGGAGCCCAGCTTGAGCCAGGTATAGCATTGTTCAACATATTTCTTGTCAAAAAATGAATGATGTTAACTAGATGTTATTATTGATCACTAATTGCTGATTTAATAACGTGTTTTAGTCTTTTCTATTTGTTACATTCAATTTTCAATTGTCATGAGCTGAAAATTGTGTGTGATTGATGACCAAAAAAACTAAAACTATGTCCCTTTTTCATACACAGGAAAGCCTCAGCCAGAAGGAGGGTGTGGAATGTGGCAGCCAGGAAGAGGCTGTGGAATGTGGCAGCCAGGAGAAGGCTGTGGAATGTGGCACCCAGGAGGTGGCAGGGGTTAGTGGCAGCCAGGAGGTGGCCGGGCCCAGTAGCCTGACAGAATCACAGGTCCCTCCCCTCCGCCTTCCACCAAAAAGGCCCAGGAAGGGGAGTAACGTGGAGAAGTTAGCGTTCAGGCTGATTGGGGAGGCTTCTGCGGCCCTCAGAACCACAGCCACTCTTCAAGAGGCCTTTGTCTCCATGGCTGCATGCAAACTGCAGGAAATGGAGGAGGGCCAATGCCTCTTGTGTGAGGAAATCATGTACCTCACACTAAATAAGAGTTTGAGGGGCGAAATCACCAACAAAACCCACCTGTGTGAGTTGGACCATCCTCCTCCTGCCACACCTCCAACACCTCAGCCACAGCCTGGATGTAAGCCTGGAAGGAAGAGTGGAAAGAAGACAAGAAAGTGATGGCCTGGGTTCAGTCTGGTCTGACAAAAGATGCAGGCTATTGTATGACCACAGCCTGGGGGCATGTCATCTGCTGCTGTTCCTGATCTCTTGTAGTCTGGGACCGGATTGTGCTCACTATTATAAGGACTCCTCAGGCCACCAATTTTGGCTAGCAAATAATTGATGTGTGCCCTGGGGTACAAAGGCTTTGCCAACTTCAGCAGTTTCTCCAGCGTTGCCTTCCTCTTTGTTTGGTTATGACCCCTAATAAAGGGATATTTATTTTTCACAAATACTTGGCTATGTGTTTTCCTTCAAAAAGGACAGTTTGTTTTTAAGTAGGCAGGTACAATTCAAAAAAACAAAGTCAAATTAACAAGGGACACCAACACCAAACAACCTCCTTGAGGTTAAAAAATACAAGATAATAGTGGTGTTGTGGTAACTTGACACACAAAACCCACAAAAAAAATTAGGGAGATCACCAAAAAAAAAACCAGGAGATCTTGATTAAAAAAAAACAACCAAAAAAAAAATATTCACTATAAAAACCAAAAAAACAAATTCTTCTGGAGATCTGACGAACATAAAAAAAATTATACTCATGAAATCACGAGAAATAATAAAGAAATCAGTTTGTGAGAACTCTGTGTGAATATGAGCAGCAAAACAACTTCATTCTTCTAGCATTATAAAGAAGAAGAGAATGTGCTGCATTAAAAGATCTTAAAATTTGCAGCGTGACGAATGTGCTACCTCCATTACGAACGGTAGTTTTACCAGACCGTGTGCTTCCTCCTCCTAGTTTATTCTGAGCATGCGTGACACTTTGTACGTCGGAATTTTGTACACACGATCAGAATTTGAGCGTACGGATTTTGTTGTCGGAAAATTTGAGAACCAGATCTCAAATTTTGTGCAACAGAAATTCTGATGGAAACTGTCCGATGGAGCCTACACGTGGTCGGAATTTCTGACAAGCTCCGATTGCAAACTTTACGTCGGAAAGTCCGACTGTGTGTACACAGCATTAGACGAAAGGCCTTTAGCTGGCGTTTGGGCAAATTGCTCTAGGCAAATGGCAGTAACTTTGCCTCTGTTTCTGCCACTCTGGGAAGAAGCATTCCAGTGCCAACTTGGACATTCTGCCTGCACTATCTACAGCACTACATGATGGCAGGTGCACTGATTTAGGATGAATTAGTCAGGATGGCTGGTGGGAGTCTCTGTATGTGCATCCAGTTTAATCGTCATCCACGCCATACCCCAGGAAAACACCTTCAACTACATTATGTTATTGTTGTTTTGGGACATACCAGTAATGGGATATAGCAATACCTGGCAAGTGAAAGGTCAGGGAGGTGAATTGCTGAAGACAATAAAGAGACTGTATGGAACAACTAGTGTCTGTCACAACAAAACTAGATTGTCGTAAGCATGACTCAATTCTCATTTGTATCACACTTTCTCACAACTCAGATCTGTATCAATAAGTGACACAGGACATTTTGTCAAGTGACTTACCGACTAAAAATACTGCCTAGTGACAAAATAATTAGAAATCAGACTGATATGAATCAATCTATTTGGCTGACACTGGACTAGACAGAGACTGTTCCAGGACTCCACCCAAACACATACTGTACTTTTCATGGGAAATTGTTCTGTCAAACAAATTGTTAGGCTTTCCCTGCTGAGTAAGCAAAATACAGGTGTAGTATTATCACAGGAAACTTTTATGTACTTGGCATGTTTGTATACTAGATATCACTGATATTTCTGATTCTTGTTTGTAAGAACTAATTGCTACAATTGGATAAAAATATATTTATAGTCATTTTGCAGAGCAGAAATAACTGATACAAAGCCTGAAGGTGTTTGGAAAAATAGCTTTAAGCCTTTACTCTCTCAACTTCCCCACAGTGCCTTGAAAAAGTATTCATACCCCTTGAACCCCTAACTAGAATCTAGTGGAACCAATTGCCTTCAGAAGTCACCTAGTTAGTAAATAGAGTCCACCTGTGTGTATTTTAACCTCAGTATAAATACAGCTGTTCTGTGAAGCTCTCAGGGGTTTGTTAGAGAACCTTAGTGAACAAACAGCATCATGAGGGCCAAGCAACACACCAGACAGGTCAGGGATAAAGTTGTGGAGAAGTTTAAAGCAGGGTTAGGTTATAAAAAATTATCCCAAGCTTTGAACATCTCATCGAGCACTGTTCAATCCATCATCTGAAAATGGAAAGAGTATGGCACAACTGCAAACCTACCAAGACATGGCAGTCCACCTAAGAAGAGCATTAATCAGAGAAGCAGCCAAGAGGTCCATGGTAACTCTGGAGGAGCTGCAGAGATGCACAGCTCAGGTGGGAGAATCTGTCCACAGGACAACTATTAGTCATGCAATCCACAAATCTGGCCTTTATGGAAGAGTGGCAAGAAGAAAGCCATTGGTAAAAGAAAGCCGTAAGAATTCCTGTTTTCAGTTTGTGAGAAGCCATGTGGGGGATACAGCAAACATGTGGAAGAAGGTGCTCTGGTCAGATGAGACCAAAATTTAACTTTTTGGCCTAAAAGCAAAATGCAATGTGTGTCGAAAAACGAACACTGTACATCACCCTGAACACACCATTCCCACCGTGAAACACGGTGCTGGCAGCATCATGTTGTAGGGATGCTTTTCTTCAGCAGGGGCAGGGAAGCTGGTCGGAGATGATGGGAAGATGGATGGAGCCAGTTACAGGGCAATCTTAGAAGAAAACCTGTTAGAGTCTGCAAAAGACTGGAGACTGGGGTGGAGGTTCACCTTCCAGCAGGACAACGACCGTAAATATACAGCCAGAGCTACAATCGAATGGTTTAGATCAAAGTATATTCATGAGTATATTCATGTGTTAGAATGGCCCAGTCAAAGTCCAGACCTAAATCCAATTAAGAATCTGTGGCAAGACTTGAAAATTGCTGTTCACAGACACTCTCTATACAATCTGACAGAGCATGAGTTATTTTGCAAAGAATGGGCAAAAATTTCCCTCTCTAGATGTGCAAAGCTGGTAGAGACATACCCAAAAAGACTTGCAGCTGTAATTGCAGCAAAAGGTGGTTCTACAAAGTATTGACTGAGGGGTGCTGAATACAAATGCACACCACACTTTTCACATATTTATTTGTAAAACAATCTGAAAACCATTTATCATTTTCCTTCCACTTCACAATTATGTGCCACTTTGTGTTTGTCTATCACATAAAATCCCAATAAAATACATTTACATTTTTGGTTGTAACATGACAAAATGTGGAACATTTTAAGGGGTATGAATACTTTTTCAAGGCACTGTAAAAGTATAAGTTCACCTTTAAAAAAAAAAAAAGATAAATGCACTTTTTTTTTTTGCAAGTAAAAAAATGTGCATTTACTATTTTTTTTTTTTTTTTGTAGGAGCCTGGAAAGCATTGCACCCACAATCAGATGAGCATGGGTGCAGTGCAGGACTCCTGCAGACTGTCAGTGTATTCTGTCTGCTCATACCACGTACAGGAAGGCAGTTACACAATGAAAGGATGAAACAATGAACTACCAGAGCACTCAACAGGGTCCTGGTATTTTATTGAGAACTACAGTCAACCGCAAAGACTGTCGGTACTTGTAGTTCCTTATCTCACAAAACTCTGTGAATGAATGACATGGGTGTGTGGGTGGAGCCCCGTATGGCCGCGCTCTTTTAAAATGGTGACCGTGGATGACGGGAGAAGATCCCCGGCCCGCTGTCACAGGGAGGGGGGGATCGAGGAGTAGCTGCAGGAGGGGAACGTGTTACATCTAATAAACCTTGTACGTAGCTATGTGCATTATAGCGAAACTTCACCCTAAATTCATTCCCTACTCTTCCATTTTTGCCACTTTTTTTGAGAGGGGGGGAGTGGGAACCTGGTTTTGACCGGTAGTCTCTTCCACTTCTGTTTGGATCGCTGCGGCAATACACTGTAAATTCTCCTCCTCCCCCCCTGCCCGCAACCCTTTGGGATACCTCACAGATCACAAAAGGATGCGGGACCATTCACAAAGTGCAGCATGGCTCGCACATGTGCAGTGGGGAGCCGGCTGTGAAGCCGCAAGGAATCACAGCCGCCAGCCCACAGTAAACATGCCAGTGCCTGGGACCCGAAGACCGACAATGAACCGGTTCAGGTGAGGCTGGACCCCTGGACAGGCCCCTCTTTTATTAAAAGTCAGCAGTTACAGTATTTGTAACTACAACTCCATCCACCAGGAGTAACAATTAAAGTAGATCTAACTCCTCCCTACAGATGACCTACATAATCTTCTGGAAAGTCTTTGTTTTTCAGAATGGAATGGGGTCAAGTTATCTGCAGGATAGATAGAAGACCAATTTTAACCCTTTAGTTGCCATTCCCTGTGCTCCACTTTTACCCTTAGTTAGCCAGACCATTTTTTTAATTTTTTAACTTTTTTTTATTTTTCACTTACAGTAGGCTGACCAGACGTCCCCGTTTTCCGGGGACAGTCCCCGGATTGGGGACGCTCTCCCCGGACTGAATATGTCCCCAGTTTTGTCCCCGGATTGGCGTGGCAGCAGCCATGGCACTATTTTCGGCTGCTTAGTCTCAGGCGCTTCCGCATTTTAGCTCCGGGAGTCAGGCTGTAGCACCTGTTGCCCGTCCCATCAGCAGTATCTGGCTCCTCCCTCACTCCGCCGCCTGTCCAATCAGACAATCTGCCATGAATTGGTGTCCGCCCAACTCCGCCCACACTCCAGCCTCCTGCATGCACTGTGCTTAGCCTACTTGTGAAAACGAGTAATTGGTGAGTGAGCCATCCGCTCCATGAACAGCTCTCCTCTCTCACCAGACCTCTTTGCTTCTTTCCCTTCTCATTTCGTTCTCCCCCTTGTGACTGGAGGGGGGGGATTGTGCTGATTGGGGGGGGGATTGTGCAGACTTGGAGGGAGGATTGTGCAGAATGGGGGGGGGGGTTGTGCTGATTGGGGAGGTTTGTGCTGACTGGCGGGGGATTGTGCAGACTGTGGGGGGATTCTGCTGACTGGGCTGGGGGGATTGTGCAGACTGGGGGGTGAGTGTGCAGACTAGGGGGGGAGGGGGGTGTGCAGACTGGGGGGGGATTGTGCAGACTAGGGGGAGAGGGGAGTGTGCAGACTGGGGGGGGATTGTGCAGACTGGGGGGGAGTGTGCAGACTAGGGGGGGAGGGGAGTGTGCAGACTGGGGGGGGGGATTGTGCAGACTGGGGGGAGGGAGTGTGCAGACTAGGGGGGAGGGGAGTGTGCAGACTGGGGGGGGGATTGTGCAGACTGGGGGGGGAGTGTGCAGACTAGGGGGGGAGTGTGCAGACTGGGGGGGGATTGTGCAGACTGGGGGGGGTGTGCAGACTGGGGGTGTGTGCAGACTAGGGGGGGGGTGTGCAGACTGGGGGGGGGTGTGCAGACTAGGGGGGGGGAGTGTGCAGACTGGGGGGGGGTTGTGCTGACTGGCGGGGGATTGTGCAGACTGTGGGGGGATTGTGCTGACTGGGGGGGGAGTGTGCAGACTGGGGGGGGAGTGTGCAGACTGGGGGGGAGTGTGCAGACTGGGGGGGGAGTGTGCAGACTGGGGGTGGGAGTGTGCAGACTGGGGGGGGAGTGTGCAGACTGGGGGGGGAGTGTGCAGACGGGGGGGGATTGTGCAGACTGGGGTGGTTGTGCTGACCGGGCATTGTACAGACTGGGGAGGGGGGTGTGCAGACTGGGGGGGGATTGTGCAGACTAGGGGGAGAGGGGAGTGTGCAGACTGGGGGGGGATTGTGCAGACTAGGGGGGGAGGGGAGTGTGCAGACTGGGGGGGGGATTGTGCAGACTGGGGGGGGGAGTGTGCAGACTAGGGGGGAGGGGAGTGTGCAGACTGGGGGGGGATTGTGCAGACTGGGGGGGGAGTGTGCAGACTAGGGGGGGAGGGGAGTGTGCAGACTGGGGGGGGATTGTGCAGACTGGGGGGGGGTGTGCAGACTGGGGGGGTGTGCAGACTAGGGGGGGGTGTGCAGACTGGGGGGGGTGTGCAGACTAGGGGGGGAGTGTGCAGACTGGGGGGGGTTGTGCTGACTGGCGGGGGATTGTGCAGACTGTGGGGGGATTGTGCTGACTGGGGGGGGAGTGTGCAGACTGGGGGGGGAGTGTGCAGACTGGGGGGGAGTGTGCAGACTGGGGGGGAGTGTGCAGACTGGGGGTGGGAGTGTGCAGACTGGGGGGGAGTGTGCAGACTGGGGGGGGGGAGTGTGCAGACTGGGGGGGGGAGTGTGCAGACGGGGGGGGATTGTACAGACTGGGGTGGTTGTGCTGACCGGGCATTGTGCAGACTGGGGAGGGGGATTGTGCTGACTGGGGGGGGGATTCTGCTGACTGGGGGGGGGATTCTGCTGACTGGGGGGGGATTTTGCAGACTGGGCTGGGGGGGATTGTGCAGACTGGGGGGGATTCTGCTGACTGGGGGGGGAGTGTGCAGACCGGGGGGGGTTGTGCAGACGGGGAGGGGAATTGTGCAGACTGGGGGGGAGGATTGTGCAGTCTGGGGGGGGGGTTATGAAGACTAGGGGGGAGGATTGTGCAGTCTGGGGGGGGGGTTGTGTAGACTGGGGGGGAATATTGTGCAGAATGGGGGGGGTTTGTGCAGACTGATGGTAGATTGTGCAGACTTGGGTGGTTGTGCTGACCGGCGGGCATTGTGCAGACAGGGGAGGGGGATTGTGCTGACTGGGGGGATTATGCAGACTTGGGGTGGATTGTGCAGACTGGGGGGGGATTGTGCAGACTGGTGGGGATTCTGCTGACTGGGGGGGGGATTTCGCAGACTGGACTGGGGGGATTGTGCAGACGGGGGGGATTGTGCAGACGGGGGGGATTGTGCAGACTGGGAGAGGGATTCTGCAAACTGAGGGGGGAATTGTGCAGACTGGGGGGGTGGGGGATTGTGCAGACTGGGGGAGAGAGATTGTGCAGACTGGCAGACTGGGGGGGTTGTGCTCACTTAGGGGAGGGGTTGTGCTGACTGGGGGGAGGGATTGTGCAGACTGGGGGGGGATTGTGCAGACTGGGGGGGGATTGTGCAGACTGGGGGGGGGGTTGTGCAGACTGGGAGAGAGAGATTGTGCAGACTGGCAGACTGGGGGGGTTGTGCTCACTTAGGGGAGGGGTTGTGCTGACTGGGGGGGGGATTGTGCAGACTGGGGGGGGGATTGTGCAGACTGGGGGGGGGGATTGTGCAGACTGGGGGGGGGATTGTGCAGACTGGGGGGGGGGGATTGTGCAGACTGGGGGGGGGATTGTGCAGACTGGGAGGGATTGTGCAGACTGGGGGGGGGAATTATGCAGACTGGGGGGGTTGTGCAGACTGGGGGGGGGGATTGTGCAGACTGGGGGGGGGGTGTGCAGACTGGGGGAGAGAGATTGTGCAGACTGGCAGACTGGGGGGGTTGTGCTCACTTAGGGGAGGGGTTGTGCTGACTGGGGGGGAGAATTGTGCAGACTGGGGGGGGGGGTTGTGCTGACTGGGGGGGATTGTGCAGACTGGGGGGTTGTGCTCACTTGGGGGGGTTGTGCAGACTGGGGGGGATTTTGTAGACTGGGCTGGGGGGATTGTGCAGACTGGGGGGATACACAGTGCTCTGGATGGTGGTCTGAGAGGAGGCCTGTAATGTACACAGTGGTAAGAAATATTTCTTTTTTCATCTCATGGAGAAAATGTGAGAAATAATGTATATATCATACAATCATTCCATAAACACATACCTCATACACTGCAAATATCATTTGAGGAAAATATGCTTATCAAATAGTTTACCATTTGCCAATAAAAAATAAATTGAAAAAATATGTCCCCGGATTTTATTTTGAAAATCTGGTCACCTTAACTTACAGCTTTCAGAGTCTGTAAAAAAACACTTTAAGTCATACATTTTCTGAAAACATAGAACCAATTGATTTAAAGACGGTGTTACTAATTTTGTAGGTCCTGCGATAGCTGTAAAAATGTTTATCAAAGCAATATTTAAATGAACTATATAGTAAAATCAATATTAGTAAAAACAAACACAGCATAACTTACAAAAATTCCTACTAAATCTAAAAAATAAAAGTTTATTGAGTTACTAAATAACAATAAATGGTATATTTTAATTTGTGAGACAGTGAAAATGGAAGTTTTGAAAAATGGTAAATAGGCAGCTATCACAAAAAATCTGGGGGATGGCCTCACACATATGCGCTTGTGCTAATGCCCAGTCTAAAGTGCCATGTGTGCAACATGTGTGCGTTGTGATAAAATGATGCAGACAAATATTTTATTGCAATATAGAATGTTGAGTTGAATAAATGTAGCGCTATTCCCATGGGAGCCGCTGGAATTTTGCTCAGGTTCTTCCCCCGTGGATTGCCCCGCAGCCAGGCTCACAATCTTAGCAACACTGTTCCTCAATAACTAGTCCAGGAATCCACATCAGATATTGTGAACAAGCACCTGGATGAACTGGTATTATCTAATTCTGTAGTACAGCAAAAGTTTACTTCAATTCTTCTCCGGGTAGATGATTTAGGGGTATTCCCGATAATGTTGAAGGCACAAAGCTGAGACCTACAATACAGTCCATATGTGATAACATTTTGGGTAAACCCCCATTAGCTGAACTCATAATAGATAGAGTACATTGAGTCACTCCGTATAGAAGTTACCAGGGGTTGGGCCCTCGAGATGTTCTTTGTCGTATACATTTCTTCAACATAAAGGGTGAGATAATGCGTCGAGCAGTTGGCAGTTGGGTCAGTTGGGTCAGATTAAACATGCAGGAGCACGGATATTGATCCTCTCAGATATATCAAGAAACACAAAACGTATGAGAGGATGTATGCGTCCACTCTTAGATCATATTAAAGCCTCTGGGGCGACATATTCTTGGGGGCACCCATTTCATTTGAAGGTTAAGAGAGATAACCAGTCTTTCTCACTTCATACTCAGGATCAGCTTCAAGATCTATTTAGATTTTTGGGGTGTGAACCAATACAAGTTCCTAATTGATTGGACCTTATTTGAGCTTGCCTTTTTTTTTCTTTTTGGTTCTCTACCTTTGTGTGTTTTATGTTTCTATGCTAGTACTATATCGTATATCTCTGTATGTCATGGTTGTTTGGGCGCTTTATTAATATATTTTTGAAGTTAGCAATGCTCCCAGTTTCCATCCACGTGCTTGGAGATAATTATGCACTTCCAAAGCCCTCGTAGGAGGAATCTCTCTAGTATCAGTCATCCTTAGTGGTACCACCAGCACAGCTAGGTATAGGCACACCCCCAAATAGGCTTCTCCCAGTCCCATTGGGTTAGTTTGGGAGAGCTGTGGGGTTTTTTTTTTTACCTTTTTTTTTCCCTTCCGCCACTCCCTCTTACCCCTTTTCCCTCCCAATTTCCTTAAGAGGAATTATGGCATCTGACCGTTCAGGGGTACAACTGACCTCCCCGGTAAGGTTAACCTCCCTTAATGTGAAAGGCCTTAATGTCCCAGAAAAAGGTCTCGATTATTGAGAGACTTAACAAAAATGCAGAGTCAGATTGTTTTCCTCCAGGAAACACATTTCTATGCCGGGAAAATCCCAAAATTGAGTAATAGAGCCTATCCAGTGGTCGTCCATAGTCCATCACCGATCTCTAAAGCCAAGGGAGTTAGTATCCTTCCAGCAAGGTCTGTTCCATGGTCGCTAGGCACATATATTACTGATGAGCAAGGTAGATTCTTGATTATTAAGGGCCTAATTGGAGCTACCCAGGTAACATTGGTCAATGTGTATTTTCCAAATTCGAATCAGTTGCTTTTTTTAAGATCATTGGTCCCTCTGATTTTGGAGCATAGTGATAGCGTATTGATTCTAGGAGGGGATTTTAATTTTGCATACGATCCACTCTTAGATGTCTCAAGGGGTGTATCTCATTTATCATTCCCATATTTAAAGCGACTAATGGCAGAACTAATCCTTTTTTAATTGGTAGACGTATGGCGCTTACAACACCCTGATGATAGAGATTATACTTTCTTTTCTCCCGTTCATTCAATGTACTCTAGAATCGATTACTTTTTTCTTACACAAAAAGATTTGGACAGAATCCGAGCCACCACTATTGATCCAATTTTGTTCTCTGATCACGGACCAGCTCACATGGATATAGACTTGAACATAGTGGCCACAAGGACCTTGTCTTGGAGGCTTAATGACACATTGTTAAAGGACCCTATCACCATGACTGGGGCTCTACAGGGTTATATTTTGGTCAGAACGATCAACCTAATACGTCTCCGACAATATTGTGGGAGGCACACAAATGCTTTATAAGAGGAATTTTTCTTAAACATGGATCAAGGATAAAGAAATTGAGGCGGTCTGAAACTGCTTTGTTATTCTTAAGGATTAGTAAACTTGAGGCTATCCATAAAAAAACAATTGCCTTGCATACACAGAAATAATTACTCTCCTTACGTCAGCAGTATAATCAAATCGCGAACTCAGAAGTGAGGGAGAAATTGTGTCGATACAAACAATATAAACGAAACCGCATATTACTCAAATTACAGCTGAGTCTGGCACTAAGCTGTCAGATTCAGCGTCTATAGCTCAGGAATTTCGAAATTTCTATTGGAGACTTCATAATCTTCATAACACCCAAACTCAGCAATGCCCCACTCGGGCAGACCTGATATCTACTTTTTTGAAATGGAAGCTCCCATAACAAATAATGAATTGGTCATGGTGATAGAATCTTATAAGTCAGGGAAGGCCCCTGGCCCAGATGGGCTAAATCTTAGCTACTATAAAACTTTTCAGGATGTTCTCTCTCCCTATTTTTTACGCGCCTACAACTCTAATTAAGCCAATCGCAAGCTAACAGATGATGCTTTGAGGGCTCACAATATTGTGATCCCCAAGCAGGATAATGATCACACTCAATGTGGGAATTATCGGCCAATAGCACTCTTAAATGCTGATTTAAAATGATTTTCAAAGATCTTAGCGAATAGGCTATTGACACATATCTCTCATCTTGTCCATGCAGACCAGGCAGGCTTTATCCCTCAGAGAGAGGCCAGGGATACTGCCTCACTATATGAGATTAATTTTTGCCCATTATTATCTCAAATGCGATTGCATCTTCAATTTTGGCAAACCCTCACCCTTACGTGGTTTGGGAGGTGCAATGCATTTATGATGACAGTGCTCCCCCAGATTTTATATTTAATGCAAGCGATATCTATTAAATTACCTCAAGCCTTTTTTCTCTTGTGTCGGACAATGCTGACTAAATTCCTCTAGAGCAATAAAGTGGCCAGACTTCGCCATTCTTTGTTAGTTCTGCCTAAATCCCTGGGGGGTATTGGTTTACCTGACCTGATCTCAGACTATTGAGCTCTACATCTGTCTAGAGTGGTATCGTGGTGTACTTCCCTGCAGACCAAACTTTGGGTGCAAGTAGAACAACAAGCTTCACCAATCATTTTGTCTGCGCTTCCTTGGGTCGCCCATAAATATTATCGTGGATTGAAAAGGCACCCCACAATTGGGGCTACAATTGCAGTCCTTAACCACATGCCGACCAGCATACAACGATATACATAGACACAATGGCACGGCTGGGCAAATGGGCGTACAGGTATGTCCCCTTTAGGATGCGGCATTGTGGGTGCGTGCGCGCCCGCCACATGCTCCGTGACCGCGGGTCCCACAGACTCTATGTCTGCCGGGTGTCCGCGATCATGTCATGGAGCGGAAGAACGAGGAGATGCCTATGTAAACAAGGCATTTCCCCGTTCTGCCTAGTGACATGACAGGGATCTACTGCTCCCTGTCATCGGGAGCAGTGATAGCTGTCATGTGAGTAGTAGCCCATCCCCCCACAGTTAGAATCACTCTCTAGGACACACTTAACCCCTTGATCACCCCCTAGTGTTTAACCCCTTGCCTGCCAGTGTAATTTACACAGTAATCAGTGGATTTTTATAGCACTGATCGCTGTATAAATCACAATGGTCCCAAAATAATGTCAAAAGTGTCCGATGTGTCTGCCGTAATGTCGCAGTCACGATAAAAATCACAGATCGCCGCCATTACTAATAAAAAAATTAATAATAAAAATGCCATAAAACTATCCCCTATTTTGTAGACGCTATAACTTTTGCGCAAACCAATCAATATACGCTTATTGCGATTTTTTTTTTTTTTTTTAGCAAAAATATGTAGAAGAATACATATCGGCCTAAACTGAGGAAAAAAATTGTTTTTGTATATGTTTTTGGGGCATATTTATTATAGCAAAAAGTAAAAAATATTGCTTTTTTTTCAAAATTGTCGCTATTTTTTTGTTTTTAGCGCAAAAAATAAAAACCACAGAGGTGATCAAATACCACCAAAAGAAAGCTCTATTTGTGGGGGGAAAAATTTTGTTTGGGTGCAATGTCGCACGATCGCGCAATTGTCAGTTAAAGTGAAGCAGTGGCGAATCGCAAAAAGTGCTCTGGTCAGGAAGGGGGTAAATTCTTCCGGGGCAGTGGTTTATCATACACTCTCAACAAAAGGCCATTCTCTTTATCCATCCCCATTAATACCAGTGATTCAGAATCCAGATTTTACGCCTGGGCTAGACAATCAACAGCTCCGGGGGTTGGTAGGACTAGGCATAACTAGGTGCATGCATTTCGCTACCCCGCAGGGCTGGATGTCTATTAAAGATCTATCTGCCCTTTGACAGCCCCCTCTGAGCTCTTGGTCAGCCTTCCAATTGTCACACTACATAAGGTCTATACCGGATGCAGGACTATATGTTAGGCCACTGACATTCTTTGAGCACCTATGTGCAGAAGGGAAACATGTACCACACTTCCTGTCACTTTTGTATAAACAGATCATTGAGCCTCCAGACGGTCATATCCCTTCGTACATACGTCGATGGGAGGCGGACCTACAAATTTCTTTTACACGACAGCAAAGTAATAGGATTATTTTACTGGCCCACAAATCTTCTATAGCAAGTCGCTTTCAAGAACAGGGATATAAAGTATTAGTCAGGTGGTACAGGGTTCCAGCCTTACTTAATAAACTTTATCCGCACACCTCCAAGCTATGCTGGCATTGTAATAAAGAGCCAATTCAAAAAGGGAAGTTGGGACTTTAAAATGAAGCATTTGGGTAGTGGAGGAAAAATAGACCATATTTGAAGTGCAATATAAAATGTTTATTGTACAAAGTAACAGACAATAAAAGGAGTATTCATTTCATATACAGTAACACATTCATTGTATATAGGTATAGGAGATGTATAAATAGCATAGGCATAATACAGATTATGTACATATAGCAGCACAGTATCTAATGTAAATGAAAATAAAAAATAGTAATAAAGCATAATATTGTTAGCAACAATATGCATGATAACAACACATGCGCCCACATAGTAAATATGCATTGATTGAGCAGAAAAAATATATTAATATTACGATGGATTTGGGAAGAACAGATGGTACAAATAACTGTGGTTCATTATATTTTCATATACATCCCATAGGAAATTTATTTGCATCGGCTCCTGATGAGTGTAGATGCCCACGAAACGCGTCGAGCCCTGTGTTTTTTGATGCCCCAGCCACTTTATATGGAACCACAGTCATTTGTACCATCTGTTCTTCCCAAATCCATCGTAATATTAATATATTTTTTCTGCTCAATCAATGCATATTTACTATGGGCGCATGTGTTGTTATCATGCATATTGTTGCTAACAATATTATGCTTTATTACTATTTTTTATTTTCATTTACATTAGATACTGTGCTGCTATATGTACATAATCTGTATTATGCCTATGCTATTTATACATCTCCTATACCTATATACAATGAATGTGTTACTGTATATGAATTGAATACTCTTTTTATTGTCTGTTACTTTGTACAATAAACATTTTATATTGCACTTCAAATATGGTCTATTTTTCCTCCACTACCCAAATGCTTCATTTTAAAGTCCCAACTTCCCTTTTTGAATTGTACCCAATACCGGGATGGAGGCACTTAATTGTACCTCATATAAAGTCCCAACGCCCCCTTATATATAGTAATAAAGAGCCAGGGACATTATTACACATTTTTTGGCTGTGCCCTTTACTTACACCATTTTGGAAGGAAGTGGGGAACATGATAAAATAACTGACATTAGTTGACCTAGGTTCGGACACTTTGGTATATCTCGTGCACCTAAATGTGTTGCCCCTTCATCAATCTAAAAAATTGCTGATAGCGCACATGCTAAATGCTGCCTGGGCATGTATCCCTGACTTGTGGAAGTCTACTATCACACCATCTTTGAAACATTGGTTCTCTAGAATAGATGAAATTAGGACAATGGAAAATATGACAGCGGCTATCTATGGAAGAGAGGAGGTATTTTGGGACACTTGGGGGCCATGGACAACCTTTACTTGTACACCCCAGTATGTTAATTGCTTTCCTGTTTAGTTTAGGAATTATGATCTACAAGGGAAGGCCTGGTTCGATGAGAGGATCTTTGGGGGAAGGGGGGTGTAGTAGTGTAGTAGTTAAGGTTTATTAATAAAAACAAGTAGTAACTTACATGAAAGAATCAGTAATAACAGCAGCAGCACCTGGCTCCTCCCTGACGCGTTGCGTCACAACACACATGACTTTCTCAGAGGATCCTTTTACAGCTGTTATTACTGATTCTTTCATGTAAGTTACTACTTGTTTTTTATTAATAAACCTTAACTACTACACTATGGAGCCTTATCTTCTCTTTTACTACCTATCTGCCTACATCTACTGAACGGGGGGAGTGTAATTACTGGCTGGATACTATATGTCCCCAAAAGCTGTGACTACCACCGGAAGCTGCTGTGCCTGTGGAGATCTGTACCGCTTGTTGGCTAACGCTCGACTTGGCCCACTGGGGCCGCTGCTACAGGTAAGAGGCTGGGGGAAACAAGTGTCACACCCCAGAGCCCGATTGGAAGTGCACATCCACTTTGGTCACTTCTTGCCACAACAATTGTCCACTGCACTTGCACTTTCCTGTATGATTAGAAGATTTGTCTTTCCTGCTACTAGGAGTTACATTGCATGAAGTCGGGACCACATTTTTTCACCTATTAATTATTTGGACATTTAATACACTTATTTGTGATTCACGGATTTATATGAACTTTTTGCACACCTATGTACTTTAGTGAATTGCACTTTACCATTTATGAATTTATTTTGATTAGTATTTAATTCATTTTAATATGTTTGATATCTATGCACAATTGAATGTTATTTATATATATTTATCATTTTTATGTGTGAGTTACTTTCATCACTTTTTTTATGTGAGTCACGGGCTCTTATGATTATTTGCACACTTCCATGCGTTTTGATGGAGTCGCATTGCTCTTTATATGAGTTTTTTGGATTGTATTATCAATATTTTTGCATTTTTTTATTTTTATTTTACTTATCGTTTATTTTGATCCATACTTTGTAGGCGTAAGGAGCACCGCATATGTTTTATTTTAATTGTTTGGTTTGGTTCACGTGAGGACACTCTTTTATGCTGGCAGCTCTTTTTTAGCCTGTTGGTCATTGTTGGTTTGCGCATTAGTTTACTCACTGTTTACAATGAGTGGGAATATATTTTACACTATGCTGCCTGCCAAATTTCCACTCACATTAATTATCCCTTTACTTTCTGGCCTGCGTCTTGGCATCTGGATCTGGCTATCCATGAAGGTGTCTTCTGTATTTTTGGTTTTAATGGATGCACTTCTTGATGTTATTTCAGACAAGTGGAAAATATCTGTCTTTCCTGAAGAAGCAGGCTCTGACCTGTGAAACGCGATGAATGTGGAAATCGCATATATCATCTTTTTGACCGTAATCAATGTTGGAACTACTTGTACATATAATGGATGATATCTGTATATGAACAAAATGTAATGGCAAAAAGTCATGCATGGATTATTTCAACATGTGGTTTTAAAGGGTCCAGATAAAGAATTTTTTATATTTTTATAGCTTAAATTGACTGTGTTGGTAATGTAAAAAGCCTATTAGTTGCTTTAAAGGTAATTTTTCTATATTGTTACATATTAGAGGATATGGTGCCCATTTAAATCATATGTAAGGACACTACTTTATTTCCCTCTTTTTCTTTTTTTTTGAGAGAGAGTTCCTTGTTCTCTGTGCAGAATGAATGGCCTGAGAAGAAAGTACTCCTGTTGTTGCCACCAACAAGAAAAAGCAATTTTTGTTTTAAAGAACGAGAGCTGTTTGGAGTTTATTCACTCTTTGCACATTGGAAAGTGTTGACAATGCTGAAGAGAAACCTAGAGTGCTGAGTTAGTCAAAGTCTGAGAAGTAGCAAAGAGGCAAAGATAACTTGGAGAAGAAGTCAATCAGATCTGGTGACTTTGTTCTTGATGGGAATTCTTGTTCCAAACTACACTGACTGGTTTTGCACCTGTACTTTGTTCGAAATGCATCAGTCTGTATGGCACATGCCTTCCATTCATGGAATGAACCTATCAATTAAAGCAAGGTTCATTTGTGGACCTGTTCATTGTATCTTGAACCAAGCAAAGGTTCAGGAGTACACAGTGGGGTTGATTTACTAAACCTGGAGAGTGCAAAATCTGGTGCAGCTCTGCATAGAAACCAATTAGCTTCTAACTGTTCAATTAAGCTTTGACAATAAAACCTGGAAGCTGATTGGTTTTTATGCAGACCTGTAACAGATTTTGCACTCTCCAGTGTTAGTAAATCAACCCCATTGGATGTTGACAGGTGAGTGTTGAGGTTGGTCCCCGTAGCAATAGCAGGTACTTTTTATGTGCCTCTGTTCAGTGAGCTCCTGTTCTCAACAGCAGAGGAAACATCTGTGCACTGTCTGGCATATGTACCTACCTGCAGCTGCTGTCATGAGATGCGAGAGCTAAAAAAATTGTATTTTGAGACATGTATTGATTTTTTTTCCCTCAGCATTGGGATGTGTGCTTAATGTACAATCATCTAGCCACACAGTAACTCCCTTAGCATTAGAGAATTGTAGTAAGTTTCTCAAAAGTAATGTTTGCAACACATTTACGCCTGGTATCAAAACACGATACAGCAAGTATATTTGAAAATGCTTATTTGGTAATTGGTTATGTGTAGTTCTTATCATGAGTAACTGCCCATCTTCTTGTCTGTGCTAGATCTTCAGTTCAGTAAACGTTTCTCATATAAGGACCCTATTGTCAATAACAGTCTGGAAATTCATAACCTTCAAGTTTGTAGGGTAGAAGATCTGGATAGCAAGATTGCTATGATCAAACAACAGGTATTTTCTTAGATTTTCATCCTATTGACCTTTTGGGTGTTGGTACGGGAAACACAAAGTGAAGCACAAGGCCCTTTGGCTAGATAGCACTATGACAGGAGCCTAAGGGATGTCAACATCATTACACTGATGTTACACCATGATGGTACACTGACACCTTTCCAAAACCTGAGCATTACATGGATATTGTAGAGAGTACCTTGTTGCACATTATTCAAACTGGAGCAGGGACAGTGATTACCAAACTGCAGATTATTAAAAACAAGAGGTTCAGTTCACTAAACTATAACATGTATTTTTTGCCTGCTAAAATAACCGTTGTTATGGCCAAACATAATCCTCATAGCTTAGGGAATTGAGCCCAAGGTAATTTTTAACTGCAGGAAGGTAAGAAGCTCCCCAGCAAAGGATAGGTGTGTAGTTAATCCGGCCAAAATTAAAGTGGTTGTAAACCCTTACATATACCCAGTGAAGTGAAAAGTCTCATGGTGATATACAGAGCTGAAACAAAGCCTCCAACATTAGTTGTACCTGTTTATCCCCAGCCCTCTTTTCTACAGCAATTCAAAGTGCTGCATTTTAAAGCTTGTCTGAGAGTTCAGAAAAAAGGGGCGGAGAGCTGAAGTTACACTTTGCAGAGCTCAGTGAGGAGAGCTCTGAGAGCTGATTGGAGGGAAGAGACGCACACCTTCACACAGCACACAGGAACAGAGAGTCTGTCAATTACTGGAGGTTCCTCCCCTGTCACCAATTTATTCTTGGTGTCAGGAAAAGTTGTCAGAAGTGACTCATGATGATAACAGGGGAACGAAGCAGCAGACAGAAATGACAGTGCTCCTAAATGGGACAAGTACACCCTATAGAGGGATATGCTTTGTTCATATTTCAAGTTTGAGGTTTACAACCACTTTAGGTTATTCCCCCTCCATTCTTATCTGGCTTTAATTTCAGTTTTGTGCTAGGATCCATAATTTTGTTCTTGTGGTCACATTTGTTTTACTTTATAATAAATAAAAAAAGAATTTTACAAGTACTGTTTGATAAAAATATAATTGAATACAAAGTCATTGTTGAAGTTATACATTTCTATTTGAATTATACAAAAAAACATATAAAGCTTTAATTACATTGTAAATAACATTTTGCTGATAAATATGTTTAGATATGGGGGACACATAAATATAAAAAATAATGAGCTGCAGTACTATAAAGTATTCACATTATTTAATAACTAGGAAATGTGTGCTCATTCCTGAATGGAGTAATAATGGGATTGTGTTCATATCATCTCATTATAAACCAATTGTTCAGGTTCAGATTATGTTCTTCCCATGAGAAATCTCCACTTTAGTGTGAACTTATGCTTTGCCCATGCAGGCAATGCAACCTGTCTGCTTTAAAGCAAGCCCCAAGGGCTACTTACCTTACCCTCACTCCCCTACCATAGGATTTGCTAACAGTGAGGAAAAGGAGTTCAGAGTAAGCTCCTCATAGACAGGGCTGAGGACTCTCTCTCCACTGACAGTGCTGGTTCCCTTAGTAACAAATGTCCATGCAGAGGTATAGATACAATACATGGGAATTACTTTGATTTCTATGGCAGACTGATTAAACATAAGCATAAGCAGCTGCAGAGGCCGGTATGCTCCATATAAGGCAAAGCAACAGGTTCAATTTAGGCTTAGCACAAGTGCATTTCATTTTTTTAATTTAGATTTTTCTACTTTCCACTTTGATTTGTTTACAGGTGTATCTGCTAGGATTATTATTTTTTAAATTTTTTGCTATTTTTTTTAATCAGGTTATAAAAGGCTGTAGCTGGATTCACACCTTTATGTTTTTGCTTGATGGGTTTTTCATAACATCTATGAT
Source organism: Lithobates clamitans (assembly GCA_037952925.1). Lineage (NCBI taxonomy): Eukaryota > Metazoa > Chordata > Amphibia > Anura > Ranidae > Lithobates > Lithobates clamitans. The sequence continues at coordinate 460,622 of JBBGZY010000787.1, read as the reverse complement.
TTTTAGAAGGAGGTCAGCAATGCCAGCTCTCATAAATCAGCACAGGTTTTAATACTGTTCTAGCATGTCGCATACCTCCCAACTTTTTGAGATGGGAATGAGGGACACTTATCAGCAAAAGTATGCAGGCATAGGACACACCCCTTGCCACGCCCCCTTAAAGGGGAATTGTACAAAAAAAAAACAAGATTGGTTAAACCCACAAGTGTTTATTTTTTTAACCACTACTATTCCTTTATATTGGCTTTTGGGATTTACAAATGCAGCAATTTAGAAATCAGATGAAAGGTTTAGTGCTGGAAAACCCTTTTTGATATATAAAAAGTGCATTTTATCTACATCTATATAGATCAGACCAAAATGAGGGACAAATGAGGAGGAATGAGGGACAGAGGGACATTGCTCCAAATTAGGGACAGTCCCTCGAAATCAGGGACAGTTGGGAGCTATGATATCGAAGTAAATAATGCATTAAAATAAGACAGAAGCAATGGTGGACATTTATCCAGCAAATTAGCAACACAGTTATGCCTCGTACACACGATAGGATTTTCCGACGGAAAATGTGTGATAGGATCTTGTTGTCAGAAATTCCGACCGTGTGTGGGCTCCATCACACATTTTCCATCGGATTTTCTGACACACAAAGTTTGAGAGCAGGCTATAAAATTTTCCGACAACAAAATCCGTTGTCGGAAATTCCGATCGTGTGTACACAAATCCGACGGACAAAGTGGCACGCATGCTCAGAATAAATAAAGAGATGAAAGCTATTGGCCACTGCCCCGTTTATAGTCCCGCCGTACGTGTTTTACGTCACCGCGTTCAGAATGATCGGATTTTCCGACAACTTTGTGTGACCGTGTGTATGCAAGACAAGTTTGAGCCAACTTCCGTCGGAAAAAATCCTAGGATTTTGTTGTCGGAATGTCAAAACAATGTCCGATCGTGTGTATAGGGCATTAGATGCACATCAGTCTGCCTCTCACTTAGCAAAATCTCTGCAACAGGTTTACAGTGCATATGTAACTCATGCGTCTGAATTCCCAGGCAGCCAGCTACAACTGATTTATCATTGAAGATAGGACAGATTTTTACTAAACCCACTTATTATTAAGACGTGGCCAATCAGGATTTATTTGGCAGCAGTGCAATTTTAGAGAAGCTGAGGGAGGAATTTATGTTTCATGCTGAAACCTTGTATTAAATTTGTCACATGATCTAGATCTCAGCCTTGTTAGTATTGCCTTTCCGTGCAACAGACATGATAAATGTCCCAGTGTAAAGCTGGCCATACACTGTTTTTTTGGGGGTTTTTTTGTTCAGCTACGGGGCACACAAATGAGGTGAATGGAGTAATCTCCCCTGCAGGACATTATTTTCTGACAACTGCACCAGGTAATTGGCTGTAGCTGATGATCGATGGAAAATATTTCCAAAATGTTCTTTGACAGAAGACCATTAAACAATTGACTTCTGTCGAGTAGGAGAGCCCACACATTGATTGAAATTCATCCAGTTCCTGCTGAACCAGCTGAATTTCAATCAATCATTGAATGGCCAGCTGAAGACTCTGACTATATACTTTTTATACAGTGTACATATAAAAATATAGAGTGAGGTTAAATATTTTTTATCATGAATAAACATAGTACTTATATCTATAATCACAAAAGTAAGATGTTCAACTATATTATATTACCAAATGTATTGGGACACCTGCCTTTACACGCACATGAACTTTAATGGCATCCCAGTCTTAGTCCGTAGGGTTCAATATTGAGTTAGCCCACCCTTTTCAGCTATAACAGCTTCAACTCTTCTGGGAAGGCTGTACACAAGGTTTAGGAGTGTGTCTATGGGAATGTTTGACCATTCTTCCAGAAGTGCATTTGTGAGGTCAGGCACTGATGTGGACGTGAAGGCCTCACTCAACGGTCTCCGCACAAATTCATCACTGGAAGAATGGTCAAACATTCCTATAGACACACTTCTAAACCTCGTGGACAGCCTTCCCAGAAGGGTTAAAGCTGTTATAGCTGCAAAAGGTAGACCAACTCAATGCAGAACCCTATGGACTAAGACTGGGATGTGATTAAAGTTCATGTGCGTGTAAGGCAGGCGTCCTAATACTTTTGGTAACATAGTGTATGTTTAAAAAATAAATAGATATAAAATATGAAAACAAAGAACTTAATTTTAACATGATAGCATTCAATTCATTCAGTTTTTACAGATACTCCTGATGGTTGCTGGCGATGTGGCTCCCCATCTGTAAACACGTTACACATCTCTTGTTCTTGCCCCAAACTGTCACATTTTTGGAATAAAGTTTGAAATATAATGCAGAAATGTACTGACTTTACAATCCCAACAGACCCTATTTTCCTTTTATTATATCATAACTTCATTCCCCTCAAACTTTACAAAGGATTGGTATGCATTTGGTTAACACTGCACACATTTGTCCTCTGGAAAAAGTCACAACCACCTACAATGCAACAATGATTCAATTTAATAAACAACATTAAACATATGGATAACTTTACAATTTCTCTTAAGGGCACTGATGAAAAATTTCATAACACATTCCTAGACCATTCATTCCAACTGACCTTACTGTCCTTTCAATCTTTTTCTCTCTTTTTCTCTCTTTGCCTTTCGACTTAGAATAGTTTACCCAAAAAAGCAATTGGAGTTGATCTTATGCCGTGTATTTAAAAGATTTATACTCTTAAGGATTATTTTATTCCCATCATTGATTTTTATATCTGTTTATATGTGTAAAGTTATACAAATTCTTATGTCATACTTTTAGTACATTATACAGTATCGTATAGATTATGGTAACTACCATCTGGTCCACAATTTATATATATATATATATATATATATATATATATATATATATATATATATATATATATATATATATATTGTTGATATTTTTCCATTTTGTGTATGTATTTAAATGAAGACTTAAAAAAAAATAAAAAGACTAAGAAACATATTTATTCCTAGCTCCACACATGGCTTTTATGTTAGTAGAGGTCAAGGCAGAATTTAGCCACCTGAGGAGTGACGTTGGTGAAAGGTGATGTCACCATCTGCAAATTTTTGCCAAAGCAAGAGCTATTCATTTCCCCTATTCAAGTGGGGAGATTTATGTGGAGCCATTTAAAGCCGATTAAATCAAATAAAACAGCCAAAATGTGATTGAAAATTCCAGGTTTTCACAGAAATGATGGCAAAATAAATTCCACATATCCAAAGTGTGGGGTTGTTACCATGTTTGAACTACAATTGAACAAGACCAAATTAAGTGTAGTGGTGCCACTAAATGAAACATAATGAGACCATGGGGGTTATTTACGAAAGGCAAATCCACTTTGCCCTACAAGTGCAAACTACAAGTGCAAAGTGCACTTGAAATTGCACTGAAAGTGCAGTCGCTGTAATTCTGAGGGGTAGATCTGAAATGATTGGAAGCTCTGCTGATTTTATTATCCAATCATGTGCAAGCTAAAATACTGTTTTTTATTTTCCTTGCATGTCCCCCTCGGGTCTACAGTGACTGCACTTCCAAGTGCACTTTCAGTGAAATTTCAAGTGCACTTTGCACTTGTAGCTTGCACTTGTAGTGCAAAGTGGATTTGCCTTTAGTAAATAACCCCCCCGTGCATCCTTCAAGTAAGTACATATTGGTAGTTTGTGTGAATAAAAATGTAACCCTCTATATGTGGCTTTCCTGTGGGTATTACTGGTGTCTGAACAGAATCATTCATCAGATAAAGAAATGGAATACTGGAAACCCCCATGATCCCAAATATCAGCGCTGCTTATAACTTGATTAGTATGCTTCCTCAAGAGCCATAAGTCATTTAGAATTAGGCTTTAAAACATAAAAAAATAATAAAAAATTAGGCTTAAGAAATTATTAAATCCACAAAAATAAAGCTGTACTCCAGATGGATAAAAGACACAAATGAATTCACTTCTGCATAAATTGTTAAATCATTAAATGTATTTTTTAAATTCAACTAGTATAAGTCCCTGAATTTGGCTCGGTATTAGCCTCTTGCAATCCATTGTGCAACAGCGCTAAGGGCGGCTTCACACTGCCCTAACACGGTCCCACTGCACTTTGGGCAAAGCGTAGCTAATGTGGGTTTTGTGTGGGTTAGCTGCGCTTTTCCATAGACTTTTATGATGTCCCGTGGTTTTGGTGCAGTTTCACAAAGTGCTCCAAAAATGTAGCATGCAGGAGTTTTACTGCGCTTTCTGAAACCGCACCAAAACTGCAGGACCACATAGAAGTCTATGGAAAAGTACAGCTAACCTGCGGTTTTCATGGAAAAGAGCAGTGGGGCAGTGTGAAGCCACCCTTAGAGTAGGGGAGGAGAGGGGCAGGACGGCGAGTCAAACAGATGTGATGCATGCAAATGTGTTTTTTAAAGAAAATGCTGATAGAAGAGAATAGGATAAGCAGAAGAATGATGTTGTCAGTCTGCCACTGCTCTTTCCCTATCCAGCCAGAAGGGTGGAGGTGAAGAGAATAAATCAGTGTTATCCTGAACTGTAGGTGGTGTCATCTGTTTGGCTATGCTGTCGACCAGGGCTGTAAATCTCAGGAATGAATGGATGGATATACAAATCCTTTGGAAGATAACACAGCTCAAAAATGTTTTTCAAATCTGTATTTAGCTGTTTGCCAAGAGTTCAGCTTTAAGTTAGAGAATTAAATTGCTTTACTATGTGAGCAACTGTAATGCTATCTTTAGTAGTGGAACAACCAAGGCATTATGATAAGGTATAGGGAAAAAGGTAATACTGCACAGAGAAATGAAGAACAAAGGTGTATATGAGATGAACATACATGCTTTTGGAGGGGAAGGGGGGTATTTAAACTGGATGGTACAGGAGATTTTAGCTTTATGCCTGTCTATAGCTACAATACAAATAAAACAGAAATATATACAGTATAAACCATATATGAATGTAAAATAATTTAATATTAGCTTATTAAATTACAAAGCACATGCCAAACGACTTAGATATGTTGCAAATAATGTTAACATACTTTTATTCTACTTTCCATTAATAAAATGTTCAAAAGATACAAATACAATTTTTTTTATGTTTAAAGGAAACCTATTAAGACAAAGACATGTAAGCTGCCATTGCTGACCTCCCTCGAAAATTCTAGTTGTTTAGCTACAAGTAACTTTTATGTTTTCTGAGTCATTGACTTTGAACAATCATGCAACCAGTAAAGTCAGACGTTCTGATTTGCATAGTTGTTCTATGTCAGTGACTATATTGAAGACACTGGGAGTTATTTACTAAAGGAAAATCCTTTTTGCACTGCAAGTGCACTTAGAAGTAAAGTCTCTGTAGATATGAGGGGGATGTGCAAGGGAAAAAAAAAAGGCATTTTAGCTTGCACATGATTGGAAGATAAAATCAGCAGAGCTTCCCCTCATTTCAGATCTACCCCTTATATTTAGAGCGACTGCACTTCCAAGTGCACTTGGAGTGCAAAGTGGATTTGCCTTTCGTTAATAACCTCCACTGTATTTGCATCCAAGCGACAAGCCGTTTCAGAATGAAAGGTCAGCAAAATCAGCCTCTATGATTTTTTTTCCCAGCTCAGGTCTCCTTAAAAGAGTAAGGAAACTTTCAAATAAAGTTTTCTGGAACCTTCCGTACCATTTTTTGCCAACGCCTCCTTCAAAGCTCCGTACTTTTCTTAGTTCTGGTACCCAGTCCAGCCGAGGCTTGCGCAATGTTTACCTCTGGTCGGCCTGGACTTATAATCTGTTGCCTGCGCATGGACAGTAGAATCCCATATACTTCTATGGGGTTGGGAGATGAATCGGGAGGCAACCAGATCAGCATGGCAGGGTAAAAAAAGGTTAAGGAAACATTCAGAAACCTTTATTTGAAATGTTGAATGGCTAAATGGTTAGCTCACCAAAAACTGGCAGTTCAGTGTAGATGTTGGTGGATGAGAGTTGTTTTTCTTTTGTTTGTTTTTTGTTTTTTTACAAAGTCTTTTTCTTCCGATCAGATTTTTAGCTTATTTGACATTGCAAATAAAGGAGAAGGAGGTATCCGTGAGAATATGGCTGGAGACAGGCGAATCTTCCATCTGACGTTCCCATATACGACACGGCATTGGATGAATGGATGAGTTATCTCAAAAGCAGCTACCATAGTTAAGGTATGATTTTTTAAATAATTTCTTTCTATGACAACCTTTGAAAGCTTCTGGTTTATACCAATTTTTAATATATGGTATCAATGCAGCATGGAAGCTTTCATATATTAGAGTTCTTCTGTACCTGAATAGTCCAGAAATGACTATTCAGGCACAGAAATGGTTTAAAATGTTCTAAATATCATAACTTTTTCTAGTTGTAAGGAGCTTTTCAGTTGAATTTAAATCGGACTCCTGATAGAAAAATGTTATGTTATAGTACACAAGATACCCCAACTTCAAGGCTAGGCAAAAGCTAGATCTACACATAGCCGCATACTTACAATCGATAGTAATGTGAGTTAAATGGGGCAAATATGAAAATATCATGCAATCAAAATATAAGCAAAGCAGATTAAAAAAATAAATTGTAAATTGTATAGCCATCTTTGTAATTAGCCTAGGTTTGTTTCCATGTGTCCACCATGCTGTGCAACTTCATTCAAATGTTGTGGAATACTTTGCTTTAAATAATTGGCTTATACATGGGTCCGCTTACAATTAGATTTCTGTATAATTCTAAACTTTGTATGATTGTACAATTAAATTGACAGCTTTAGTTTTGTTGCTATTTACTAAGGGCCTGTGTGCACTGAAATTTACAATGTGCCAATACCCTATCAGTGTCATAATCTGTACAACAGGGCCTGACACCTGCTTGCTGTTTTTAGGGTTCACTGTACTCTGTGAGAAGAGAACCTGGAGTGTATATAAGTGTTTGACTTCACATTAAAATTACCCATGCATTCAAGCATCCCCATTAAATCAATATCAACTACTCAGATTGGGCAAAAGAAGCTTGTTATCAACAGAATAACTGTAGTCTATGCTCGGCCTTATAAGCCTGTCTCATAAACTCCTAACCTGATAGCCATTGCCGTGTTGCCTAGGCAAGCCAATGGTTGGAAGAACGCCCCCTGCAATGAAGGAACAATCGCTAGACTATGCTCCTAATCCATGCATGTGCAGAGCGCTCTCTATCGCAGTAGCAGCTGACCTAAGCGCTGACAATGAGAGAGAGCGGACTGTGCATGCGTTGCTTAGAGGAAAAGCCAAGAGCTCGTTCCTGCACCATGGGGTGCACGCTTCCAACATGCACACGTCATATATACACTGAGCAAAATTATAAATGCAACACTTTTGTGTTTGTTCCTATTTATCATGAGCTGAACTTAAAGATCTACGACTTTTTCTATGTGCACAAAAGGCCTATTTCTCTCAAATATTGTTCACAAATCTGTCTAAGTCCCCTTTCACACTTATACGACTTGTCCCACGATTTTGTACTGCAAAATCGCATGACAAGTCTTTCTCCATGATTTTCAATGACTACCATTCATATTGGCACGACTTTAAGTCGTGCCGACTTCAAAGTAGTCCCTGCACCACTTTGGTCCAACTTTCATGTGAGTTGATGTCCATAGACCTCAATGTTAAACCCTCAAGTAGCATGCAAATCGTACCTGAATAATATAGACACGATTTCAGTACAAATTTGTAAGCACAAGCTGAGAATGGTTAATGTCAAAGTTGTGGCAAAGTCGTACAAAGTAGTACTGCTCCCAAATCGCTGCAAAATCGTGCAAAATAGTGGTAAAATCGTGGCAAAATAGCGGCCGCGAAATCGCTGTAAAATAACACGACTTTGAAATCGCACAAGTGTGAAAGGGGCCTAAATCTGTGTTAGTGAGCACTCTTTTGCTGAGATAATCCATCCACCTCACAGGTGTGGCATATCAAGATGCTGATTAGACAGCATGATTATTGTACAGGTGTGCCCTAGGCTGGCCACAATAAAAGGTCACTCTAAAATGTTCCGTTTTTTCACACAGCACAATGCCACAGATGTCGCAAGTTTTGAGGGAGGGTGCAATTGGCATGCTGGTGGCTTTTCAGAGAATTTGGCAGTACATCCAACGGGCCTCACAACCGCAGACCACGTGTAACCACACTAGCCCAGGACCTCCACATCCAGCATCTTCACCTCCAAGATCGCCTGAGACCAGCCACCCGGACAGCTGCTGCAACAATTGGTTTGCATAACCAAAGAATTTATGCAAAAACTGTCAGAAACCATCTCAGGGAAGCTCATCTGCATGCTCGTTGTCCTCATCGGGGTCTCGACCTGACTGCAGTTCATTGTTGTAACCGATTTTAGTGGGCAAATGCTCACATTCAATGGTGTCTGGCACTTTGGAGAGGTGTTTTCATCACGGATGAATCACGTTTTTCACTGTACAGGGCAGATCGCAGACAGCGTGTATGGTGTTGTGTGGGTGAGCGGTTTGCTGATGTCAATGTTGTGGATCGAGTAGCCCATGGTGGCGGTGGGGTTATGGTATGGGCAGGCATATGCTATGGACAATGAACACAGCTGCATTTTATTGATGGCATTTTAAATGCACAGAGATACTGTGATGAGATCCTCAAGGCCCAGTGTTGTGCAATTCATCCACAACCATCAACTCATGCTGCAGCATGATAATGCACGGCCCCATGTTGCAAGAATCTGTACACAATTCCTGGAAGCTGAAAACATCCCAGTTTTTGCATGGCCAGCATACTCACTGGACATGTCACCCATTGAGCATGTTTGGGATGCTCTGGGTCAGCGTATATGACAGCGTGTTCCAGCTCCTGACAATATCCAGCAACTATCCACAGCCATTGAAGAGGAATGGACCAACATTCCACAGATTCACCAGATACTGACTGGTTTTCGGACCCCCCAAATACAGTAAAACTACACCTTTTAGAGTGACCTTTTATTATGGCCAGCCTAAGGCACACTTGTATACAAGTAAAGGCGCAAAGATCTGGAGCAATATTTAACCCATAGCATTCAAAAATATATATAAATATAAATTAAAAGGTTTATGCATGAAAGTAATAAAAAGATTCCATAATAAATGGTAATATTATAAAAGTCCAAAGACCAAGAAGGGAGGGAGGGATGATGGTAAGGGATCCACATTCAGGGCTGCCTTTAAAGGGGGAACCGAAACCAAGTTCCAGAGATTCTGAGAAAGATACAAGGAGAGAGGCACCTCTGGGTGCATAAGTAAAACAATTTATTCACAATTCACATGTATGGCCATCAGGTCCGTCAGTCTGTTCCTGCTTGCTGGGGCGCTTGGCTGTTCGTTGTGGACACCGCAAGATGGTGAAGCCGGCCGCGGTGGAGCAGAAACTCAAAACGAGGCCTGGAGTGCAGTTGGAAGGCAGGCAAGAGGAGATGACATCACTGGTAAGGGACGAGCTGCAATGACGTGGCAGCCGCACTCCTTCTTCGACCACCCCCACGATGGGTTATTTTTATATAAACGCTTACTGATGACTTCACATGTGTGAGTTGCCTGTACATGTGAATTGTGAATAAATTCTTTTTCTTTTACACCCAGAGGCGCCTCTCTCCTTGTATCCTTCTAAGGCACACCTGTGCAATAATCATGCTGTCTAATCAGCATCTTGATATGCCACACCTTTGGGGTAGATGGATTATCTCGGCAAAGGAGAAGTGCTCACTAACACAGATTTAGACAGATTTGTAAACAATATTTGAGAGAAATAAACCTTTTGTGTACATAGAAAAAGTTGTAGATCTTTAAGTTCAGCTCATGATAAATAGGGGCAAACACAAAAGTGTTGAGTTTAGAATTGTGCTCAGTGTATATAGCCAGGTGCCGGCTATGTTATAATGAAATCAAGGGAAACTGATAAGTGGGACTATGGCTTAAGCCTTTTCCCTCTAGTGCCCAGTACGCAGATAACTACATCACTTTCTGTTAGCAGAGTGAGGGCTAATCTCCTAATCTTGGGATCCATAGTTCTACTGCCAATACATACTGCGTTTCTGAGTGCTGACTGAACTGCACATACCAGAGGGCTGGTGGAGAAAAGATGATTCTTGGAGAGCAGATATATTCAACTGCAAGAGGTGGGCTCGTTCTCTCTGTGTGGGATTCCTGTCAGGACAATTGGAGGCCGCTGTCACTGCACAGATTTAGCGGACTTTGGCAGCCTAACCGGTTGCCATGATAGTCGAGCAACTGAACTGCATCGCTGTGACACAGATCACCAAATTGGGACTGCATCCATCTATCTTCACTCCAGAACTTTGTGATCCACCTCCAGGCTTCTGTTGCTGTTGCACCACTCTGACAGCCTGCTGGGTGGCTATTCCTTATCTCCCTACTGAGGCTCAAGCGCCTGCGCATGACACTCTGTTTCCATGGAGACTGTCTTATCATCAGGATTAGTGAGCGGGCGGATGCCCAAACTCTTTCTGTCATCCAACTGTTTAGAGACACTGCATGCAGACATCTTCACACCTTATGCCGTGTACACACGGGCGGACTTTTCTGCATCAAAGGTCCGACAGCCTTTCCGACGGACTTTCGACAGACTTTTGACGGACTTCCGATGGACTTTCAAACGAACGGACTTGCCTACACACGATCACACCAAAGTGCAACGGATTCGTACGTGATGACGTACGACCGGACTAAAATAAGGAAGTCAATAGCCAGTAGCCAATAGCTGCCTTAGCGTCGGTTTTCGTCCGTCGGACTAGCATACAGACGAACTGACTTTTCGACCGGACTCAAATCCGTCAGAAAGATTTGAAACATGTTTCAAATCTAAAGTCTGATTTTTGACCGAAAAGGTCAGTCGGAAGTCCGATGAAGCCCACACACGGTCGGATTGTCCGACAGATTCGTTCCGTCGGACCAGTCTGGTCGAAAAGTCCGCCCGTGTGTACGCGGCATAAGTCACTGAGAAACCTTTGCTGTAAGCACTCCAATTGTTTATCTGTTTAACCTCATTGGCCTAAAAGTATTCAGCACTGTCTACGGGTCCCAAAATGGCTAGCAGAAGATAAATTATACCATCAAACTGGAACTATCTATTACATAGGATTCTCAAATGCAATTTGTTTAGTTAAGGAAGCACTCTATCCCTGTTGGCCATTATTAAAGCAATACGTGTATTTCACTTATAATTATACAGCTCAGTGCACCAGTGGCCCAGAGGGAGCTGACAAACTGTTATTGTCTTTCCCCTTTCTGTGAATGTTGCATTTGAATGGTTGCTTCTAATTGCACTTAACTGTCTAACCAGATAAACACTGAAATTTGGTTGTTGATACTGAGTTCACTGTTCTATGCTCTTTATTAGAATGTGTATGCTGATCTAACTACTAATTGAGTATTGGTTGACCAACATATAATACAGAAGTGTTATTAAAGAACTGTGTCTTCTGCTTTGTTATTTGCTGTTGCTGAAATATGTTTGAACCTAGAGTGTCAGAGGAATCAAGAGGCTTGCAAGGTCAGAGCAACAACTGGGGACAAGCATCATCAAGCGGCCCCTACGGGGGTAGCGCTACATATAGAAGAAGGAGGAGGTGAATGGGGGTAAAGTACAGGTAACGTATAGTGGGAGAATGGAGATAAGGGGGTAAACAAGAAGGATAAGGGAGGTGACAGGATTAATAATCAGAAATAGGATGGAAGCAAATTAATACCTTCATTATCTACTGCTGCCTGTGATCATCTACTAAAATAATGAATAATTCATCAATAAATCATTTATTCATTTGTTCTATTCCACCCCCCCCCCCCCTCTTCCATTGTAAGGGGAAGGGGAGGGCTGTGCAATGGAAATAGTAGTGTGTTTACATCTTTGATCACAGCGATCGCCTATAGAAGTAATTTGGCTGCACCGAGTCTGCAAGTATATAGAGAACTACAGACTAGTTAGATCAAAAACACTCTGAAGTCAATGAGCAGCTTAAGGCTAACCAGAAAATAACTGATCAGTTTAACAATTTCCACAATCAGTTATATCTGCCAAAATAAATATTACAAAACATAATTGACAGTGCTCAGTCAGGCAACACAGAACTGATAAGAGGGGTTCTGGATGATGATACCTTGTGTTTAGAACAACATTTTTCATACTAAATCATCAACACTCAATCCTGGTCACAGCCACTGGATTTACAGTCTTTCTGTTTTACATGCATGGCCTTCCACATGTATCCAATGGCAGAGCCTATTCTCTTCTGTAACAGCAGCATTAAACCTGCCTGCAGGTCGCTTCATTGTAACCTGTACAAATTAAAATAATAAAAATTATGTTTAGTGATACTAAGAGTTCAAAATCAGTACCATGGCTTTTCCTAGCCACTCTTTGCCTCTTGCAGACCCCAATACCAATACCAGTACACAGCACAGTGGGGTTCATCTACTAAAATGGAAAAAAGTGCAAAATCTGGTGAAGCTGTGTATGGTAGCCAACCAGCTTCTAAACTTCAGCTTGTTCAATTAAGCGTTGACAAAAAACCTGGAAGCTGATGGTTTTAATGCAGAATTGCACCAGATTTTGCACGCTACAGTTTTAGTAAATCAACCCCACTGTTTTGATGTACTATGAAAAGTAGCTGTGGATTACAGTCTTCATTTTTTCATATGTAACAATAAACTTCTCCATGACCTCTAATGCCTCGTACACACGGTCGGAATTTCGGCCCACAAAAGACCGATGAGATTTTTTCATCGGAAAATGCGACCGTGTGTATGCTCCATCGGTCTTTTGCTGGCCGAATTCCAGCCAGCAAAAAATTGGGAGCATGTTTTTAATTTTTCGGTCGGAAAAAGTTCCTATCCGAAAATGTGATCGATCGTCTGTGGCACGTCTGTGGCAATTCCGACGCGCAAAATCCCTACGCATGCTCGGAAACAATGTGATGCATGCTCGGAAGCATTGAACGTAATTTTTTTGGCTCGTCATAGTGTTGTACGTCACCGTGTTCTTGACGGTCGTAATTTCAACAAACTTTTGCGTGACCGTGTGTAAGCAAGGCAAACTTGAGCGGAATCCCTTCGGAAAAGCCGTCATATCTTTTTCCAACGAGAAAACTGATCGTGTGTACGCGGCATACCAGTCTCTTATATAACACCATAACTATTACCATACATGATCCAGAACTTCCAATATACACAGGGAAATACAGAGCCCTTCACCCATATTCAGTAAAGCATGTCAAACCTTAACTGTCTAATAGGCCACAACATACAGATTTTGATATACCTTCAGCTTTAATACTGGTTATTAATAAGAATTCATTATTAGTACCAACATCCTCATATGTGTACTTCATACCCTGTGATACAAGGTAGATTGTTTTGCCCCATAGTATTATGATAATCTTTCTAACTGGGATGTTCCTCTTCCATGTCATATGGGCTTTTAATAAAAATTCTGTTTGTCCTTCAACTCTTCTTATTAGAGTTGCTCAGCTATATCACTTGGACCTTTTACTTTATTTCAATTAAGTAAGTGAATGTGACGATAAATTATATATTGCTAGACAGTTGTATTAGTATACCATAATTATATGTTTTCCTATCAAGAAGTGTCTATTCACGCTGTCCTATTTGATTAGTCCCTCTTGATATTCCGGTGCCCGGCCAAGGAGTTTTCTGACATGCTGGCAGTGCATGGGCATGAAGGTGCGACCCTTTATCACATTTTACTTGAGCCATGGTATGTCTGTGCAAATTTGTAATACTGTATATAATCCTGTTCTCCATATAGTTATTATTACAGCTATCTTCACGAGTCCTGATGAAGCTTGCATAAAAAATGTGTTGACCCATGAGGAATATTTCAATGTACAGTATTCTTAACCATTAGGCAATTCAGCCGTGTAATGTATGATGTTACAATTTTTTGTGAAACCATATAGTCGATTGCTACAACACACAGCATATACTTGATTGATTTTATTGACGGATCTTGGAAATATTTATTTTTACCATTTTGTTTGTGCTCCATATCATGCTTGTGTAGCCCCCCCTGTTCCTAAAATTGGGGCTATAGTGTAAATTTAGTTTTTGGCTGAGCTGAAAACAGCTCATATTTGATTATATAGTTTATTTGGTTCTGCTCTAGACTTAACTGAATTGTGCATTTCTCACTGTTGCCAGTGAGTGTCACTGGTACCACAGACAGTATGAGAATTACAACTAGGTTGAGCTATGTAATGAATGTTCTTTTTCCAGAACAGTCCAGTAGGATGTTCCTGGCCACTGAGCATTCTGGAAAGAGGTATTTCTTGGGCAGAGTCATGTGCTCTTTCTCTTCTCTTACTTCGGGGCCCTCCTGGCCTGAGGATGTGTTGCTGCAAGTTCTGCAAGTAGGCCCAGAAGCCTGTCTGGGGCCTACTAATCCTGTGGTGGTCCTTAGGCTGTCTTGCCTGTGTGGAAGAAGCCGAGCCAAGCTGAGGAGATCCAGGGGAGGACCCTTGCTGGAGAGAGCCAGGATGACGGCTGGTCTCTTGGGAGGGCCTGGTGACTCATTTGGAGGATGCACCTTTATCTAAACTACTCTTATTGGTAAAGTCCGACAGTTTCTAGTTCTGGCTCTTGTGTATACAGGTGCACACGTATGGGTGTAGATTCCCAAACGTGGAAGTACCTGGACACATTTCTAAGGGGTACATATTTTGCGTTAGCTTAAGGTCATTTTTTATTTTTACTTTTATTTTTGTTAACCACTTGCCGACCGTGATACACAGATATACTGTGGTACAATGGCTCTCCTGGGCAAAATCCCATACGGGTACATCCTACCCATTTTCGGCCACCAGAGTGTGTGTGGCCGGAGGGCACGATTGCCGCTGGCTACGCGCGATCGCGTGCACAAGCGCAAGCACAGGGATTTGTGTGTGTAAACACACATATCCCTGTGCTGTCAGAGGAGAGGAGCCATATTGTTTCTTCCTACGAAGTAGGAAAAACGATATGGCTCCTCTCCTAGTCACTCACATCCCCACACAGTTAGAACATGCTGAGGGAACACACATTTAACTCCTTGATCGCCCCCTAGCGTGACATTTACACAGCAATCAGGACATTTTTATATCACTGTATAAATGCCAATGGTCCCAAAAGAGTGTCAAAAGTCTCCGATCTGTCTGTCGCAATGTCGCAGTACTGCTAAAAATCGCAGATGACCGCCATTACTAGTAAATAAAAAAATAATAAAAATGCCATAAATCATTCCCATAGTTTGCAGATGCTATAACTTTTGCGCAAACCAATCAATATACGCTCATTGCGATTTTTTACCAAAAATATGTACAAGAATATATATTGTCCTAAACTAATGAAGAAATTTGCTTTTTTTTAAAAACTTTTGGGGATATTTATTATAGCATAAAGTAAAAAAAATATTGTTTTTTTTTCAAAATTGTTACTCTTTTTTTGTTTATAGCATAAAAAATTAAAACTGCAGAGGTGATGAAATACCACCAAAAGAAAGCTCTGTTTGTAGGAAAAAAAGGACGCAAATTTTGTTCGGGTAGCGTCAAACGACAGTTAAACCGGCGCAGTGCCAAATTGTAAAAAGTGTTCTGGTCAGGAAGGGGGTAAAATCTTTCGGGGCTGAAGCGGTTAAGGTACACATATCTGTAGATTAACTATAGGGAGCACTGTACCTGAGTCCTGTCAAATTCATTCTAGCTTCCTCTAGGATATTTGTGCCTAGAGAAATGCAGGGCTGTCATTGCTCCCCTTCTTCTAATAATAAAAATATTGCCTAGATCATGGTTACCATTCTTCCACGTTTCCTTGGGACAGTCCCAGGGCATTGTTAGCTTTGAGCTTCCACATCTCTTGTAGGGGGCTCCGGGTCTTGACACTGTGACCACCTGAGTTTTATTTTCAAAGTTTTGTCATTGCAGTGCTGGCCTGTTCAAATCTCAGACACAGCAGCTATATAGAGCCAAGGCTTGCCCTCACCTTCTCCCTGTCTGTACTGGGGAATCTGTGTTCTAGGTATACACTCTTGACCCTTGTACTCTGTGCCTTACACACTCCTGACCCCTGCACTCTGTGTTACATACTCCAGGCTCCTGCATTCTGTGCGTTATGCACTCCTCACCTACAGCTGAATAAGCCCAGTTTTTGTTTATCATACCCCTTTAAAACCCTCCAACTGTTACATCAATTTGGCCACTCCCAAAATTAGTTGCGCCACATCATTTCTATACTAATATTGCCCAAGGCACTTCGTCTTTATACCTTCAATGTTTGCTTCCTCTTCCAAAAGTCTGTGATCAGTTTGTCCAATTGTTTTTGAGCATGATTCTGTGTGTGTGACTACAAATGTGGGTGCCGTTTTATGGCTGCAGTTAAAAGTGGGTATTAGTAGGGTGTTGCCATATTTCAGTTTAAGCCAAAGTTTTTTTGTTTTTTTTTATAGTACTTATATTCAATGAAAAGTGTACCTTTTGCTGATGGCTTTGTTGAAATCTTCCATCCTCCACCACCCATCATACCCTCCAGTGGTAACCTATAGTCTCCATCAATGAAAACTGTTCTTAACAGCTGTCAGAATGACATCATTTTGTGTTTGTTTGGTTCTTGTTAAGATCTATACCAGTTTAGCACTTTAAGTGGATGTAAACCTTATTCATTAAATTTGACTTAGGCACATACAGTATCTCACAAAAGTGAGTACTGTACACCCCTCACATTTTTGTAAATATTTTATTATATCTTTTCATGTGACAACACTGAAGAAATGACACTTTGATACAATGTAAAGTAATGAGTGTACAGCTTGTATAACAGTGTAAATTTGCTGCCCCCTCAAAATAACTCAACACACAGCCATTAATGTCTAAAAAAAAAGTGAGTACACCCCTAAGTGAAAATGTCCAAATTGGGCCCAATTAGCTATTTTCCCTCCCCGGTGTCATGTGGATCGTTAGCGTTACAAGGTCTCAGGTGTGAATGGGGAGCAGGTGTGTTAAATTTGGTGTTATCACTCTCACTCTCTCATACTGGTCACTAGAAGTTCAACATGGTACCTCATGGCAAAGAACTCTGAGGATCTGAAAAAAAGAATTGTTGCTCTACATAAAGATGGCCTAGGCTATAAAAAGATTGCCAAGACCCTGAAACTGAGCTGCAGCACGGTTGCCAAGACCATACAGCGGTTTAACAGGACAGGTTCCATTCAGAACAGGCCTCTCCATGATCGACTAAAGAAGTTGACTGCGCGTGCTCAGCGTCATATCCAGAGGTTGTCTTTGAGAAAGTGATGTATGAGTGCTGCCAGCATTGGTGCAGAGGTTGAAGGGGTTGGGGGTCAGCCTGTCAGTGCTCAGACCATACGCCACACACTGCATCAAATTGGTCTGCATGGCTGTCGTCCCAGAAGACAAGCAGACTAAGGACATGATTACTTGAACCATGTCCTGTGGTCTGATGAGACCAAGATAAACTTATTTGGTTTAGATGGTGTCAATCGTGTGTGGCGGCAACCAGGTGAGGAGTACAAAAATAAGTGTGTCTTGCCTACAGTCAAGCATGGTGGTGGAAGTGTCATGGTCTGGGGCTGCATGAGTGCTGCCAGCACTGGGGAACTACGGTTCACTGAGGGAACCATGAATGCCAACATGTACTGTGCCATACTGAAGCCGAGCATGATCCCCTCCCTTTGGAGACTGGGCCGCAGGGCAGTATTCCAACATGATAACGACCCCAAACACACCTCCAAGATGACCACTGCTTTCCTAAAGAACTGAGGGTAAAGGTGATGGACTGGCCAAGCAAGTCTCCAAACCTAAACCCTATTGAACATCTGTGGGGCATCCTCAAACGGAAGGTGGAGTATCGCAAGGTCTCTAACATCCACCAGCTCCACCAGCTCGTCATGGAGAAGTGGAAGAGGACTCCAATGGCAAACTGTGAAGCTCTGGTGAACTCCATGCCCATGAGGGTTAAGGCAGTGCTGGAAAATAATGGTGGCCACACAAAATATTGACAGTATGGGTCCAATTTGGACATTTTCACTTAGGGGTGTACTCACTTTTGTTGCAAGCGGTTTAGATATTAATGGCTGTGTGTTGAGTAATTTTGAGGGGACATCAAATTTACACCGTTATACAAGCTGTACACTCACTACTTTACATTGAAGCAAAGTGTCATTTCTTCAGTGTTGTCACATGAAAAGATATAATAAAACATTTACAAAAATGTGAGGGGTGTACTCAATTTGGTGAGATACTGTATATTTGCAGTGTTTTCTCATCTTTCTCCAAAGCCCTAAGTCCCGTGTCTTTCAGCTGCTCCATTCTTCTGTTATCAGCATGATAACTTCTGACAAGTTCTCCGACAACTGAGATAAAACCAGCCTGAAATTTGTGTCGGGGATGGTGCTATAAATAGATTAGCAGAGAACTGCTCTATTCACAGCACAGCTCTGCACATTCCTTCCTTCCTCTGCCTATGTGGAGTGGGGGGGTGTGCCTTTCCTCCAATCAGCTGTCACACAGTGTATGCCAAGACTTCACTCCCAGTGCTGAACAGGAAGAGAAAAGTTCTAACAAGATGTGCATTTTTTAAAGAATATAGCAAGCTGAAGACAGCAGATATGCATGTAAAACCTATGTAGGGAGATTTGTTTAATCTCTGTGTATCATCTGAGGCTATTCACTTCACTGGGTATATGTAAGGGTTTACATCCACTTTAAGCTATACATAAAAGGCAAAAACGTTTTTTGCTTTTACCACATATTCATAGTTGATGTTCTCTGGGCTTCTCTTCTGCGTACCACCTAATATTGTTATTAGTCAAAATTTAAGATATTGGCTTTTTAGACGCATTTGTTTTACCTCTAGGCAAAATGGGTTTCTTCTATTTTCCCTGTGGAATCATTTTTCAGGTTTTCCATTTCCTTAGCTTTCAGTTTTCTTCTATGTGCTTTTCTGCACCGACTGCCAAAGAACAAATGCAGTGCATTATAAAAAGACATCCAAACAATGTGATCACAATGAGCCATGCTAACCTACTCAGAGCTTCTTCAATGTTTTTTCTAGTTACTTCCTAGCTCTGTCTGCCTTTTTGTACTTATTTTCTACAATTTAACCAGCTGCACAGATTCTGATTTCATATATATTTTTGAATAATATGGCATTAAAGTCTTAATGTGTATTTAAAGTCGAAACCTTTTTAAACCTTGGATGATGTGTGGAAGAGTAAACATGGCCTTACAATGATCCTACAATGAGCCCACACATGTTGGAAAATTTTCCATTGGTAAGTGGCTACAGCCAATCACCTGCAGCCCTTAACAGCGTATTCTGACAGCAGCAGAATGTCCCGGCAGGGTATTGCTCTATCTACCTCAATTATCTACCTCAATTATGTTGCATGGCCAGCTTGACAATCCCTGTAATATTTTTATTTGTCCTAGTAACTACTGTCACCATTCACTAAGACTGAAACAAAATTCTAAATTTAGAGATGTCACCAGCAATTAAATAGAGGTGAAATCTACCAATAAGGACACTTGTTTTGGTGACAACCGCCTGCCATCAAGAGAATACCTCCCACTTCCTGTTGTTTCTATAGAACAGGAAGTAAATGGAAATATATAAACAGAAAATTCTGTTGAAGTGCTGTATTAAGATACTTCAGAAGACAGCAAGATAATTTGTTGAAGCTCTGAAAGAATTACAAAAGTAGTGTTGGAGTATTGGAGGTGTGTCAGTCTATAGTAAGACCAATAATATTTGCACCAATCAAAACTGTTGTGCCATCATAATGACATTGGGACGCCTGCCTTTACACGTACTTGAACTTTAATGGCATCCCAGTCTTAGTCCGTAGGGTTCAATATTGAGTTGGCCCACCCTTTGCAGCTATAACAGCTTCAACTCTTCTGGGAAAGCTGTCCACAAGGTTTAGGAGTGTGTCTATGGGAATGTTTGACCATTCTTCCAGAAGCACATTTGTGAGGTTAGGCGCTATTGTGGATGAGAAAGCCTGGCTCACAGTCTCAGATCTAAGTCATCCCAAAGGTTTCCATCGGGTTGAGGTGCAGGCCGGTCAAGTTCCTCCACCCCAAACTCACTCATAAATGTCTATATAGACCTTGCTTTATGCACTGGTGCACAGTAATGTTGAAACAGGAAGGGGCCATCCCCAAACTGTTCCCACAAAGTTGGGGGCATGGACAACTGCACAGAGTCCTGACCTCACCCCTATAGAACATCTTTGGGATGAATTAGAGCGGAGACTGCGAGCCAGGTCTTCTTGTCCACAGAAGTTCTAAAATGTGCCACTTTTACTCTGTGGTGCATTGGATGAGGCAAATTCAAAATAAAATGCCAACAGTTGGTATCTTACAAAAGTGGAGCCAAATAAGACCAAATTCTTTTTGGTGTACGGAGAGAAATTAGCATAGACAGAAATCACGAAAGTGTCTCACCTGCAAAGTGGCACAGCATGCACCAAATTCAAGTATGATTTGTAGACAAGTACATGAATTTGATGCATGCTGCACAACTTTTAGAACACTTGTGAGACACTTTTGCAAAATCTGTAGGTGCCAATCTTTTTGGTTTTCAGGTTGAAACTGAAATGAATGATGAGATTGCCACTAATGAAACCACCACTGACGCAACCCTGCTTTAGCCACAAACAGGACAAAAGTAGAATTTTTGGTACATGGTTCACACAGAAGACCTTTGAGAACCGTTCGAAAAATATGAGTTGTGTGAATGGACAAGATGGAGGAAGGGGGGCAGATAAACAACACTATGGGGTTGATTTACTAAAGGCAAATAGACTGTGCACTTTGCAAAGTTGCTCCAGGACTTGGTAAACGTGGAAAACTTCACTTTGAAAAGAATACCCAACCCAAATTTAAAAAACTGCATTTTTGCTTGCACATGATTGGATGATGAAAGTCAGCAGAGCTTCTGCTTTGTTTACTAAGCTCTGGAGCAACTGCTCTTGCAGAGTGCAACTGCACTTTGAAAAGTGCACAGTCAATTTGTCTTTAGCGAATCAACCCCTATGGCTTTAGTGGCGCAACGGGATGGAAGTATAGTAAGAGTTATACTACTCATCATAAATAAAAATGTAAACTGTAAAGAAAGGGCAACAATCCTGGACCTGGCATACACATCAGCAGAGATAACTTTTTGTACACAGCATATTTTGCTGTGGTGGAATTTGAAGCAGGCATCTCAAACAGGATATGTAAAAACGTTGAATAAACTGAACTGTTTTTGTACAGAGAAGTGAAACAAAATAATTACGCTGCTACAAAAAGCAGTCACATAAAGTGCTCCACTGGTGCTACTGTCATCATAGCCCTTTCTCTAGTTGCTAAAGGGTTAGGGTGAAAGGGTTAAAATGTTTTTGTCAATTCAATTGTTTAAACTATTAATACCATAATGGCAATAAATCTTTTGAGGTATGTTTGTTAAAAGAGAAGTATGTTTTTGTTTTTTATATTCATACTTGCCTAGGTGGATGCAGGATCACACCGATGCTGCAGCTGTCCCCCAGCATCTCTGCACTAAGAACCGAGCCACGAACACCGCCGATGGCTCGGTTCTCACTCCTCCCGGAGAGGAGAGCTGCTGACTGTCAGTCAGCATCTCTCCTGCTCTGATCCTCCAAGCTCATTGGAGCGATGAGCTGTTGAGGGGTCGGGAGCAGCTGTCTCAGCGACTTGCTGAGACTGCTATCAGTCAAGGCAGCTGGTGGATCCAGACTTCGGAAAGTCGGGATGATGTGCTGCCTCGACTGACAGCAGTGACATCAGCAGGGAGCGGACCTCAGAACCGCTCTCAGTTGAAAACGGGTCACAGAAGTGCAAAACGAATTGCACTCCTGTGACCCAGAGGAGAGGTCCAGCCTAAGTAGGCTGGACTTCTCCTTTAAATGTATGTATGACACAAATGATAATCAACCTCAATTTTATGAGCTTTTCATGTAGAAAATCCAAAAACAAATTCAAACTTTTTCCTCACAATTGTAGTATAGTTATTATAAAATAATATTAATATTTTCGACCCTTTGGTTATTTGTTACAAAACCACAGAGTAGGCAGCTCAGACAAAAAATACAGATGAATAATAAACGGACAGCTTACTGTGAGCAGATGCATATGGAAATAATGGCAATTATGAGGGTCACCATGGCGATAATCAGACTAATCACAACAACCTGACCTCGATCTTCTTTTAAATAAAATAAATCAAGGTATTCACACCTTTTCCCAGTATATCCTTTTTCGCACCTGGAAGAAAATATTAGAATTAGATCATTTTATTTGTATGACTTACATTACATCTCATAACTAAAGGGGGGGGGGGAGAAAAAGAAAACCACTTCTACTTAGTATGCCGATTAAAATTAATACAAGTTCAGGGCTACTTTTGCAGCTGTGAGCTTTTAATCCTTTGAT
The DNA here is from genome assembly GCA_037952925.1 of Lithobates clamitans. Taxonomy (NCBI): domain Eukaryota; kingdom Metazoa; phylum Chordata; class Amphibia; order Anura; family Ranidae; genus Lithobates; species Lithobates clamitans. Next base: position 438,081 of record JBBGZY010000787.1, on the reverse strand, counting down.
TACCATTACATGCATCAGTGGCTATTCACTACTAGAAGGTACAGCCATGACATGTATAATATACCTTTTGTAGTCAAAGGGTTTATCAAACAGTCCTTCACTCCGAATTACTTGTTAGATCGGTGACCTGCTGCACTTTGTTCTCTGCCTTCAAGAAGAAGCATTACTCGTGAGCTTTACTCATGCTCTCTCAGCCTTTAAGGCCCAATTTAAATCAGAAGCAGTGGTGGCTGGTGGGCAGGCCGGTCAATCGCTATTGTCACACAACTGGGTGGGCTCTGCACCCCGAGCCCACCCTTCTTTTAAGCCTATTAAAGCCTCAGGCTCTAATCACGTGCTTAAAAAAAAAGAACCCCACTGGAATCCATGCGTCCGGCGCCCCGCATGTAGATTAGGGGGCCAGACGCATGGATAGGGGGGGCAGCGCCCCTGTGCCCTGCATTATGGGCCGTCACTGATCAGAATTTTTTTTTTTTAATTTTTCCAGATTTGCGCCTTTACTTGTATATTGTGACCTTTCTGAAACTACTTGTGCTGCATACTGGTTAATGTCCAAATACCTTGTGCATCCCACTATCCTTTGATAGCATGGGTTTCTCTTACCTAGCATAGATCAGTATTTCCTTTCCCCCATTTTGAGCCACATTATTACCCTCATACCCATTTATTTCTCATGGATATCATTTCCACTATAGCCAGTCACAGGTATGTGACCCTTGACCAATTACATGCCATGCTTTCCATTTTTTCTGATAAAGCTAAACTCCAGGGTAAAATACGCCACAGTCTATGTGGCAAATTTAAACCATTAGAAAGAATGATCCACACTACTAATTTACAGTGGTGGGACAAATTCTTTCTACAGCAATATATTGACCTCAAAATCTCACCTAGAGGCCTGCGTGTAATGAAAGAGTGTCCTCCCTTTTTGGATGAGGAGGGTACAAAAGAATGGGCTAACATTGCAGAATGTTGCACAAAAAAATGGATGGGAGTACTTATCTCCCACAGAACCAATAGGTTTAACAAACTTAGCCAGCAAGTTAGTGCCATTATAGAAATCTCCAGCTTTTCAGTCCACATCCCATTATTATGGCTAGAAATATTGAAGAAAAATACTAAAAAGGATAAGGATGATTTCATCAATATAAAAATGGGAAAATTTAAACGTGATCTTGATGATTACAATCTTAACAGAGTTTTTGCATGGAACAAAAAGAATACTCACAATCCTAACCACACATTGTCTACACTCCCAGCATTTCGTCAAACCAACCACAGAAAACCTGACCCTGCACCTTCTGGTCATCCTCCCCCTCCCCTTATGAATATTCTACCGTATAGCAGTATTGCCCCTGTCAGACATCAGCAGGACAATTTCACCTCTAGTGCTTCTCATTTGTCTTCTTCACATTCCTTGAGAAATCATACTACTTCCAGATATTACTATAAGAATAATCACAAAACTTACACCAGTAGTAAAAATGATGAACTCATCTGTGCTCTCCATCAGTTTTATAACAGACCATCCAGTTCATTACTAATTTCGCTATCTACCCCTTTAGCTCAAGGCCCCGTAGCTTGAGAACTTCCTAGCAATGCCTCTATCACCGTCATTGCTCCCCTTACTAATTCTAATAAAGCTGATCAACCTATTTATACTATTATTGAGCCTATACCTCTAGAACCCATGGAACATTCAGAACAGATTTCTCTGCCCCCTTGTGCTTCATTATCGACTATTTCCTCTAGCAAAGCACCACCCCCAGCAGGTTGCCCCACTTTTTCTCCCTCTTTTTTAGTGCTCAGTCCTCCTCTGGCCCTGTTCCCCAGAAAAAGAAAGCTCACAGAAGAGGCTGTAGAGGAGGACGAGCCAGAAAACAACGTAAATGTGGTGAAACACCCAAAACAATAAAAATATTCAATTTGTCTTCCCATACCTTATCCCAAGCAGACATATCTCTCCTAAACCATGAACTGAATTTTGCCCCTACCAATAAACCTAATCCCTTTGTTCTTTTTAAAGACCTTAACAGTTACATATGTAACCTCACCCTTAAGAGGCACTTCCATATCAAACTAGAAAAAGACAAAAACACCTTGCGCAATCCCAACGTTATTTCCTCCACTGAACCTACTATAGATTCACCTGAACCATACTCCAAGTCCTCCTTTTTTGATATTGATTATATTGATGTATCAAACAGTGACGATGTGACACTGAGAATACTTATGCCCCGTACACACGGTCGGACTTTGTTCGGACATTCCGACAACAAAATCCTAGGATTTTTTCCGACGGATGTTGGCTCAAATTTGTCTTGCATACACACGGTCACACAAAGTTGTCGGAAAATCCGATCGTTCTAAACACGGTGACGTAAAACACGTACGTCGGGACTATAAACGGGGCAGTGGCCAATAGCTTTCATCTCTTTATTTATTCTGCGCATGCGTGGCACTTTGTCCGTCAGATTTGTGTACACACGATCAGAATTTCCGACAACGGATTTTGTTGTCGGAAAATTTTATAGCCTGCTCTCAAACTTTGTGTGTCGGAAAATCCGATGGAAAATGTCCGATGGAGCCCACACACGGTCGGAATTTCCGACAACACGATCCGATCGGACATTTTCCATCGGAAAATCTGACCGTGTGTACGGGGCATTACACAGCACCTAACCTCATCCCTCCCATTGTCCATTCCTCACTAAAACCCAAATCTATCTTTTTCCCCACACAGTCTAAGGGCCCATATATAGAAAGCTTCTATAAAGTTGTTATGCAGATCTATTAAAAATGTGTGAGTCCACCTCTGCTTTCAAATCTAATAATCTTTCACCCTCTGAAATCAAGGCACTTGACTATCTCATACATGCAGAAGATTTGGTAATAAAGTCAGCAGTTAAAGGAGACGGCATAGTACTCCAAAACAGGTCAGACTACCTGAGTCATACAGACTCTTTTCAGACCAAACGACCTATGTGAAACTCACCAGGGACCCCACAGCCGACTATGCTATAGAGGCTGATGCACTGATCTCAACTGCCCTCCAAGATGGTATCATTACTAAAACTGAGAGTTCCTTTTTGCGAAAGACCTTCTACCAAATACCTTTTTTTTACCATCTGCCGAAGATTCACATAAGTTTACAGGATCCTCCGGGCAGACCAATCATAGCAGCTATGGGCAGTGTTTCTACTGGTTTTAGCTTGTATATAGATCAGTTCTTTCAACCAATGGTTCCCCAACTGCAGTCATACATTCGTGATGGCACACATCTTTTGGAACTTTTGTCACCTTACAGATGGGAGCCTACTTATGTTTGGCTCTCGCTTGATGTGTGCTCCTTGTACACCTCCATTCCGCATACCTTTGGCCTTATGACATTGGAACATTTTCTCTCCACAGACCCCTTGATTAACATGCGTCAGGCAAGGTTCATCGTGGAAGCCACTAGATTTTGCCTGACACATAATTACTTCACTTTTGATGACGAATACTATCAACAAATACAGGGCACAGCAATGGGGGCAAGTTTTGCCCCCTCGTATGCTAATTTGGCTATGGGCTTATGGGAAACTAACTATATCTACAACAACAATCCTTTTGCGGCCAATATTATTTTATTTGGGAGGTATATTTATGACTTGATCATCATTTGGGATGGTGCTATTGATCTCATTACTCCCTTCGTCCAACATTGCAATGATAACTCGTACGGGCTGTCATTCACTTCAGTCACTGACCCAGCTAATATGGCCTTTTTGGATCTGGAGTTGGGACATGACAACCATATCATCACCTCCAAAAATTATACCAAGCCTACAGCAGGTAATTCTTACCTACAATTTGAGAGCTGTCATTTCCCTAAGTGGATTACCAACATTCCTAAAGGACAATTCTGTCGACTTCGACAGAACTGTACCAAAGACTCTGATTATGTTGAACTCAACACTACCCTGAAAAGAAAGTTTCTTGAAAAAAAGTACCCAGAAACTCTAGTTGAAGAAACCTTTGAACACTACCTTCATGGGAAACCCGTAAAAACGAACTAACCTCAACAGGGATGTTCCAGCAGGTTTGTAACTACCTTCCACAACAAATACAAAAACATGGAGAGGATATTATGCAAGCATTGAGGTATCTTACAACACGATCCCCATCTGAAAATGCAACTTCCTACTCGTCCTAAAGTTACATACCGTAGGGCTCCCAACTTGAAGAATAAGATTTCCCCTAGCAAATTCAAATCCATTTCAGTTCCACCATCTGTACCCATACTAATACCCCTGGTAGGCATGTACCAATGCCGAAAGCACTTATGCAAAACTTGCAAATTCGTCCAACATGGACAAAAATCCTTCACCACTAAAGGTAAGACTTACATGCTGAAGGAATTTTTCAACTGTTCATCTGACTTTGTTGTCTATGGCCTAAGTTGTCCTTGTGGCCTGATTTATGTAGGCCGGACAATTAGGGCCTTAAGACAAAGGTTCGGCCAACATAGGAGGCTTACCGAAGGTGGCACAGACCCTCACAGTGTCCCAAGACACTTTGCCATGGCCCACCAAAGCTCGGGGGGGGGTCTTAAGGTCTGGGTCATTGAACAGATTCCTAAGTCTCTACCTGCGGCCAAGAGATTTAGGAAGCTTTGTGCACGCGAGACATATTGGATATACACCCTGGACGTGCTCTCGCCAGGAGGTATCAATGAGAGTATTGAGATTGCCACTATTCTGTAAATACCGTATAATAACCCTTGCCTTTTTGCTTATAGTTTCTCTCTCCTTTGTTGTTATATTATTTAAATATCTACTTTTAAATCCGCAGGTTGGTTCCCTCTAGATTTTGTTTCTTATGGGGGTGGCAGGCTACTGTAAGTATACATAACATTGCCCTGTACATTCTGTTTATCATTAGGTATAGATGTTAATTGATTGATTTTTAATAATCTTTTAATAACTTTTTATTTTTCATATATTGCATTGTTCTGTGTTTTTTTTACAGAGGCACGCCATACACTTATACATGATCATTAATATTTTCTACTATACCTTAACATGGCAGGCATGTGCGCACATTTTTTTTTATACATGTCCTTTCACATTCATATATATATTCTTATATATATGTTTTCACTACAAACCACCCCCAGTATTTAAAATATTATTCTAATTTTCTACATATACTTACCTTTATCTATTGCTATTTATTATTGTCCCCTTATTAATATTTTATATTTGTATACAGTTTTAATATTGCTGAGCTACATGCTCATTGTTTTTATATTGCTGGGCTATATGCTTTTTACTGTTATCCTTCAATGTACTACTACCGGTCGTTACAGCTATTCAATTCACGATCGGTCCACCTGAATATCCCCCATAAGCTTGTATATGTGGCTCGACCTATCATTGTGCTTCTCCCTTGGCCACTCCCCTCCCCGTTAGCGTCTTAATGTTAGTATCACTATCCATCTATAGCTTGATGAAAGAGCACGGCTGCCACGTCATTGCAGCCCGTACGCTCGTGAAACGCGTCGCTTGCCAGTGACGTCATCTCTCCTCGCCTGCCATCCATCTGCGTTCCAGGCCTCGCTTTGAGTCTCCTCCCCACCGCGGCTGGCTTTTACAATCTTGCGGTGTTCAGCTCACACGGCCACACGCCCAGCAAGCAGGAAGAGCTTCTCTGATGGATCTGAGGACTATCCCCATGATGGATGTACCCCCTATCCCACTATATGCCTATTGATGACTTTATAAATGTGAGTTGTTTGTACATATGATTCTAATAAATTGTTTTTAACATCTACACCCAAAGGCGCCTCTCTTTGTGCTTTCTCAGCGATGCAGATGGCCAGGTGCTCTTTGCCGGCCACTAACCTATCTGCAAACAGTCCTCTTCCAGGTTCAGATTTTTGTGATTGTCCAGGTTGAGTTCATTTATCTCTGCAAACACTAATATTATACACTGAGCTGTGCACTTGATAGGGTTACTGCTTTGCTAGAGACTACCAAATCTAACACAACTTCCCTGCTGATTGGTCCATTTGAAAGAGTGGAGCTTGTGAGCAGGCAGGGTTTAGGAGAGGAGTCTGTTCTGAACAGTGGAAGCTGGTGGGTTTTTTTTGGGGGGGGGGGGGCGGCAAACAATGCACCCACAGCCACCCCCCGGTCGGTCGGGTCACCAAGACCCGCTTCCAGATTGGCCAGGAGGAGAATCAGTGTGACAATAGCGTTTGGAATCCATGCTAAAAAAATGAATAAAAACCAAGCGCTGATGTGGATAGATATGTGTGATATAAATAAATTGTGCTAAAAAATATATATAAACCAATATAGTTAGTGCTATAATAAAATCAGTATATTAAAGCTGCTATCAATATAGGGTGATCAGATAACCAAACAAATAGTACTAAGTATAAAATTGATGCGCTTTAAATAAATAGTGCACAATATGCTGCTACGACTAAGCTTAAATCCAGGAATAAAAAATGCATACATACATTATTCACATGTATGCATTTTTTATTCCTGGATTTTAGCTTAGTCGTAGCAGCATATTGTGCACTATTTATTTAAAGCGCATCAATTTTATACTTAGTACGATTGGAATCCATGCGTTTAGCGCCCCGCATGTAGATTAGGGGGCTGGACGCATAGATAGGGGGGTGGCGCCCCTTGTTCCCTGCATTATGGGCCGCCACTGTTCCTGAAGAAGTACTGTCTGAAGCAATATGAAGTAGCCATATACTCCAGAGAAGCACATACTTGAACATGTTATCACTTACCTACAAGATGGTTCCTTCAAAGCCGCAACAAAGCGACATTTTCCTTTTACGCAGTAATGTTTGTATGACTTTGGACATCGGGAGAAATAACCCCTCCATCTTGCTGGCTCTGAAATCTCTGCAAGGAAGATTAGCAAACATTCATATTTTATGCTTTAAATTCAATTCAAGTATTTTGCTATTGGCTTGTAAAGGATGTTAGCTTAAAGTGTATCAATGGTCAAAATTATAAATCATATATTTATTTCCACATTGTATTTCTACCTCTAGCCTACTCCAAATAATATGAATGATTTTGAAGTTTGTAAACTTACTTTGCGAAGCTCTGTACGCATTGCTTTCCTTGAATGCAGTGACACATTCACTATACCTGTGAGTAGGCACTGCTGTGTCACACATTTCACAGAGTGTGCCTTCTGAAATACAGAGGTGCCGAGAGGAGAAGTTTCAGGAGGCGGAATCAGTACAGGAATCAGTACTTGCCGGCAGCAACGTACCATGGGATATGCAGTCCTTAGAACCTGAATGCAAATAGCAGAGGAGAAGCTGCATAGCATGCAGGGAATCCAGGAAACTCTGGAAAAGATGGCCAGCAAACTGCACTCACAAGATGAATGGGGATTTGTCAAGTAAGCATATTTTGGATCATCAAAAATAACTATTGTTTGTATTTTGATTACAATGCTGATGTTATAAAATAAAAGGGGCTGCGTACAACCCTCTATAAATGAAAGGCTGTACCTCGCTGTACTCATGTAAGTGCTGATGCTTCCAAACATCAGTGTTTACCCATGTATGACTTATTTCCCAAATGCAGAAGTTTTGCATTTGGAAAATACATTGTATGCACGTGTACATGGCAATGCTGATACAGAGAAGCAACAGAGTTTACAGCCGCATTCACTTGTATAGCAGGCTGTACACAGCACCTATGGCTTCTTGGGCGCAGTAAAACATTTTGAATTTTATGTGCAGCATATTTTGTACCCGTCACTGTCCATGTGCAGGAGGACTGAAAGTTCAACCAATATACACAGGTTTTATTTATGAACACTGCTGTGTACTGCATTGGAAAGCAGCGCTACTAAACAATTTTGGGAGGGGATGTGGCTTGGCGCATGGCACAGTGAGACATTTTAGACTGCAGTTCCCACTTTTAACAGGTATTTTAGTGACTCCTGACCTCTGACATGATCACCCAACAGCACAGATGGGCAAGCAGCAAAACAAAGAGGAAAAGAAGACTGGCCACCAGACCCCAAGGGAAATTGACAGTTTCTTCACTTTGTAATTCAGCCTCTACTCCCAGGACCAGGCTAAAACAGTCAGCTAAAATGGTGCCTGACCCTTCCTCCCTTGCATGCTCAGAACCTAATGCTGCTGCACATGAGAGCTGTCAGTGACAACTCCCTCCCCTCAGGGCTCAGACAAACTATCCACAAAATCCAGGAGCCTGTCCTGAACATCTCAGATTTGGGAGGACCGGGACATGAAGTCCTGTATTGAATCTCTGCTCAGCAGACAGGAGTTTGAATCCTATGTCAAATGTTTAGAAAATACATAAAATAGCTGATCTGAAAAAAGACATTGTAGAATAGAATACATAGAATAGAAGAACTAGAACAGACTTCTGAGGATCCTAAATAACCCATGATGCAACCCTATTTGAACACACAATTTAGATACACCAAGTACTGTACCAGCAAGATGACCTTGAAAACAGGAATCGTCAAAAAAATATAAGGCCTCCCAGAGTCTGTTGAAACCAAAGATCTGGCTGCTGCTGCCACTGCAATCTTTAACCAATTGCTTCCAAAGCAAATATTCTCTTATCGAGAAAACCAAATCTTTAGCACATAGAGATCCTGACCCGGTATTTACCAGGGACTCTATTTGTAGGATTCATTTTTTAAAAATAAAAATAAAAAAGAAGCCTTTCAAGCAGCAAGAGCACAGCATACCATATTTTTTAATGGGACTTCAATCCTTCTATTGACAGATTTATCATGCCAAATGTTGGCCATAGGCAGAGCTCTTAAGCCTGTGACAGAAGCTCCTTGTGCCAAAATATAAAATACCGGTGGGGCTTGCCAAGGGCACGACGCCCGTATTGGGCTGCATTTTTAGAAAAATTGTAACCACCCCATATCACTTTGCTTATTGGTTCCTGAAATCAAAAACACCCAGGTTACCAGCTAAACTGTGTTGGCAGCAACAATTCAGAAAGTAAATAAAGACCTAAGTAAAATATCCATTATCCACAAGAATAGCTGTCTTGATCCCATGTCTTCCACTCTAGATAAACCTTTTTCGGTTGCTTAGGTCAAGAGAACACATGCTCTTTCTTTGTACTTAACGTGATTAACATTCTTTGAAATGTCTGTTTGTGAAAGACTCCAGCTCACTCTCTTAAGCCAGGGAAATTGATAGAGACATTTTTTTCCTCCTTTAATAGAAGTCTACATACTAAAGACTATACACCTTATAGTCTCTTGACTTTTATACTACAGTTTCCTATCTACACCAGAGACTGGAACATGTAACGTTTTGTTATAATCTGCACTCAATATAACTAGTGTTAAATAACCTAGGGGCAGGAACTGCCTGATGTGACTTCCATGTTTCCCTCACCTAGGACCTTTGGAGCATGCTGGCACACTGAACTTTTGTGTCTAAAGACAACTCTTCTGACAAGGTTAAAATCTCGTTATTCAGTTTACTGTTTAACCACTAGATGTCATCACCTACCTTGCTACCAGCATTTCATGCTAAAGCTATCTAAACTGATTACCTCTTGTTATTTGTATATATTTCTGTTTTCTCTGCCCTAGCCTGACCTGGGACATTATTCTTGCCCTTTATCAATCCATATAATACCTACACCAAATTACATAACCTTTTCCTAACTTAACAGCCGGGAGTTTAACACTCCCGGCTGTTGAAGAGGAAGCAAATACTTTCTCACTATCACAAACCCAAAACCAAAATTCTATTTTTTCTTCCTTTTCTTGAAAAAAAAAACATTTTAATACCCGTATTTTCCCATTTATTAATACCAAGTTTTAGAATACATGGTTTCATAGTACAAACCCAATAGCAATTGATTGATTTGAATTCTCAAAACCTCCTTAACACTGCCCACTATGCCTCTCAGTCTAGGAATATGGTCGGACCATGCCCCTCTTCATCTTACTATACGTTTCACTTCCAAAATCTTTGGCAGTTTCTCATGGCGCTTGAATGATAACTTGGATTTTGTCTGTTCTAATGCCATCACAAAGGTGATTGAAGACTTCACCATGTCACTACAGACCCCACTCACCCCTAACACAACAGGGGACCTTCAAGTATGTTCTTTGAGGCATAATCAAATAACATGGCTCCAGACCTAAAGCAGTATTAAACCCAAAACCAAAAAATGTATATATTGCAGCTTACCAATCTATAGATGTGGTGGCTGCATTCGTTTTCTTTGTTATGCTTTTTTCCCTCTGTTTCCTCTGGTAATCTGACTAGTAACACACCTCCTGTATTAATGTGCCTCCACTCTGGATGCATGAGCACAGGGGGCAGATTTGGACAGCAGCAACATTGAAGCCAGACTCCAGCTAATACTTTATAATCTGTTACAGTAACAGTTTTTTTTTTCCTTTTCGGATAAAGGTTTTACATAAATAAATAAAACCTGACCATTTTAAGCACCCTGCTAAATGGTCTGCGACCCCGACCCCCCGCAAGAGAGATTGTTCTGTTTAGAAACAACAGACACACTATTAGTTTTTTTTGCATTCAACCCGAAAAAAACGGTCAGCTCCAGTCGCAGCCACTGTACTAACCATGCCCCACCACCAGAACACTCTTAGGGCCCTTTCACACTGGGGCGGGGGCAGTGTCGGCGGTAAAGCACCGCTATTATAAGTGGCGCTTTACCGTCGGTATTCAGCCGCTAGCAGGGTGGTTTTACCCCCCGCTAGCGGCCGAGAAAGGGTTAAAAACCACCGCAAAGCGCCTCTGAGGACGCACTTTGCCGTCGGTATAGCCGCGCTGTCCCATTGATTTCAATGGGCAGGAGTGGTGAAGGAGCTGTATATACTCCGCTCCTTCACCGCCCCGAAGATGCTGCTAGCAGGACTTTTTTTACCGTCCTGCTAGCGCACCGCTCCACAAAGCAGCGGCACTTTTGGGTCGGTTTGCAGGCGCTATTATTAGCGCAATAGTGCCTGCAAACCACCCCAGTGTGAAAGGGCCCTTATCAGCGCTCTCTATTGGCTGAGAGCACTGATCGGGATTCGGTTGGATACTGGTTTTCCAGCATGCACGTCCGACAGAAGCTGGCCAAACAGCCGGCTTCTGTCAGACAGACTGACATACACGCGGGCCAAATGCCAGCAGTTTATTTTTAACCTCCCATTGTCTCCCGACATTTGACCCATGGGTACCCAGCTTTACTGACAGGATCATCAGATGAAAATCGAACAAAGAAAGTCTAAAAAGGAATCTAATACAGCCATCACATCTTGAACTGTCAAGTGTTAGGAGAGACCTCTTTTGCCTATTTGATCAATTCTCTAATAGTTAGAGACATTATGAAAAAAATACATTACACATTGGCCAGTAAATGCAGAAAACATCTACACCCCAGATCCCCACTACATTCCATAAATTTAATTTCTATAGCTGACAACACTAAAATCTATAATAATCAAGAGATTTATTCTGAATTTCACAGCAATTATTCAGACCCTCATAATATATCCCCCTCTACTACCCCAAATAGCATCAGAAAGTCAGATGACACATTGCAAGCATACATTCAAGAGACTGGATTATACCTTCCACCACCTTCCACCAACCCCCCTACCTCATTCACTTTTGACTTCACTTGACAGAATCAGAGTTCCTATTGGTCATTAAGAGCCTATAATCTGCAAAATGCCCTGGCCCTGAGGGATTCACTCTTCATGTCTATTAAACCTGCACCCCCTATTAGCCCCAATGATGTCCCATGCCTGCATCCCCCTTCCCACACAATTGCTAGCAGCACACATCACATCAGTCATCCCAAAACCTGGGAAACACCCTTCCTCTGGCAGCAGTCTTAGACCTATTGAACTGTGATCCTAACATCCAAAGCCTTGGCGAAATGCGCTCCTCCTCTCCTGCCTAAACTGATACATAGAAAACAGGTTGGATTTGTTCCAGACCACAAGGCCCAAGACAATACCACTAAACCCCTACACCTGATCTTTTACATATAATAACATAATTTGCAAGCTTGCCTTTTATACTTTGACTCTGGAAAAAGTATTCGATAGGGTTAACTGGAAATTCTTACATCTCTCCTTAGAACAGACCAGACTAAGTGATAGCCTTATTACCAAAATCATGTCTCTATACTGTTCCGCCACAGCTGCAGTTTTAGTCAATGGCTCATGGTCCGAACTCTTTACCATCTCAAATGGCACAAGGCAGGGATGTCCCCTATTCCCTCTCCTTTTTGTCCTTGAAACATCTAGCCCAATCCATTAAACAGAACAGCTCCATTAAAGGCATTCAAACCCCATCTTTTCACCATAAACTATCGCTCTATACTGATGACCCGTGCTTGTACATCCAACAACCCCACACTAGCCTACCCTCCCTGCTCTCTAAGGTTCTGCATCTGCAATCATTTTAAAATCAATAAGTCCAAAACAGAAGCCCTAAATATCTACCTTGCACAAAGCTCACTCTCCAGTCTTCAGAATAATTCGTTTTATCCAATAGAAACCTAGTAGTATTAGATAACTGCTCACTTAACAAATTTATATTCTTTCAGCATTAATCATCTACTGGTTAAGATTATTAGGGACCTGATTCCTGGCACCAAATGAATATCTCGTGGTCCGGGAGAATAAATACCCTCAACATGGCCATACTCCCTAAACTCCTATACCTGTTTTTAACTATCCCCATTATCCCCACAAACACTTTCTTTCAAAACCTTTAATCATTGTTGATCAGATTTATACAGCACAGTATATATTCCAAACTACACTTTAGACTCCTGTAAGCACATGTACTTAGCTTGCTTGCCACTAGATGACTCTGTTCCCAAGATAGCCTGGTAAAGGGAAAGTGGTAATTAAATGTTAGGCCCCTTTGAGAGAAACCCTCCTCTAGTGGTATAATTGGGGTGACCACGTGTCCCGGATTGCCCGGGACAGTCCCGCATTTTGCAGGTCTGTACCGGGCACCTTTATTCCGGGACACTGTATTGACTGACACAGCCACCCTAATGACAATGCCCTGCAATGCACTGCACGCTGCACAGTGCATTCTGTGCCCTGATTGGGCAAAGCTTTGCCCAATAAGAGTGCAGTAAAAGCTGGTTGTTAAGGAGTGGGGCCGGGAAGCCGGCCGCATCGTCCTTAAAAACCGATGAGTCATCAGCTGTCAATGGGCTTCCCCGCTGACAGCTGAATAATAAAAAAAAATTGCCCTTTTACACCTATCTTTGAAAATATAGCCATGCCCAGTGGACATGGAATGTTCACACTAGGAGGTTATTCATGTTCCCCATGGCTCAAAGCCGTACATTGTACCCACCCCCATACAGGATCATTTTAACCTCTGCCATCCTTAAACACCTCCACATATGACTGCCTTACAGATTACCAATTGTCCCTTCTCTGCAAGTAATTCAACTCCTCCGCTGGGACACATAGATCCCTTACTGAGTATGAGGAGCAGTGTACCCTTGTGGAACTGACATGCCATGCCTTTTAAGTTATCTACAAGATACTTTAGGCAAAGCTCAATGACCCCTTACTCACTATTACAACTGCCTGAAACCTTCACATAGACCGTATCATCTCCCCCAAGAATTGGCAAACAGGCATTCTATTTACAGAAACATCTTCAATCTCTAATTATGCAGAAGAAAATCAATTATAAAATCCTTCCCAGATGTATAGAGATCCTTACATTTCCCTCTGTGTCAGAATTCTCTGAATATGTCCATGAAGGTATACATAAGGTGACCAGATTTTTCAAATGAAATCCGGGGACATTTTTTTAATTTTTTTTTATTGGCAAATAGTAAACTATTTTATAAGCATATTTTCCTCAAATGATATATGCAGTGTATGTGGTATGTGTTTAAGGAATGATTGTATGATATATACGTTATTTCTGGAAATCATTTCATACCAGCCCCATAGCATTATTATACCAGCCCAACAGCATAACATCATTATGTTCTGGTTCACAAAAGGGAAAACCATGCATTTTAAAGCATAGTTGAAGAGTGTATTATAATCACCAGTACCCATCAATGCAGCCTGTTCAGTGCCCATCAATGCAGCCTGTTCAGTGCCCATCAATGCAGCCTGTTCAGTGCCCATCAATGCAGCCTGTTCAGTGCCCATCAGATCAGCCTGTTCAGTACCCATCAGATCAGCCTGTTCAGTGCCCATCAATCCAGCCTGTTCAGTGCCAATCAGCTCAGCCTATTCAGTGCCAATCAGCTCAGCCTGTTCAGTGCCAATCAGCTCAGCCTGTTCAGTGCCAATCGGCTCAGCCTATTCAGTGCCCATCAGATCAGCCTGCTCAGTGCCCATCAGCTCAGCCTGCTCAGTGCCCATCAGCTCAGCCTGCTCAGTGCCCATCAGCTCAGCCTGCTCAGTGCCCATCAGCTCAGCCTGCTCAGTGCCCATCAGTTCAGCCTGCTCAGTGCCAATTAGCTCAGCCTGCTCAGTGCCAATCAGCTCAGCCTGCTCAGTGCCAATCAGCTCAGCCTGCTCAGTGCCCATCAGCTCAGCCTGCTCAGTGCCAATCAGCTCAGCCTTACCTAGAGGAGAGAAGTCAGTGCCCATCAGCTCAGCCTGCTCAGTGCCCATCAGATCAGCCTTACCTAGAGGAGAGAAGTTGGATTATGTAGAGCGGGGATCTCCTGTTTACCCCGTGCGGCCGCTGTCCTCAGACGAAGTCCCACCTCCTATGATAGATGTCACCAGTGTACTGCCTATCATAGGAGCTGGCTAAGGAGGCAGGACTTTGTCTGACTGCTAGGTAAGCTGGATATCCCAACTCTGTATAATCTGGCAGCGCTTGCCCCTCCCCATCCGAGACAGACCAAACCCCAGCAGGATTTAATGGAGGATGGGGGGGGGGGGGCGCCGCCACACTGGATATTTCACAGCCCTGGCAAATATAGAGATGGGTGACTCAGACATTCTAACCTACAAAAATAATTTCAGGGAGGTTGCAAACTCAATTTAACACAACTAGAGGATGATCAAATGAAATGGAATCAGTATACAGAGGTTTACTTCTTCTGAGGGATATTAAAGGAGCACTCTAACCACCATAAGCACTTCAGTAATTTGATATGGTCATGGTGGTAGGAGTCAGTATGTGCAATGTTTCTGCTTGAAACAGGTAGGAGGGCTGAGAGGGAGAGAAGTGGGACTGAGAGAGAGAGAGAGAGAGAGAAAGAGAGAGAGAGAGAGAGAGAGAGAGAGAGAGAGAGAGAGAGAGAGAGAGAGAGGGGCTCAGAGAGAGAGGGTGGTGGATGGAGAGAGAGAGAGATAGGGGGAGGGTTATAGAGAGGGGGATGAGAGAGAGGGAAGGTGTTAGAGAAGTGAGAGAGAGGAGTGAAAGAGAGAGAGAAGGGGTGAGAGAGGGAGGAGGTTGAGAGAGGGGGAAGAAAGAAAGAGAGAGAAAGGGGGGTGAAATAAAGTGGGGGTAAGAGGGGGGAGGGGGTGAGAGAGAGAGAGAGAGAGAGGGTGGGAAATGGGTATTCTCAGTGGTGGGGCACTTACTGTGGAGTGCAGTGCTCAGTCGTTCTTGGTAGTGGGCAGTGCTGTGTGGCCCCAGGGATTAGGCTGGGTCCTGGGGTTGTGCCCCCAGCTCAGGCATAGAAAAGGCTTTCCCCTGCCACATAGTCCCAATGTTCAGGCTTGGAGAGGATGGAACAGGAGCAGAGCTGTCCCCGTACACAGCATAGGACTGTGGACAAGTGCAGGACCCATGCACCCCAAGTGTGTACACTGTCCTCAGCTGTGCAGACTGTTCCCTCCAAGGGTGAGTGAAGCCTGGGACAGGAGCATCTTATGGGGCCCCTACTGGTCCCGGACCAGTGGCGGCTGGTGCTCAAAGTTTTTGGGGGGCACAAACTGAAAAATTCAGGAAAAAAAAAAACTTCGATTGTGCCCATCAAACGCTGCCACTGTGCCATAAAAAGGAACCACTGTGCCATCAAACGCTGCCACTGTGCCCATCAAATGCTTCCAGTGTGCCCATCAAATGCTTCCAGTGTGCCCATCAAATGCATCCACTGTGCTCATCAAATGCAGCCACTGTGCCCCATCAAATGCAGCCACTGTGCCCCATCAAATGCTGCCACTGTGCCCCATCAAATGCTGCCACTGTGCTCCATCAAATGCTGCCACTGTGCCCCATCAAATGCTGCCACTGTGCCCCATCAAATGCTGCCACTGTGCTCCATCAAATGCTGCCACTGTGCCCCATCAAATGCTGCCACTGTGCCCCATCAAATGCTGCCAGTGTGCCATCAAATGCCACCACTGTGACCCCCCACCTGCTCACCGTCTGCCCAGCACTTAGCCTGTCTCGGTGGGGCAGCGGGTGGCGGTGACGAGCGGGGTCATTCATGCGTCTCCTCCCGTCCTCATCTCCCGTCCTCTCCCCCTGATAGGCGTCCAATAGTGGCGCCTGTCATTTCTGCCAATCAGGTGACGGGTAACAGACCCAGCACCTGATTGGTGGAGAGGCGGTTTAGTGTTAGGAAAGCGAATATTCATTCGCTTTCCTAACACACCTAGGTGGACTGCAAGCGCCAAGCATGATGCTCGCAGTTCACCTATTTTGAAGCCTATTAGAGCCTGGGGCTCTAATCAGGCGCTTCAAAAACACCCCTGAAAAGGGGTCGGGCGCCTGAATGGGGGGTGGCAGTGGCGGCCATGGATAGATTCATGCAATGCATGAATCCATCCATTGGTCAGAGAGGGGGCGGCATCCATGCGCCCTTATGGACGCACCGCCACTGTTCCCTGGACCCTTAAGCAGTGCCCGGGTGTCCAAACGGTCAGTCCGCCCCTGGATATCTGTACACTGAGTGCTTTTCCCTATATATAACACTGACATCTGTACATGGAGTGGAGTGGATTTGCACTCCATGTACGGATGTCAGTGTTATACATAGGGAATGGTAGTCACTAAGTGCTATTCCCAATATACGTAACACTGATCTCTGTAAACGGGATGCTAGTACCTCTGACACTGATATCTGTCTTATCTGTACACCAAGTGGCACTCAGTGTACAGATATCAGTGTGCTCTCACTATAGAAATCAGGGTGAGTAGATATAGGTTAGGGAATAGCACCTGGTGGAAGGGCACTGGGAAGAAATACTCAGACTGCTTGGTATACATTAAAGCAGTGTGACATACTAAACAGCTGGCCTGGAGATCACACACTGACCTGCTGCTGTGCTGCACAGAGTCTGACATCTTTGAGACCAGTCCATGCTGCAGTGCACCGCCTCCAGCTCTCTAAGTTCAGCACCGCCTGTCCTCCACGGCAGGAATGTAGACTGAGGGCGAGGCTGAGACTGTAACTCCCGGGGAGAGAGGTGGCCAGTGCAGATGCCGCTGCCAATATCCCCCATGGTTCCACGATCATTCTCTCTTCCCAGCCAGAGACCTTTCCTATATCTGCATTAGGCCGCCGGGTGGCGGACCGCGGGAGCCGCAGAAGAGGAAAAGGTGGGCGGAGCCAGAGCAACACTGACACGGCCTCGCTCTTGACCCGGCCTCACTCTGAGAGTCTCTGTGTGTGACATCACTGGTTGTTAGACGCCAGGCGGGGCGGCCCTAGCAACCAGTGATCAGTTAGGGTGGCTGCAACTGGTGTGTGTCCGGGAGCCGCAGCCCAAATGCAGAACATTTCCGCACGTCGCGGGAGACTTAGGATGTCTGGTGACCAGATGTCCCCAGCCCTGCAAAGTGGGGACAAAACCGGGGACAAACTTTCTCCGGGGACAGTTTCCTCAGTCCGGGGACTGTCCCCGGAAACCGGGGACGTCTGGTCACCTTACGAATACCACTCAGTAAAGTGTCCAGCTGCTGCATATTTTAGCCTGTCATTGATTCTGACAGACTGCTGACAGCAGGGCTGGACACTGCACCTCTGCCTTCTGGGCGTCCAAAAATGCTGGGAACTGATGCACATTGGCCAAAACGCTAGTATGCAGAAGGCCTAAAGCAAGCTGAATTTACTCACTGACAGAAGTCAATCAATCTAGCTTGCTACCGTCTCTTCCTTTTCAGCAGCCTGTGCAGGTGCTCCCATTGTCCAAATCATTTCAACTTGTGAGCAGGTGATAGCGACAGTTGAAACAGTACAGGTAAATAAAGCAGAATTAATACAATAATCCCAGATAGTTCAGCCTATGAATAACAAGTACAATTGAGAGCTGAATCTCAAGCTAATATAGTGAATGAATAGCTCTTATAAAGTGGTCTTTTGTCTTCTTCAGTGTGTATTTTTCCTATTAGTGAAGCACAATGCAGGTAAGAGGAAATTTAATAATATACTTATCCTGTTCCCTGGCAAAAAAAGGTTATATAAACATAAGCCTTATAACTAGCTGGCATCTTTTCCATTCGGGCTGGCAGAACAAACACTTCTCAGATTAGGTTTTGCATACAGTCTCAGAGCCTGATTTACTAATGCAGGCCATACACGGTCGAATTCCGAACAAATTTTCTTTTCAAAATCAGAAGGTTCGTTTTTTTTGTGATCTGATGATGCCACCATTGATTTTCGAAATTCGGCCCACCAAGCCTTCAATTTCACCGCATGTTGCTACAGAAAAGAATTTTCTTGGCTGGGAATCTTCTTTTCTCTCCGTAAATTTTCTTTTCTTATTACATTTCTCGCACGATTCTCCCATCATTGATTAGAAAATCGTTCGTTTTTCAAAAAATTTCCAACATGTCCAATTCCTCAAATTTGATTGCCACACGAAAATCGGCCGTTGTTGCAGCCCACTAATGGTGCGAAATTCATACGAAAATTCTTTCATACGATTTTCGAAAGAAAATTCTTACCAAATTCGAACCGTATATGGCCGGCATAAGGCTGAAAGCTTATCTGACAGGCAGTCAATCCTCGAATTGTAGCAGAATGCCTTACTGTGATTTACTAAAAGAGAACGCCTTAGGCATGCATATGGAATGCACATACTGGACTCAGGCCCAGGCAGTCATGTACAGTATTTACTAAAGCCAATCAGATACCCTTATGATCACAAGATTTTTATTTACAAAAGCAGATAACTAGGACTTTAGATTTGAATTATATTACCTATTCAATGTTTTAATGATTTCTATTAAGTAACTGCATGACTAGTGCTATAGTAGTGCAGGGAAGGCCCAGTGATGGTCTCTGAAAGGGGTTTATTGTGCATTGCTATACATAATGTATGTCCCTATCTTTTCCACCACATCAATTTGAAAGGTAGCATCTGATAGCTGACTTGGACCTAGTTTATACTTGCATTTTTTTACCACCTCCCAACCACTGCCTCTAAGTTGCAAAGGCAGCCGTATGAGGTATGCTTTGCATTGCAGTGTGGCAAAAATGATCCCCACATTTAACTGAATAGGGCCACACCGCAACTGCCCCACAACCACATGCTATGCAAGTGGTTGTAAAATGGCTGTGTGGGCTTTTAGGGGTTATAACAGATGGTAAACTGGGAGATACATTGCTCGAGGTGGGTGCAGGCAGGATCAACATATAACATCCACTGCAAAGGTGCTTACCTCTGGAAACAGTAACAAGTAAATTGGGTGGCCGCACACTCTGCTGGGATGTAATAACTTTATTGATCCATATGACAAACATATGTAAAAACCCATAGCATGCCCCCCCCCCCATGGGGGGGTACTAGTAATTGGACACAGTGAGCGAGATCACTCCTGTGCCCTGTGATTACTGAGCAGAGTAAACTGTGCTTACTCTGCTCAGTTTATGAATGAACAGGAGCCTCTGTCTCCTGTTCATTCATCTTCAGTGCTGAGAAAGGGACTGGGGAATGTGTCCTCAGTCCCTTTGTCTGTCTCAAAGGGGAGATGTCAGGTGTCTGTTTAGACCCCTGACGTCTCACCAAAGCCCCCCAAAAAATATTAAAAAAAAATTGTAAAAAGATTCTAAAAAAATGAAAAAGTATTTAAAAAATAAAATAAAAAACTACTAACACCACTCTCCCCTGCCCTACCAACACTGTCTACTGCCCCAATCCCCGCCCTCCAAAAAGCATTGTGAAAAAAAAAATTAAAAATTAAATTTAAAAAAAATCAATTATTAAAAATAAAAAAAACTACTGACACCGTCCACATACCACCCACTCCCTTCCCCAAAAGCACTGTGAAAAAATATTGAAAAAGTGATTTAAAAAATATTTTGCCACAGAGGGTGGGGGGTGTCGCGTTTGCGGGCGCGAAGCTCCACCTCCCTGAAATGAGTTTCTGCAGGTTGAGATGTCTGGCACTGACACTTCTTCCCAAAAACGCTTGCATCCAAACCCCAACCAGACATCCTCCACTATGCCCATAAGTGGAACTAAAGATAAAAGCTGTGAGCAGGCAGATTCTTTATTGGTTCTTTATTGCAAACAAACAATGCTATGTCTCTTCTGTAATAAGACAACCTTACCTGCCTGTTCTTCTTTTCATCTCACAGAAACAAATACTCTCTGCGATGCATTAACAGTATTATTTATAAACTACATCTCAGATTATGGTAGCATATGATTTAAAAACAATAAGCTTGCATTCATACTTGAGCAGAGCATAGTCCTATTGATTTTTTGGGGTGTTTTACATGCATTTTACAAGCTTTATGCTTATGTTTTTGCACGTGTATCCAGCATCAGGCATTTGTTTCCTGGGCTGGGCAAGGGGACGAGAGCATTTCTGAAGGAGGACACAAAAACTGTCATAAACTTACTTTTTTGGGCGTAGAGTGTAGGGTGACTAAATGTACAAGTATGAAAAGGAAAAAAATTGCAACTGCGCTAAAAGTGAAAATATAACAAGATAATAGCAGCAAGCACACCAACAGATATAAATTGGTCACAATAACTAATATTTAAAAGTGGTATATATATATATATATATATATATATATATAGTTATAGATATATATCTATATATATCTATATATATAGATATATCTATATATCTCTATATGTATATTTATGGTCAAAGCCCTTCAACTGGGATGGATGTGAACCACATAAACACGCCACAAAGCTTACAACATGAAATGGTCCTGAAGTGTGCCCTGGTCTGCTGGGGCAAAAACATTCAGGTAGGGGTGAAAGAACTTTATTGGTTTAGTGTTATTTACTGAGCAAGTTTGGTAAATGCTTGAGACATTTCTATCTGAGGATTCGGGATGTACCGGGCAAAGCTGGCTGATTTCACCTGCCTAATCTCTTGATGATATGGTCTGGAACCCTGTGCTGGGATGCAGCCGAGGCTACTCCAATTCGGAAGGAGTGTCCAAAGTACCAACTGGGGTCGAGGCCTAGGTTGCGCAGGAGGATTCTGACGTGCTTGATGAACTAGCAGCCACTCAAGGGGTTGGTGGGCAAAGGTAGTAGGGGACTAGAATTCCACTGGGTAGGAGCGACAGTAGTCGGTCGAGTATCGCTTCTGGGCACCGGATGTTGTTTGCCTTCAATAGATGGATGTCGACCCTGGGGCCAGATTGCAGGGTTTTGGATACTGCGAGGTGGAGAATGAAATGATCTTGGAACTGAGCCAGGTGACGTCTACAAAGTACCTGGCCGGCAGGGCTATTACAGGTAAAGCCGAGAAAGGGTAGTCGATATGTCTCTGAAGATAGTACTCGTGATGGGCAAGTGTTTGGAGTTGGCTATGGGCTGCTGCTTCTGAATGCCACGCAGGATGGCTCAGATCACATGGGCTGCGAACAAGGACGGCTTGGTGGGATCCTGTAAGGCCAGGAAGTGTTGGATGCCGGCTAAGTATAGCCTGATGGTGTTGTGTGATAGAGCCAATTGTGTGTGGCAATATGAAATGAAAGCTAGTACGTGCTTAGTGTCTGGTGACGTTGCCCCGGGGCAGGATGCCAGAAATATTCAGAAGGCGTTCCAAACTGTGTGGTAGGCCTTAAGTGTGTTGCGAGATAAGGATTAATTGATCAGCTGGGTCACGCTGTTAAGGTGCTGCTTTAATCCAATGTCAGCTGAGACCAAGGTGGGATAAGAGATGACGTTGGGTCGGCTCCAGGTTTCTGCTGAAAAATGAAATGAAGTTAAAACGGAACAGTGTGTCTGCTGCGACATTGCACTTGCCCAAAATGTATGTGCAGTGCATATTGAACTGATGCTGTAGGGATAATTGTACCAGCCTGCATAGGAAGGACATAATAGAGAGCGACTTGGACCTGCCCTTGCTAATGATATCAGCCGTGGCCTGGTTGTCTGTGTTGAAGACCACCATTTGTCCGGTCCAGGGATGACCCCAGAACTGAGCGGCTGCCATGATCGGGTATAGTTCGAACAATGAGGAAGACTGGATGAAACCAAAAGTAGGAGTACCTCTGGAGGCCATGGCCCTGCAAACCAATGATGGCCAAAAATTACAGCAAAGCCTGTGGAGGCTGCGGTATCCATTACTACCTGCGGTTATAGAGGTGATACTGATGGTATAAACATGGATGTGCTATTCCAACTAGTATGTGAAGCTGAGAAATGGCCGAGAATATGGACTAAAGAGACGCCTGCTGGGTGCTGGGCCCGTCTGTTGCTGGTGGTGGGAAGAGGAGCCTGAAGAGCTTGGCTTTCCTGGCTGTAGCGGGAAAGGGAACGCCCCTGCGCCTTAATTCCACTGTTAATTTGGGAATGGTCCATCCCCTAAGGGACTGCACGCTGCCGCTCTGAAACTGGAGAGGGTGACAGAGGGGCAGATGTGAAGTCTTCGCTGCCGGCCTGTGACATAGCTCTGGCTGACTTGTGCCCTGGTTTTTGAGGTCAAAAGCTCAGTCGACCGGAACCTATAGTGGGGACGACATGAAAGTCCATTTCTTTTGTTTGTTTTTTGTTTTTTTTATGTCTTGTCTTGTCCTGTCCATATTATTTTTGTTTTTTTATCTGGGGGAATAACGTCCAACCTGGTGCAGGAGGGAACTACCTGAACTCGACTGACCTAGAGGAGAAATGACAGATGGACAACGGTGAGTGGCTCAATTACATGCCATTTGGAGGTGAATGAGTGGCCGGTCGTGCGACTTTGAGATGCGTTTATGGCGACTGCAAGGGAAACCTTGTCGGAAGGCAAACGATGGTTAAACAAACTAATTAAAACAATTAATGGAATTTGAAGGAAAACGGTTTTGAGAACAGTTGGTCTGAAGCAATGTGGTCCGATGTGCCATGTTGTGACTGGATTTGAACTGGATCGTAGGGTGAGCCTAATGCCCCGTACGCACGATCCGAATATTGTACGACCGTTCTCGCTAATAGTCGCAAGTAGAAATTAAATAGCTAAAATAAAGTCACGAAAATTCTCGTACGACAGACAAAAAAAATCGGAAGTGATGTCACGTGTTGTAATGTATTTGTATTGTATTTTTGGACGACAGCTATACTGACTAAACGAAAATCGTACGATCTGGAATCGTACGAGGAAAATTTCCGGGTATGTCCGATCGAATAATATCGGATGAATGGTCGGGATCGGCTGTCGAAAGTAGTGTACTCACGATCCGAATATCGTACGATCCTTCCTCGGACGACCACTTTCGTACAATATTCGGATCGTGTGTACGGGCCACTACTGTGGGGTATCCGTCGATGACGTGACGAATCATACAGCGATCTGAATTAAAAGTGAACCGTTGAGTTGCTGAGGCGACCGACATTGAACAACTTTAAAGCGTATGAGACGGAATGAAAGAAATGAAAAATTCACGAATGACCGACACAAAGCAACTGCTGTACCTAAGGAGAACATGACAAGCAATATACGAAATAAGACCACTGAATGATTGAAGTGATGGTGACACGAATCGGGGTGCCATAACTGTGACTGACAATGAACCGAACTGTGGAATATGGGATGAAGTGGAGATGAAATGAAATAACCGAATGAAGCCAACTAAAGTGACTAGATTCGGATCAGAGTGTGGGGTATATGAAATGTAATGACCGAAATGATTGCCATGACAGAGGCTCAAATCGGTGTGTCGCGATAGTGACTGACAGCGAACCTGTCTGTGGAACATGGAATGATAATAAGGTGAAACGACTAAAATAAGTTGACACGAATCGGTGCTTTGCTGACGTGACTGGATTCGAATCAGAGTGTAGGGTATATGGAATGAACAAAATGATTGCCATGACAGAGGCGCGAATCAGTGTGCCGTGATTGCGACTGACAATGAACTGGATTGTGGAGCATGGAACGAAATGAGATAAAAGTGGCTAACACGAGCCGACATGAATTAATGCGAACCGGAGTGAAGGGTATGCAAAATGTAACAAATTAAATGTTTTGTCATGACAGAGGCACGAATAGGTGTTCCGCGAGTGCGACTGACAGCGAACCGGATTGCGGAGCATGGCATGAGATGACATGATAAACTAGCCTGGACATTTCTGTGAGTCGTTGATGCAACTGCATTCGGAGCGGAGTGTAGGGTATGTAGAATGTAATACATAAATGATTTGCCATGACCGAGGCACGAATCGGTGTGCTGCAATTGCAACTGACAACAAACCCGACTGTGGAGCATGGAATGGAATGAGATGGCTAAACCGAGCCGACATGAATCGGTGCATCGCTGATGCGACTTGATTCGAACGTATGCAAAATAACAATGGATGCCATGACAGAGACACGAATCGGTGTGCCGCGATTTGCAACTTACAACAAACCAGACTGTGGAGCATGGAATTGCAAGAGACGAAACGACTAGAACGAAACGCCGACATGAATAGTTGCAACTGGATTCGAATCGGAGTGAAAGGTATGTGAAATGTAACAAATAAAATGATTTGCCATGACGATGCATGAATTGGTGTGCCGCAATTGTGACTGACAACGAACCGGACTGTGGAGCATGGAACGGAATGAGATGACTAAACCAAGCCAACATGAATAATAATGGATGCCATGACAGAGACACGAATCGGTGTGCCGCGATTGCGACTGACAGCGAACCGGATAAGGCATGAGAAGACATGATAAACTAGCCCGGATAAATCTGTGAGTTGCTGGTGCAACTGGATTCGGCGTGGAGTGTAGGGTAGCATGCGAGCTAGAAAAACTGAAGTGATAGTGTTTTTTTGTAAAAATGGGCCGACTATGTGGCGTGTAACAACAAAATACGAGAATGTACGAATGAAACCAATGAAAAAATGGCTCAGTGTTTGTGCTCACAAACTGAGCTACGAGTTTGTGGTTTTGCATGAGGCTAAATAAGGCTGCATACGGAGACTTGACGAAAGACTTGTGAGTTCCGTAGCGGGGTTTCGGTGTTACGGGGTACCTGGCAAACAACGATGCGTGCAATGAAGAAATGATATACGAATCCTACCTGCGACAGCTGAGCAAGACTCGATCTATGAAAAACCACGAACGGAGAATCGTAAGCCTCTGAAGTTCGGCCTAGTGACATAACGAATCGCGCACAGGAACCGACAAAGACCACAGATAAGTGGGCTGCTTAACTACCCCCCGGACTCCTCCCATAAATTCAGGCCACCATACTGGCCTTCTTATATATAGTGCAATATATTGCAAATTATAACAAAGAAAACTAGTGAATTCAATTATATCAATAAATAAAGTCCACTGGAAGTGAAAAAAGTCCAATAAAGTGCCAAATGTAAACTGTGTGAAATCTTCAGCAAGTGTCTATATATTCGTACACCCTAGGTGTATGCATGTACACACGTGTACCTCCACCAAATAGATCCTGTGTACAAGAACGCTTTAACCCCCTACTACAGAGCAGATAAAACAAGCTTGTTATATGGTCAGGCTTCTACCACAGAGCTGTCCACAGTCTGCACTTCAGGTCAGGACTCAGAGATCACCCTCCAGTTCAACAGTGTATCATAATTAAAAGAAGAACATAGTTAAAAAAGCAGTAAAAACAGTACATACGTGAATCGCAGTCGGTTCCAAAAGAGGGGCTTTTAGGTTCACATGACGTGATGACGTCACAAACTTAGTCTCCACCCTACGTGTTTCACTACAAATAGATTGTTCGAACTATATTACTTGGTTTAAATAAATGAGAAGTGCTTTTTATCAGTTTTGTACTATGCGGTTCCTCTGGTTCTTCTTTTAATTAAGATACACTGTTGAATCAGAGGGTGACCGTTAGTCCTGACCTACAGTATGTGGAGACTGTGGGCGGCTCTGTGGTGGAAGCCTGGCTATATAACAAGTTTGTTTTGACTGCTCTGTAATATGGGGTCAAAGCATTCATTTACTACAATGTCATGTGGCAACTCATTACAAACCAGTTCGTGACCCAGTTTCAATTCTGAACCATAGTTTAAGAAATGGAGAGGTGCTGGAAGCAGAAATGATGCTCAAACTGGTGAAGAACTACATTAAATTGTGCTGCTTCAAGCCTCCAATTGTAGTAGAAATACTGTAATAACAGGTGTCACTGTGCCTGTCATTTTATAGCTGGTGGCACTCTACTTCTGCACCCTGCTATTGGAGTATATCATTTATGACTGAGTTTCTGCCACAGCTGCTGACCCTGGAGGATACTGTACATGATCTATTTCCTGCTACTAATATATCTTCCTTTCTTGTACCCCCTCTGATACTAAGATATCTTCCAGTCTTGTACCCCCTCTGCTACTAAGATACTGTATATTCCCGTTTTCTATCCTCTCAACTGTGTAGATATTTTCCAGCCCTGTACCTCCTCTGCTTCTAAGATATTTTCTATTCTTGTACCCCCTCTGCTACTAAGATATTTTCCCATCTTGTACCCCCTCTGCCACTAAAATAAATCTTGTATTCCCTCTGCTACTACAATAACTTCCATTCTTGTACCCCCTCTGCCACTAAGATATGTCTTTTATCCCCTCTGCTACTAAGATATCCTCCATTCTTGTACCCCCTCTGCCACTAATATATGTCTTTTATCCCCTCTGCTACTAAGATATCTTCCATTCCTGTAGGTATCTTCCAGTCTTGTACCCCCTCTGCTACTAAGGTATCACCTATTCTTTTACCCCCTATGCTACTAAGAAATCTTCCATTCTTGTAACCCCTCTGCTACTAAGATATTTTCCAGTCTTGTATACCTTCTGCTTCTAAGATATTTTCCATTCTTGTACCCCCTCTGCTACTAAGATATCCTTAAGTCTCGTATAGTGCCCCGTAGGTGCCACTGGAAAATTGCACAGGTTCTTTTCCGAGTAGATTCCCCCAGAGCCAGGCATATGTTCACATTTACTCTTTGGCTCAATAATAAGTTCAGGGGTCTTCTTTTTGTTGTTTTTATTTTTAGAGTAACTGGGGTAGTGTTAAGGGAATTAGGTGGGATACTCAAAAACAAACATAAGAACTATGTACAAGTTGAGGACAGTAGACTACCTTCTGAAAGAGCTGAAGAAAGCAGAAGTCCTTGCAATAGCAAAACATGGACTTGGCTTGTAGTAGAAGCAGGCTTCTTTCTTTAGAACACCAAGAACAGAGTCCCTTTACAAAGCACTGGATAGACTAATCTCTTCTGGAACCAGTCGATGTCCCCTTTGGTCAAACACACAGCTGACTCTAGAGCAAGAAAGTGGCAACAGCCCAAATGTCTGTACTCACTAAATGTCCAGGGACAATTGGTTGCCACCTTCCAACTTCCAAGTGACACCTTTCTCCAGTGATACCAGACTAGATCTTCAGCGGACAACCCCTCAGTCAGCTCCCTGTAGCTTCAGCATCCAGACCCTCAGGTCTCCCACCTGAGGCCTCACGAGCAGCATGCACATGGCAGCGTTTCTGCCCTACAGGCTGGACCTTTCCTCTGCAGGCAAAGACCCAGCAGCTCTGTGTCTCAGCCTATTTATACAGACTCCCAGAAGCCTTCAGGACTATCCTCCCTGGTATTGACCAGGGCTGTAAAAATATTAATGCTTTTATTAGCATTGCTTCACACCTATGTTCCAGAGAGTTCTCCAGTTCTCCAGAGGAAACAGCAAACTAGCAGCAGCTGAAACACATAGCAGACCTAATTAATCACATGCAGCTGCACTGATTACAGTGAGCACAACTAAATTTACCTAACACAACAATTATAGCCACACTGATTACAGAGTTGTCTTCCAGTCTTCTATCCCCTCAGCTTCCAGTTTTCCACCCACTCTGTTCTGTAGATATCTACCCCCTATGCTACTAAGATATCTTCCATTCTTGTACCCCCTCTGCTACTAAGATATCTTCCAATCTTGTAGCCCCTGAAGTATCTGCATGTCATAGCTTCTGCAAGTGAGGAAGCTGCTAGTCCTATTCTCTGTCGTTGGGATATTGGTAATAGGTTGCACCAGTGTAGCATCCTTCAGGCTGGGTTCACACTTATGCAAATTGGATATGGTTTACCCGCATTCCAATTCGCATGTTAGGATTGTGTGACCGGCTCTCAATGGAGCCAGTTCACACAATTCCGGAGTGGGCAAGGAGCGCACTGGAAAGGGGTCCTGTGCATCTTTGGCTCAGTTTCAAGTCTGAATTCAGGCAAAAATTCGGACCTGATTCACACCTTAAATGGAGAACAAGGACGCACCGCACCCCCTGCTGTGAGCCGCGGCCGCAGCTAGTGTGAACCGAGTATAAGTCAAACTTTTCTACTAAAGTATTTGTGCAGGATATGCCTCACGCTCTCATGCGTTAGCACCTTCCAAACTTTAAAGCTGTAAGAGTGAGAACTGGGTGCTACTGTAATTTGGATTTTTTTGGGTGGGAGGAAGCCCCTAATAAAATTATGCTGTGGGGCCCTGTGATTTCTATGTCTCTGTCACTAATCATAGTTTATTAAATAATGACATAATGGTTATTGCAAAAAAATAAAAAATCTAATAAAAGACAATCCTTCATGTGACATAAACCTATTTTTATGGTGCCTGTATATCTTTAAGCCTTTTTGTTTGACATGCGTCTCCCCTTCATGTGCTCCTTGTTGTTAAGGCCAGATATAGGTTGGGGCAGTTGCCATTTGTTTGTACCGTTTGGTTATATGGTGAGGGGGTGCACTGGACACCTTCGCTGCCATTGTGCCATTTGCTGGGTGTCCAGTGTGCATCTGTGCCTTTGAGGAGGAGTGGGCTCCCTCCAGGCATACCTGCCCTCAATCTATCCATTTTTATATATGTGCTCCTACTATGGAGGCTCTCAAAATGTAAAGAGTTAGGAATGCAGATAATACTGGGGTGCCATGACATGGCCTCTGGATCTTACACATGTATTTGTAAATGTGTGCAAACTAAACCTCTGTTTTTAACCTGAACTGTTAGACAGGACAATTCGGTTTCCTGCAGGCTGGCTGGTAAGTTGAGCTGGGAATCATTCTTTGTTTTTGTTTGGCATGTGTCGCCCTTTCATGTGCTCCTTGCTGTGAAGGCCATTTATCGGTTGGGGCAGGTCCCGCGTTTGTTTATATCTTTAAGGGACAGTTCACACCAAATGCAGTTCCGTGTGCTTTTTTTCCTGCACTAAAAATGCATGTACAGTGTTTTCCATGTATTTCAAAGGCTCTAGTTCACACCAATGCAGTCAGTTCCAGGTCAGTTTCCGGTGCAGAAACTGACCGGAAACTGACTGGAACTGACTGCACTGGTGTGAATTAGAGCCATTGAAATACATGGAAAACTGTGCATGCATTTTTACGGCCAGTTCACACCACAAAAATGCACTCCGGATACGTTCCAGATCAGTTTTTGCTTACAGTTCACACCAAATGAGCCCTAGGAGAACCTTCAAAATTACATTTTGCAAAATAGGCACTCTAACGTATATTATTAGAGGAATGGTGCGATCCCATTTTTTGCCACAAGTTTTTGGAAAATGAAGAATGTTAATTTTTTTTTTGTCAATTAAAGATATTTCTTAAAGATATTTCCTATGCACTGCATGAGCATACTTAGAATTACATCATAAAACCATAAAACACTCTCTGCTATTCTACCCAAGTATGGGTATGTGGGCGGGGCTTAGGCACCCCCAGTGGGGGACAAAAGAACTACACTCGCTAATTGTCTAGGTTCTAGGTAGGAGTTTGCTTTCATGTGAAAATCAGCATTAAAGCATAACTCCTGGCTTAGAAATGAGCCACAATTAACACAGTTAACCCTCTAGCAACCGCTGGCTAACTGACTATACTGTTGCACTAAGCATTAAAAACATTAGCGCAGCATTTGAAAATCTGTGCTGCAGAGCCTGCACCAGCACCCAACAACCCAGCAATTCCTGTCATCTCACTCCCAGTGGCATGTCCACAGTTGCCAGTGGATACAGGAAATGAACCTCACTCTGTAACTATGAGTTGGTTGGCTGCCTTAAACTGGATGTAAACCCAATTCATGAAGTTTGAGCTGGGAACATATATCTGTAGTGTGATCTTATCTCTCTAAAGCACTGAATCCCGTGTGTTTCTTCTATCCCGCAGCTTCGTTATCAGCCTGATAACCTCTGACAAGTTCTCAGAGACAAGAGAGAAAAGCAGCTTGATGTTTGTGTCGTCTGAGGTTGCTATAAATAGATTAGCAGAGAGCTGCTCAATTCAGAGCACAGCTCTGCACATTAATTTCTTCCTTTTGCCAATGTGGAGTGGGGGTGTGTGCCTTACCTCCAATCAGCTGTCTTGGCTGTATGCCAATAATCCACTCCCAGTGCTAAACAGGAAGAGAAAATCTAACACGATCTGCACTTTCTAAAGAATATATAAAGCTGAAGACAGCAGATATACATGTAAAACTTATGTAGGGAGATTTGCTTAATTTCTCTGTATCATCTGAGGATGTTCACTTCACTGGGTATATGTAAGGGTTTACATCCACTTTAAGCTATGATACATATACAGCCATATGGCCTACACTAGACAGCAAACTACATGCTGGACTAAAGTGTACTGTATCTACTCTAACCTACAATCCTCTTGTTACAAGCCCTGTTCTTTGGATATACCAGTAGAGAGAGACTTTAGACCAGGCATTAAACAGTTTACAGTAACTTTACTGAAGAAAGGCAACACACAGGAACAGTTCTTAGCAGGCAGTTTCTCACATGAATTACTGCACAGGTTCTTTAGTGCCCATAGGGTATTCCTACCTGAATAACAGCAGAGAGTCCTTAGGCTGGATTCACACCTATGCATTTTTAGTGCTTTTTGCATTTTGCAGATTTGCACTACAGAACGTGTTCCATA
This sequence comes from Lithobates clamitans, assembly GCA_037952925.1. Taxonomy (NCBI): domain Eukaryota; kingdom Metazoa; phylum Chordata; class Amphibia; order Anura; family Ranidae; genus Lithobates; species Lithobates clamitans. The sequence continues at coordinate 406,801 of JBBGZY010000787.1, read as the reverse complement.
GGAAACAATGTTAAATGGACTGTAGTGCAAATCTGCAAAATGCAAAAAGCACTAAAACTGCATAGGTGTGAATCTAGCCTTAGGGGTTGATTTACTAAAGGCAAAAAGACTGTGCACGAAAAGTGCAGTTGCACACGGCAAGAGCAGTTGCTCCAGAGTTTAGTAAATGAGCAGAAGCTCTGCTAACTTTCATCAACCAATCATGTGCAAGCAAAAATGCTGTTTTTTTATTTTCCTTGCATGTGATTGGGTATTCTTTGCAAAGTAAAACTTTACCTCATTTACTAAGCTCTGGAGCAACTGCACTTGCAGAGTGCAGTTGCATTTTTCAAGGTGCACAGTCTATTGGCCCTTAGTAAATCAACCCCTTAGTGTCCATTAGAGGTAGGGTCCATGATTGGTAACTAATCCACCTGAAGTAGCACAGAGTCCATATAGTCCATGGAAGTAAGTCCAAGATTGGTAGTTAAAAAAAAATCTCAAGCTCCTAGTCCCTCAGGGAGCCCTGCGTGACCCCCCCTAGCTGGGGATGCCATCTGGCAGCATAATGGCCTACATCTTGTCAGTATTTCCAGCAGCTCTATCTTGGGGCACTGAAGGGCCAAATTTTATGTGGTTCTGTGCAAAATTAGCAGAAAAATCTAGCCAATTAATCCCTCAGATCCACCATACATCTACATTGTAACAGTTTTACAGAACAGACAGCAGACTTGACCCAGATTTCTGCAGAACATGAGTCAGCACAAAAAAAAAAAAAAAAACTCTTCTGTAGGCACTTGCCTACAAGTATTCCACATATGTGAGACTTTTTTTGCAGCCTATCTGCATAGAGGGGCCCAAAATCCAAGGAGCTTTCAAGGGGCATAATATAGGCATCTGAGTTTCTCACTACCCATCACATGTTTGGAGGCCCTGGAGAACCAGGGCAGTACAAACACCCGCAAGTCACCGCATTTTGGAATGCAAACACACCCAAAGTATTTTTAAGAAACACGGTTAGTCCTATTATCACTGAACAGAAAGTGCTGGAGGCTGAACAAAGGGTGAAGAAAAGAGTTCCTGTGGTTTCTGAAGTGCAGTTGTCCGCAGGGGATGGCTGGGACTGGTGTCTCGGAGGAATGTAGTCAGAGGGCTGTCCAGATGCTTCAGTTCAGGTGACAGGCAAGGGCATGGTCAACAAACAGACCAGGGTTAGTGTAGGCGGCAGGCAGAGGCAACACTGCACTGATGATGCAGTGATCAGTAACACATTACTGGCTGCACTGGCTTTCATGGCACTGTACTGATGTGGTGGCAATTAGGGACACTGTTGCTGGCTGAACTGGCTCACTGACACTGGTATGGCTAGTGGTCAGTAACACTGTTGCTGGCTGCATTGGTTTGGAAACAATAGCACTGATGTGCCAGCGCTCAGTAACATTGAAGCTGGCTGTACTGGTCTGGGGACACTAGCACTGGTGTGGCTAGTAATCAGGAACACTGTTACTGGCTTACACTGGCCTGGTGACATTGGGAACGATGTGGCTAGCAATCAGGAACACTATTGCTGGCTTCCACTGGTCTGAGGACACTGGGACTGGTGTAGTGACAATCAGCAATCAGGAAACATGTTGCTGGCTTACATAAATCTGGTGACACTGACTGGTGTGATGATGATCAGAAACACTGTTGCTGGCTTCACTGATCTGGCGACACTGGGACTGGTGTGGCAGGGATCAGGAACACTGTTGCTGGCTTCACTGATCTGGTGACACTGGCCCTGGTGTGGCGGCACTCAGGAACACTGTTGCTGCCTGCACTGATCTTGTGACACTGTGAATGGTGTGGCAGCATTCAGGAACACTGTAACTGGCTTACATTGGTCTGGTGACACTGAGACTGCTGTGGCAGCAATCAGCAACACTGTTGCTGGCTGCAAAGGTCTGGCAACACTGAGACTGTGGGGGCAGAGGGGCAATAAAAACTCTGCTCATCCACATGATTTTTAACCACCCCCAACCGCTAGTGTAAAACAAGGCCTTAGACTTTCTGGAGCAAGCTCATGCCAAAGTGAAGTTAGAAATCTTAAAGCGGAGCTCCAGCCCCCCCCAACCAAAAAATGAAAAGTCAGCAGCTACAAATACTGTAGCTGCTGACTTTTACCATTAGGGCACTTACCTGTCCAGGAATCCTACAGTGTCTTCTGATCCTTGAATCCGCTCTTGGGTGCTGGTGCCACCATCATAGGTAAGGGAAACCGCCTGTGAAACCTTGCAGCTTCACAGCCAGTTTCCTACTTTGCATGCATGAATAACGCTGCACTTTCTCAATGGCCTGGCTGCGACGAGGGTCAAATTTCCGGGTGAGTTCACCACAGTGAACTCAGCAGGAGGTGGGAGCGGGCACCTGTCAAAACCAGGTACCCGCTCCCCCCCCCCCCCCCCCACAAGGTGCCAAATGTGGCACCGGAGGGAGAGGGAGGAGGCAGACAAGCGGAACTTCCCTTTTTGGGTGGAGCTCCAATTTAATCTGTCAGAGACACAACAAACACTGAATCAACAGCCAGGCAAATGTCATTTTTAGAAGGAAAGGGCATCAGTTGCAGTCACCAACACAGTAACTAAAAACAATTTAAAATAATTAAGTAAAAAAAATATATTATTTGTTATAAGTTACATTCAAGCCTCTAAGATGTGCTTACCTTATAAAGTATAAGGTCCCATTCACGCCATGTCCAGTGACCTACATTTTTCTGCACTGGATAAACGCAGATCACCTCAAGGGCACATAGAAAACATTTTCTATGTGCCTTCTTCACACAATAATGCATAAAAATTCATATTACTAAACATGTTTTTGCAGTGCATTTTTATGTGCAGTATAATGTGACAGGACTCTGCTTTGCAACTCTGTATAAATACTGGTCTTCCTTGGCAGATTCCAGTTTTAATGAGATCTTAGCTCCTTGCATCATGTCTTCCTTTTGGTGTTGTGTCAAGTAATGAGTCATAGAGAAAATCCCTTTCAGAATAAAGTGTGATGTATTCCAGCAAACATGTTTGTTTTTTATGAAATTGGTAAAGTAACATTTTTTCCAATGAACCAACTTTATGTAAAATTTGTAGGATATTTTCATTCTGACCACCTTTTCCCCAAAATCAAGCACATACCATAATACAAGAAGATTAGGAAATACATTTGTTGCTGACAGAGAAACTCTTTAAGTACCCCTGCCTCTAAATACAGAGAGGCTATGGTATAATTCAAAGCTAAAGTTTAGCTACAAAAAAAAAAATAGATCCCTACAGTTTTGATCACCTCATCTGTAATGAAGTATGTCGCACAGGCAGCTGGATCCTGGAGAAATCTTCACTGCAGGGATGACCAGTCCCCTTCTTGGCTTTGAACTTAAAACTTTTCCCAGGGAAAGGAGGAAGGAGGGGGACACAAAGCTGTTAACCACCGCAGCACCAGAAGTTCAGAGACAGGAAGAGGACAGGCATCCCTGTAGTGAAGATTTCTCCAAGATCCAGCTGTCTGCACAACGTGGGACATACTTTAGTACAGGTAAGTGATGTGACTAAAACTGTACGGAATTTTGTTCCTTACTTGGACAGGATATCTGCAGTTTGCTACAGAGATGTCTTGTGGTCTGCTTGCAGAAGGATAAAGAAAATGATGGCAAATGATACTGCCTCACATTCACTTTAAAGCTCTATCTGAAATAGCTATTTTAATATTTCATTATTGTTGTTCCTGAAAAAAACTCATATTGGGCCACTGACATATTTAAAGTGGTTGTAAACCTCAGTAATGAAATCTGAATAAAGCATATATATATATGGAGTGTTAACATATCTCCAAAGCTCTAAGTGTTGTTTCTCTCTGGTGCTTCCTTCCTCTGTTATCAGCACAAGTCACTTCTGAGAAGTTTTCCTGACACATGAGATACATTTGTGATGGGGAAGGAGAGCTCAGCACACAGCTTGTCTATTCAGAAAACAGCCCTGCATTCTTCCTTGGGTCCTGTGCAGTGTATGGTGGTGGTGGTGGTGGTGGTGGGTGGGGTGCGTCCCTTTCCTACAATCAGCTCTCACACACTGTGAGTCTCACACACACACTGCAACTCTCCAAACCCTCCTCTCTGCTCCTCACAGATGAAGAAGGATTTTATCACATACCTGCACTTTTGAAGGGATGTAGAGGAGACTGCAGATAAACAAGTAAAACTTACGAAGGAGGATTTGTTTCATCTCTGTGTATCATCTGAAGCTATTCACTTCACTGGGTATATGAGGGGGTTTACAACCACTTTAAAGCTATACTGTAGGTGTGGCCATGTGCTGAATTTTATTAATATAATATTCCAATGCTTCCAATCACATACCTGAGCAATTCTCTATGTACATAGGGCATGGAACACTTCTTGTTTCTGGTTGTGCAGTTGAGTTTCCATCTGAACTCACCCATGGAAAAACAGTAAAACCTTTAAAAAAAAAAAGAAGAAAAGATATGTACATAGGTTTAGCAGCAAAAACAATAGTTTGGTACAACAATGAGTTATCAGAATCTAGGCTATATATTAAAGTACTACTTTTACTATAAGTAAAATTAACCCCTGATGTTTGTCTGTATTTTGCCATCTGTGTCTGATTGGGGGGATTTTCTTTCACTTCCTGTCCCATAAGCAACAACTGCAAGTGGGAGGAAATCCCTCCAAGTGAGGGAATCCGTGGTTGTCACCAGAACTAGTATCCCCATTGGAAGATATCCCTTCTATTACTGTTCTGGGGACACCCCAAAATTATGGATTTTTTTTTTTAACTTGAAAATAGTAAAGAGGACAAATAGAGAGGGTGATTCTCACTAATGGGGGCATAGACAGCAATAAAAACCTAATAAGTGCTTTAATCCATCTCCGTTGTATCAAAAACTGAAAAAAAAAAACCTAGTCCCGTCAACCCAAAATTCCTCTGCTTGCCTGAAGTGGCGGTGCAGCTATTACCAGTCACTCCTCTGCTAAGACAAGGGTTGGGGTTTAATAGAAAAAGGCTGTAGGGACATATTATCTAATATATAATATTATTTATTACTTTTTAAAAATGATATATAACCATTAACTTATACTGGGAAGTCTGTCTCTACTATGGAAGTCAAGTGCAGTCACAGAGGTCATACTCATATGAATGAAGATTTAGCCCTTAGGGCACTATTCCTCTCATTGATACAAGGCATTATTCCTGCTACTGGTACCAACAATGGGGCAATATTCCTTCTACTGACACCAACGATTAGGCAGAATTCCTTCTATTGACACTGACGGGGCACTATTTCTTCCACTGACACCAACGATGGAGCATTAATCCTTCCACTGACACCAATGATGGGGCACTATTCCTCCTCCCAACCACAAGCAATATGTAATTTTTTTTCTTTCACTGACCACCAAGCCTGAGGCATTTTCTACTTCTGAAAAGTCTGAAGGACAATAAACTGGCCCTTTGTTTAGAAAGTTTGGACATCCCTGCACTACTGTATGTAACTACTGTGCACAGCCACTACCTACAAGATTGTTAGCTCTAAGCAGCACATCTTAGGTTTGTGGATCAAACCTAGCTATGCTCTGAACATTAATCTTTAAAGGGTAAGGGCCCATTTATACCAGCCTGGTCAGTTGCAGAGTGTTAACTGCACATGCATTGGTTTATCTGTTAAAGTGGTTGTCCAAAGTCAGAAGGTTAACATAGTAACATAGTTGGTAAGGTTGAATAAAGACAACAGTTCATCCAGTTCAACCTGTGTAGGTGTGTGTGTGTAGAAAAGTCATTTCCTATATCCCCTTAAATTGTTTACGTTAAGATGTACATCACAGAGTCTTTTAAAACTATCCATACTTCCTGCCGACACCACCGATTGTGGAAGAGAGTTCCACATCCTTACCGCCCTGACAGTGAAAAACCCCCTACGCAGCTTTAGGGTAAATCGCTTCTCTTCCAGTCTCATCATGTGGCCCTGTGTCTTCTTACACTCCCTGGGACTGAAAAGTTTCATACTTATGCTGGGATCCCCATTGAGATATTTGTACATCGCAATCATATCTCCTCTCTTCTCCAAGGAGAATAAATGTAGCACTTGTAGTCGTCCTCCTCGTTCCTCCTCGTTCTCTGGACTTTCTCCAGTTCCAGCACCTCCCTTCTGAGGATTGGTGACCAGAACTGTACGGAATACTCCAGATGCGGCCGAACCAGAGTTTGATAAAGTGGTAGAATAATCGTTTTATCCCTGGAGTAAATTCCCTTTTTAATGCATGCTAAAATTCTGCTGGCTGGCAGTCTGTCTTCTACTAGAATCCCTAGATCCTTCTCCATCCTGGAAGCCCCTACAGTTTCTCCCCCTAAAGAGTAACTTGAGTTTATATTTTTACCCCCCAAGTGCATTACCTTACATTTACCAGTATTAAACTTAATTTACCATGTAGTAGCCCACTCCATTAATTTATTAAGGCCCTCTTGTAAAGTTTCTATATCCAGCTGTGTTGTTATAGCCTTGCATATTTTTGTGTCGTCAGCAAACACTGAGATCGAGCCATTTATCCCATCCTTTATATCATTTATAAATAAACAGAATTGGTCCCAGGACAGAGCCTTGGGGTACCCCACTAACCACTCTAGATTATTCTTAGTATACGTTATTTATCACAAATCTTTGGACATACCCCCGTAGCCAGTTTTCTATCCAGGTACATACCCTATGGTCCATGCCTACAGACCTCAGCTTGTATATTAAGCATTTGTGGGGGACTGTATCAAATGCTTTCAAAAATCCAGATACACCACATCCACCAGCCTACCTTTGTCCAGATGGCAGCTCACTTTCTCGTAGAATGTTAATAGGTTGGTTTGGCAAGACTGACCTTTCATAAACCTGTGCTGAATACTGTTAATTATACTGTTTTGATCAGCAAATTCTTGGATATGGTCCCTTATCATCCCCTCAAATAGACTGACAGGCCTATAGTTCCCAGGAACAGATCTCTGCCCTTTTTCAAATATTGGTACCACGTGGGCTTTCCGCCAATCAGATGGTACCAATCCTGTCAGTAAGCTGTCCATGAAGATTAGGAATAGGGGCCTGGATATAACCTGACTGAGTTCTTTAAGGACTCTCGGGTGTAAGCCATCTGGTCCCAGTGATTTATTCATGTTAAGCTTCTCTACTCGTTCCCAGATTCCGGCCTCTGTTAGCCACAAGGGTAGATCCTGTGGCATGTTGCTAACAATAATGTTGTGGTCGTTATACCCCTCCTTTCCCTGTGTGAAGACTGAGGAAAAGAAAGCATTTGGCACAGCTGCGTTCTTTTTGTTGTCTGTAGCCACCTTCCCTTCCTCATCCTTTATGGGGCCTAAGTGTTCCGTCCTTGCCATTTTATTATTAATATATTTAAAAAACTTTTTGGGATTATTTTTACTCTCTTCCGTTTTGTGTCTCTCATAGTCTTTTAGCCGCCCTGATTGCGTTCTTACACCTCACATTGCATTCCTTGTATTGTTTGAATGCTGACACTGACTTTTTAAAGGCCATTTTTCTGTCCTTCAAGACATTTTAGGTTTTGGTTCAGCAACCCAGGTTTAACCTTTGTTCTTCTATATTTATTACCCCTTGGAATGCACTCAGTGATACATTTACCTAATATATTCCTAAAGCATTCCAATTTTTCTTCTGTATTCATTTGGTCCCACTTAATATCCTGCAGCATTGAGTGCAGTTTAGAAAAGTTTGCTCTTTTGAAATTTTGTGTTCTAGTACTCCCCTTGTGCCCCCCTTTCCTATGATTTATACAGAATTTAATAATCTTGTGGTCGCTAGTTCTCAAGTTGTCCCATATTTTCACATCTGCAATCAGATCTGTATCATTTGTAATTTAAAAGATCTAATTTTATATCTTAATGCATTCTATTCTTTAAGATAAAAAACCTGTGTGCAGCAGCCCCCTTCAGTCCCCTAATACTTACCTGAGCCCCATCTCTCTCCAGCGATGTCCACAAGTGCGTCGGCCTTCCGGGACTCTCCTCCTGATTGTCTGAGACACAGCAGCAGCGCCATTGGCTCCCGCTGCTGTCAATCAAAGTCAGTTATCCAACCTGGAGAGAGGGGGTGGGGCCAAACCAGGACTCCGTGTCTAAATATACACAGGGAGCTGTGACTCGGCTCAGGTGCCCGCAGAGCAAGCTGCTTGCTGTGGGGGAACTCGACAGGAGGGAGGGGCCAAGAGAGCCAAAGATGGACCGGAGAAGAGGAGCATCTGGGCTGCTCTGTGTAAACATGTTTGTTGTTATTTTTTTTAGGAAAAAACGAGACTTTACAATCACTTTAAATTACTTTGCATTAGAGCAGCCTATTAGCTTGAATGGGATGCCTAATGAACCACATAATATCTTGCATGTAGCATTTATGTCAGCTCACTGCAGCACATGTTGCACTGAGCTGCAAGAAAGTGCACTGAGAAGGTGCTTTGGGGTGCCATTCAGATTGCATATGTGAACAGGCCCTAAAGGTTACAGCCTCTGTTTGGATCTAACTTTTTTAAGCCACCATGTTGAACTACAAATCTCTACATTTACTACATTGACAAAAACATGGAAGAGCAAGCATTTAAAAACAGCACTTGAAAAATTACTTTGAAGCAACCCTGTAATTAGGATAAAAAATTTGAGATCAAAGCAAACTGTAAAAGAAGATGCAGTATAAATAAATACCTGACTGGTGGGCAGCAATACCAGTCTTTGCTTTCTTGCTATCTGACACTTCCTGGCATGTCTGAAAGCATGTCTCACATTATGCTCTGTGCTTCCATTTAGCACCTGCAATGCTATTAGAGGATGTCTTAGCAGCCAGCGGGTGAAACCACAGTAGAGCCATAACAGTCAGCGGATAAAACCACAGTAGTGCCAAAGCAGTCAGCTGGTGAAACCACATCACATGGGGAAACGTGTTTTTCAACACACCAGGAAGTGTTGGATATCAGCAGTGCCCTTTACTATCAAAGAGAGCACTGGATTTTCCGCCTACCAGACAGGTATGTATTCAATGGGGTTGTTTTAATAAGGGCAAATAGACTGTACACTTTGCAAGGGCAGTTTCACTCATTTTCCCCAGAGATTAGTAAATATGGTATAGCCTCACATGTAAAGAATTCCGAATCAGGTTCAAGGAAAAATAGGATTTTTTACTTACCGTAAAATCCATTTCTCTGAGTTCATTGACAGACAAAGCCTTCTTTATTCAGAACGGTAGGGTTATATCATCTCCGCAGGAGTAGGACTAGGCTGAACAAAAAAGCAACACCTGGCTACGTCCATGGGCTATCCTCCATTAGTAATTAACCCCCTCCCTGCTCTAGGTATTCAGTTTAGTAGCAAGCAGTAATAGAAGTATAAAAAAACTCCATAGAGGGGTGGGTGCTGTGTCTGTCAATGAACTCAGAGAAACAGATTTTACAGTAAGTAAAAAATCCTATTTTCTCATTCGTTCATTGACGAAATATTCTGCCCACCGGGGAATACTGGCAACAGCCAGGGCCGCTACAGCCTATTTGACCTGCCCTGGCGAAGGGCATAAGCCATCGTGGTTGCCTTGTCCGACTAGAACCGTACTGGGTGCCCCCGAAGTCGATCCGTCCATGATCCAGACTTAGCCTGATCACTCGAAGTTCCAGGATATTACCTGGTAGTCCGGATTCCACCAGCGTACAATGACCCTGAGCAGAGCTCAGTCCCAGGACATCCTACTCGGACTGACGGGCATAGGTGATCACCCTGTTTAATACAAGGGGAGAAAGGATTTATCCCGCCGAAGAAACGGAGAGCGAGCCACCAGACCAGGGAACCCTGGTTTCCTAACTCAGCCGAATCTGATTGTCCCGAGACCTCAGGCATTTGTCTCATGCCAGGATCTCCCCGAAGGGAGCTTGTATAGAACTGCGCAAATGGAATCATTTCAAAAAGGTAGAACCTGTCAGACCCAACACCCACACGCAGGTCCGCAGAGGGTCTACCTGCCGCACAGAAAAATAAAAAAGCGCGGCATGCAACTTCTGGAGTTTGTCCAAGAGAAGAAAACACGCTGGCCAGAGCTGAAACTCGGGCTTAGATAATCCGACGTTCTGGAAGAGCCCAAGCAGACTGAAATCATTCAAGGTCTTTGTAGAAACTACATTGCCCCACGGAGTAGCCGAGGAATGGCAGAAGAAGATTGTCCAGGCAGCCAGGACCACAAACCCCCACAGATGCAACCACGCCCGATCCGGGACCAACACCTCCCGAATACCCGAGGAGTGGTGGTCAGACTATGCAAAACGGAGGAATTGCTGCAGTCGGGCACATGATGGAATGCGTAAACAAGCATTTGTGATGTCGATAGAAACCAGAAGGTTCCCATGATGAAGGGGTGCTACTGCCGTGTTAACGGACTCCATCCTGACCTTATGTTCGCACACGCGGCAGGTCAGGGCCTTAAACTGTTCCCGACATAGGAACTGTGACAAACAAACTCTGCAGCAACAGAGCTTGCACATCCCCCCTCCGCGGAGAACAGCAAGCGGTCCAGCAGTAGATGCCCATTGGAAGTATTAACATCCAGGGTAGCCCCCAAAATACCTGTCTAAGCACCACTGAGGAGACCTTAGAAGCTCAGCAACCAGGGGAACTACGGCCATGAGGCGTAGCTGACATACTGCAGTGCCTATACCATAGGTCCGGCAATGCAGCAAAGGCGCAGGGATATTTCCAAATGGGTACCTCACAGCAAGTTTTTTTTTTTTTGTTTTTTTTTAAGAAACCCAAATGCACTCTAGACCCTTACAGTCTTCAAGGACAATATTGTCAAGATAAGAGGGAAAAGGGAGCGCTTTCGCCGCGCAAGACGGCTTATGAGGTATCGTCTCTCCGCCGCAGCCACCGCTGCATCCCCCATCTTGAAAGGTTCCTGCACAGATGTAATAAGTGCGATAACCAGCTCTTTTTCGTGCCCTACTGCAGTCATCCCTACTCCCTGACAAGATAGGGAATGTGGTCACCACCGCGCAAGGTGAGCCACGTCCTCAGAGACAGATAGGAGACAGAGGAAGGGGGGCAGGGGTGCCATATACTAGGCTATATGCTTAAGCGCTACCCCAAAAAACACAGGGGGAGGGGGCCACCAACAAGAACCCCCCCGCCCGAGGTCCTCATATGGGATGTCGACCGAGGCCCCTCACAGGGGGCACAGACCAAGGCCCCTTTACAGGGGGCACAAAACAGAGCTCCCAACAGGGGGTGCACACCCGGGGCCCCTCACAAGGGGCAAATACCGGGGCCTCTTACAGGGGGCGCTTACCGGGGGCCCCTCACAGGGGGCAAAAACCAGGGCCCCTCACAGGGGGCGCAAACCAGGGCCCCTCACAGGAGCGCAAACCAGGGCCCCTCACAGGGGGCAAATACCAGGACCCCTCACAGGGGGCAAATACCGGGGGGCCCTTACAGGGGGAAAATACCGGGGGCCCTCACCGGGGGCAAACACGGGGGGCCCTCACCGGGGGCAAACACCGGGGGCCCTCACCGAGGGCAAACACCGGGGCCCCTCGCAGGGGGCAAATACGGGGGTCCTCACCGGGGGCAAACACCGGGGCCCCTCACAGGGGCACATATCGGGGCCCCTCACAGGGGGCACATACGGGGCCCCCTCACAGGGGGCACATATCGGGCCCTCTCACAGGGGGCATATACCGGGGTCCTTACAGGGGCACCGATCCAGGAGGCGACAGAAGCCGCGGCCGAATAGGTACAAAAATGCGGCCCAGCAGGCCGCAAAAGCCGCAGGCTAAATTTTGGCCGCCCACCGCAAGCAGGTTTACCTACCTAGATGCCCCCCCCAGTAACAACCCGAAGGTGGAAAAGGGGAACGATGTCCCAAAGCCCCTAGGCCAGGAGCCTGGGCCTCACCCGGGATAGGGGGGGAGGAAGGGGGGAGGGAGGAAAACCCCGATGGGACCAACCGCCCCAGGGAATACCCGCGCCCCACAAGACTCCGAGAAAGGAGGGGACCCCATACTTGCCTCTCCAGCAAAAAGCGCGAATAACGCTCCCAGACAGATTCTCCTCGCCACCGTGGGAGGCTGTCGGCCATGAGGAACGCTGCGACACAGGCCGAGACCTTGTCGTATGCGACCTTGCGAGACGTTTAACTCGCAGGGCCAGCCCCTGTCCAGTGGGGCTATGTCGCGGCCGACCTAGCACGTAGCTGTGGTCTGCGTGCGCTCGCTGGCCAGCCTGGGGTGACCACTGGATCCAACCCGTCGCCCAGCCCGGCAGTTGATTGTAGATCTCACCGGAAAAAATCCAGGAAAAAAAAACAAACAACAAAAAAATTCCCATGATTAGAGATCCCAGCAGGGACTCAATACCTAGAGCAGGGAGGGGGTTATATACTGACCGAGGACAGCCCATGGGCGTAGCCAGGGGTTATTTATTTTGTTCTGCCTAGTCCTACTCCTGCGAGATGATATAACCCTACTGTTCTGAATAAAGAAGGCAGTGTCTGTGAATGAACGAATGAGAAAAAAGCATTTCTACTTGCACATGATTGGATGATGGAAGTCAGCAGGGCTTCACCGCATTCACTATGCTCTGGGGAAAATGAGTGTAACTGCACTTGCATAGTGCACAGCCTGTTTGCCTTTAGTAAATCAACCCATTGTCTTCTTTTACAAGGTGCTTCAGTCTCAAATTTCTCTACCCTAGCTATTGAGCCCCTTCTAGGTAAGCACAGCAATAATAACTTAAGTCACGTGTGTGAATGAATGAATGAATGAATGAATGAATGAATGATTTGTAAAGCGCTGCAATTGAATCGCCTCAAGGCGCTAGATGTATTCTCTGTAGCGAGCTTCTAGAAAAGGAAGGTCTTTAGTTTTTTCCTGAAGGCCTGGTGGTTTTCTTCCATGCGGATGTTGGTTGGGAGAGCATTCCATAGTCGAGGTCCTTGGACTGCAAATCTACGTTCTCCCTTTGCTTTGTAGCGGTATTTGGGAATGAGGAGGAGGTTTTGGTTAGCTGATCGAAGACTGCGATTCGGTGTGTAGTGTTTTATTTTTTCCCGGAGATATTGCGGAGCGTTTCCTTGTATGCATTTATGGGTGAGGCAGAGGGTCTTGAATATGATCCGATTCTTCACAGTTAGCCAATGTAGGCTTTTTAGGGATGGGGAGATGGATTCCCAGGGCTTTTTTCCTGTTAACAGTCTTGCCGCCGTATTTTGAATGAGTTGCAAGCGCGCAAGCTGATATTGGGGTAGACCTACGTAGAGGGAATTTGCGTAGTCGAGTCGGGAATTGATGATCGTTCCCACAACTGCCGCTTTGTCCTCTTCTGGGATGAAGGGGATGAGTCTGCGAAGCAGGCGGAGGAGGTGGTGGGATCCGCTCACCACCGATCCTATTTGTGCATCCATTGTCATTCCTGAGTCAAAGATAACTCCGAGACTCTTGACTTTGGTGCTGGGGGAGATGGTCTGTCCGAGGATGGAGGGTGGTGTCCACGGAGTCTTAATTTTGGAATTTTTGTTGGCTTGCAGAAGAAGAAGTTCTGTTTTTGATTCGTTGAGTTTGAGGGAGCTAGTGGTCATCCAGTCATTGATTAAAGTGAGGCATTTCTGTAGTTGCTGATGATGATCTTTTTGTCCGTTAATGCGAAGGTAGAGTTGGGTGTCGTCTGCGTATGAGTGGAAGCAGAGGTCCGTTTTCCTGATGATATTGAGAAGCGGGCGGATGTAGATGTTAAATAGCACTGATGACAAGGGTGAGCCCTGAGGGACTCCACAGGAGACTGCCCGAGATTCCGAGGTGAATGTTCCCAGTTTCACTGTCTGAGAGCGATTCTCTAAGAAGGATGTAAACCATTTTAGGGCAGAATCTGTGGCTCCTGCAACTTCTGAGAGGCGGACAAGTAAAGTATTGTGGTCCACTGTATCGAATGCTGCGCTGAGGTCTAACAGTACCAGGAGACTCGGTTCACCGTCATCTGCTGCTTCGAGGGCGTCGTCCCATATTTTGAGAAGTGCTGTTTCTGTGCCATGGCCTGGGCGGAAGCCTGATTGCAGAGGGTCCAGGAGGTGGTGTGTCTCCAGGTGGTGTTGTAGCTGCTGTACTACTGCTTTCTCTATAATCTTGGAGATGGTGTTGAGGCTTGTTATTGGTCTGCGGCAGTTAGGGTCTTTAGGGTCGAGATTAGGTTTCTTTAGCAGGGGTTTGACGATGCCTTGCTTGAGGGAGGTTGGCACAGTCCCTTCTTTGAATGATTGATTTATGAGATGAGTTAGGGTGGGGGCCAGGATGTCGGAACATTCTTTGAACAATTTGGTGGGGATGATGTCGTTTGGTGATGTGCTGTCGCGAAGGCTTCCGATGATGTTTTTAGTCGTGTCCGTAGTGATTGGGGACAGAAAGAACTTCGGTGGTTGAGTGATGTTCGTGTCGATATCCTCTTTTTGCATTGGTTGGGTGAGGTTGGTTGTTATTTTCTGATGAATTGCTTTCCGAATGTTGTCGATTTTGTCGATGAAGAAATCTGATAACTCATTGCAGAATTCTTGAGTATCGTTTGCAGGGGGCTCTAGGCAGGTCGGGTTCATTGATTGAGCAACTATTTTGAAAAGTTCCCGTGGGCGGTTTAAGGCGGATGAGATGGTGTCTGCGAAATGTTCTTTTTTGGCTTTGAAGATTGCCTTGTGGTATTTCACCGTGAGTGCTTTGTAGTTAGCATGGTTTTCCTTGGTGGGATTTCTTCTCCAAGTTCTCTCAGCTCTTCTGCGTTCTTGCTTGAGTAGGGTGAGAGTGCCATTAAACCAACACGAGTTTTTTGTGCGGACGGGTGTTCTGCGTTTTGGCGCCACGGAGTCTGCTGTTTGTAGTAAAACTTTGTTTAGGGAGTTGAGTGTTTGTTCCGTTGAGAGGTTTGGGTTTAGCAGAAGAATTTTGCTCGACAATGTAGTTTTGAAGAGTTCAGAGTGTAGTTTCTTCTGAGATCTATTCCAGTGTGTTGCTGTTGCCCGTTTCTGTTTTCGGAGGATGGTGTTAGTGGTGATTTTAAATTTGATAGCATGGTGGTCCGTCCATGGTAGTGGAGTGTTGTCAAATACATCGATGTCCATATTCTGTTTGAAGATGAGATCTAAAGTATGTCCTGAACCGTGCGTAGGAGCATTTATCAGTTGTTGCAGGCCAAGTTCTTCCAGGCGGTTGCAATAGGGTCTTGGGCAGAGTTTGCCCACAGATTGAAATCCCCAAGTACCAGAAGGTTTTTGGTTTTCAAGGTGTGCATTGAGAAGAATTCAGTGAGCGGCGTGAGGATATTGGTCTTTGGTCCTGGTGGTCTGTAGCATAGTAGTATGTGAATGGTGTCTTGAGGTGTTGTTTTAAGATGCAGTGAGAGTGTTTCCATGAAAGGTACTGAGTTCTGTAAGTTTGGTTTGGTGAACCCCAGGTGCGATTTGAAAATCACTGCTAGACCTCCTCCTTTTTTTCCTATTCTATGCTCAGATAGGATACTGTAGTTCTTGGGCACCAATTCAGTTAGGATGGTGTTGCAGTCGGAAGTTAGCCAGCTTTCTGTAATGAAGAGGCAGTCTATGTTGTTTTCGATGATGAAATCGCGGATTTCCAGCCTGTGCTTGACTGCAGATCTGGTGTTGATCAGGGCGCATGCTAGTTGTTGTGGTTGGATCGGTGTCTCCCTGCCTTTGATGGTTGATTGTGGGTTGGTCCTTAGTAATTGTTCTTTTTGTAGTCTTTTTTGCGTGGTGGTCGGTAAAGTTGCGGCCGTGTTTCTTAGCCTGTGGAGGGTGTCTGCTGTGTACTTGAAGTTGCACATGATGCGGAAGGCGGCGTTGCTAGAAGGAAAGGTGTTGACGAAGGCACTGGTGCGGCGATGATACCCTTGCAGGGGGATGGAGGGATCGGATGGCTGATCACTGCTCTGGAGTGGTGAGAGTGACGGCTGGGTGTTGGAGCGGAGGTACTGGAGGGAGGTGAGGCTGCCTACCTCCCTCTCGTTGATCCAGAGGAAGGCAAAAAAAACCCCTGGCTGCGTTGGCCAATGGTGCAGTCGAGGAAAAAATTCCTTCCTGACCCCCCGAGGGGCGATCGGACAAGGGCCCCTGGATCAACTACTCGAGTGCCCCCGGTGGCTTACCTGTGCTGATGGTCCCGAAGATGAAGGAGGGGGGCTGGCGTTACTTACAGTAGGTGGTGCGGTGGCTGCGTCTCGGGCGATTTGAGGTAGACTAGCCTCCGGTGAATCTCTAGTGCCCCTGCAGTGAGGTCCAGTAGCAGGAGGGGTGATTCCCGGTGCAGAGGGGCACGGGGCTCTGTTGGACAACAGTGAGGGGGTTGTGGTGGCAAGCTGACTGGGGCTAGGCTGCAGCCGTGGTCTGTCCCACCGACTCTAGCGGCTAGAACGTGGTGATTGAGGCCGCGGCTGCGGTGGAGGCCACAGAGGGGGGGTCTGGCTGAATGGATGGACCAGGGGGTGGTGGGTCCAATCGGGCGGTGATGTGGCTGGGGGCTGATGGCCTCAGGAGGGGGTCCTCGGATGCCGCACCGTTGGCACTGGGTGTACCAATATGGCCGCCGGCTGGGCCCAAGCCGTGGCTGGCCGGCAGAGGGAGTACCAAGATGGCCGCCGGCTAGGCCCGAGCCGCGGGTTATCCTGATGTTGTTGCCCACACCGTCCGGTGGTGGTGGGCGGGTAGACCGGTGGAGATGGTCAGCAGGAAGAGGGGTGCGGACCCGCCGGAGCGGCTGGTCGGTAGAGGGGGGACGGTAAGTGCTGTAGCCAGCCGACCAGGAGCCGCGGAGAGTCCCGAGCGGCCGGCCGGCTGGCTGGGCGGCGTCCGGATGGGTAGAGGGGGGACCGGCGGAATACTGCAGGAGGAGAAGTGGAGAGCTGCAGGCTAGCCTGCCGAGGCCAGCCGGAGCCGCTGAGTGTCCTGAGCGGCCGACCGGCTGGCTGAAGGTGGCGCCGGAGGGTCGGAGGGGAGAGGGACTGGTGTGATGCAGGGGGGGCTGGGCCGGAGCCGCGGAGTGTCCTGAGCGGCCGGCCGACTGAGAACGGCGTCTGGAGTAGGTCTGTGACGGTAAGGGGATAGGATGTAGGGGGTGTGGGAAGAAGGGAAGGGATGTAGGATAGAAGGGAGGGGGGGGATAGAGCCGAGGAAGGGTGGCCAGCGGCCGAAGCTCTTCACGGAGCTGCTAGACAGAGGTCTGCTCTACAGAGTGTCAGCACTCAGACTGACAAATGCTCTGACAAAGGCATGGTCTTGGCCATCGTGACCATGTTGAAAATACAGGTTTCTCAAAATGATTTACTGGCTACAAATATAACATAACTCTGTCTTGGGTAAATTAGGGGCAGATTTGGATGTTTAACAAATCTTAAAAAACAAATTCTTTTTGCTCAAGTTTTTTTTGTTACATTTTTTAGTGAATTTTCAACAGAATTCACAATGCCCAGTTATTTGCTAATCGACAGCCAATGTGAATGAGGCCTTAGAAGCAGAGAGCTGAACAGGTAAAGCTGCCAATACCCTTATTACAAGTGATTTTGTACATGCAAAATTTGCAAAATGAAATAGAATCATAAAAAAAGCTCAAAAAACTTGCTTGTTCTTAAAGGAAAATTCCACTCAAAAGTGGAACCTCTGCTTAACTGACTCCCCCCCCCCCCCTCCAGTGCCACATTTGGCACCTTTCAGGGGGGAGGGGGGGACCAGGTACCTGTTTTTGACGGATACCTGTCAGCACTTCCGGGAGACGGCCCCAAGGCGCCGTCCCTTGGAAGTTCGGCCCCCTCCTCTTTCTTCCACCGCTGGGCCGGTTAAAAAAAGGGCAGCGGGCTTCGCGCATGGGCAGTAGGTAACCAGCTGTGAAGCCAAAAGGCTCCACTGCCCAGATCCCTTACTACGAATGGTGGCGGCAGCACTGGAGAGCCGATCCAAAAATCAGCTGGGATGCCGACATCACGGGAACCCTGGACAGGTAAGTGTCCTACATAGTTACATAGTTAGTCAGGTTGAAAAAAGACACAAGTCCATCCAGTTCAACCTTAAAAACAATAAATAAATAGAATAAAAAATATCGTAAAATCCAATATACCCAATTTTATACCCTCAGTTGATCCAGAGGAAGGCAAAAAACCCCAGCAGAGCATGCTCCAATTTGCTACAGCAGGGGAAAAAATTCCTTCCTAATCCCCCAAGAGGCAATCGGATTTTCCCTGGATCAACTTTACCTATAAATGTTAGTACCCAGTTATATTATGTACATTTAGGAAACTATCCAGGCCTTTCTTAAAGCAATCTACTGAGCTGGCCAGAACCCCCTCTGGCGGGAGTCTATTCCACATTTTCACAGCTCTTACTGTGAAGAAACCTTTGTGTATTTGGAGATGAAATCTATTTTCCTCTAGACGTAAAGAGTGCCCCCGTGTCCTCTGGGTTGACCGTAAAGAGAATAACTCAACACCAAGTTCACTATATGGACCACTTATATATTTGAACATGTTGATCATATCCCCCTTATTCTCCTCTTCTCAAAAGTGAATAAATTCAGTTCCTCTAATCTTTCCTCATAGCTGAGCTCCTCCATGCCTCTTATCAGTTTGGTTACCCTTCTCTGCACTTTCTCCAGTTCCCCAATATCCTTTTTGAGAACTGGTGCCCAAAACTGAACTGCATATTCCAGATGAGGTCTTACTAATGATTTGAACAGCCGCAAAATTATATCTCACTCTCTGGAGTCCATACCTCTCTTAATACAAGAAAGGACTTTGCTCGCTTTGAAAACCGCAGCTTGGCATTGCATGCTATTATTGGGCTTATGATCTACCAAAACCCCCAGATCCTTCTCCAACACGGATTCCCCCAGTTGTACTCCCCCTAGCATGTATGATGCATGCATGTTCTTAGCCCCCAAGTGCATAACTTTACATTTCTCAACATTAAACCTCATCTGCCACATAGTCGCCCAATTAGACAGTGCATTGAGGTCGGCTTGTAAATTGGAGACATCCTGTAAGGACATTATTCCACTGCATAGCTTGGTGTCATCTGCAAAGACAGAAATGTTACTTTTGATCCCAGACCAAATATCATTTATAAAGATATTAAGTAAGGGTCCCAGCACTGAGCCTTGGGGTACACCACTGATAACCTTAGACCATTCAGAGTAAGAATCATTAACCACTACTCTCTGAATTCTGTCTTTTAGCCAGTATTCTATCCATTTACATACTGATATTTCCAAGCCTGTAGACTTTACCTTACACATGTGGGGAACTGTGTCAAACGCTTTTGCAAAATCCAAGTGGTCCTAATATTACAGTATTTGTAGCTGCTGACTTTTAATTTTTTCGTGGGCGCCCGGAACTCTTCTTTAATTCTGCTTATGCCTAATTCACAATGAGAAAATTGGATGAAAAATACAGCTTTGGAAGCGGTCGTACCATAATCTGATCGTTAGTACACAGCTTTGAGAGCCGATCATAACAGCTCATGCTAAATTATCCAAGGAACCAGCATGAAAATTTTTCTTGTTACGATACCAGAACGAACTATTTAAATTTAATCAGTACAGTATTCATCTGAAAAAAAATCAGGAGACCAAGACTGCGCTTGTTCGGATATGAAAGAATACATACAATACAATACATTACATCCCTTCCGAAGTTGTATTCTGGTGTACGAGAATTTTCGTAACTTTAGTAATGTCTTCATTTTCGATATGAGATTAGCATACAGAAAAATTTTAAGAAAAGTTTGCAATTCTGGTCTGGAGACTTGCCTACGCTATTGCTAAATTTATGCAGGGGGCTGTCTGCTTATGGCAGTTTGAGATCTCCATTGATTACATGACTGCAGTGTGGAATTGAACTTTTATAACGTCTGCCACAGAAGACATTATTTAAACAGATGTCAAGCAGATATCTTTCTTGTTTGCCAATGTTTCATCAGATTAGGCGACCTGTCAGATTTTGTAACGGAAGTGACGTTCCGTCACCGCCATCTTGCTACACCTTGCACTCGTCCACAGTAAGGATACAGTGAGAAGGTGGCAAGTGGACATCTTGTTACATCCACCGGAGTCTTGCATTTCACACTTATTTTTAACAGTAAAATCAGCTTATATAGTGAAATACAGTATTTTGAAATCTGTTTTGATGTTGCTTTTTCAAAGCAGTGGTGTTCTGTCAGATTAACAAACCTGTGAGATCAGCAGGCTTGCCACTGCTTTTAAAATTCAACATCTAAACAGTCAGACAGATTTTTAAATACTGTATTTCACTATATAAGCTGGGTTTACTGTTAAAATTAAGTGTGAAATGCATGACTCAGGCAGGTGTCACAAGATGTCTGCATGCAGGGCCACTGATAGAAATCATGGGGCCCTGTACAGCCTACCTGACGGGGCCCCCTTCAGCCCCACCCCTGGCCCCGCCCCTGGTCCCACCCCTGGCCCCTCCCCAGACCCCCACCTTAAAATAACATTTATGTCATTTTTTTCCCCACAAATTGAGCTTTCTTTTGGTGGAAATTGGTTACCTCTGCGGTTTTTACTTTTTGCACTTTAAACAAAAAAAGAAAAACAATTTTGAATAAAAAAACAATATTTTTCACTTTCTGCTATAAAACATATGCAATAAAAAATGTAATTAAAACTAATTTCTTCATCAATTTAGGCCAAAATGTATTCGGTGACATATTTTTGGCAAAAAAAATCCCACAAAGCGTATATTGATTGGTTTGTCCCATTGACAGTGGGACATGCCAATGCCATAATGTGCTGCAGACAGTGCCATCCATGCCAATTCCATAACAGCAGAGACAAGAGTGCCACCTATGCTGCCAATGCCATAATGCATGTGTTTGCCTACAGAGACAGTGGCACCCATGCTGCCAACGCTGTTATGGCATTGGCAGCATGGGTGGCACTGTCTCTGCAGGCAGCAAATGCATTATGGCATTGGCAGCATGGGTGGCACTGTCACTGCAGGCAGCACATGCGTTATGGCATTGGCAGCATGGGTGGCACTGTCTCTACAGGCAGCACATGCGTTATGGCCCATAATGCATGTGCTGCCTGCAGAGACAGTGGCACCCATGCTGCCAATGCCATAATGTGTAGATGCTGCAGACAGATACAGTGTGTAATCAATCATCATCATCATATAGTAAATCTCTTGCATTACCCCCAAGCAAGCACACACCTGTGTTAGCCCCACCAGCTGCCCACTTCCTCTCTGATCCTGCTGCTGCCTGGAGTCGCAATTTCAACTGTCAGCTCAGCTGAGTTGCTTCCTCTGCCGCCATTCAACTTACTGCTTCTTCTCAAGTCTCAGGCCGAGTGGGGAACAGAGCAGAGCGCCATGAGCAGAGGGAGATAAATCACTCTGCCAGGGAAGGCCATATGCAGGCCGGGACTTGAGCCAGCACTGATATGCGGAGCGGCTGCGGAAGTTACATGCGCCCGAATTACAAGAAATAGTCCCTCCCACACACCCACAAGAACATCTATTCAGAGGGTACCGGGCGGTGCTTGTTGGAGAATTTTTTTTATTTATTTTTTTATTATTACTCATTGATTGCTTGGGCCCCCCTACTGGCCGGGCCCGATACAACAGGGCCAGTTGTACTGTCTTATCAGCGGCTCTGTTCGCATGCCGCCTTCTCACTGAATCCTTACTGTGGACAAGTGCAGGGTGTAGCAAGATGGTGGCGACGGAACGTCACTTCCATTACAAAATCTGACAGGTCGCCTAATCTGACGAAACACCATCACATTGCAGACACAGACAGGCAAAAATGTAAAAAAATTGTCCCAGTAGTATGTCTCTTAAGATACATGCTTGGAGAGCTCGAGGATTGTTCACTGCTCCAAATGATCTCCTTTTTCTTTGTTTTACTAAAACGTTTAATAAAAACGATTGAGACTGAAAAAAATTGTCCCAGTACATACCGTAAGTGGTAAAATGTTGTTGCTTTCAGATGGCAAAGTTACTACAAGTGACCCTTCTACGTTAACATTTTGTAGCTTCCACGGTTATGAAGATATTCAATTAATTCTTTCTTGTCAAAGTACGTGGGAACAAAATTACCTACATGGAAGCCAAAACAGAGTGACTCATAGATCTGTGTTCCCATCAGATCACGTGAGTTTCTATTTTTGTGGCTGTGCAAGGTAGTGGGTTTGGCAGCTGCTCTGTGCATCAGTTTCTAAAAGTATCCTCTGTGATTACGCTAAGATCTTTTCTGTGATACACATAGGAAAGGGGATCTGTCACTATAACTTCTGTATAACTCATATAAGGCTAATACTACACAGGGAATGTGTAATGTGCTCAGTAGCATTTGATTACTTTTTAGACTAATTCCTTTTTTTGCTGCATATTAAAATCACCCTATTTCAAATAAATTTAGTTGATAGCTTGGTAATCTCATGTCACAGTCATTTAAAAATCCCCAGCATAGTTTATCAGGACTGCAGTCTGCCCAAGCAGAAGGAATGTGGGACCGCTAAGAATTGTTACTCAAACATTTTTTTAGGGCTTGTGTGTGTTAAGGTTCAAGTACAGTGCCAGGGAATGCTAGGAATGAACAATGACTGTCCTCTTTTAATGCCCATGTCTATAGACCATAATACTAGACTTTCTTGCTGTGAATGTGCATTTTTAATGCTCCCCAATCTCAAGTCTAAATGAGACCTTAAAAATGTTCCCATCTTGTATTTTGACTATATAATATTCTACATTATTTCAGCGTCGATGGCAATAGAAACATTTTGCTTGGGTTGATGTATTTTAAAGTGGAAGTCCATGCAAAATCTAAAATCTCTGCATCTATAGACACCACAGAGTTAATGCCGCGTACACACGAGCGGACTTTTCAGCATCAAAGGTCCGACAGTCTTTCCGACAGACTTTTGAACGACCGGACTTGCCCACACGAATGGACTAAAGTCGTTCGAAATTAAGTTGGTTTGAACGTGATGACCTACGAAGCGACTAGAATAAGGAGGTTGATAGCCAGTAGCCAATAGCTGCCCTAGCGTCCATTTTTGTCCGTCGGACTAGCATACAGACGAACTGATTTTTCGACCAGACTCAAGTCCATCGGAAAGATTTGAAACATGTTCCACATCTAAAGTCCATCTGATTTTCGACAGCAAAAGTCCGCTGAAGGTCCGATGAAGCCAGTTGCGTGTACATGGCATAACACTAATCTCTCTATCCCTGTAAAGAAAAGATTACCACCTTAATCAGCCACAGAACTCGTGTAATTTGGTTTTAAAGTGATGGTGGCAACCCTAGTATACATACCTTTTTGGAAACCGATCTGACCCACTCTGACCCAATCTCCAGCGCCCGAAGCTCTGCAAGACACGTAGGACAATGGCTGTAAAATGAATATGAAGTGACGTCACTGTTGTCCTCCGTCTATTCTGCACCCGCCTCTACAGAGAAGCCGCAGCTGACAGCTCAGCGTGGGATCCAGTCAGAGCGGTTCAGATCGGCTTCCAAAAAGGTATGTTTACTAGGGTTGCCACCTCATCCCTTTAAAACCAAACACATAATAATTACATGGGTTCTGTGGCTGATTAAGATGGTAATTAAACTCACTTGGTGCCTTATCTGCATTAAATTAGCCTCAGAACCTGTGTAATTCATATGTGTTCGGGTTTAAAGGGATGAGGTGGCAACCCTAATGTATACTCGTTTTTTCTTTACAGGGATAGAGAGGTTAGTGTTAGATCTCTGGCGTCTATAGATGAAGGGATTTTAGATTTTGCATGGACTTCCATGCACAGTGCTGGATCAAGATCGGGCTCAGGTAAGTATGAGGGGGGGAGGCTGCAGAGAATGCATTAAGGTAAAAAACGTTCAACCTTTGGACCCATTTTAAATTTAGATCACTCAGATGTAATTCTTAGTAAGTCGTGGAGACTGGAGGGATGGATGGTGCAGGGCGTGGATGTGGATGCTTCGTGGAGACTGGAGGGATGGATGGTGCAGGATGGGGATGCGTCGTGGAGACTGGAGAGATGGATGGTGCAGGGCGTGGATGGGGATGCGTCGTGGAGACTGGAGGGATGGATGGTGCAGGGCATGGATGGGGATGCGTCGTGGAGACTGGAGGGATGGATGGTGCAGGAAGTGGATGGGGCTGCATCATGGAGACTGGAGAGATGGACGGTGCAGGGCGTGGATGGGGATGCATCGTGAAGACTGGAGGGATGGATGGTGCAGGATGTGGATGGAGACGCGTTGTGGAGACTAGAGGGATGGATGGTGCAGGGCATGGATGGGGATGCGTCATAGAGACTAGAGGGATGGATGGTGCAGGACGTGGATGGTGCAGGGCGTGGATGGGGATGCATTGTGGAGACTGGAGGGATGGATGGTGCAGGGCGTGGATGGAGATGCGTCGTGGAGACTGGAGGGATGGATGGTGCAGGACATGGATGGTGCAGGTCGTGGATGGGGATGCATCGTGGAGACTGGAGGGATGGTGTAGGGCATGGATGGGGGCGCGACGTGGAGACTGGAGGGATGGATGGTGCTGGGTGGGGATGAAGACGATGTACACACAGCACCCAATATTGACATTTTTGCAGATTTATTAAAAAAGAAAAACTGAAATATCACATGGTCCTAAGTATTCAGACCCTTTGCTCAGTATTTAGTAGAAGCACCCTTTTAATCTAATACAGCCATGAGTCTTTTTGGGAAAGATGCAACAAGTTTTTCACACCTGGATTTGGGGATCCTCTGCCATTCCTCCTTGCAGATCCTCTCCAGTTCTGTCAGGTTGGATGGTAAACCTTGGTGGACAGCCATTTTTAGGTCTCTCCAGAGATGCTCAATTGGGTTTAAGTCAGGGCTCTGGCTGGGTCATTCAAGAACAGTCACAGAGTTGTGAAGCCACTCCTTCGTTATTTTAGCTGTGTGCTTAGGGTCATTGTCTTGTTGGAAGGTAAACCTTCAGCCTAGTCTGAGGTCCTGAGCACTCTGGAGAAGGTTTTCGTCCAGGATATCCCTGTATTTGGCTGCATTAATCTTTCCCTCGATTGCAAAGAATCGTCCTGTCCCTGCAGCTGAAAAACACCCCCACAGCATGATGCTGCCACCACCATGCTTCACTGTTGGGACTGTATTGGACAGGTGATGAGCAGTGCCTGGTTTTCTTCACACATACCACTTAGAATTAAGGCCAAAAAGTTCTATCTTGGTCTCATCAGACCAAAGAATCCTATTTCTCACCATGTTGGAGTCCTTCTGGCGTTTTTTTTAGCAAACTCCATGCAGACTTTTATGTGTCTTGCACTGAGGAGAGGCTTCCGTGGGGCCACTCTGCCATAAAGCCCTGACTGGTGGAGGGCTGCAGTGATGGTTGACTTTCTATAACTTTCTCCCATCTCCCGACTGCATCTCTGGATCTCAGCCATAGTGATCTTTGGGTTCTTCTTTACTTCTCTCACCAAGGCTCCTCTCCCCCCGATAGCTCAGTTTGGCCGGACAGCCAGCTCTAGGAAGGGTTCTGGTCATCCCAAACGTCTTCCATTTAAGGATTATGGAGGCCACTGTGCTCTTAGGAACCTTAAGTGCTGCAGAAATTTTTTTATAACCTTGGCCAGATCTGTGCCTTGCCACAATTCTGTCTTTGAGCTCTTCAGGCTGTTCCTTTGACCTCATGATTCTCATTTGCTCTGACATGCACTGTGAGCTGTAAGGTCTTATATAGACAGGGGTGTGGCTTTCCTAATTAAGTCCAATCAGTATAATCAAACAGAGCTGGACGCAAATGAAGGTGTAGAACCATCTCAAGGATGATCAGAAGAAATGGACAGCACCTGAGTTAAATATATGTGTGTGACAGCAAAGGGTCTGAATACTTAGGACCATGTGATATTTCAGTTTTTCTTTTTTAATAAATCAGTAAAAATGTCAACAATTCTGTGTTTTTCTGCCAATGTGGGGTGCTGTGTGTACATTAATGAGGAAAAAAAATGAACTTAAATGATTTTAGCAAATGGCTGCAATATAACAAAGAGTGAAAAATTTAAGGCGGTCTGAATACTTTCCGTCCCCACTGTATATACCGTGATTCTGTACTTGCCAAATATGCTGCAGAAATCTCTCTCCACTGAGTCTGGCTGCAGCAGTTTTAATTGTGGGCAGCTGAAGCTGCTGCCTGTTCACTTCCTGGAGTTACACAGACACACAGAGGCACACCTCCAGCTCTGCAGCTCTCATTGGCCCTCTTATGACTCATCGCCCCTCCCTTCCTGGCAAACTCTCACAAGAGTGAGAGAGAGAGAGCTGTGCATGATGTCATAAGCATAGGCTTTTTTCCAGACAAGAAACAGGAAGTGGGCTGTATAAGGTATTTACTGGTAGAAAAAAAAATGTTTTACTATCCAAAGTTAAAACAACAAGGGCAGAGGATATAATTGAAAAATATGAAAAAATGACTGAAGGCTCGCTTTAAGTGGTTGAACTGACCTCATTTACAGACAGAAGTTCAGATGTCACAATCTCTGACTTTGTCAATCAGAGGAAGCTTTATACTCACAGAATACAAAGCTGCCTATGAAAGGCTGAGCACCACTCAGATTGACTCAGATTGCAACAAAGCACTGTATACTGTATGATGCTGAAGATACATGCAGCTTATGCAGCGCTTAGAGACACTGCAGCAGTTAGTGAAGGAAATAGTTTGTTTAAACCAGCTTGGTCCAAACAAACAATTTAAAGTGACTGGAAACATGGAAATCAGCTTTAAATGCAGCATGAGTGATAATAATACTACACTGGTTTGAAGTGCAGTCTAAGGGATTGGTTTATGGTTATGAGTATGGCCTAGCGTTTCCTGAAAGGTACCTCTTAAATTAAGCAAAGGAGCAAAGATGTCTGAGTAGCAGGTAAAGGACAGTCTTTAGTCCTGACTATTCAGCTGGCTAAATGAGGGGGTCCAATATCCGATAGCACACATAGAGATAGTCAACAAGACCTGTAGGCAGTAATGTAGTTATAAGGTAGCTGGTTAGGTAGTTCCTAAGGGCTCAGTCTCTAGTGGTGGTATCAAGTAACGATCATAAGTCCCCCTCACAAGACCCAGCAACACAGCAGCAGTGGTCCCTCTAACTAGGCATCCGCACGCTCTGAGTTGCCTCTGGCTACTCTGATAGGCAGCACAGCAAAGTCTGTATCCCGACAACGGCTCTGTATCTCCACATTCTCTCTTGCTTCCCCACACTGCAACGGTTACCAGTGGCTCAGCTTCTGTCTCTCTCAGGATGACATCCCACAGCATGCCCTCTCATTGAGGTTGCCTGTCCTGTACTGAACTTTTTTTGTAGAATTTGCCTGGGCAACATTTTCCCTCTCTCTCCTCCTCTGTAGCAAAGATTGGTGGGGACTAAAGTTCATGCCCCACTACTTTCAAAGGGCAGCGCTGTCTGGAGACTACATGTCCCATCATCCTCCTCTTCTCTGTGCTTATTGGTTCCTCCACAGTTTGCCAGGAGGGATGGGAAGAGAGACATCGATCTTCAATGAGAGCTGCTCAGTCTCCTTCCACAGCGGCAGGGAAAAAGTGTGTGGTGTGACCAAAGATCTCCTTTAAAAAAAAATATGTCAATGCAAATTCCTTCAGGTTTTGTGGGATACAATATAAATCAATATAAATTTAATTAGGTATACAATCAGATTATGTGTTGAGATTTGTTCAAAAACAGTTTGCATTGTATATCACTATAGCATAAAAAAAAATGTATGGTTTTAGAACAGATTTAAAACTAAAATTAAAAAGAACCTTGATATAGACTGCAGGAACCTAGATGTAACTACATAGACCTGCAACAGCCCCCCATTCCCTCTCGTCATTGTCGAATCCCATGCAATTCCATCAGGAAATGCTTTAGCACCCTCCAACACATTGCTATTGACCAGTGCAGAAGCCCACTAGTGGTGGCCCAACAGGAATATGGGGTTAGCAGCAAGCTCTAACACTACTTGGAATTGTCAAAGCTTTGCCCATCAAAACCATCTGGAATTAAGCCAGAATGCTTATACTTTCCTCCTGCTACAACCAATTTTATTTAACAACAGATTCTCCAAGTCCCAGTAACATACTACATCAGTGCCTGCATACATTTTGGCTATTCTGTCCTGCAATGTCTGTGTTAGTATTACTATAGTAAATACGTATGACAGTATGGACTGCACAGCTGAGTGATTTCAGCAGGGACAGATGCATCATAATCATATCAGATTATCTCATCCCATGCTGTCATAGTACCCAAACTTCAGCAGGAATAACACCCAATGCAAGAAATAATTACACATACGACAATCTCTACACACCCTTATGTTTTCCAATGACATATTTGATAAGCTGCCCATTAGATCTGTAGGCTCACCCTCGGACGTCATGTCTCCCATACGAAAGAAGCCTGTACACTCATATTTGAGCAAAAACTATCGTAAAAGAAAGACAATTTCCAAGTGCTAATAGCTATACAGTGGAAATAATAGCAGCTGCAGTTTATCAATGAGCACAACCTCTCACCAGGTTATAAAAGCCAAAACATACATAAAAAGGTGACAGCACTTGCCAAACAAAAAGCATAACATGTAAATTGCATATCTAATATAGTGGCATATATATATATATACATACACTGTATATATATATATATATATATATATATATATATATATATATATATATATATATATATAAATGTTTTAGTAATGGCAATCTATAGATACCTATAGATAATAGCAGCTTTTTTTTTTTACTTTGCATACCTTATTTTTCTTTTCCTTTCCTATTCTTCTCATGGTGACAATTTTCACTAAGGGCAGCCTAATCCATCTCCCTTTACTTCCAAATAAAAAATTAAACATAAAAAATTAAATATTTTATTTTTTCATTGTTTTATGTTATGAGTATTTATTTAAGTTATTTGTACAATGATATGTATGGACCATGTAGCATCTGATTATAATAATTTACAAATTAACTTATTACAAACTATAACTTACCATCTGATATTCCTTTATCTTTATTTCTTTCAATATGTGTATACATGTGTAGTATATACGCATGTATACAGGGCTTTTTTTCCTTGGAGAATAGGTGCAGGAACTCAATCACGCCCTCCACCAAGAATCCCCTCCCCACACGTCGTACCAAATGGTGGGAGTGACTAAATTGCATTAACAGTGGGAGGGTCTTAAAAGGGCAATGTTATATACCAGGAGTGTGTTACATATAGAGTACAGAGTTCAGGAGTGCACTGCGTACAGAGTCCAGAGTTCAGGAGTATGCTGTGTACAGAGTGCAGGGCTCTGGAGTGGACTACATACAGAGTGCAGGGTTCAGGAGTGTGCTATGTACGGAGTGCAGGGTTCTGGAGTGGACTGCATACAGAGTGCAGGGTTCAGGAGTGTGCTATGTACAGAGTGCAGGGCTCTGGAGTGGACTGCGTACAGAGTGCAGGGTTCAGAAGTGTGCTATGTACAGAGTGCAGGGTTCAGGAGTGTGCTATGTACAGAGTGCAGGGTTCTGGAGTGGACTCCATACAGAGTGCAGGGTTCAGGAGTGTGCTATGTACAGAGTGCAGGGTTCTGGAGTGGACTCCATACAGAGTGCAGGGTTCAGGAGTGTGCTATGTACAGAGTGCAGGGTTCTGGAGTGGACTACGTACAGAGTGCAGGGTTCAGGAGTGTGCTATGTACAGAGTGCAGGGTTCTGGAGTGGACTGCGTACAGAGTGCAGGGTTCAGGAGTGTGCTATGTACAGAGTGCAGGGTTCTGGAGTGGACTGCGTACAGAGTGCAGGGTTCAGGTGTGTGCTATGTACAGAGTGCAGGGTTCTGGAGTGGACTGCGTACAGAGTGCAGGGTTCAGGAGTGTGCTATGTAAAGAGTGCAGGGTTCTGGAGTGGACTGCGTACAGAGTGCAGGGTTCAGGAGTGTGCTATGTACAGAGTGCAGGGTTCTGGAGTGGACTGCGTACAGAGTGCGGGGTTCAGGAGTGTGCTATGTACAGAGTGCAGGGTTCTGGAGTGGACTGCGTACAGAGTGCAGGGTTCAGAAGTGTGCTATGTGCAGAGTGCAGGGTTCTGAAGTGGACTGCGTACAGAGTGCAGGGTTCGGAAGTGCATATCTCAACGGCCACTTTACAACCAAAAATGACACTCCTGTTTCTCCCACATCACCCCACCCCCCCCCCCCCCCCCCAGTACATAGCTTACCCCTCCAAACCTAATGCAGAGCTCTCCCCTCCAAAGCCAGGATGGAGCTCTCCTCCCCAAACCCATTACAGAGCTCTTCTCCCACCCAAAAATCCCCCACCTTTAGAGTACCAGAAAGAGAACTGATGCTGCAGAAAAGCAATAACTTACCTCAGGAGAAGAGAGGAGAGTGTAGGTTGTGGGCAGGGCACAGACTTCAGGAGGAGCTGCTGTTGCCAGACTAGTGCGGCTATGTACATCCCCTGCACCCTCCATCTGCTATCACAGGGAGGTGCAGGGCAGGGAGGGTTCTGTGGCGGCACCAGGAGAGGAGTGCTGTCATGTGTAAACAACTGGGCTTCTCTGTTTACAAGTGAAAGTAGTGAACAGCAAGCACAGCGCCATTGCTAAAGGTGATGAAACTCTGTTCCGCCATATTCCAACTGAAAAAAAGCCATGCATGTATGCACGTATATATGTATATATTTATGTTTCTCATGACCTTTTATGTTGTTGGTATATCAATCGCATCTTCCTTTTTTAATGTATTGTATTATGTAGTCCTGATAAAGGGTGAGTTTTTTCTAGCCCCCGAAACACGGCTGTTTTTTAGTGCAAACCAATAAATGAATTTGAACCCTTTTATCATTTGGTCTAGTGACCTTTCTATTAGCTTATGTTTTTT
Organism: Lithobates clamitans; assembly: GCA_037952925.1. Classification (NCBI taxonomy): domain Eukaryota; kingdom Metazoa; phylum Chordata; class Amphibia; order Anura; family Ranidae; genus Lithobates; species Lithobates clamitans. The sequence continues at coordinate 375,813 of JBBGZY010000787.1, read as the reverse complement.
TCTGCATATCAGCTGGGCTTTAAATGGGCTAAGTGTAGTTTGGCACATGCTGACTGGTCTGCTTTGCCTTCAGCTTCACAAATCTTGAATAAAGAAAGGCTGTCTACCATAGCATATAAACAAGGCCAAGGATAAATCCAAGAAAAAATTCCAAGCTTACTTACCGACCAGCCCACGGACAACCGAATCAACCGTATGCGTTAAAAACAGTTCACATAAAAATTCACTTAAAAATAGTTTCTTTATGTTTCATAATTCAGTCCAGAACAGAGGAACAGACATTTTGCAAAATAATCATCATGTCAGCGCACCCCAGGGGACAAAAGTTCCCCTGCAGCAAGTCTGATCAGTTCAACGCAAGTGCACTGCAACACAGGTGCAGCAGTAAAGAACAAAGGGCGATGATTAAAATAAATCGTACTGCAGCATACCAACGCACATAACATGTGTTACCTTTGTATTGTGGTGAAGGGTTCATTACTGCAGCACACTGGTATGAATGGGCACTTAGATCATTGGAAATATCTTATTTATATAATGTGAAAATCCAGAAAATGGCCATACAGCATCTATTTTATTCAAGGAGGACTATGACATCTAAAACTTCATTAGATAAACATCCAGTATCATTGGAACATTAAAGATTTGATGAATGAAAGCACAGACGAGGGAGGGGACACACCCACTATCCAAACATGCAAACCTACTTTAACATGACTCTCCATGCCCATTGCCAAATCTTACCATCTGCACCAAATAAAAGTCACATGAATGTGACTTTTATAAATTCTGCACCCAGTGACTACAGAAAGTGTTGAGCGTTATTTAAGAAAACATCAAAAATGTGATTAGATTATGTGTTGCCGGTGATGCAATATGTTTTGAAAAGAAATTTGTGAAGTGATGGCAGTTAAATCAGTGGTGAGGTATTTGTCACGTAGCAGACCTGTAATTTCAAATTTGATTTCAATCCATACTGTATATCACTTACTATAATCAACATTTTCCTCTACAAGGGCCTGTAAATAAAAACCTCCATTGGACCTGCTTGAAATCTAACCGTGTAGTGTATGCGCTGAAGACATATTACTCTGCTGTATGACTGATGCCAGTACATACACCCAAATAAGTTTTCAGCTCACTTTACTTATTTTTCACACTCTTACCAATAAAGATTTTCGTGAGTATCTGGCAGTGTTGCAAGATTATAAACCAACGCCTAATTCCTAGGGGTCTGCAAATGTCTAACATAATAGCCCAGGATTTATGTAGAGCAGAACAATGATTTATGTTATAAATACTAGTGTACAGGTTTAGATGTCTTGTAAATTTCAAAATGCAAAAAAAACCAAAAGTTTTATTTGGGTGTTGGTTATTTAGCTGGATACCAACAGAATTAGGGTGCTTATTTGATGCAAATCTTCATTTTTTGTAAAGATCTGCAATTGTTTTGTGTGCATTTCCAACCGTTTTTCACTGTTATAAGCAACCATTAATTTTCTGAATCAAATAGTCATGAATCAAAGACATGCATTGTTTACAATTGTCATGTGATATGCTGTGACTGGTCACCGCGATCACATGGCACTGGCAGCAGGCCAGTACACTGATCAGTCATCGGCTTTGTCCAGTGGACACAGCCGGTGAAAGATCGTGCCGCAGCACGGCCCGTGGGGGTGTCATACGACGTCCACCTGAAATGACAAATGTCCCGCCCAGCCGTCATTTGACAATAGGCTGGGAGGGAAGTGGTTAAAGGAGTTGTAAAGGCAGAAGGTTTTTTATCTTAATGCATTCTATGTATTAAGAGAAAAAAAACTTCTGTGTGCGGCAGCCTCCCCAAGCACCACAAGTGTCTTAGCCGCCAGGGACACTCCTCCTGATTGGCTGAGACACAGCATTGCTTCCTGCAGGCTGTCAATAAAAGTCAGTTAGCCAATCAGGGGAGAGAGGGGAGGGGCCAGGTCGGGGCTCTGTGTCTAAATGGATACACGGAGCTGTGACTCGGCTCGGGTGCCCCCACAGCAAGCTCCTTGTTGTGGGGGCACTCGATGGGAGGGAGGGGCCAGGAGCAGCGAAGAGGGACCCGAGAACTGGAGGATCCAGGGTGCTCTTTGCAAAACCAACTGCACAGAGGAGGTAAGTATAACATGTTTGTTATTATTTTTAAACTAGACTGTACAATCACTGTGTATGGTTGGGCAAACCTGTTCAATACATCTTTGAATACAGGCGCATTTTCCTATTTTCTGTCTGTTTAAAAACTCTGCAAATACAGTAAAATACCTGCTGACCTGCCAGTAATCCAATGTGCTACCAATTTCCTCTACTGAACTTATGACACAGGGCTTCTGTTGCAATGAAATTCCAAGCAGCATTGCCAGCCCTGCCAAAGCTCTTCTCAGCTGGAATGAAGAAGACCTTTCCCTCTCCTTATCTGCATAACGGAGTTTATGTACAAAAAAAAACAATATTGGTTAAACCTACAAGTGCTTTTTTACCACTACTATTCCTTTATACTGGCTTTTGGTATTTACAAATGCAGCAATTTAGAAATCAGATTAAAAGTTTAGCACTGGAAAACACTTTTTGATAGATAAAAAGTGCATTTTATATACATCTCTATAGATCACACCAAAATGAGGCACAAATGAGGATGAGTGAGGGAAAGAGGGACTTTGCTCCAAATCAGGGACAGTCCCTCGAAATCAGGGACAGTTGGGAGCTATGTGTTAACCACTATTATGACCTATATTTTAAATGACCCACCTCCTCCAACAACTCCCCCAGCATCTTATACTTGCCAATCTTTACTGCTCTGGGAGCCACACAGCTACCATTGCAGATGTCCCCTGGGTAGGTTTGACATATTTCAGAATCTCTAGTAATTCCTATAGAGGCAGGCTACTTTCCATCACAAAAGAGGATGCAATAGAAATGCATGGAGATTTTTTTGCACATGCAGAGTAGAGGCCCAGCCTGAAGACTTCTGCAGCAGGGAATTATGGATTCCCTCATAAAATAAACATTCTTCTAGCCTTATCTCCACCTGAAACAATATGCTTTGTGGGATATGCTGAAAGTATATATTTGTGAATGCTTGAATTCCACAATGTCCTCCCTCAAAAGGAGACACTTACAGCCCAACTCCAGGACACTTAAAAATTATTGCTGACTTCCGGTTCCGGCGCCGCATGAGGAGGAGGTAGGAACCCTCAGCTCCCGCACCACTCTCCGTATATACGGCTATAAAGCCCAGCAAACGCCTCGGGGAGACCCCCCTCCCTACACAGGAGAACAGAGGAGACGCATATGGATCGCTTTGTAGAGCGATCATATGCTTGAGCGGCATCCTCCTCACTGACACAGACAGGAGGGACAGAGACAGGCGCAGCTAAAATGGCGGCCGTGATTTCTTCAGCGGAACAGCTTCAGCCGCCTCCACTGCCTGCACAGCATCCTCACTGCACCCCTCAGCCCCAATAACGGTAGCCACCGACCCTGCCTCTCTAGAAAGCTTTCCCCAGGCAGTTGTAGCACTGCTGGGACCTACACTGGCTGCCACAGTGGACACAGCAGTGAACAGAGGGCTGGAGCTGCTCCATGTAGAAGTGCAGGCACAAGCACAGAGGATTACACTCACAGAGGAACGGATCTCCTCTCTGGAAGATGAAGCTGCTGCTACATCTGCTGCAGTAGAACGTATGAGCATTACACACAGAGAGATTTGGGACAAACTCGATGATCTCGAAAATCGTTCGAGACGAAACAATTTAAGGATAATAGGACTCCCTGAATCAATCACTACCTAACATCTAACAAACATATGTGCAAAGATCATCCCCGAACAACTGGGCCTCTGCATACCATGCATAGTGGAAAGAGTGCACCGCATTGGACAATACTCGGAAACCCGTATCAAACCCCGACATGTCATTGTCAAATATCTGAACTATGCAGATAAGAATGCCATTATGCAAAAGTTTCGCCGCTCCCGCTCACTAACGGTGGATGGCGCAAAATTGCTATTGTTCGCGGATTACTCTGTTGAGGTCATGAATAAACGCAAGGCATTTTCTCCAATATGCTCCATCTTGTACAACAATCAGCTCAAATTCTCCTTGGCCTACCCGGCAACCCCCCGCGTTCAAACACATGATGGGGAACAACTCACCTTCACCACGCCTGATGAAGCGGAAAAATTTGTCTCTACTCTGGGCACGGAAATGGAACATATCAACTCTACAGAGGATTACGCTACAACATCGATGACCCATCCATCCTCATCCGCTAAGCCCCAACGTAGTCCAACCAAACCCCCATACAAACGCCTTCGTGCTACGCAGAAGGAGGATCGTTCAGGACACCGCTGATGACCTACAAGGACCAGATGTTGTTACACCTATCTGGGAGACGGGTAGTTTTACTCCCCCCACATGCTCCCTTTCCCCTTTCCTTGTGCTTTTTTTACAACTTCTATACCTTATGTGCCTAAGTGAACCGCCGAAGTTAGTATTATAACATGCTCCTATGCTTAGGCACAGTTATGTTTGCTCAATGTTTACCAGGTTAACCATAAGATATATGGCCTTGTAAAATTCACACTGTTTACGAGTTTAGTTGTTTGACCACCACAGAGGCTTCAGTTACAGATCCGCTCCTCTAATTCCCCCTATTTCTAGTTTTAATTCATAAGATATAGTCATTTATTGACGCCTCCCTCTCAGGTGAGGAGTCGATACCCTCCATTTAAAACTTCAGTCCTTATGACTTGCAATCTATTCACATCTCCTCCCCCATGCTATTCCACCCCCCTCCCTCTGGCTTAACACCTGCAGCCAAGAGTGGAATGGGAGTTTGATGGGAGCCATGAAAAGTAGTCGAACCTCATGTGGAAAAAAGTGAAGCTTATAATATGTGTTAAAGATTTTTCCTATTTAATTTATGCCAAGCTGTTTTTTTTTCTCCATAACTATGTTTATTTATCAAATGTATTCCCCTGTTCAATACTTATAACCTCAGGAAACTATGGTGATCTCCAGATTGCAGATGCATTGTCTGATTGGGGGCCTTATTACACACTTTCAGCCCAATACACCTCTCAACATCGGACATGGCCTCTTCAAACGGTGAGAATCACTTAAAGTTTACTTCATGGATTGTCAAGGGACTCCGCTCTCCATGTAAGCGGATGGCTATCCTTAGACATCTGAAGCGTCTTTGGACAGATGTGGCCCTACTTCAGGAAACACACCTGTCTGCAGATGATCTAACCCGCTTACGTAAATTATGGGTGGGTACGGTGTATGGATTGCCTGCACTTGGCCTCAAAGCAGGTGTGGCTATCTTAATACATAAGAATTTAAAACACACATTAAGGGACGTTAGGATTGACTCGACAGGCCGCAAAATGACCCTACACATGACTTTAGACAACAAACAAGTAGCTATTACTAACATCTATGCTCCTAACTCGCCAGACATCTCATTTTTCCAAGACATGGTGCAATGGATACTCTCTGCTCCTGAAACACTACACTTAGTAGGCGGGGATTTCAATTCGGTCATGTCCACAATAGCAGACCGTACAAAAGACTTAACACACCGAACACATAACTCCACATCGCAAACACCCGACTCTACTCTCCTGGCACAAGCCGTTACATCCATGCAATATGTGGATACTTGGCGTCTGAACCACCCGACTGATAGGGAGTATACTTTTTTCTCACCCCCACACAACTCCTTTTAATGCATCGATTACTTCTTTGCCTCCCCTGCACTAATCAACACCTTATGCGAATCAGAGATTTTAGATGCTAGGATATCAGACCATAGCCCCATCTCTATACACATCTCTATACACATGTCACAGGCCACACCTTCATCTCCCTTGCCCATATGGCGCTTTCCATCCTACTTGATGGACAACCAAGATTTTCGCCACACACTAAACACAGCGTGGAATGACTATGTCTCCACTAATGGAGCCCATATCACTGAGCCCAATCTCTTTTGGGAAGCTGGCAAAGCCTTCTTAAGAGGGACGATCATTTCCTATACCACACAATTTAAAAAACACACTAAACAGCAATACAGACAAGCCAGTGAAGCTCTACGTACAGCCCATGAATGCTTAACTTTAAATCGTACACTTGATAATATCCGAGCCTGGAGACAAGCTAAGTGCACGTTTGATCTTTGGGCGGAACAACAGGAGGCGGTTAAATTGGCATACTCTAAATTACATTTCCACAGATATGGCAACAAAGCGGGCAAGCTATTGGCTAAACTGTGTGCAGGAGCGAGATGACCCACTCGCATCTCTACTTTGAGAAATGCGGATGGATCCCTAACTACATCTCCTGATGAAATCAGCAATATTATCACAAAATACTACACAGACTTATATGCCACTGACCAAACTGATCTAGCCACTACTGAAGCTCTCCTGTCCAAAGTACGTTTACCCAGACTTCAAACTGCACAACTAGAGGCACTCAATGCGCCTATCACAACCGACGATATCCAACGAACGATCAAAAATATGTCATCTAATAAAGCCCCAGGTCCTGACGGATACACGGCTTATAAAATGACCAACGATTTTCTCCCCGACACCCTAAAGCATGTATACACAGCCATGTGGGATGGGGGACCGTATCTTCCTACAGGGACGCAAGCCCACATCAAGCTGATATCTAAAAAGGGAAAGGACCCCCAACTGCCAGGTTCATACCGCCCAATATCCCTAATAAATGTAGATGTCAAAATCCTCTCTAAAATCGTTGCGTCACGCTTAGCACATATTCTCCCCTCATTGCTACACCCAGCCCAATCGGGATTTGTCTCGGGTCGATCAGCCACTTTAAATATACGAAAAGTGCTAATGGCATTACACTACGCTACAACACACCCTGATCAAGATGTCGCTATTATATCACTAGATGCCGAAAAAGCTTTCAACAACGTTAGTTTGTCCTGGCTGTTTCGAGTTTTACAACAGTTCGGCTTCACAGGTCCTATCTTAAGCTTTCTTCAACAAATGTATGCATCTCCGACAGCACGACTTGTCACTCCTGACTTCGTGTCTGACTCGATCCCTTTGACTAAGGGAACGAGACAGGGCTGCCCACTTCCCCCCTTACTTTTTAACTTAGCCATAGAACCACTATCCAGAATACTCAACTTCCAAGATGGAGTAAGCGGGATCGAAATAGGAGACCAAGTTCTCAGATCCGCTATATTTGCTGACGACATACTGTTGTTCTCCACTAACCCACTTTCGGACTTTGACAGACTACGAGAACTTTTTGCGCCTTTTCGACTGAGCTCGGGCTTTCGAATAAACTTTGACAAAAGCGAAATCTTACCACTACACCCACGATTATCAATTAAGTGGAAACATCTATCACCATTCGCTTTGGCAACTCGAAATATCACTTATCTAGGCATACACATAGGACGTGAACCCTCTTCTCTCTATGTACTTAACTACCCACATTTAATATCTAAGATTGTGCAGGAGTTGGAAGCTTGGGCGGCCCTCCCCCTCTCGCTCTTTGGGAGATGTCACTTATTCAAAATGGTGTCGTTTGCACGTTTGCTTTACCCAATGCAGACCATACCTTTATTATTAAAACACTCAGATGTACAGAAAATCCATAAAGCATTAACAACTTTTATTTGGTCTCGCAAAAAAACACGTATTGCGCTACAGAAATTATGCCTCCCGAAGTCCGAGGGTGGGGCGGGTCTGCCCAATTTACGTTTTTATAATCTCTCGTGTCTGCTTAGGCAGGGTTTGAATTGGCTGAATGTAAAGTCCAAATATTGCAATACTCTCCTTGAAGGTGCAATGACCTCACCTTACGCATTGTCAGCTGTCCTGACAATTATTGGGACTCCCTTCAAATATTTTGAGACATTTACCCATTCAAGGAAACCCTATGTTTCTCCCATCCACGATGCACAAAGCATTTGACCAATGGGGATCCAACGGCCTCACGAAAGTAGCCTCCATATACCAAGGCACATCGGGGGACTTCAAACCTTTCCGATCACTAGCAAACGAATTTTCCTTACCATCAGCACACATCTTCTTCTACTATCAATTGATCGCTTATTTGAAATCCTGCTATGGGCCCAGATCTGATCCCTTCCAGAAATCTTTCATAGACACGGTTCTACAGCAAAATGACTACTCCATCACCAATTTATTTTCATACCTCATCCAACATCAATCAGCGAAATACCACCTCAAACCATTTCATAAATGGTCTGTCATCCTAGGAGACAATGAACTGTCAGTAAAAATACTTGAAGGATACAGCCATCACCACTTTTTGGAACTCTGTCTTGGCAAAATCAGTAAAGCACAAATCCCAAAGGATCAACTATTATGTCTCTTTGGATACACGCCCCAAACATCCCCCCCAACAACCAGAGGACCTATGAATATTCCCCAATGGGCACATCTACTCCTTCTAGTGGCCCGCAGAACGATAATGAAACACTGGATTTCAACGACTCCACCTGCCCTACCCGAAGTGAAAAAAGCTATGATGTCACTTTTCTACATGGAACGGCTCGACACCATTACACTGAACTTTTGGTCTACTTCGCGCTTCTTCATGAGATGGTGCAAATATATAGAAGCCACGTTAAACCAGACAGCTTTACAGGACGTCATGAGCCCATTCCTATACACAGACTGGTACCTGAAAAGAGATATCTCAAACTCTCTGGGCAACCTTAAAATTAAAATACCTACTCAAACTGAACCCCCCACCTTCCAACCACCATAACTCTACACAAGGTCATTACAGCTCCTTGACTTCCATGTCTCCCGTATATCTAACACTGGTAACTCTCACCACTTACATTGTTACTGTTAGAACATAATGCATCCTTATAGGACATTGTTGTATACACCTTGCTTCCACTCCTGAGGTTATAAAGCTATAAGCACCCATCGTACTGTGTGTACGCGGCATTAGACTGCTGGAGCATGGGCAAGAAGACGCTACGGAGACTGGTCTAGCAGAGTGGAGGATCGGGTAAGTAGATCTTCTTTTCTATGCCTCCTAGACCTTAACAAGCAAGTAAGTCTTGCTGTGTCTGTGCAGCCCCAATGCAAAGAATCATTTTTAAAGGAGAAGTAGGGCCAAAGCTTTTGACCCTACTTCTCCAGGGGATCACAGGAGTGAGGCTCGTTCTACACTCCTGTGACCCGTGTTCAGCCAACAGTGGGCTAAAATCAGCCGTCGGCTGGCTCCGGCTGCTGTCAGTTAAATTCTGTGCCAAGGGAGCAGGTGGCAGGGCCGAGCTGCCTGTGTCTATAGACACAGACAGGGTGGCTTGGTAGCAAACCCTCACAAGTGGCCCCATAGAAAGCAGCTTTCTATGGGGGCACCTGCCGAAGAGGAGGAACCAAGAGCAGCAACGGGGGGTCCCAAGAAGAGGAGGATTTGGGCTACCCTATGCTAACCATTACAAGGAGCAGGTAAGTATAACGTGTTTGTTATTTAAAATTAATAAATAGATAAATAAAAGCTTTACAATCACTTTAAGGCCTCTTTCACACAATCAGACCGATTGGATCTGCCTGTCCGTTTTTCAGACAGGCACAGTGAGCAGAGACGGACCTGTCATCCGTCTGCTCAGCGGAGATCAATGGAGCGATTCCCGCTGAGCAAGCGAAGCCCGTCAAAACTGATCCGCCCCGTGTGAAATGGGCCTAAGACCCCATACACACTATTAGATTTTCTTCAGATTTACCAAAACCATGCAGTGCAAGGGCCTGCCTGACAAAGAATTGAAATTCTTAAGATTTGACCTCATATTATATGGTTTTGGTAAACCTGAAGACAAAAATCTGCAGAAACTCTAATAGTGTGTATGGGGTCTTAGACTTAACATATTAAACTACTGGAACTAAAAAAAATCTAAGTGTACCTTAGGGAGTCAGACAAGACATTGGATAATGTGCAAAGATTACATTCTCCACTTTTAAAAGAAAAGACAAAACACGGCCCGTTCTTCATGAAAGATTTATTTCACACAAGGAACCAATCTTGCAAACTACTTACCTCAGTTTACCCAGCTCCAGTATTGTCATGAAGCACAGAACAAATGAAGGTTTCAATCGTAATTAGACACAGACCACTGATAGAAAGCTAGAAAGCTGACCTACAGGGAACAGTTTTTTTCTTTTTTTATAGACTACCATATATAACCCTTTAACCACTTGACATCCGCGCTATAGCCGAATGACGGCTACAGCGCGGACCTGAATTCCCGGGAGGCCGTCATATGACGGCCTCCCCTGTGCACGTGCCCTGCGCGTGCCCTGTAGGGCGCGCGTGGAGCTCGCTTTGATCACCGAGTCACTGAGACTCGGGTGATCACTGATCCAAGTAAGCGGCCGGTCCCGGCCCCTTACCATGTGATCAGCTGTCAGCCAATGACAGCTGATCACATGATCAAAACAAAAGCTCTGTTTCCTACACCATACAGACGTGCTTGGAGGAAGCTAAGACAGGCAGACCTATGTGGGCTTACACTTAACCAGGGAACCTGCATACCCTCTTGGACCTTGGCCCACTCTAATCTGAGGTTTATTTAAATATCTCCTTGGGGCTCAATATTGGGATCTGTGGCCTGATTCCACTCACCTCCATTTTTCTAGCGGGATATTACCCCCCACCCTCCATACTCCATCAAGCAGGCTGTTCTTTAAGCCCTCATAGGGGGAAAAGGGGAGGACTGTGTCTGTTCCTCTTAATGGGGGATGTCCTTTGTGAAGCAACCTCAGCCCACCCTGGCTCTCACTCCTGTGGTCTACTTGGTCTCCTCTCTATCTTCTTGAACCTTGGTTCTGTGATTCCTGTGTGGCCGTGACGGACGGCAATTTGTTTGATTCGCACTGGATGCTGGAAATGTCCTTGGGAATGTTTACATGATTTTCAAGGTATGAAACACCCACTCTGACCAATTATCGTTACCCCTGAAGAAGAGGTCAACCCTTTTGCATACCTCGAAACGTTGGGTTTCTATGATCATTGGGTCTTTATTTACCTGTATCATTGCAAATGGTCATTTTCTTATATAATTGTTTCTTCCCATTTACATGCATCCATTTTATTGTACATACGGTTAGGTCATGTGTAATGATTTTTAAATGTTAAACCAATAAACTACAATACTTTTATACAGAAACTTAAATTTTCTACTATTCTCTACTTTATCAGAGGTGACCCCTCTAAAAAAGTCCCGTTAGAGGAATTGCACTCCGATAGGGGGTGCTCGTGTTTGGCAAGAAATTGGGATGGGGGCCCACCTCTAGAAATATACAGTGCCTACTGGGATGACACCTCTCTCCTTTCTATAACTTTTGCACAAACCAATTAATATACACTCTTTGGGATTTTTTTTTTTCACCAAAGACATGTAGCAGAATACATTTTGAATTTTGGGTGGACCATTTTTAAAAAAAAATTTGGACATTGGGGTTCCCCTTAAAATCCATACTAGACCTGAAGGGCCTTTAATGCCGGAATTCTTTTATGTACATTCAGCTGTCAGCGGAGAATCCCGCTAACATCTGCTGCGTCATCGAATGTTAAGGACGCAGCCAACGCCCGCTCCTTAACAATCGGCTATTCACAGTTTGTTAAGTAGCCTTTCCTGTTTGAACGCGTGTTCAAAAATGCAAAAGGCACCAGAAAAACGCATCAACAGCATAAATGGGAACCTAGAGTAAGGTGAGTCCAAGTTGCTTTTGAGTTGCTGGCGTCTGATTTTTACTTTACCCACATTCCCCTGCTGCTGTAGCCCATCTGCTTCAAATGTTTGATGTGTTGTGCTTTCAGAAATGGTATTCTGCATACCTTGGTTGTAATGAGTGGTTATTTGCGTTAGCGTTGCATTTATATCATCTCAAACCAGTCTGCCCATTCTCCTCTGACCTCTGACATCAACAAGGCATTTTGCTCCACACAACTGCCACTCATATTTTCTCTTTTACAGACCATTTTCTGTAAACCTCAGTAGATCAGCAGTTTTTGAAATACTCAGACCAGCCCGTCTGGCACCAGCAACCATGCCATTTTGAAAATCCCAATATCTTCCCCAGTCTGATGCTCGGTTTGAACTTCATCAAGTTGTCTTCACCATGTCTAGATGCAATGAGTTGCTGCCATGTGATTGGCTGATTAGCAATTTGTGTTACCAAGCAATTGAACAGGTGTACCTAATAAAGTGGCCAGTGATTGTAAAGCTTCATACATTTGTGATGCATTGAGTAACTGACAACAGCCTGGTAGCCTATACCAAAAAAAAATAAAATAAATAATAATAATAATTTAAATAATTAAGTAATACCTATTGCAGCTCTACATATAGCAGGGTAAATATTTGGCTAAAAATAGGTTCCCACTTAGAATGTTAAAAAGAAACAAAATACACAGTAACTACAGGGACAGTGAGGGACAGGTTCATTCCTGAGCTTTAGAATCTACCCCTTCTCAGGACGTCTAATAATAGATCCTCTTTATGAATATCTGCTTTAAAACAAAAGAAAAACTAACCTACGCAGCTTAGATAACCAGTCAGGCTTTGCAGAGAAGAAGAAAAAAAACACAAACCTTTCACTTAAAGTGTTACTAAACCCACAACAGTAAAATCAGTCTGTATATCCAGTAAAGCGTGCGTGTTAAACTCACTGTGGAACCTAAGGGGTTAATCCTCTGCATTGTTTAAAAAGACTTTTTGATACTGGCTTCTCTGATCCTGCCCCCCTTACACTGATAATTTCCTGATAACACAGAGTCTATGGAGTCAGGCTGCACATGCTCAGTTTGGATCTGTATTGCTAGAGAGTTTTTTTTTTCTTGGGAGAGTGCATGTGATCAGGACAAGGCCAATCATCACTGTCCAGACAGAGATTCAGGGGTCTTGCAGTCTCATAGGGCAGTCAGAAAACTCCTCCTACAAGCTTCAGCCAGTACTTGGCTGGACACTGCTAGAAGTCACAAGACTGCTCTAACTGCTGATCAGAAAAGGTATTTAGCAGTTTATATTTACTAAAATGATTGCATTTCCATGTTCTGTGTACTGTGGGAGACCAGATATAGTGAATGCAGGGTCCTGGGTTTAGTAACACCTTAAGGAATACATGGATCAAAATGTGTCCGGTTCAGCAGGGACTGACCGAATTTCTATCCATGTATGGACAATATGGTTGTACGCAAGTCGATCTACTAATCGGTTCTTTGCCAAACAATAAGTGTCCCCAGCTGTAGTTGGCAAACTATTCCGACTGTGGGGAAGGCTCCCTGCCAATAAAACACAATAGGATTCTTCTATCCACATCTAATATGTGAATGAGGAAATCAGATTTTCTTGTCGTTCAACTCGCTGGCTGAACAAAGAAAAAAAAAAGAATCATGTATGGCCAGATTTTAGACTCTATTCTTACTAATGCTTTTTTTTGATGCATTTTGCAGAAATGCATGGGAATTTTTTAACATGGGTTCCTATGGAACATTTTTGTGCCTCTGCGTTTTTGGAAAGGGTCGGGGACTTTTTTTCATGCAAAATGCAGCGTTTTGCATGTAGTAGAATTCAATGGACCCGCATCCAAAATGCAAGTACTGCATTTTTACCGCGTTTTGTCGCGTTTTGCGTTTTTTTCTTACACTGTATACAGTATTAAAAAAAAAAACCGCAAAACGCGGCAAAAACGCATTTTCAAAAACGCAGCAAGCACTGCAAAAAGCACTGCAGAAACTCTCAAAAGCAACATGCATAGATGTGAATCGAGCCTAACACCGCTACCTCCTTAAAGCCCTACTCCAGGATATATAATTACGTGAAGCCACAGTCAGGTGACAATCCTGGGGTCCTTCAGGATTCAAGTGTTAGCTGGAGCTGAGCTTTAGACCTGGTTAACACCTATGCATTTTTTAGTGCGTTTTCAGTTTTGCAGAAACAGGTGGCACCCCAGTTCAGTGACATCTCCAAAGTCATCTTCTCCTCCCCCCGTCTTTTTCCCTTCTTCTCCTTTCTCCTATTTTTTATCTTCTAGGTGTGATGGAGGCACGGAGAATCCTCTCAGTATGATGATGCTCTTTTATAATACAATGAACAGACAGGTGATAAAGGGAAATCCAACAGAAATTATTGATGATACCTTTCTAGCTATACAGAGTGGCAGGAATGTATGTGAATTACAAAAATGGCTGAACAATATTTCATATGCTCTAACAAGTAAAACAGTCATACATATGTAGAAGCTACTCCACATCTAAATACATTGTCTAGCTATGGGGACACTCACTGGTAAGATACAGTCTGTCAGCTCTGAAGGAGGGATATCCCCCCCCCCTCCCTTTTTTTCTTACACTGGGACGAGTCATGAGCCATAGACATATTTTACAGGCAGGACTGCCCACTCTGCACTCTGGGAGATGGTGTTTTCAGCACAGGCTGCCTCATTGAAGTTGGCACGGAGAGAACTACAGATCCCAACAAGGATTGCTGTTTAGGGGAGGTTACCCTGGGAGGTATTTTGGGAGAGAAGGATCTATCACGAGGCGCGAGAGAGTCTGGATGTGGGCCTGAGATCTGGGGGATCATGCCTGATACAGCCAGGAGGTCAGCGGCGGGTGTCCGGAGATAAAGAAGGACCCCAAGTGCATCTCCAGGCATCACCATTCAGCATGTGATGTTCCAGTGAGGAGGTGTCAATCTGGCACTCGTAAGGACCGGTATCACAGTACACAGGGGTTGGTGAGAGGGCTTTCGCCCAATCCTCCCTAAGCCAGAACTCTGAATCATCTTTGCTCTGCCTTTCTTAGTTACACAGGAATGTGATGCTGTTACACCTTGCCTGGCAATTAACACACTTATCCACTACCCTATAGGATTTCAATACTGGTTGCATGCCAAGCCCTTCTTGATGTACTGTGTTCACTTAATGACAGGGGATTAACAAGTACACTACCCTAAAGTCACCTGAAATCTTAAGGGCCCCATCTGTTTTCAGGACATTGGTCACTTACTAGTGGATCCACACTGGTGGTCGATTCAGTGCACTGGGTCAAGTATTGTGGTTAAGCAGGCCTGCTGGGACTGTGGTGCTGGGGTGAGGAAGGGAGAGGACTGGCAGACAAAAACCAGGTCATTCTTCTACCCTCCTCCTGCCTGGACTCATATAACCCAATTTATTTGAGGTTGTCAGGTGCTCTATTGAAGTTAACGTTACATTTTTGACTTGTTATTCTCATGTGTTTACCTCTGCTCTTGGGGCCAATTTCCCTTAAAGGAGTCCCCTGAAAGCAGACAGCCTTGATCTTGTTCATTTTCCCTGTAACTTTTTTGTCATTTGTTATATTTCACCATACTTGTTTACTGCCCTATATTACTGTGACTATTTGTTCCATTCTCTTTTAAGCAAGCTCACAGTAAAAGTTACTTTCTGATTTCACCATAACCTGTGTCTATTACTGTGCTATTTACACTACACTACTGCCAGGTGTGCCAGTGGGGTTGAGTCTGTCCTTGGGGTTGAAGAAGCAGAGAATATTTAAGTGGCTCCTGCGGGGTAGCACTTCACATATGTGAATTACAATTGTATATTTGGCTGAAATACTTCAAGTTCACATCAGAGTTATTGATGATAAACAACAAGAACAACCAAATTAGGCCTCTTACACACGGGATTAAAAAACTGCACTTTTTTTACTAATCTGGATATAGATGCATTGTTGTCTATGGAACTATGTATACACACAGCTGCATAAAGATCTGTAACAAAGAAAGTACAGAGTCGTAAAATAAAAATATAAAATTTTACACTTGAGTGTAGTATATCAAACATGTTTATGCACATATACACATGCTTACGCACATTCAGAGTATATGCGTATATTACAATACTGGCAACAAAAAATAATTGTTTTCTTTTATACGCGTATCCCTTTACGCCACTTTACGCACTGTGACAGATGCTGTCACTGTGAAATTGGTCATTTAAAGGACACAGGGTGTACACATTGGCTCAATGCAGGACTACAGAGTGTAGATGTGGAGTGGAGAAATTTGTCTTTGCAGTGTTCTCCAGGTTTTGGTATATCTGGATGGGGCTCTGTAGTTTGGACATTCCATTGTGTCTTGGGTGGGACGGAATCTCCAACCCAGTGTCCAGGTTTTGTGGAGGACTAGTAGGGTGTTTGCTCAGGTTCACACAGCCCTTATAGAGGAGGTTTAGGAGGTCCAGTTGGAGAATGCTTCACCCAAGAGACAAGGCCGTCTTTAATATTGATTGGACCCTGGGCAAAACTTTTCTTGGGCCCCCCCCCCCCTTGCAGTTTTGCTCTCCACCTGCTCTGGGACATACAATAAATAGCAGCTAGACTCAAAATCAGTTTACTGAATCAGATCAGGCAGTGATTGCGATTGGTTGCCAGAGGTTACAGTGTAACATTACCGCTCACTGACTGGTTGCTAGAGGTTACAGCACACACTACGGCTCACTGATTAGTTGCTAGAGGTTACAGCACATCATTTCTGCTTGTTGATTGGCTGCTAGAGATTACTGTGGATATGAGCTCAGGGGGGCATGATATACATATCAATGCCGCCGGCCGCTATTTACATATGAATGCCAGTAAATTACATGTAAACACAGGGTCTGCAGGTGAGTCATCTTTACACAACAATAGGGCAGAGCTGGGCAGCATTACTAGCAGCACTTCACACTGAGATATTGGGACACAGCATGGGACTTAAACCTCAAGGGACGAGGGAATTTAAACCAGGATAGTTGGCAAGTATGAGGCAGCTGCTTTGGGCCCCATGACAATGACAGGGCCCTGGGCAGCTGCCCCTTTTGCCCTGCCTTAAATACGGCCCTGCCAAGAGAGACGGGAGGTCTCCAGGATTCAGAGGCTGCATGGGGTAACCAGAGCATGTATGTCTGCAAGAGACAGGAAATGGCCTGAGGACTAAGGCCAGATCGGAGCTGTGGGGGCTAGAGTGAAGTCGTTTGCACTGAAGAACCTTTGGTCTGGGTGACCAGCATAAGGAGCAGAGGTACTGTGACTAAAGCTGAGTGAGAGCTTAAAGGGGAGTTCCACTCAAAAGTGGAACTTCCACTTATCCGTCTCCCCCCCCCACCCAGTGCCAGATTTGGCACCTTTTAGGGGGGAGGGGGGAACAGGTACCTGTTTTTCCCAATGCCCGTCTCTTGGAAGTTCGGCCCCCTCCTTCTTTCTCCGCCACCGCACCAATTAGTGGAGCGCGCTTCGTGCCTGTGGAGTAGGGAATTTGTAGCTGCTGAACTTTTCATGGGGGGGACTGGACCTCCTCTTTAAAAGAGAAGTATGTAGATTCATACTTACCTAGGTGGATGCAGCATCAGGCCGATGCTGCATCTGTCCCCCGCCGCCTCTTCACTGAGAACCGAGCCACGAACATCGCCGGTGGCTTGGTTCTCTCACCTCTCCGAGCGGAGAGATGCTGACTGTCAATCAGCAGCTCTCCTGCTCTGCTCGGCCACGCTCACTGAAGCGCTGAGCTGTGGAGGGGCGGAGAGCGGCTGTCTCAGCGGCTGGCTAAGTGACTGAGACTGCCATTAGTCCAGGCACCTGGCAGATCCAGACTTCCTAAGTCGGGATGACGCGGTGCCTGGACTGATTCCAGTGACGTCAGCAGAGAGCAGACTTCAGACCGCTCTTCGCTGAAAACGGGTCACAGGAGTGCAAAATGAATTGCACTCCTGTGACCCAAAGGAGAAGCCCAGCCTTAAAAGCTGAGGCTGGACTTCTCCTTTAAGTGCCAGGTGGGCAAGCATTTATTTGTATTCAGTGGAGAAGAACCCCAGTGTGAGAAATCCTTTATATCTTTATATGTTTTGGACTTTCTGTTTTCCTTTTTATTAAAAATGGGCTGCCATGCCCTAAAAATGAAGTGCTGACTGATGTGAATCACTTGAAAATGCATCTACCACTAGAGCTAGTCCCCATGTTACAGCGTGTTCACGCAAGGTCTTTACAGAACATTTCAGTATCTTTTTGTCAACAAGATCCTGAATATAAGCATCAGTACATTCTTACATCCGTGTGCAATTGGCCTACAGCTATATTGACTTAGAACAACTGAGCAGAACACCAACCCTGCCTATGATCTAAAATGCATTGTTATTAAGATGAAAACAACTCTTTTAGGTATTGTATGCTTCACATTGTGAGGGCTGAATACTTCTGTTTACATACATTATGTAAAAGAGAAGCAGTCTCATCCTGCTGTACGTCACAACATACACATTCTTCACATAGCATTTCATTCAGTTTTCTTTTTTAAAGCCAAGCTTTGCTATGCTTCCCACACCTCCAAGTTTTTTTTAGTAAACCATTGCAAAGAACATTAATGATGTTTAAAGCCCAGTTACCTGTAACGACCAAGAGCATGTCACTTTACTGTAACAGACTAGTAAAGAAACATTTTGACTAGTTCCTCTGGATTACCTGCACTGCAGATAGCAGAACCTGCAATATTATCTACTCCGTAGGTACAAAAATTTCGCTCTTGAGTTTAACTTAAAAGTGTTTAATGATCACAGCATACACTTTTTTTTATTCAGCTTTGTAATACCATTACGTACAATATTTATATTTGGCAATCCAACATTATAGCTCACAATCCAAAAGAAAAATCTTCTTTCTTGTAGTGAGTTCTGCCTGTCTGCTGGCCGTCTCTTTCTACAACTTCCTGGATTCCCTGCATGCTTTGCAGTTTCTCCTGCTGTTTACTTTACATTTCTAAGGACTACATATCTCAAGGTACCTTGCTGCCTGCAAGCAGCGATTCCTGTACTGACTCCGCCTCCTGAAATTCCTCCTCTCAGCACCTCTGTAGCTCAGTGGACATGCTCTGTGAATTGTTTGACATAGCAGTGCCTACTCACAGGGATTAGTGACTATGGGTCACAGAATTCAAGGAGGTAAATGTGTGGGGATCTTCACAAAGTTTACAAACTTCAAGATCATTCAGATTAATAGGGTAGGCTAGAAGTAATTGAATTGCAATGTTTAAATGAATATATGATTTCAAATTTTGTCCATCGATACACTTTAGACCCCATTCACACTGGTGCGACCTAGGCGAGACTTTGACGCGACTTGAAACAATGCCTGTGTAATCTTGAGGTCCATCTAAGCCGGACCAAAGTAGTGAAGGAACTACTTTGAAGTCGCACCGATATAAATGATACTCATTTGAAATCATGGGATGTGACTTGTCATGCGACTTTGCAGTCGCAGGACACGCCGCACAAGTTTGAATGGCATCTTAATGAACTCCTGCAAAGAGACCATTTAAAAAGTGTATCTAAGGCCAAAAATATTTTGTTTTGGATAAATAAGGGAAGGGTCATCAACCCTGTCAGGTACTTTTTGCTGGCTGTGTCCCCACTCTTAATTTTTCATAGTGACTATTGTTATCATAACAAAAAGAAAGGTAAAATATAAAAAAATGTGAATTGCCGTTGGAAAAGAAATGCTTCTTGCTGAAGTGACAAATGTCCAAAACTATCCAAACATTGTGGGCTAAATGAGAGAGAATCAACTGATACCCCTATCCAAACTACACAGCATGAATGGAGGTGTCTCCACTGCCAAGTATTGTATTGTTATAACTGCCTGAATACAATAATAATACCAGGTCACCAGGACCAACGGAGAAGGTGAATCTCCCTAATGGGGGCACAGAGGGCAAAAAAACTGACAGGTGTATACTTTTGGTATATGCTATATTACCAAAATTATTGTGACGACTGCCTTTACATGCACATGAACTTTAATGGCATCCCAGTCTTAGTCCGTAGGGTTCAACATTGAGTTGGCCCATCCTTTGCAGCTATAACAGCTTCAACTCTTCTGGGAAGGGAGGTATAGGAGTGTATCTATAGGAATGTTTGACCATTCTTCCAGAAGTGCATTTGTGAGGTCAGGCACTGATGTGAACAAGAAGGTCCTGGCTCGCCGTCTCCAATCTAATTCATCCCAAAGGTGTTCTATCGGGTTGAGGTCAGGACTCTGTATAGGCCAGTCAAGTTACTCCACCCAGAACTCGCTCATTCATGTCTTTATGGATCTTGTTTTGTGCACTGGTCCAAATCATTTAGTGGAGGGGGGGATTATGGAGTGGGGTTGTTTTTCAGGGGTTTGGCCTGGCCCCTTAGTTCCATTGAAGGGAACTCTTAAGGCGTCAGCCCAATACATTGCCCAATACATTTTGGGCAATTTCATGCTCCCAACTTTGTGGGAACAGTTTGGGGATGACCCCTTCCTGCTCCAACATGACTGCGCACCAATGCACAAAGCAAGGTCCATAAAGACATGGATGAGCGAGTTTGGGGTGGAGGAACTTGACTGGCTTGTACAGAGTCCTGACCTCAACATGATAGAACACCTTTGGGATGAATTTGTGCGGAGACTGCGAGCCAGGCCTTCTCATCCAACATCAGTACCTGACCTCACAAATGTGCTTCTGGAAGAATGGTCAAACATTCCCATAGACACACTCCTAAACTTTGCGGACAGCCTTCCCAGAACAGTTGAAGCTGTTATAGCTGCAAAGGGTGGGGCAATTCAATATTGAACTGGGATGCCATTAAAGTTCATGTGCGTGTAAAGGCAGGTGTACCAATACTTTTGGTAATATAGTGTAAATATATACTGAAGAGTGACCACTACATCAAGCAGGCTCTATACTTGCTGCAAACATATAACGGATCAAAGGATGTACAGTCCATAAATCTTTTAAATTGCTGTTTTACTTGTAAATCTAAGCCTGGTCATACAAATCACACAGTTTTAACGAACCAAGTTCTTTATCAATTAAACTAAATGAAATACATATACTGTATGTATGTATGTATATATATATATATATATATATATATATATATATATATATATACACAAACACACACATATATAAAGTATATTATCAACAAACAGGTGTACCACACTGCTTTATCTCACCCCTCTGGTGCCATCAACCAGGGTTTAGTCCAGGATCCCAGATATATAGCAAACAATAATAACATAATAACAATAACAATGTTTCAGCACAATAAAGCCTGAGTGCTGCATCGTTGCTGGCATTGTTTGATTATACATATATACAATATACTCTCTAAATGAAAACACATGCAGACTTTATACTTTGACATAATAGCCTGTCAACTTCTGTCAGCCTTCTGAAAGCCAAGCTGTGAATGTCACCTGATCTGTGCTAATATTACATTTACTGCTATGACTTTAGGTGGTTTTACAGAACCCAGCTGTAGTTAGTAAAGCAGAGATCAGTGCAGAAAATGCTCCTTACCACACACAAGGGCCAGCAGCAGCAGGTGCTCGGTGACATTCAGGGCGTCCATCAATGTGTGCCCAACCAGCATACATGGGGTATGAAGGGCAGGCAGGCACAGAGCTCCTGCCACACCAGGACTGTACACTTCAGAAGGTCTCTTGCCTTGTTCATGCAGATCTAGAAGGAGACACACTGACTGTGTATGGGACCAGGGAGGTGACTAGCTCAGCACACTGCTAGTTCAGTCCCAGGGACATGCTCCTCCTCTATCACTGAAAGACCTTCCCAAGCTATTCCCAAAACAATCACACCATGCTGTGCCCTATACCACTCATGCTGTGCCCTATACCACTCAAACTATGAACTATATCACTCATGCTGTGCCCTCTACCACTCATGCTGTGCCCTCTACCACTCATGCTGTGCCCTCTACCACTCATACTATGAACTATATCACTCATGCTGTGCCCTCTACCACTCATGCTGTGCCCTCTACCACTCATACTATGAACTATATCACTCATGCTGTGCCCTCTACCACTCATGCTGTGCCCTCTACCACTCATGCTGTGCCTTATACCACTCATGCTGTGCCTTATACCACTCATGCTGTGCCCTATACCACTCATGCTGTGCCCTATACCACTCAAACTATGAACTATATCACTCATGCTGTGCCCTATACCACTCATGCTGTGCCCTCTACCACTCATGCTGTGCCCTATACCACTCAAACTATGAACTATATCACCCATGCTGTGCCCTATACCACTCATGCTGTGCCCTCTACCACTCAAACTATGAACTATATCACTCATGCTGTGCCCTATACCACTCATGCTGTGCCCTCTACCACTCATACTATGAACTATATCACTCATGCTGTGCCCTATACCACTCATGCTGTGCCCTCTACCACTCATACTATGAACTATATCACTCATGCTGTGCCCTATACCACTCATGCTGTGCCCTCTACCACTCATACTATGAACTATATCAATCATGCTGTGCCCTATACCACTCATGCTGTGCCCTCTACCACTCATACTATGAACTATATCACTCATGCTGTGCCCTCTACCACTCATGCTGTGCCCTCTACCACTCATGCTGTGCCCTCTACCACCCATACTATGAACTATATCACTCATGCTGTGCCCTCTACCACTCATGCTGTGCCCTCTACCACTCATGCTGTGCCCTCTACCACTCATGCTGTGCCTTATACCACTCATGCTGTGCCCTATACCACTCATACTATGAACTATATCACTCATGCTGTGCCCTATACCACTCATGCTGTGCCCTCTACCACTCATACTATGAACTATATCACTCATGCTGTGCCCTATACCACTCATGCTGTGCCCTCTACCACTCATACTATGAACTATATCAATCATGCTGTGCCCTATACCACTCATGCTGTGCCCTCTACCACTCATACTATGAACTATATCACTCATGCTGTGCCCTCTACCACTCATGCTGTGCCCTCTACCACTCATGCTGTGCCCTCTACCACTCATACTATGAACTATATCACTCATGCTGTGCCCTATACCACTCATGCTGTGCCCTCTACCACTCATGCTGTGCCCTCTACCACTCATGCTGTGCCTTATACCACTCATGCTGTGCCCTATACCACTCATACTATAAACTTTATCACTCATGCTGTGCCCTCTACCACTCATGCTGTGCCCTCTACCACTCATGCTGTGACCTATACCACTCATGGTGTGCCCCCTACCACTCATGCTGTGTCATATCCTATACCACTCATGCTGTGCCCTCTACCACTCATGCTGTGACCCTATACCACTCATGGTGTGCCCCCTACCACTCATGCTGTGTCATATCCTATACCACTCATGCTGTGCCCTCTACCACTCATGTTGTGCACCACTCATGCTGTGCCCTATACCACTCATGCTGTGCCCTATACCACTCATGTTGTGCCCTCTACCACTCATGCTGTGCCCTCTACCACTCATGCTGTGCCCTCTACCACTCATGCTGTGCCCTCTACCACTCATGCTGTGAACTATATCACTCATGCTGTGCCCTATACCACTTATGCTGTGCCCTCTACCACTCATGCTGTGCACCACTCATGCTGTGAACTATATCACTCATGCTGTGCCCTCTACCACTCATGCTGTGCCCTCTACCACTCATGCTGTGAACTATATCACTCATGCTGTCCCCTCTACCACTCATGCTGTGAACTATACCATTCATGCTGTGCCCTCTACCACTCATGCTGTGAACTATACCACTCATGCTGTGCCCTCTACCACTCATGCTGTGAACTATACCACTCATGCTGTGCCCTCTACCACTCATGCTGTGAACTATACCACTCATGCTGTGCCCTCTATCACTCATGCTGTGCCTCCTACCACTCATGCTGTGCCTCCTACCACTCATGCTGTGTCATATACCACTCATGCTGTGACCTATACCACTCATGCTGTGCCCTCTACCACTCATGCTGTGCCCTCTACCACTCATGCTGTGCCCTATACCATACATGCTGTGCCCTATACCATACATGCTGTGCCCTCTACCACTGATGCTGTGACCTATACCACGCATGCTGTGTCATATACCACTGATGCTGTGCCCTCTACCACTCATGCTGTGCCCTCTACCACTCATGTTGTGCCCTATACCACTCATGCTGTGCCTTCTACCACTCATGCTGTGCCCTCTACCACTCATGTTGTGCCCTATACCACTCATGCTGTGCCCTCTACCACTCATGCTGTGCCCTCTACCACTCATGCTGTGAACTATACCACTCATGCTGTGCCCTCTACCACTCATGCTGTGCCCTCTACCACTCATGTTGTGCCCTATACCACTCATGCTGTGCCCTCTACCACTCATGCTGTGCCCTCTACCACTCATGCTGTGAACTATACCACTCATGCTGTGCCCTCTACCACTCATGCTGTGCCCTCTACCACTCATGCTGTGCCCCCTACCACTCATGCTGTGCCCCCTACCACTCATGCTGTGCCCTCTACCACTCATGCTGTGCCCTATACCACTCATGCTCTACTCCCTACCACTCATGCTGTGTCATATACCACTCATGCTGTGCCCTATACCACTCATGCTGTGCCCTATACCACTCCAACCACCCTTAAGGATTGCCATGTCTTATGATATAAGCCCCATACACACTATTAGATTTTCGGCAGATTTTTGTCTTAAGATTTACCAAAACCATATAATATGAGGTCAAAACTTAAGAGTTTCAATTTGTATGCAATCAGGCAGGCCCTTGCACTACAAATCTGAAGACAAAAAATCTGCAGAAAATCTAATAGTGTGTATGGGGACCTAGGGGAAACTCCACATGTCCTTCACTTTTCCTATCATGAATTACTGCATCTTCCTAAAATGCTACTAACATGACCTATATGATGCAGTCTGTTATTAGTATTAATTCCGCAGTCTTTGTTTTTCTGAGTCTCCTCTGAACTTTATTTTTTTACCTGTTGATCCTGCTGGTTTTTTTTTTTTCAACTTCTTAGCTGTACAGCAAAAGTGGCAGTTGGAGGGTTGAGACAAACTATTGACAACTGACAGCGGTGCTCACAATGGTCAGCTTTTATTTATGTAAAACCTTTATCCAAAAAGACAAAAAAAGGGCTGTTTCTGTAGCTACTTAAAGCAGTTGTAAAGGCAGAGTTTTTTTTTTTTTCTGAGGCTGCAATAACATCTGAGCATAGCGTCTTTGAGCGCTTTTACAGCATTTTTTTGCACGGCTTACATTTTTTTTATTAGCCAATAGAGAAAACTATGATCTGTTGCATCATTTGTTGCTAGGTATTTCAGCTTTTTTAGCTTTTCCATTAGCTTTTATTTCTTCTTTTATTATTATTATTATTATTATTATTATTATTATTATTATTATTATTTTTATTATGCATTTATTATAATGTTTTTTTCGTTAGGCTAAGGAGTTCGAATTCAGTTTAGGTTAGGGTTAAGTTAGGAGTTGGGGTTAGAGTTATTTATTATTGTTTTATTTATATTTAATGTATTTTATTTCATTTATTATTCTATAAACAATAATAAATGAATAGATGAATGTAAAATAAATACACATATAAATAAAATTCATAAATAAAAAATAAATAAATTCAATAAATGAATACTAAGTAAAAATAAATAAATAATTAAATCTTAACTTTAACCCTTACCCCTTAAAAAAATTAATAATAATAATAATAATAATTAACTAAACCCCCTAACACAAAATGTATTATTATTATAATGTATTTTTTTGTTCGAGTTTGAGTGTTTATTGTTTCAATTATTATTATTATTATTATTATTATTATTATTATTATTATTATTATTATTATTAAGGCTCCATGCACACTGGAGCTCATAAACGGCCGCTTTTTTGGAGTTTTGGTGTTTTTTTTTAACAGCTTATAAACTCTACTCTGTTATCCTATGTGTCCATGAACACATGGACGTTTTTGGACGTTTATTAGCAGTGGAGTTTATGGGTTGTTTTCTGAATGCCATAAAATCAAATTCAGGAGTCGTTTTTCTGACCACAAGTTATCCTATGAGTCCATGCACACATGGACGTTTTTTAGCTTTTATCAGAACTGAAGTTTATGGGCTGTTCTCTGAACGCCATAAAATCGCATTTAAAGTGCCGTTTTTCTGACCACAAGAAATGCTAAAAAAACGCTGGTAAGTGCTCATAAACGCGCATTAATTTGCGTTTGGCGTTCTATTTTTTTTAATGCATTGTGGGAGTTTGGGAATGCATTGTGGGATTTTTGGAGCGTCCTCTGTGTACTTTTATTAAAAACGCCCATAAACACTAAAAAACGTGCATAAACACGCATAAAAGCTAGTACAAAACGCTGTTAAAAGTGCGTTTTTCAACCAGCGTTTTCTGCCAGCAATCTGGCGTCCAGAAAAAAGCTTTTTTGAGCTCCAGTGTGCATTCAGCCTTAATATTTTTTAGGCTCCATGCACACTGGAGGTCATAAACGGCCGTTTTTGGGAGTTTGGGCATTTTTTTAACAGCCCATAAACTCCACTCTGTTATCCTATGTGTCCATGAACACATGGACGTTTTTGGACGTTTATCAGCAGTGGAGTTTATGGGTTGTTTTCTGAATGCCATAAAATCAAATTCAGGAGTCGTTTTTCTGACCACAAAAAACACCAAACGCTCATAAACGCTCATAAATGCCGATAAATGATCCATTGAAAAAAAAAAAAACGCTAATAAACGCTATTGCAAAAACGTTAAAAAAAGGTTAAAAGACTCACTGCAAAGTTTTTTAAAACATTATTTTAATGTCCAGTGGAGCCTTAAGGTTAGAGGTTAATTATTATTTATGAATGTATTATTACATATTATTAAATTTATTTTACTTATTTATGATGATTTTTAGTTATTTGTGTATTTATTTTACATTTATTTATTCATATATTACTACTATTTTATTTTTTTAATTTTCTGGGGCGCACATGCGCATCGCCGGCGGCCCACTCCCACTGTGACTATACACAGCTGTAAACAAGGCAGACCGTTGTTCTGTCAGACAGGAATAGAGAGATCTTGTGTTCCTGCTAATCAGCAACACAGATGTCTGTCAGTTTATTCCCACATAGTTAGACAGCAATCCTAAGGAGCACACCTAACCCTTTGATCGCCCCTGATGTTAACCCCTTCCCTGCCAGTGTCATTTATACAGTGACAGTGTATTTTTTTTTAGCACTGATCACTGTATTGGTGTCACTGGTCCCCAAAAAGTGTCACCTAGTGTCAGATTTGTCCACCGCAATGTCGCAGTCCTGCTAAAAATCACTGATCACCTTCATTACTAGTAAAAAACAATCACAAAGTCCATAAATCCATCCCATGGTGCAGACGCTATAGCTTTTGCGCAAATCAATCAATATACGCTTTTTGGGATCTTTTTTTTAACCAAAAATATTTAGCAGAATACATATTGGCCTAAATTGATGAAGAAATTAGATTTTTTTACATTTTTTTTATTGGATATGTTTTATAGCAGAAAGTAAAAAATATTGGGGTTTTTGTTTTTCAAAATTGTCTGTCTTTTTTTGTTCATGGCGCAAAAAAATAAATCAAATCAAATACTACTAAAAGAAATCTCTATTTGTGGGAAAAAAAGGACATCAATTTTATTTGGGTACAACGTCACACGACCGCACAGTTGTCAATTAAAGCAACGCAGTGCCGTATCGCAAAAAACGGCCTGGTCATGAAGGGGGGTAAAACCTATTCAGAGATGAAGTGGTTAATGTTATATGAAAGGATATTTGATGAAACACACATAGAAACACTCGGCAGGAGGTAAATAAATAGCGTTAATGATTGATTCTTACCCCAGTTGTCAACTGGGAAAAAAAATGTTAAAAATTACCATCAAGTTGAAAATCAAAGTTAAAAAGAAACATCGCTGCGATCGAAGAATTTTTATATTTGCCTACACAGCGAACCATGTCAGGTTTGGTAAGATGCCAATTATACTGCCAGTGCTACTAAAAGCTGGAGAAAAAAAAAGAGGAGTTGCTACCCAGAGGGAGCCACTAGGTTTCATTTTTTTATTTTTATTATTCGTTGGGAAAAAGAAACTGATTGGTCACTAGGAACTGCAGCTCTGCTTTTGTTCCTGTCTTCTTTTTTTTTTTTACAGCTTTATAGGTAATGCAGTATTAAGGGTGTTTATAGTGCCAATAAAAATATAAATAGCCAAGAGGGGGCACTGTGCAATTCGGACCAGAGTCACTGCAGAGGTACAGTATGTGAATCAGCTCCATAGAGAGCCAGTAACAATTCCCTGCTATGTGAATTGTACGTGGGGAAACCAGCATCCAATTTGCATAAGTGTGAACCCAGCCTTAATGTGGTGACCACATTGATTTTTTTGGGGGGGTCTTTTTTTTCCTTTATTTTCACCTGGTGATTCAGCCAGTAACACACTTTGGGGTTGATTTACTAAAGGCAAATAGACTGTGCACTTTGCTAAGTACAGTTGCCCTCTGGAAGTGCAGTTGCTCCAGAGCTTAGTAAATGAGCAGAAGTTCTGCTGACTTCCATCATCCAATCATGTGCAAGCAGAAATGCTGTTTTTTTGTTGTTTTTTTATTTACTTGTATGTGATTTTGTATTCTTTGCAAAGTGAACCTTTTATTAAGATTTGAAGCAATTGCACTTGCAGAGGGCAAGTGCACAGTCTATTTGCCTTTAGTAAATCAACCCCTTTCTGTTTTGGGGTTTCCCTATTTTGGATGGAGGAGCAATGGAGACACATTTGTTCAGCAGCATTGTGAAATTTGGGGAAATGATAGTGCTACATGGATTAGCAGATTTAGATGGAATTGACTACGAAATTAACCTCTTGTTGACCAGCAAGAATGGCACAGCTGGACGAAACGACGTTATGTTACGTCGCTTAGCCTTTTGGCCACTAGGGGCGCGCGTGCACCCGCGGCGTGTACATGGAGCCCATGCGCGTGCCATGCAGGTGCGATGACTGCCAGGCTCCCACGTTCGCTCGTGACAGGGTGAGAACCGGGATCTGGCTGCTATCTTCATCTGACGACACTTGGTCTGAGGAATAAAATACTTTCTTGTTCCTGTTTTCAATATTAGAGGGGTAATCCCCTCTTCTCTTTGGCTGCTTCTGTGGATTCTGGACTTCTTCAGGTCCATCTGTTGAGGATATAACACACGGGAAATTTTTGATGATCCCCTATTCCTCCTTTCCATCATCCTCCAGGGCTAGGAATTGTTCTTTGTTCGATCCCGAGTGGTTTGAATTTTGCCCCTCTCTTGAAGCAAATGCTGCCCTATACCTCTTGGTTGGGACGTCACAAATTGTAAAATTGCATATTTCCACATTACTGCCATTTGTATTTTCGATAAGGCGATTTTTTGCCTCTTCAAGTTGGCGTCTCTTTTGGATCTCGATATCCGGGGGTTAGTTTGCATGATAAAAGGCGTACACAGATCGGGTGGATATCCGATGAACCATTGGAAATTCTTATGTCTATTACTATTTTTAAATGGCAAAAATTGTCCCCGAGGAAGATTGCGTAATTAACCATTTTGAAACGCGTTGGATTTGATTTTTTGTCATTACTGTAATACACCATAATTGGGTTGTCTTAATGTGTGCTTTTTGTACAATTTGTTTTTAAAAATAACTTTTTTTGTATAATAAAATTTTTATTTTTTAATCAATATAATTTTTTCTAAGTATTTTTGCCCTTAAAATCTCATTTGTTTGAGGTTCTTCTTGCACTGTTTAGGGATGGTGGCAACTTCTCACATCAACTCCTGAGAGTCTATCTTTTTCTAGAACCGGGATCTGTGTGTCACACAGATCCCGGTTCTTGCCCTGTCATGAGCGATTCTTTCAGGGGAGAGGAGACAGATCATGTGCTCATACTATGTATGAACACCGATTTCTCTCTCCTCCTAAACAGTCCCATCCCTCCACAGTTAGAAACACACATAGGGAACACAGTTAACCCCTTGATCGCCGCCTAGTGTTAACCCCTTCCCTGCCAGTGACATTTACACAGTAATCAGTGCATTTTTATAGCACTGAACGCCGTATAATTGTCAATGGTTTCAAAAATGTGTCAAAATGATCCGATGTGTCCACCATAATGTCGCAGTCCCAATAAAAATCACAGATCGCCACCATAACTAGTAAAAAAAAAAAAATAATAAAAATGCCATAAATCTATCCCCTATTTTGTAGACGCTATAACTTTTGCACAAGTTTACCAAAAATATGTAGAAGAATACATATCGGCCTAAACTGAGGAATTTTTATTTTTTTTTATAAAAGATGTGGGATATTTATTATAGCAAAAAGTAAAGATAATGGGGTTTATTTACTAAAGGCAAATCCACTTTGCACTACAAGTGCACTCAAAGTGTACTTGGAAGTGCAGTCACTGTAGATCTGAGGGGGACATGCAAGGAAAATAAAAAACAGCATCTTTGCTTGCACATGATTGGATGATAAAATCAGCAGAGCTTCCCCTCATTTCGATCTTCCCCATAGATCTACAGTGACTGCACTTCCAAGTGCACTTGCAGTGCACTTATAGTAAAAGTGGAGTTCCTTTAGTAAATCAACCCCATTGTGTTTTTTTCAAAATTGTCGCTCTTCCTTTGTTTATATCGCAAAAAATAAAAACCGCAGAGGCGATCAAATACCACCAAAAGAAAGCTCTATTTGTGGGAAAAAAAGACGTCAATTTTGTTTGGGTGCAGAGTCGCAGGACCGCACAATTGTCAGTTAAAGCGACGCAGTGCCGAATGGCCTGGTCATTGAGCAGCCAAATCTTCCGGGGCTGAAGTGGTTAGAGGAACTTTAGCTCACATTCTAAGCAGTTACAGCACAGATTTTTCAGATTTTTTTTTCTTCCTTCTGGGATGAAAAGAAAAATGCATAAATGAATAGGAGCTGACCACTGTCAGTGGTAAATGGCTTGTCTCATCCCTCTAACTGACACATTGGGCAGCTTGGTCTGTTAAAGGAAGTTGTAAAATAACATGCTTACTGGCCAGATTACCAAGTGAAAATAAAGGGGAAGAAAGCTAAAAATAAACGAATGTAGCGACATAGATTGTATGATCAGATTGTATAGTGTTTGGCCAGGTTTAGTGATAAGAAGTCTTAGAACTCTACATGCTGGGTTCACACCATTGCGAATTGGATGTGGGTTCCCCACATCCAATTTGCAATAGCAGGAGATTTTGACCGGCTCTCTATAGAGCCGGTTCACATTTCTCCGCTGAGGCTCCGATGCAAATTTGCACAGGAGCCCTGTGCGTCTTTTGGTCCATTTCAGGTCCAAATTCAGCCAAAAATTTGGGCTGAAATCGGACCGGAAATGGTGAACCAGGACGCACCGGACCCCTGCTGGGAGCCGCATGTGGCGATGGTGTGAACCCAGCCTCAAGCCCCGTACATTTGAGCAGATCGTCGGGAGACATTTGCTGATACAAAAAATACCGACCCACATTCTGCCCGTGTGTATGTTGGTCTGTTGAACGTGCATGCTGGAAAACCAGCAGCCAATCAACTCCTGATCAGGGCTCTCAGCCAATGGCAGAGATTGCTGATCAGAGTGTTCTGGCGGAGGTGGGGGGGCGCCCGCCTGTTTTTTTTTTTTTCGTGTGTACCAGGCTTAAGGGTAGAGCTGGCAATACATAGCCAATACTCATCATAGGCCTGGGAGGAAACAGGCTAGAAAAGGTAGAGGAACTGGTGGTGCAGTTTTTATAGTGAGTATTTCAATATTTTAAAAGTAAAACCACAAAATGCAAAGCAAGAGTTATGATAACTTAGTTTGCATACTACCCCTTGCCATAAGCATGTTTAGTCATAACTGTAATGGTCCTTCAAGCAATAAAATGGGTGTGCAACACAATTTTCCTGGGCTGACATACTTGGTTGGGTTTACCATGGTAACTGTATACCATTCTTTGAGTCTTTGACCTTTCTTACTTGGCCCATGGGATGTATTTAGTGTGTCTGTTTTTGTTGGAAGTGATCTTTGCACCAGTAATTAAGCTTGTCCAAGAAAACCGTGTTCTTTGCCAAACGTGGATCAAATATAACCAATATATTATCAGTTTACCTCTTACGTGGCTATGTGGTAAAATAAACAAGCAGATGTCCTGACTAGAATGAATAATTATGTGTTAGAAATCAGTACTGGAGTTTGTCTTCTTGGGGTTTGTGTGTTTTTCCTCTAGGTGCTCTAGTTTTCTCTCATGTTCCAAAAACATACTGCTAAAGGAATTCTACGTAGCACCCGCATCATGGTGGCCACATGGCTGTGACTGGACCACCCATGGAGACTGTTCTCCCCCTCTCCCTGGCCCACAGGTACTGTGGTACTCTCCTCCCCAGGCACAGCAGGGAGACAAGAGAACAGGCTCTAGGTGCCTGTTAGGAGCAAAAGTCTAAAGCTGTGAGGAACAGCTATGGTTGAGGCTCCGCACACCACTGGGCTACTTAAAGAGAAGAATGGGGGAGCTATGACTGACTGCAGGAATCCGCCTAGAGAGGAACGACCAGCTCTTTCCCTAGTCTGAGGACTGCTGGGAAGTGCAAGAACTCGTGCAGGATCTAGCACCCACAGAGCTTAATGATGTAGAACTGTGTGGGACTACAAGTCCCAAGAAGAAGAGCTGTTGCAGAGGTGGGGGGGACTGTTTTATGTGGAGAGCAAGGAGAAAAGTGTTCTGTGTGGAGCCAGTTTCTGACTCTGCCAAGTGCTGGTGTGACCTGCAGGGACCTAGCGAGCTGTGGGAAAGTACATCGGCGCCCCGAGATCTATTGCTTTGCTACAGTTTTCAGAGCTGCCATTTGTGCCCTCAGAGCCCCCTAGGGATTTGATTTCATGATTACTCCTCTTTCTGATGGAATTGCAAAAACTTTGTTTAAGTGCAATCCAAGGCAGTTTTGGACCACAATGCCAGCCATCAACAGGTATACCACTGTGCAGTGGCAGGGGAAAAGAAGGACTTCCTGCAATGTCCTCTGGCATCAGCATCACACTTTCCAGGACACATATCAGCAGTGAAGTTTTTTCTTCTGATGCTCCAAAAAGGCTCCAGTTTAACTGCTTCTGGATGTACTCTCCAGTAAAGCAGTGCAAGTCCTTCAGGCACCAGACTCAGGCCCACTCTTGGCTTCACCCTCCCCAGGCAGCAGGCCTGGGAAATAGAGGCCTCCAATACAGTCTCCCCTCAGAAACAGTCTAAGAGGCAAGGACAAAAGACAATTCTGGAAGGTTTATATCCTCTCCCATCATGCACCACTGGCAATAAACCCCCTGGAAGTTTCCAGGGATAGATAAATATTCATAACGCAGAACTATTGTATCTTTTTCCTCTTTTGCCAGGGACACTCTCCAAGAACATGTAAGGTAGGGCAAGTGCAGTGGTCATCACGTCCTCCATGTTTTCCTCTTCGTTGGGCACCAAGCAAGGGTCACATGATCTTCTGGGCTACGCTAGGCACTTTGTACAGGGTCACTGCACTACACATGGGGTACCTTTACCTGAGCCATGCTCACGACCCGGTAGATGACAAATATGAACAAACTCTGGTAAACTCTCTCAATATCATATACTGTACACCAACACGGTCACTCGTGCATTTCGGAGGGACACGCAGAGTCAATGCCCTTTCCACCTGTCCAGAGTATCACCGCTACCTAACTCCCAGTAACGGTATGGGGTCCCGCTGTGCACCTAGCGTGGACTCCATACGTGCACTTCCTTTTACTCTTATGCCCCGTACAGACGGTCAGATTTTCCGACGGAAAATGTTCGATGGGAGCTTGTTGTCAATAATTCCGACAGTGTGTAGGCTCCATCGGACATTTTCCCTCGGAATTTCCGTCACACAAAATTTGAGATCGTGAGTACAGAATTCCAACGCACAAAGTTCCACGCATACTCGGAATCAAGAAGAAGAGCCGCACTGGCTATTGAACTTCATTTTTCTCGGCTCCTCATACGTGTTGTACGTCATCGCATTCTTGGCGTTTGGAATTTCCGACAAGATTTGTGTGACCATGTGTATGCAAGACAAGTTTGAGCCAACATCCGTTGGAAAAAATCCATGGATTTTGTTGTCAGAATGTCTGATCGTGTGTACGGGGCATTACTCTTTCATACTTATGCACAGGATGAGGGCCCCAGCAGTGCAGATCTGCTCCCGTAGCTATGAGAGGCAGATCACTGCTGAAGGCGTGCCGACAACATCTCCCTCCATCGCTATCTCACCTGCCACATGTACACGCTTAAAGTGGAGTTCCACCCACTTTTACAACTCTCCAGCATCCCTCACTAAACTGTGCACTGTAAACAAATTGGATATTTTTTTATTTTTTTTCTCAGCACTTAATGTATATCTGCTGTATTCATTTTTCACTTCCTCCTCCCTGGCCACGGCCCATCGCATCATTTCCTGTTTGCAATGCCTTCTGGGAAGGGGCGGCAACTTCCTCTGAAACTGCCATTGCTATGGAAACCTGACCTGAAACCTATTACACTGCTTGTGCTGCACTGAGCGTGTGCGAGATCTGCAAGGATGAGATCTAGGAAGAAATGCAGTCTGGCTTCAGATGCCCAGACTTAAGATGGCCACGGCCTGCTGTAAGTTTATAAAATAACAAACTACTCCTATAAACTAACAAAACAGACCTTAGTTTACAGACTAACTTTACTAGAATACATTAAGCTTGTGTATTATAGGGGTATTTTTACTTATAAAGTATAATTTCGGCCGGAACACCACTTTAATGACAGGCTGCTAGAGAACCCTTCATTACCCTTGGTAACCACTGTGTCTTCACACTTTATTAACTCCTTGTACTGATGTATTCATATTCCAAAGTGTTTAGTGACCCGAGCTGTAAACTATATGTGCTGGTTACTTACATTGCACCCCTTTAGTAACTTCAGACCAGGCAAAGTTTCAAAAGCTTTACTTGAACACTAAGTTAACATAATGACTGAGACAGACCTAACCAAGATAGGGGCTTCTGGAGAGGACTAGGAGCAAGCCTCTTACCCACTGATTATGGGCCCTGGGTTTTGTAAGGGAACAATACTCTTTGTGAGGTGTATGCCTGGGGACCCTTGAAGTAATGTTACTTTGGATTCAAATCCATGTCCACCCACCCCCCCACAAGACACACAGACTCTGGGAACCCTGTATAGGGCCTATATGCCATATTGGGAATAGTGACTGCTTCACACTGTTGGGACTCATAGCAGATGCTGATGTCTTCAGCCAGCCACCTGTCTTGTCTGCTATAATGTGTATTGTAGTTAGGGAGCTCGGAGACGAAAAGGCTGCCCTGAAAGGTCATATCTCTGAGTCACCTAGTCTGGAAATGATTAGTTAATTAGCTCATGTTAATTTAGGTTTCTGGTTACAGGTGTATTGTTAGAGTAATATGAGCAGGAGGCAGGAATCTCCTACTCAAATGTTTAAAAGCCTGTATTCTGTGTTCTAATAAACAGTTTGATGTTCAGCAGCCAAAATGAGTACTGTCTAGTTCTTGGTTGTCAGCGGTTTGGAATATCTGATATCTATATTCAGACTGGAAGGAAGCGGTATATGACGAAAGCACTCAAGCGGAGTGTGGGACGTTTCGTTACAATGACAATCATAGGTAATAGTTCGGAATAAGGTGCATACATTTCCCTAGCATCCCTAGGCCCTAACTCAGGCTTGTATCTGCCCTAACATAGCTGTTCAAGATAGAGTCCAATAATGGCAGAGTTCATGATCAGGAAAATCCATTAAGGCGATGCTCCAATACTTTGGTGGCTTCAAAGAGGACTGCAGGTCCCAGCAATCCTCCTACATCTTGTTAGCTGTCTGTGTCTTTCTTTCCATACAGACTGAGTATGTGATTTCTCTCTGTATATGAGCTAAAATCCTGAGTTCCTCTGGGTTCCTGGGATCCTCTGGGTCCCGGCCCTTATCCCCTTTATAGAACACAGGATTGGAGGGTCAGACCCAACAAAAAAACAGAAATGCAGTTAACCCCTAACTTACCACCAGGGCTGCAGTAACCTCTACCTGCCTACAGTCAGGCAGAAGAAAACAATTGTCTAAAATTTAGGGGAAAATCCAGCAAAAGCAGAACCATAACAATCAGTGACGACCTGTCCATTAGGACACGGGCGCCGCCCCTCCTATCCATGCGTCCAGTCCCCTGATCTACATGCAGGGGCGTCGGACCATTGATTCTAATGGCAGGGGTGTATTTTTTTGAAGCACGTGATTAGAGCCAGAGGTTCTAATAGGCTTCAAAAAAGGGTGTGTGACATAGGGAATGAATATTCCCTATCGCCACACTGATCCTCCTCCCGGCCAATCAGGAAGTGGCGATCCTATTTAACGCCTAGGAGGAAGGAGGAGGGTCATGCTAGGACACACTGCCGCCGCCCGTAGGACACGCTGTCGCCACCCGTAGGACACGTTGCTTGCCAGCCCGCCTGGCACTTACCCCTAGATGGGGTAAGTCCGCCCGACCGCCCTACCATGGGGGGGTGCCGCCGACCGACCGGGGGGGTGTTTGTTTGCTGCTCCCCCCAACAGAAAAACACCAGCCGCCACTGATAACAATATAGAGCTCAGGCTAACTACAGCCTAAATACAACACTAAATTTAGATTTTGTGTTGATCTGACAGAAATCCAGCAATATTAAACTATCTGTTTGGACTGACAACACAGTGGACTTTCTGCACTACAATGAAATCTAAACTAGTGTTGTCAGCC
The DNA here is from genome assembly GCA_037952925.1 of Lithobates clamitans. Taxonomy (NCBI): domain Eukaryota; kingdom Metazoa; phylum Chordata; class Amphibia; order Anura; family Ranidae; genus Lithobates; species Lithobates clamitans. The sequence continues at coordinate 339,069 of JBBGZY010000787.1, read as the reverse complement.
CTGCCTACTGGACTACAGACGTTCTCCTATCCTCCTGGAGGGTGTCCTGTCCTACTACACACACACACATACATTGATCTCTTTGCCAGGAAAACGGTAATGCTGCCTTGACTTACAAGAGATTGTCCACAATAGCGCCCCACCCCCAAAAAAACATCCATACCAGACCCTTTTCCGAGTATGCTGCCCTGCAGGCCAGGAAGGGGGGGGACGAGTGTGCAGGTTCTTCCTCCTGAACCATACCAGATCACATGCTTTCAACATAGGGGGGTACTTTGCAATGTTGATGAGGACAAGGGCCTCTTCCTTTCAACCCTGGCCTAGTGGTTGTGGGGGTGCAGGGGAGACTTATCAGAATCTGAAGCCCCCTTAACAAGGGGACCCCCCACTCTAACCCCAATATAACTGCTGGGTCCTGTAGTGATCTGGTAGTTAGTTATGGGAACCACAGAGTGCAGTGAATGACTAGGAGATCAACACTCTTGGAAGTGTCTGTTTCTGAAGGGTACTCAGGGGGCAGCAGGAGAAGAGAGTATTACATTTCTTCTTCACAGGTAGCATTGCTTTCATTGTTTTATTTTAGTTACAGGGTTGCTGCAGTTATGCATCAGTAGCTTTTATATATGACCTTCACTGGATGGAGAAACAAGCATTCCCTCTACCAGCAGAACATTGTGAAGACTAATTTTTGGCTGTTTAGTTTAGTTATCATTTACAGTTTTTATCAGAGTTCTATGGGGGTGGCAGAAAGGGTGCTTATGTTATAAATTCAGTTCCACTTTAAATAATTTATACATAATGTTCCCAGCCATGCTTACCAACTTCTGCATATTTGTAAATAAATAAATGCGGTGCAGGTATTAAAAAGAAACAACACTGTTTCTTTTTATTTGTTCTTCTTTAACCATGCAAGGGTTTATGTTGAAGAACAGGTTTAGGGCTGGAACCACATCTACATTCCTTGCTGTTACTAAACTGCTCATTAAAGCTGGATAGTGGGTTACTATCAGCTTGCATTCTGGGAATCTTGCCAATACAGAGAACCAAGAACTAACCTTTTCTTGGCATGAGAGAGAATCTGCTACCTGGATGAAGATAGTAGAAGATGGAGCAGCTCCTAACCTAAGAAAGTGTCATATTTGGGCTGCTGGTTCAGATGTACATTTTATGAACTCTGTTTTTAGAGACCGGCAATTTCAACATAATTATGTTTCAGTTACTGGGTGTGAGTTTATAATTAACACAAACTTTAATAAGAATTTAATTGCCCTGGAATTAACAACTGAAACAGAGTAAAAACTAACTTTACAGCCTTATGTGTATTTAAAAAAAAATGTGTTTTTGCTATGACTTGTATATTTATTAACATTATGTACATTGGCTGCAAAATCTAAAATGTTAAAGTAACCATGAAAATGACATTTAACTTTAAAGTGATATTTAAGCCATTTTTTTCTAAAAAAATAGAGTCTTTTTTTTGCAGAATGTATGCTCTGCTTTTTTTATTTTTTGCAATTTTTTTCCTCTGTACTTGCTCCTCAAACTGTGCCCTGACCTCACTGGCCAACTCCAGGTATGTGGGTGCCCTCTGTGTCTGCCAGGACCTATGGAGTCTCGCTGGAATCGCCTCCTTGTGTATGTTTCCGTTTAGAACTACAATCTTACACGCAGCTGTTCCCGGCTCTGCACACATGGGCAAAGCACGAGTCCCATGTCACTTATGTGTGCAGCACATATAATACAATGGCTGTTCACATGAACTCTGCTGGATTTATTGTAAGAGTTTGTTTTACTAGATTTGTCATGCAGTCTCAACTTGGACTTCTTCTGAGAGGCTGCCAAGTAATGGCAGTAAAATTGGATGAAGGGACAGTTTTGTCTGACAAGGATACTGCAGGATGTGGGGATCCCTATGTATTACTCCAGAAAAGGTCTCCAATGAAGAGGACATTTCCAGTTTTCCAGTATATGTAAACCCTAACAATTTACTTCTCTTACTTTCTCCCTGTTGGGCTGTTGTTCTTTGAAAGTATTTTGTTATACCTGTTTGATAAGTGCAAAAAATACATGCGAAAGAAAAATATCACTGCTCTAGGAAGGTCATTCAGGAACAGACATCTCCTCCATGCTGGAAGTAACAGGTGCCAGCAATGCTTATAATGAACAAACGAGTGGCCTCTATGGTGAGTTACTAAAGTAGACATAATTTGGGACTTGTACTATCATCCAGGAATCTAGAGTTTTAGGAATGTTGGGAGCCTGATCCCCAACCAGGCTACCAGGAGGGAATGAGGGCATTTGGACTATTGCGGTACAATAAAAATTGTTACAATGTAAATAATATAGCAAAAATGTAAAAATTAAAAATTAAACAATTGATTTATTGATGCAGAAAACAAATCATCAGTTACACCGTAAAACATGGAAACAGCAGTAGAGTCATTAACCCCAAAGGGGGAGAAATATACAGTGGGAAGATTAATTCCAGATATCATGTTCCTCGACTAGTTTCGTGGATACTATCCGCTTCATCAGGAGGGAATCTGTAGATTATATTTTTGACTAAACAGTCTAAACCTAACAAATAACAAAAAATGTATATAATAAGGTTGCTAAAAGACTTTATAATACAGCATCATGAGTAGACAAAGTATTAATGAAACTAAAAGGGGGAAGGAGCGAGGCTGCTTACCCATGTCCCAGAAGACCCCAAGTGCAGGGCTCTACCCCCAAAAATGATCCCCCCCCCCCCGCGCGGCGACCCGAGGGAGCTGCAAGGATGATGAAAAATGATCAGGGTAAATAAAATAAACAAATTGAGTATACTGGAATAGCCACAATAGAGACAAGTGGACCAGTGGGGTGTCAGATAGTAAAAGAGATACTGAGAATAAAATGGTGACAAGTGTGAAATGGTGATAGAATTGTGTGCACAATGGGAGGAAGGAAAAATGGTGGAAATGGTGAAAAAATGAACAAAGTGTGGAAAAATGTAAAAAAAAGTGAAAATGAAAAAATATAAATATATATAATGTGAAAAAACGAGTGGATGACAAGTTGAAGTGAGGGAAAAGATATGGGGGAGGGAAGAAAGGGGGGAGAGTGGGCATGACAATGGGTAAATGGGAAAGGGGGGGAGGGGGGAGCTGGGAAAAAAAACACAGAAAAGGAGGGACAAAAGGAAGGGGAGGGGGGGGGGGGGAAAGGAGGAAGGAGGCTTATAATGAAGTAGAGAGAAAAAGTCCTATACAGCCCCACTAAAAATAATGAATTACCTTTATTGAATGATGATCATAAAAAGATACATGCCACAGCAGAAATTAGCAGGAAAGCTGACGCGTTTCACACTGTAGTCAGTGCTTAATCATAGCTAGATATCACAAGAATGAATCTCTCATATATACCAATGTTCATTGAACGTGTGTTCAGGAAATTGATTGATGGTGTTCAAGCAACAAATTTAAAAGAGCTGTGACTGAAACGAAAATGAAGACTCAAGACTGTGAAAAACTGGTGCCTATAGGAGGTATAATAGTGAAAATGAATAAAAAGAATAAAAAAGTGCAAAAAATGCAAAAATGGATATGTGAAAAAATGTGTAAAGTATATATATATATATATCTATCTGCATACATATTTATTTCGTAAAAGAAAATATGTGCATGCATTTTTATAGAACTCCTATGTTTTGTTTTAAAATGTTTCTAATATAAGGTATACCAGCTTAAAAGAATGAAATATGTGCTAAATAAAACAAGAAGTACAAACAGATTTGTGTATGTGTTTATGTCTATCTATACCAATAAATATCTTAAATAGATATAGAGGATATAGTATATGTGTGTGTATATAATGCCTACTAAACTCCACCAGGTGAAAAAATATGCAGAGAAAAGTATGTAACGTGAAAAAATATGTGAAACAAAAGTATACGTGTTGGATAATTACCCAAAGGCACATAAATAATGCATGTCAGTGTAAGAATCACTTATACATCTATGTACATGAATGTAAGATAAAAGTGAAACAATTTCATGAACACATATACAACGTGGTAGACATCGTGACATAAACAATTACATATAAAATGCCAACAATGGCTAAGATGCAAATACCGAACACAATAACATGAATGAAAATAAAGAATATATGAATCAATGAATACTAAGAAACAATGCAATAATAGGGTATTAGGGTTGAAATCTAAGTACACGGCCAGACACGACAACAACTAAAATGAAGAGAAACAGCTGAATTGAAAAAGTACTTTACAATCATTTACACTTTATGTGGCAGAAAAAGTTGGAATTGTTCATGCTGTCTCCTGTTTCGTCCAGCTCCGCTAAATAAGACGGCAGAAGCCAGTGTTACTGTGTCTGGCTGAAAAATGGATAGCCAAGGGTTACCCCACATTGTTAGCTAATGTCAGTTTTACCAAGATTTGTTAAAAAGTATTATTTATAATCATATATTTAGTTAAAATTTGTATAGAAACAGATCTATGAAACAATTTAAAAAGCACAAAAATTCTAGAGTGCACCCATGGACACTTACTCCCTGTGTCTCAATCCAAAAATATGGACAATAAATAGCGACACCATATAGGTAAATCTAATACGTATCAACGGACCAAGGGATAAAAAATTACATGTTAAAGGAAAGCAGAACCCTCACTACACAGAACAGCAATGTAAAACCCCATCTAAAGACCAGATGTGTGTATACTCCATAGTGGACAAAAAGACAAGTGTGAAGAAAACGAGTGTAAACCAGACCTAGAAAGGATCTCATGCACATAAAGCGTGGAAAATAACAAATAAAATAAAAATTAAAAAAAAGATAAATAAACATGTGCATGGGTGTCTAATGCCCCGTACACACGGTCGGACTTTGTTCGGACATTCCGACAACAAAATCCTAGGACTTTTTCCGACGGATGTTGGCTCAAACTTGTTTTGCGTACACACGGTCGCACAAAGTTGTAGGAATTTCCGATCGCCAACAACGCGGTGACGTCAAGCACGTACGACGAGACTAGAAAAGGCCAGTTCAGAACCAAGCGCGTCACCCTTTGGGCTCCTTTTGCTAATCTCGTGTTAGTAAAAGTTTGGTGAGAGACGATTCCCGCTTTTTCAGACTCGTGGCTTTCAGATCGTTTTCTGCCGTTCAGTTTGTGCTTGTGGGTTTGTATCTGCTCTTCAGTGCGTGCAGCAAGTTCCGCGTGACTTTAAGTAGTCATTGTATTCTTGTTCGTTCCTTACTGTTTTTCAGGTCGCTCTTCACAGGCCTTGCTGTTCTTCAGTGCGTTCTGTTACTTCGTTCTGAGCAGCCGACCGTTTTCTAGCCATGTTGCGTATACGTACTCCTCATAGAGTTCGTGCTGTGCGGGGGCTTGGTGTTGGGGTCCTGACCTTGACACAAGTCCAGTCCATGAACAGGGTGGGGAGGAGTTCATGGACCAAGAATTGGTTGCTTCAGCGTGACCAGTTCTGTCATATGCCTTTGCTCCGTGAGATCCGTGAGAATAATCCTGATGATTTCAGGAACTTTCTCAGGATGACGGACCCCGCGTTTCACCGTCTGTTGGCTTCGCTGACCCCTTATATTAGCAGGCAGGATACCTGCATCAGGCAAGCCATCACTCAGGAGCAGAGGTTGGTCGCTACCCTGCGGTACTTGGCGACAGGGAGAAGTCTGCAGGACTTGAAGTTCTCGACAGGCATCTCCCCCCAGGCTCTGGGGATCATTATCCCAGAGACCTGTTCTGCCATCATCCAGGTCCTGCAGAAGGAGTATATGAAGATAAGATTTTTTTCTTTTAATATCACATTTTATTGTATTGAATGTTTGATAATATATTGTATTTCTTTCCTCATTCCCTAATTACCATGATTGTAATATGCTGTGAATGTCCCCTTTGTTCTCATGCATGCAGGATTTTTATGTAATTATTTTTTTAGTCCTTCATACAGATTGGCCTTCAATAACCTCCCCAGCATGTTCTCTCCTGGCCTTATATTCACCTCATGTAGTCACTTAACAATGTATTTTACCCCAGTGCTTTACCCCAAACACCCCCTAAAATGTTTTTAAATGTTATTTTAGGTTTAAATTCAGGCAGAGTGCCAGAGGCTTTTTTTTGTGGTGTCCCCAAATCATTTTTAGTAACCCTCCCTCCCCCAACTGCTAAGTCAGCTGATCCCAATTCTCTATCTATCCTCAATCATCTATCTGCTGACTTTGCCAAACCCATACACACTATACCCATCTCTTTTGTGCTCAGATTTATGGGTGAATTACTAAAAGCATGTAGTACAAGGGCCTGCCTGTATACTTTCAAATGGTACTGTTTAAAGTTTTTGTATCCTATTATTATCTTGACAGGTAATAGCAGAATGTCCAAATGTCCTCAAATGTGTACAGTGTGTATTTATATCTTTGTATTATGACACTTCTTACCTGTCCAGTGGGCTGCCAATAGTGTAACTAAGGAGGGGCTGTTCCAAGTAATACCCTGTATTTAGGCATTCATCTCTCAATGAAGTGAAGAGGGTTAACTGTCCAAGATTTCCACACCCCCCATAATGTTAGAAATGGCCCATGAGAGGGGGGGAGGGGGAATATGATAGGTGTACCTTATACTTTGGCGTTGTTACATTCCCCTTAATAAATGCTATCTGGAGGTTGCCCCATAATGTTTGTGCCTAATCTGCTTGCCATGTTCCTGTGCAAAAATAGTAATTATTTTTTCCTTCCACGCCACAGGAATGGCAGACTGTGGACTCCCACTTTGCCCAGCGGTGGGACTTTCCTAACTGCGGAGGGGCAATTGATGGGAAACACGTCCACATCGTCCCACCACCCAACTCGGAGTCGTACTATTTCAACTATAAGGGGTTCAATAGTATTGTGATGTTGGCGGTGGTGTCGGCTAATTACGAGTTCCTGTATGTGGACGTGGGGAAGAATGGCCGGATGTCCGATGGTGGAGTCATCGCCCAGACGGAGTTCTACAGGCGTCTCCAGAATGGGAGCTTGAACTTGCCAGCTCCAGAGGACAATGTGGAAGGACTCCCATTCGTGTTCGTTGCTGATGAAGCGTTTGCACTGGGGGACCACCTGATGCGGCCATTCCCGATGAGGACCCTCATCCCGGAACAGAGGGTTTTTAATTACTGGCTGGCCAGAGCCCGAAGAGTGGTGGAGAACACATTTGGAATCCTGGCCAGCCGGTTCCGCCTATTTCTGACACCTATCCATATGGCGGAGTATAAACTGAACCATATTATACTGGCATGCTGTATTCTCCATAACTTTTTAAGGAAACATTCGGCCAACTATGCTGGCTCAGTTGGGCCTGAGGCCGGAGTGATACCTGAAACACTGACGGCGCTTGAAAGCGGCCGTCCTGGCTTGCCCTCCCTAAGTGCCCGTGATGTCCGGTTACGATACCTGGAGTTCTTTGCGGGTAGGGGGGCCATCAATATGCCTTCAGATTTGTGAAGCCTTTTTCCAATAAAAAATCAAAAAAATGAAAATCTTTGTGGATATTTACTGCTTGTGTTTGTTTTAGCTGACCCTGACAGAAATGTGTGGAGTCCTGAAAATGGCGTGATTGTGTAACCTTATACAAAGCACTATTGGCTGTTATTTACTAAAGGATTATACACTTTTTATACTACAAGTGCTCTTGAAACTGCAATGAAAATGCTCTTGTAGTGCAAAGAGGATTTGCCCTTAGGAAATAACCCCAATTTTCGCAGAAAACAGCAATTACATCACCCCAAAAGTGTTGTAGCGTTGAGACAATAATCCACACATTCTTGATTAACAAACTTTTTTATACCTGCACAATCCCATGTGCATTTACCAAAAGTTTTTAAAACAAACCAACATGTTTGTTGTATAACAATTTTTGGGGTGGCATTATCAAAAATATAAATGTCCATTTGAGATAAAACAGGCCTGTGTAAAACCAACAAGAAAGACAAAAAACTTGAACTTACAAAGTTCACATATGGTAAAACCTGAAGACAATTTCAGACATGAGTATTTAGGAACTGTGTTTGATATTGCGTTCAGATGGTGTCAAATCACCCCAGGAAAAGCCAAATTTGGAAGATGCACACCAATTTACGAATGTAAACATGTGCTATCTGCCATCACAGGGGGATCAAGGGACGTGTTTTGGGGGAGCAAGCCCTTCCTTACCGCTACTTTATAATTGAGGAAGGGGTTGCACCCCCAAAACGCGTCCATTGATCTCCCGTGATGGCAGATAGCACATGTTGGCACACTGTGTGCATCCTCCAAATTCGGCTTTTCGAAGCATTGCTAAAATATTTAAAGGGGTTGTAAAGGTAAAAGTTTTTTCACCTTAATGCATTCTATGCATTAAGGTGAAAAAACTTCTGACAGAACCGCCGCCCCCAGCCCCCCCGTTTTACTTACCTGACGCCTCGAAAGTCAGCTTCGCGTTCCCGACATCTGTTCCTCCGCTCACCCTGGCCGCTGATTGGCTGCAGTGGATGGATTGAAAGCAGCGCAGCCATTGGCTCGCGCTGCTGTCAATCACATCCGATGACGCGGCGCGCCGGGGGGCGGGGCCGAGTGATACAGCGAGCGGCTATAGCCGCCGGCTGTATCACGGGAGCGCGCCCGCAAGCACTCACCACCGTGCGAGAGAGCTCGCATGAAGGTGGTAAATGCTTGCGGGGAGGAGCTGAGACAGCCGCCGAGGGACCCCAGAAGAGCAGGTTCGGGGCCACTCTGTGCAGAACGAGCTGCACAGTGAAGGTAAGTATGACATGTTTGTTATTTTTAAAAAAAAAAAAAAACACCTTTACAACCCCTTTAAAACATTGGACCACACTAAAAAAAGTGATTTTGTGGGGTTTTAAATTTGCCCCAAAACATCAATGATGTTATTATTTTTTTGAATCACATCATTTATTTTTTTCTGGATGTTTTGCAATTCTACATTACACCCCATGATCTCCCCGATCAGGATCTGGGCACTTTCTGATGTGAAAGGATCTCGATCCCTAACATCACGATCACCTAAAAAGAGAGAAACCAAACAAAAACAGGTATCAAAAATATGCCGGCATCCATCTCTTACCTGAGCCTGTGGTCGCAGACACTCACCTGTTGTGGTGCCAATTTCCACCACATCTTCTTCCTCCTCCTGCTCTTCTTGGGTTGGGGGTATTTCACCTTCTTCCATAGGTGGGGGGTCTGTGGTCTTCTCGGGTGAGGGGTGTCCTCCGAGTCTTTTCTCCCCTATGTAAAACAAAAATGGTATAATTAGCACACAGATATTTGATGGCAGAACTAGAAATAGGAAACATTGCTTGGAAGTGGGGTACAATTGTCAATTTTAGCAGAGTTCCAAGATGTCGTTTTTTTATTGGCCTTTGTCAAGCTGCAATACTTTACCTGTTTAGTACAAGCTTCACAGATGGAGACCCCCCTATAGTATACACTGGAGCACCTGTGTGCCCCCCCTAATAGAAAAATTGTGTTCTTGTGTCCCACACTAGTGCTCCAGTGTCCAGATGTGAAAACAGCTGCTCAGTGTCCTCTCCTTACACAGAATCTAAACAAATATTTGGCATCCAAGTAGGCCCTAAAAAATGTCGGAAAATGCATATGGCCTAAACAATGGTGTTTTAGAGGGGTCCAAAAAAATGTTTGATACGAACGAATAATGGGCCCATGAACATTAAAATTGACATTTTAAACTGTACGATTAGGAAAAGCATATGGAGCAGCACGAACGTAAGAAAGACAAAAAGAATAGGAACACAGCACAACTACTTACTTTTTTGCAGCACTCTCCGGATCTTTCTGTACTGCTCGGGCTCTCTTAATTTCAGGTCCGACCACCGCTTGTTGAGCTGATCTTTCGATCGTCGTACCCCGAAAATTCCTGTGCAGACTTTTGACCACTTTCGCCATGATCTTGGCCTTTCTGATATTGGGGTTGGGGTAAGGCTCATACTTTCCGTCATAGTCGGCCTTCTTCAGGATGTCGACCATCTCCAACATCTCCCCAAAGGACATATTTGTGGCCTTAAATCGTCTCCTTCTGGATCGGGACGTGTCTGGATCCGGACTTTCCTCCTCCTCCTCCTCGTTCCTGTAATTAGCACACACCTGCTGTGACTCCGCCATGTGCTCTTCCCCCACTGTGCCGAACGAAAAGGGGCGGGGAATAGAATAGAAAGAACGTCAGGGGCGGGCGGAGTTACACGCATGCGCAGTGTATATAAAGCGTAACACACGTGCGTATTACGTACGATCTGTGAGCGGAGGTAGGAGCATTGGACGCGCCGATCGTAAGAACAAAGGTAAGAGACAAACTTGTGCCTATACTGCATCTACATTGAGGCCTATATTGTAACAAGATTAGGAGAGTTTTGTCTGACATTAGGCTTTGTCTTGTGTTGTGTCTTGCAGTGAACATGGATATGCTAGTGAAAGACAATGACTTCATGTCACTATTCATTGATATGTTAAAGCGGGGTTCCACCCAAATTTTGAACATTTATCTCTATGCATTCTCTTCCTTGCCTAGATGCTGACATGCTGTGTAAAAAAATTTAAATCGCCGTAATTACCTTTTTTTTCTAATCTTCTTTGCACTTCCTGGTTTTCCTCCCATGGGAGTAGGCGTGTTTCTAGCCTCTCCCAGACCTCCCACAGTCCCTGGGAACTAGTCTCAGGCTTCCCAGCATGCATTGTGCAACAGCGTCATCACAACATCTCTGCTCCCAGCATTCACCGCATCCAGGAAATACATGCTTGTGGGCTTCAAATGCCCACAATGAAGATGGAAACTGCCTTCCGTGAATTTTATAAGTTATTCTTTACAACGAAATCGGACACAGGCGGACTTATTGCACAGAACATGTGAGTAGATAATCTTGAGAAGAAAAGTTTGTGAATGAACTCCAAAAAAAAAAAACGATAGATAGGTGGACCCCCGCTTTAAGGGAGCTGCCATGTCTGTGGGAGATTAACCACCCACATTACAAGAACCAAACAAAGAGGAAGGCAGCACTGGAGCAATTGTGTGAAATTGTGAAGCGGGGGATCCCCACGGCAGACATCACCTATTTGAAGATCTTAATTGGTGGCCTGAGGAGCACATATGTAAGGGAGCGCAAAAAAGTCCTGGATTCACAGAGATCCGGAGCAGCAGATGATATCTATGTCCCCAGGATGTGGTATTTTGACAGGCTGCATTTTCTGGCAGGCCAGACTGAACCCAGGCCATCCCTCTCCAGTCTTCCTTCCACGCTTCCTTCCCTCCCGGCTGAGGCTTCTGACGCCCAACCTGGGCCTTCCAGGCAACATGTGGAGGAGCCCAGATTGAGCCAGGTATAGTATTCCTCTAAATATTTCTGCTTGTACAATCAATGATGTTAGCTAGATGTTAGATGTTAGTAACTAGATGTTAGTTGGGAGTACTAATTTAGGATTGTGATTGATGAAGCAAAAAATAAAACCATGTCCCTGTTTCATACACAGGGAAGTCGCAGCCAGAAGGTGGCCGGGCCGAGCCGGCTGGCTGATCTGCAGGTTCCTCACCTCCCCCTGGAAAGAGAAAGTGGCAGGAGGAGTGCCCTAGAGGAGGCTGGCAGAGGACTCTTTTGAAGGGCTACAGAGGTCCTGGGAGCACCATACATCATGGAGGAGGACATTGCTGCCACCATTGCCTATAAAATGCAGAGGATGGAGGAGGGACAACAAGTCATGTTTGAGTCGCTCATATTGGAGGCTCTTAATAAAGGTATGAGGTGCCAAATTACAGCTCAGACACACCTTTGCGATGGTCCTCCTCCTCCTCCTCCTCCTCCTGCAGGTCCTCCTCCTCCTTCTCCTCCAGGTCCTCCCAGTCCTCCTCCTCCTCCTGCCACATCTCCATCAGCAGAGCCACAGTGTGAAAGGAAGCGTGGAAGGAAGACCAGAAACTGAGGACCCTGGATCCAGTCTCGTCGGCCAAAAGATGCAACCTCTTGTGGTACCACAGCCTGGGGACACACGTCATCTGCTGCTTTCCGGATCTCTGCGCATTCTGGACCAGACTGCCCTCCCTTACATGTGGACTCCTCAGGCCACCAATTTTGATGTTCAAGAATTGATGTCTGCCGTGGGGGTCCCAGGCTTCGCTAATTTCTCCTGTTGATCCAGTGTTGCCCCCCTCTTTGTTTGGTTCTGAGCCCTTAATAAAGGAATTTTGTTTTGAATTCTACTCTCCTATGTGTTTTACTTCAAAAAGGACAGTTTGTTTGTGAGGATTCAGGTACATTTCAAATATACAATGTGAAATGAACAAGGGACACCAACACCAAACAATCTCCTTGAGATTAAATAATAAAAGATATCAATGGTGTTGTGGTAACTTGACACACAAAACACACACACAAATATTCTGGAGTAAAAATAAAAATAACATTGAACAAAGATCAGCCTTGGAAAAAATACAAACATTAAATCTAAAACAAAAAAGGCTTAAAATCCCAAAAACAAACAAACAAAAAAAAAAAAACATTACGTCAGATGTGACAAATAACAATATATTCAGGGAATCCCAATAAAAAAACAAAAAAAAAAAGTTTGTGAGAAGTGTGTGTGAATATGAGCAGCAAAACTACTTAATTCTTCTTACATTATAAAGAAGAAGAGAGTGCGCTGTATTAAACCATTTTTGACATTGCAGCATGACGAAAGTGCTGTATCCATTGCGAACGCTAAGTTTACCAGAACGAGCTGTTCCGTGCCGGAATTTCTTCTGAGCATGCGTGGCACTTTGTGCGTCGGAACAGGCCACACACGGTCGGAATTGACGCGATCGGATTTTGTTGTCGGAAAATTTTATGTCCTGCTCTCAAACTTTGTGTGTCGGAAAATCCGATGGAAAATGTCCGATGGAGCCCACACGCAGTCGGAATTTCCGACAACACACTCCGATCGGACATTTTCCATCGGAAAATCTGACCGTGTGTATGGGGCATAAGCCCGCAATGAAAGTCCAACAATGCTGACTACACTATGTAAGAATTGCCACCATGGACTGAACGACGGGAAAACACACATTTATCCATATCTGTAAATCTCTATCTCATCCAATCATGTACGGGTGTGTGCATATCACAAAGTCAGTGACCATAAATCAAGGCATGTGTGTATATCACAAAGTCAGTGATCATGAGCCTGGGCATAAATGAACAATGTCAATTCACAAATATCAAACTGTCTCACGTGTGGATAAACGTTTAGCCAAAGTAATCTATGAGTGCCAAACAGAATAGGCGTGGATGAAGAGTTTTATCATGATAGTAAAAGATAAAAGGGTCAATCATAGTAGTGGGAAACATCCCACTCAAAGTTTAGCCCCAATGTTATTCTAGTATTTAAAGAGAATATCCAGAACACTTTGCGTCTGCAAAGTGTTCTGAATAAGTCTCCCCCTCTTTTCAGGGTCGCTATCTTCTCAACCCCTTGGATCACCAGGCTACTGACATCTTTATGATGAATATCATTCCAATGTTTGGCCACATTGGTAGATTTATTTTTCTCGATGTCATATAGATGGCCATACAACCGATCTTTTAAAGTGAAAGTAAAGTAAAGTAAAGTAAAAGTGCGACCTACATACTTGATGTGGCACATTTGACAAGTAATAACGTATATTAAATTTAATTTTGTATTGCAATTAATAAAGGTTAGGATGTCAAAACTTCTTACATTATTGCTGGAACATACCTTATTATCCATTTTAATAAAATGGCAATAGCCGCATCCTTTCATGCCACACTTAAAGTTACCTTTAAGGCGTAGCCAATTAGTCCCTGGAGAATGACTGAGGAATAAACTGGATGAAAGCGAGCTACCCAAAGTGGGTGCTTTTTCGAGATACAGATTTAATACCCCTTGAAAGGATATCGTTGTAAACTGGATCATTAAGTAAAATGGGAAGATACTTGGAGACTACATTTTTAATTTTGCTATATTCTGAACTAAAAGGTGTGGAAAAAACTGGAATGTTACTGCATGGACGAGAATGTTTCCTGTCTCTATTTCTAGGGTTGTCTATCAACAGAGTGTCTCTGGGAATGTTCTCCACTGCACATAAAGCCTTATTCAAAAGTTTTTTTGGATATCCCCTGTCTGTGAACCTATGGGTCATGTTAATGGCTTCTTTTTGGAAACAGTCAGATGTACTTCATATATGTTTCAATCTCAGAAAATGTCCATAGGGCACACCTTTAATTGTGTGTCCTGGATGGGCAGAATCTGCTCTCTGAATCTGATCTGTGGATTTTCTGTGTAAACTCGTAATCACTGTGTCATTTGAACCTGTCAATTTCACATCCAAAAAGTGATTGAGGTCTCACCGAGTTCACCGGTGAATCTTAAATTGAGAGAGTTGTCATTTAGGTATAGAAGCCACTGAACCAAATCAACCTGATTGTCCGATGTGACAAACAGGAGATCGTCTATATATCGACAGAAGAAGATTGTGTCTAAACGACGGGGGCTATCACATCCAAAGATACGGGACCTCTCCCACCAGCCCATATATAGGTTGGTGAGTGAGGGCGAAAACTTCGCTCCCATAGAGGCCCCGCATCTCTGGAGGTAATAGCCACCATCAAACATAAAAAAATTGTGTGTTAGTAGATAATCTAGAGATTGTAAAATAAACTCTTGAAGTAGTAGAGAAAATCTACCTGATTCTTTAAGAAAAAAGCTAACTGCCTGCATACCTAAATGATGCGGTATGCAGGAGTATAGACTAGATGCATCACAGCTGATCCATCTGTAGACATCTGTAGACCTCCATTTAAAATTCTGTAATTTAATGAGTAGTTGTTTTGTATCTCTCAAATATCCCGGGAGATTACAGACCATAGGTTGAAGCTGGCTGTCTAACCACTCACCAAGACGTTCATTCAAAGAACCGATTCCTGCAACGATCGGTCTGCCCACCAAGGGATTTAACCCTTTGTGGACTTTTGGTAAGTGGTGAAACACCGGCATGATCGGGCAATCAGGGATGAACATATCTGCCTCCTTCTGTGTAAAAATACCGGCATGTACAGCTCTGCTTAGGAGGAGGGATAGTTTGGCTTTAAAGGGAGAAGTAGGATCTGCTCTGAGTTTCTGATAGGTGTTAGTGTCAGATAGTTGACGTAATGCTTCATTTTTATACATATCACAGTTAAGCACCACTACAGTACCTCCCTTGTCTGCATTCCTGATTACGATACTATTGTCAGACTCTAAGGATTTAAGTGCTTTTCTTTCGTTAACAGATAAGTTATCAGATGAAAAACTTTTATGACAATCTCGGGCTAGGTGAGTCAGGTCCTTCTCAACCATCTTTTGAAACATGTCCAGGTCGCAGGATCATCGCTGAAATCGCTTTCCGTGCCTGATGAGGAACTTCCCCATGATTCGCTATCACTCACTTCTGCAAGCGATTCTGTCTCGCTGTCGCTGTTTTCCAGCAGGTCATATGTCGCTTTTGAGGTTGAAGCGCGCTTTTTGGATGCCATGTTTGCTCTGCAGTTTCCAGACACAAAGTACAGTAAAACTGCAGGCAGGGGCACTGAACAAAGCACTGGGGGGCAATCTGAGGTCAATTTTATTATATTTATTATATTTAGTAATGTAATCCAATAGGATTACAATGTATCAGTGTGTTTGTGTTATATACTATTTGAATTTGCCACCGGTTCCACCCCCTGCGTCGCTACGCTCGCAGGGAACGGAAGCCAGGGCACACAGTGGATCGGGCGGAAGATCCGGCCGCCGAACACAGCGGGAGAACATTGCGGGATCCTGGAGACAAGGTGAGTCTCGTCTTCCAGGATCCAGCGATGCGATCCCGAGTCTGGCTCGGGGTTACCGCTTTTGGTACTAAAATCTCACCCCGAGCCAGACTCGGGAATACCGCCAGGGGGGTTAAAGAATCAGGTAGATTTTCTCTACTACTTCAAGAGTTTATTTTACAATCTCTAGATTATCTACTAACACACAATTTTTTTATGTTCGACGGTGGCTATTACCTCCAGAAATGCGGGACCTCTATGGGAGCGAAGTTTTCGCCCTCACTCGCCAACCTACATATGGGCTGGTGGGAGAGGTCCCGTATCTTTGGATGTGATAGCCCCCGTCATTTAGACACGATCTTCTTCTGTCGATATATAGACGATCTCCTGCTTGTCACATTGGACAATCAGGCTGATTTGGATCAGTGGCTTCTATTCCTAAATGACAACTCTCTCAATTTGAAATTCACAGATGAACTCGGTGAGACCTCAATCACTTTTTTGGATGTGAAATTGACAGGTTCAAATGACACAGTGATTACGAGTTTACACAGAAAATCCACAGCAGGCAATGTCCTGCTGAGAGCAGATTCTGCCCATCTAGGACACACTATTAAAGGTGTGCTCTATGGACAGTTTCTGAGATTGAAACATATATGCAGTACATCTGACTGTTTCGAAAAAGAAGCCATTAACATGACCTATAGGTTCACAGACAGGGGATGTCCAAAAAAACTTTTGAATAAGGCTTTATGTGCAGTGGAGAACATTCCCAGAGACACTCTGTTGATAGACAACCCTAGAAGTAGACACAGGAAACTTTTAGTTCAGAATATAGCAAAATTAAAAATGTAGTCTCCAAGTATCTTCCCATTTTACTTAATGATCCAGTTTACAATGATATCCTTTCAAAGGGTATTAAATCTGTATCTCGAAGAGCACCCACTTTGGGTAGCTCCCTTTCACCCAGTTTATTCCTCAGTGATTCTGCAGGGGCTAATTGGCTACGCCTTAAAGGTAACTTTAAGTGTGGCATGAAAGGATGCAACTATTGACGTTTTATTAAAAAGGGCAATAACGTATGTTCCAGCAATAATGGCAGAAGTTTTGACATCCTAACCTTTATTAACTGGAATACTACATTTTTAGTATACATTATTACTTGTGAAATGTGCCACATCCCATATGTAGATCGCACTACACGGAGGTTAAAAGATCGATTGCATGACCATCTATACGACATCGAGAAAAATAAATCCACCAATGTGGCCAAATATTGGAACAATATTCATCATAAAGATGTCAGTAGCCTGGTGATCCAAGGGGTTGAGAAGATAGTGACCCCGAAAAGAGGGGGAGACTTATTCAGAACACTTTGCATTCGCGAAGTGTTCTGGATATTCTCTTTAAATACTAGAATCCCATTGGGGCTAAAGTTTGAGTGGGATGTTTCCCATTATTATGATTGACCCCTTTATCTTTTACTATCATGATAAAACTCTTCATCCACGCCTATTCTGTTTGGTACTCATAGATTACTTTGACTAAACGTTTATCCACACGTGAGACAGTTTGATATTTGTGAATTGACATGGTTTTCAATTCAGCTGTTTCTCTTCATTTTAGTTGTTGTCGTGTCTGGCCGCGTACTTAGATTTCAACCCTAATACTCTATTATTGCATTGTATCTTATTATTCATTGATTCATATATTCTTTATTTTCATTCATGTTATTGTGTTAGGTATTTGCCATTGTAATACATATTACATTGTTGTAATACTGTTGTATATGTGTTCATGAAATTGTTTCACTTTTATCTTAGATTCATGTACATAGATGTATAAGTGATTCTTACACTGACATGCATTATTTATGTGCCTTTGAGTAATTATCCAACACATATACTTTTGTTTCACATATTTTTTCACGTTACATACTTTTCTCTGCATATTTTTTCACCTGGTGGAGTTTAGTAGGCATTATATACACACACATATACTATATCCTCTATATCTATTTAAGATATTTATTGATATAAACATAAACACATACACACGTCTATTTGTACTTCTTATTTTGTTTAGCACATATTTAATTCTTTTGAGCTGGTATACCTTATATTAGAAACATATTAAAACAAAACACAGGAATTCTATGAAAACGCATGCACATATTTTCTTTTACGAAATAAATATGAATGCAGATAGATATATATATATACTTTACACATTTTTTCACATATCCATTTTCGCATTTTTTGCACTTTTTTATTCTTATTATTCATTTTCACTATTCCACCTCCTATAGGTACCACTTTTTCACAGTCATGAGTATTCATTTTAGTTTCAGTCACAGCTCTTTTGAATATGTTAATTGAACACCATCAATCAATTTCCTGAACACATGTTCAATGAACATTGGTATATATGAGGGATTTATTCTTGTGATATCTAGCTATGATTAAGCACTGACTACAGTGTGAAACGCGTCAGCTTTCATGCTATTTTCTGCTGTGGCATGTATCTTTTATGATCATCATTCAATAAAGGTAATTCATTATTTTGAGTGCGGGTGTCCAGGACTTTTTCTCTCTACTGCAAAAAATACATGTTAACCTCATCAGAAATTCTGTCCCGTGTCCACTGCCCACTACACGTTATCATAAAGAATCTATTAAACCCTCCCAGACTACAAAATTATCGTTGCTGTTGTAGAGATGTGAGGGTAGGAGTGAATAAATAGTTTATCAAAAAACAACTGAACGGGTCTGACAACCATCAGTCCACAAAAATGTTGTGTGTTGTCAGCCCACAACAGGGCTTAAGAGCTGATTGCATTTCTGGCAGATGAACAGGTATTTTTCAGTACTTTGCAGGGTCTTTAAATAGATGAAACATGGGGAAATCTGCATGTATTGAGATGTACGGCATGTGTCTTTTTTATTTTATATTTTGGAAGCTGCCCATGTAGGGTCCTATGAAGGTCTAAAGTTTTTTATTTGTTTTTTTTTCTTTACAAAGTATGAGTGCTTTGTTTTAACAGTACAAAACAGTACAATAAAATACAATCAAAGAGCATTGACATAGTGAGCATAAAACAAAAAGGAATAAAGAAATTACAGATGAGAAAAAAAAAAAATAGTACAGCACAGTGGCGGCATGTGTACTGTAGGCGCACGGGCGCCGCTCCCCCTATTCCTGCTGCCGCCTCCCTATCCATGCGCCGGGCCTGGGCGGATTAATGCACAGACTGGTCTAGGCTGCAGCCTAGGGCCCCACTTGTGCAAGGGCCCCCGATTGGCCATGATATTTTTATTAATGTATATATATTTATGTATATGTAGAATAAAAACCATGCCTGCGTGTTATACGAATACGCCGATAAATGTTTTTTTACCAACAGGGGGCGGGGATGGGGCGGTCCGCCCCGGGGGCCTCCCATTGGGGGGTGTCAGGTCAGCTTTACCGCCTCTCCTGGCCCTGGGACAGCGCTGACAGCATACTTTAAAGTTGAGAAAACACTACTGCCAGCCCTTTCTCATGCACAGCTCCTCGTGTGTCACTCTCAATGTAAATGGAAGTCTCTTAATACCTCAATTAAAGCCGCTCTGTCTGCCCGCTCTCCTCCTCCCGCTCCACCTCCTTCCCGAGTGTAGCCTTTGATTGCAGGAGGAGAGCGGTCATGTGACCGTCAATGAAACAGCAGAGGAGAGCAGTCACATGACCGGGTCATGAAGAACGGCATTAATTGAGGTATTTAGAAGCTTTGATTTACAATGAGTGACACAAGAGGAGCGGTGTATGAGAAAGGGCTGGCAGTGATGTTTTCTCAACTTTAGAGTATTCTTTCCCAGGAGACTGGGGGTCTCCTGGGAGTGCAGGGGGGCTTTATAATGAAAGAGGCCTGTGTGATATGCAAGAAAAGGGGTCTGTGTACTATGCAGATGTCTGTGTACTGTGCAGGGAAAGGGGTCTGTGTACTGTGCAGTCAAAGGGGGCTGTGTTATGTGCAGGGGGTCTGTGTACTGTGCAGGGAAAGGGGGCTGTGTTATGTGCAGGGGGTCTGTGTACTGTTCAGAGGGTTGTTGTCAGGGTGATAACCGTAGGACGGGTAATTCTGCCAGTATTCCTCATGGTGGCGCCCTTCTGCCTATTTAAGCCTGCTGCTGGTGCATGCTGGTTGCTGGATTATCATCAGCTTCCTGTGTTCCTTGTTCCTGTTGTGATATCTGCTTCCTGTTACTACTCAGCTTGCCTGACTGCTCCAGTATTCCGCCTGCATTGACCGCGGCTTGGACCTGACTATTCTTCGGCTCCGCATCTGTACCTTGATCGTCCTCCTGTGTTTGACCCCCGGCTCGGCTACCTTCTCTGTTCCTGATTATCCTGCTGTACCTCACCTTGGACTGATTCCTGTGCTGAATGACCATTGGCCTGGCTCTGACTCCGCTCCTGGTTGCTCCACGGCTCCATACCTGGAATCCCTCCTTGCACGGTTGCCCTTCAACCTTACCAGCGCACCCCAGCAGCTCCCTGCTATCTGCTACTCAGCAACAGCGCTCTGGCAACCCGTGCACCTTTGGGCACTGTACTCCCTGTCTCACTCCCAGGGTTACGCTGCACTTAGCCGCAAGGGGCGCCCCCTCTGCAATCCGGCCTCACATCCAGGACTCTGACAGTTGTGTACTGTGCAGGGAAAGGGGTCTGTGTACTGTGCAGGGGGTCTGTGTACTGTGCAGAGGGTTGTGTACTGTGCAGGGAAAGGGGTCTGTGTACTGTGCAGGGGGGCTGTGTACTGTGCAGGGGGCTGTGGGAAGTTTTTTTTTCCTGAAACTTCCCTCTTAATGTTAGGGTGCGTGTTATATGCACTCTGAAAATGAAACAAAGGCGCCACTCTAAGTGCAGTAAAAAACATGGAGTTTAACAAAAATGTAAAAAGGTACTCACAAAGGTACATAGTGAACAAGCATGTTGGCAAAAGCTGCCGGATATCCTGGGAGTGAGTCTGGTCCGTTTCCTGGATTGCAGTCAGTGCCGCAAGGGTGCTCTATATACCTACATATATCTGTGATGCTGGGCTGTATATCCTATCTGGTGATGCTGACCTATACTATCTATAATGCTGACACATATACTCTATTTGTGATACTGACCTATATACCCTATTTGTGATGCTGACCTATATACCCTATCTGTGATGCTGACCTATATACCCTATCTGTGATTCTGGGCTGTTTACCCTATCTGTGATGCTGGGCTGTATACTATATCTATGATGCTGGGCTGTATACCCTGCCCTGTGATGCTGGGCTATATACTCCTGACCCAAGGGTGGAAAAGAGGGAATGAAGTGGGTGGATTCTATAAGGGGTGGGTCTTATGAGAAGTTGGGGTGGTCAAAAAGGAAGGGCAGGGTCTAGCGCCCCCGCCATGCGAAAACTTCACCTGCCGCCACTGGTACAGCAGATAAAAGTATCCAAGTAAACAATCCGAACAATGAGCATTACAATGAACAGTGAGCATTACTGTGTCACATTCACAGGGAAGAAAAAACAGGGCTCATTGAATCCACAGGAAGAAATATGGTTGGGGGGGGCAGAAGGGGAGATGGGGAGCAGGAGCAGAAAGTCTAACGATATATCTTCCATAAGTGTGGAGCCCTAAAATTTAAGTGAGATTCATTATAAAACCTACTACTGCGATATCCAGGGGAGACACACCTTATCATACTTCCATGATCAGTCGCAACTTATATAAGTAAGTTTGTACATAGGGAGAACAGCGTCAATTGCCTCCCAGGACGAAACAGCAGGAGAGTCCGACAAGCTCTACTTCAACAGTTTATTCTTTGTACCATATAACATGTAAAATCTCAATAGCTTCAGCTGATAAGAACGTTCCTTGTCCTCATGGAGTCCAAGGAAGGCCAGTACAGGTGAAACAGGCAGGGACATTTGTATTCGAAGGTTAATCAATTCACAAACAAAAAAGCGAGTGATCTTGGGACAATTCCAGAACATATGCAAATATATTCCCAAGTGGAGCCGGCAGTGAGGACAGGTAGGATCCTGCTCTGGATACATCCTGTGGAGTTTTATAGGGGTTCAATAAAAGTCTGAAGTTTCTTGATTTACAGTGCATCCAGAAAGTATTCACAGCGCTTCAGTTTTTCCACATTTTGTCATGTTACAGCCTTATTTAAAAATTGATTAAATTCATAATTTTCCTCAAAATTCTACAAACAATACCCCATAAAGACAATGTGAAAAAAGTTTGTTTGAAATCTTTGCAAATTTATTAAAAATATAAAAACGAAAAAAAATCACATGTACATAAGTATTCACAGACTTTGCTCAATACTTTGTTGAAGCATCTTTGGCATCAATTACAGCCTCAAGTCATTTTGAGTAGGATGCTACAAGCTTGGCACACCAATTTTTGGGCAGGTTCTCCCATTCTTCTTTGCAGGAACTCTCAAACTCCATCAGGTTGGATGGGGAGCGTCGGTGCACAGCAATTTTCAGATCTCTCCTTCAGGTGCCTTTTGGCAAACTTCAGGTGGTCTTTTACTGAGGAGCGGCTTCTGTCTGGCGACTCTACCATATAGGCCCTATTGGTGGAATGCTGCAAAGATGGTTGTTTTTCTGGAAGTATCTCCTCTCTCTACAGAGAAACGTTGGAGCTCTGTTAGAGTGACCATCGAGTTCTTGGTCACCTCCCTGACTAAGGCCCTTTTCCCCCAATTACTCAGTTTGGCCGGACAGCCTGGTCTAGGAAGAGTCCTGGTGGTTCCAATCTTCTTCCATTTACAGATGATGGAGGCCACTGTTCTCATTGGGACTTTCAATGCTGCAGAATTTTTTTTCTGTACCCTTCCCCAGATCTGTGCCTCGATACAATCCTGTCTTGGAGGTCTACAGACAATTCCTAGAAGTTAGAAAATTTACTTTAATTTTTAGGGCTGTTAAGAATTGTTGAAGTGGTTAGTTGCTATGCCCACCCCCACCTTCTACTGCCTAATCACAGAAGCCTTTGTATTGTTTGAACCAGTGGGGGCTGGTGCGCAAACAAACTGAAAAATTCTGAAAAAAAAACATCAATCGCAGCCACTGTCATCAAAATACAGCCACTGTGTCATCAAAAACGAATTCACTGTGTCATCAAAAACGCATTCACTGTTTCATCAAAAACGCATTCACTTTGTCATCAAAAACGCAGCCACTGTGTCATCAAAAACGCATTCACTGTGTCATCAGAAACGCATTCACTGTGTCATCAAAAACGCAGCCACTGTGTCATCAAAAACGCATCCACTGTGTCATCAAAAACGCATCCACTGTGTCATAAAAAACGCATCCACTGTGTCATAAAAAACGCATCCACTGTGTCATAAAAAACGCATCCACTGTGTCATAAAAAAACGCATCCACTGTGTCATCAAAAACGCATCCACTGTGTCCACTGATCCCAGAAACCATGATTGTCTCCTTAATAGCAGCCAGCATCTCTTTGAACAAGGGGGAAGGGGGGCAAGTTATCAAAGAAAGATAGTCACAGTGATTTGGGGGGCTGGGAGAGGATGCTTTATGTGCTAGGGGCCACTTTGGTAACAGAGAGGATTTGTGCTGGGGGGGGGGGTCTAATTTTATATTCAACCCCCCTTCTAGCACAAATCCTCTCTGCTCCCAAAGTGGCCCCTAGCACATAAAGCATCCTCTCCCAGCCCCCCAAATCACTGTATCTTTCTTTGATAACTTGCCCCTCACGTCCTGTGTATGTGTCCATTCTCCTCCCCCTCCCCCTCTGTCTGTGTATAGGTGTCTTCAGTCCGTGTGTAGTGAGACAGGAGGGAGGGGGCGGAATGGGGAAGAGAGGGACAGATACATGCAGCTGTGCTGGAGCTCACCCTGCTTGCCAGACAGCAACCCATCCCTCATATGGCTCTTACCTTCCTCCTGCAGCTCCGCTCAGCTGAAGAACGGAGCTGCCGACATCACTTCCGGCTCTCGTCTTCTTCACGAAAGCCGGAAGTGACCTCAAGATTTGAAAAGCAATGCTCCCGCCCATAGAATCACACTGATTCTACGAGCGGAAGCTAATCGGCGTTTTCGTTTGCGCCACAAGGCGGGTTAAAAGCCCGAAAATGAAGCGCTGCGTCTGCAATCTCGTGATTGCATTGACGTGGCACTTCCCATAGTGCACTGGCGTCCGGCGCCACAGTGCACTTTGTTAAAGGACTTTTTTTTTTTTTTGTTCTTAAAGGGGCCGTTTAAAAAAAAATTTTTTTTTTTTGAATTTTTTTTTTTTTTGACTACAGGAGGGGGGAACGGCGCCCTGGCGCCCCCTATGGACGGGCCGCCACTGGTTTGAACTCATTCACAAAATACAAAGGCATCTTTGAATAGGCAGCAGAGGGGAGGGGTGGACATAACTTCTGCATGTGCTTCTCTCCTCTCTCACAGCCCAGAGTGTCTGGAGTGTATCCTTTGTCAGAGCCATAAACTTGTCAATATATATTGTAAATAATAGAGATAAGTCCAGGAGGTGGCAGTCAACTGGTTGAACTCATTGTGGACCTGCACTTTTTAAAAGTTGCTGAATTTCTGGAATTCAGCTTTAAAATGATACTAAATGAAACCCTTATTCTCAAAACATATCCATACACATCCACTACTTTATTGCCCTGTCATTTATTTTGCATGAAGTTGTGTCTTATTGTGTTTTTCTGCCCTTTCCTTGCTTCTATTTGTTTGATACAAGCATTGCACATTAGTTGTGGTCATGTGCATTTCTCTATGCACACTACACATCCCATAGTTCCTAGTCTAACTCAGGAGCAAGCAAGAGAGGCTGGCTATGTTCCTACATACAGTGGGACCATGGAGAATGATGGTAGCCACCCTCTAAAAGGAAGAGCACCAAAAAAAAAAAAAATCAAAGGGTAACTCCACTTTAGTGGGGAAAAAAAACATATAGCATATACAATTGCGACTCAAGTCATATTGTAGTTGAATGTTATTAAAAATAACCTTTCCTTTTCAATCTGCAGCTCTGTAACTTTTTGTAAAATGCAATGTAATATGGCTACTTGGAGGTGTTCTGTACACAGAATGTGTACCGAATGCCCTCCAGAAACATCATTTCCTGCTGGTGTGATTGGCTCACTGATTTTCCCAGAAGTCTACGCTAAGATACAAATCAGATTTCAGGCATCCCCTGCAACAAAAATGTCATTTTTATTAAGATACTCCCAGTAGGAAATAACGTCTAAAGGGATGCAGACCCTGCCACTTTCCTCATAGAGAGCCCTACAAGCGCAGCAGCTGATTGATAAATATGAAACCCATCCTATTAGATTCACTTTCTACATGGACACAGACAAACACAGTGATTTCTTTAGAATAACAAGAGGTAGGAATCTGCAACAAAGTTTGTTAACATTATTTGTAATGTACATAGATCACCCAGAGAGGAATGTTTTTTTTCTCAACAAAAGTGGATTTGTGCTTTAACTTGAAGATTTTGCGGGTAAGTAAGAGCAACAGAATGTACTTTTCTGAGCTAAGAATACATACTTGAATACCATTTTTTAATATAAGCCAGTTTAGTGTCCCCTTAAAGCGGAGGTCTGCTCCCCCCCCCCCCAGGAAAAATTAAAAGTTAGCAGCTACAAATACTGTAGCTGCTGACTTGTAATATATGGACACTTACCTGTCCAGGGAGCCTGCAATGTCGGCATCCCAGCCGTCCTTTGGATCGGCTGTCGGGTGCAGCTGCCGCCATTCCTGATAAAGGAACCCAGCAGTGAAGCGCGCTGTGCTTTCTAATTAACCCGGCAGCGGAGAAAGGAGGAGGGGGGGTCGAACTACCGAGAGACGGAGCTGTGGCCCCGTCTCCGGAAGTGGGGAAGGAGACCTGTCAAAAACAACCCCCCCTCCCCCCTGAAAGGTGCCTTACTCCACCTCTCTGATGAGGATCTCGCTTTTATCTGCCTTTTATTTATTGTTACTTACATCTGTCAGATCCCATTTTACTTACAGTATATGCATCTCCCTTATACACACTTGGAATATTAGCGGTCTGCTTGTTAAAAAAAAATTATCGCTTAGCTATTCACCTATTAGATCTGCATGTACATTTGATCTGTGTGAATCGTTTGTTTTTTTAATGAATACAAGTATGTGAGTGTTTATGGCTATAGTTGGAGGTTTTTATTTTAGGGGTGTTCAGCATTAGAATATGGAATTATAGTTTTTTTCAAAGTAGATCTTGTCTATTTTTCAAAGCTCAAACCTCACATACACTATATTACCAAAAGTATTGGGACACCAGCCTTTACACGCACATGAACTTTAATGGCATCCCAGTCTTAGTCCGTAGGGTTCAATATTGAGTTGGTCCACCCTTTGCAGCTATAACAGCTTCAACTCTTCTGGGAAGGTTTAGGAGTGTCTATGAGAATGTTTGACCATTCTTCCAGAAGCGCATTTGTGAGGTCAGTCACTGATGTATATGAGAAGGCCTGGCTCGCAGTCTCTGCTCAAATTCATCCCAAAGGTGTTCTATTGGGTTGGGGTCTGAACTCTGTGCAGGCCAGTCAACTTCCTCCACCCCAAACTCACTCATCCATGTCTTTATGGACCTTGCTTGGTGCACTGGTCCAAATCATTTGGTGGAGGGGGGATTATGGTGTGGGGTTATTTTTCAAGGGTTGGGCTTGGCCCCTTAGTACCATTGAAGGAAACTCTTAAGGCATTAGCATACCAAGACATTTTGGACAATTTCATGCTCCCAACTTTGTGGGAATAGTTTGGCGATGGCCCCTTCCTTTTCCAACATGACTGCACACCAGTGCACAAAGTAAGGTCCATAAAGACATGGATGAGTGAGTTTGGGGTGGAGGAACTTTGACAGCCCTGACCTCAACCTGATAGAACACCTTTGGGATGCGTTTGAGTGGAGACTGCAAGCCAGGCCTTCTCGTCCATATCAGTGCCTGACCTCACAAATGCGCTTCTGGATGAATGGTCAAACATTCTCATAGACACACTCAGTGCCGGGACAAGGCCATCCAGTGCCCAGGGCAAAAATACCAAACTGCGCCCCCCCCTTCCCTTAGGGTTAGGGTCAGGGCACTCAAATCTCTGCCATAAACCATTGCGCCCAGGGCAACCGAACCTCCTGCCCTACCTTTGTCCCGGCCCTGGACACACTACTAAACCTTGTGGACAGCCTTCCCAGAAGAGTTGAAGCTGTTATAGCTGCAAACATAGGCGTGCGCACAGGGTATGCCGGGTGTGCCCAGGCACACCCTAATCACCCCATGCGCATTAGTATCGCTCTGTGTAGCAGCAGGAACATGTGAAAGATCTACCTTTTACTGGCTCTGCCATGAGAGAAGTGTCTATGCTCTTCTCTTTCACTGTGCCGGCAGAGAGATCAATTTGCCTGGGTCATATATATGTAGACACACACACATGCATGTGTGTTTGAGCTTTAGGGTGCACACCCTAATGCAATAGGCTGCGCACACCTATGGCTGCAAAGGGTGAGCCAGCTTAAAATGAAACCCTACGGACTAAGACTGGGATGCCATTAAAGTTCATGTGCATGTAAAGGCAGGCGTATTAATACTTTTGATAATATGGTGTATTGAGAATGTGATGGTCGTGGTGATAGGTGTTAAGTAGGCCATACATGGATCTGTTTTTTTTTGTTCAGTTATTGGGCTGAACGAAAAAAACTAAACCGATTTCCACATCCACACATTCCAGGACGCACAGAAATAAAAATCATCTGTAAGGCTACATAGGTCTCATATTATGTATCTAGATGTTTGCCTTAAGTTCAGTGAAATATACAAATTGATTTTATTTTAAGGGATGCACATTAATAATATTATTATACAGGATTTATATAGTGCCAACAGTTTCTGCAGTGCTTTACAAAATAAAGCAAGAATCTACAGTAAAAATAGCTTTCAATAATATCCTTATTCTCCAAAAATAATCCATAAACATCCACTACTTACCCCTGTAACCAGTTCGGCTCCAGAGCAATTGTTTTTTATTTTTCGCATACATGTAAAAATCTGAATTTTTGGCATAAAATTACCTAAACCCCCAGACCATTATATATTTGCTGAAATCAGAGGCCCCTCAGAATATTTGCAAATTTTCTAGAAAAAATATAATATAATGCATTTTAGTGCAAAAACACACAATATAATACCCATTTTTGGATAAAATATAAAAGATGAGGTTGCATCAAGTAAATAGATAGCAAACATTCCATGTCTTAAAATTGCCTGCACCCACGATATCGCCAAAAACTGTGGTGCCCAAAAATCCCCACAGGTGACGCTCTAAAAACCTTTACAGCTTATCAGTTTAGAGTTAACTAGGAGCTCTTGTGCTAGAATTATTGTTCTTGCTCTGACGATCACGTCAATATTCATGTGTGTGGTGCAACCATGGCTTACATGCACATGCACACCCTGGGATTGCATTTGCAAAACTGTGCGGGGCAATGGGGGTTATGGCAATTTTTTTTTTCAATTTTAATATATTTTATTTATTTTTTTACTTTTATCTTTTATTTTTGTTATTTATGTTTACCTAATTGCTATCACAAGGGATTAATAAACCCCTATGTGATAGCATTGGGCAGGTAACAGGTATTCTTTATGGAGATATTAGGGGTCTAATAGACCTCAGTGTCTCCCCTGCCCTTCACACCATCTAACCAAGCACAAACACGCATTCCAAACAAATGGCAGTGAAGTAGAAAAAGAGAGGTTTGGGAGCTCACAAAGAATTTTACAGGGAGGCAGGAAATACAGTAAGAAACAATTCTTTGAAAAATAAATGACCCAGTTCAACTCTACGTGCGTCCGAAGAGTGAACCTTTAAAGAGGAAGTAAAGCCTTTGAAAAAATAAAAATACACCCTGCAAGACAAAGGCATAATGAGCTAGTATGCATAGTATGCATATGATACTAGCTCATTATGAATTACTTACCTGAGATCGAAGCCCCCGAAGCGACCCTCGTTCGCCCCCCTCTGCCATCGGCTTGTTTAGATGTGTCCCCTGGATGTACTGGGTAGGAAATGGTGCACCTGAAACGGAAAGTGACATCACTGCTGGTTTCATTGTTTGCATGTGAGATCAAGGCATGGATTTGCCTCGGTCACACAGTGCTGTCCCTCCCCTAGTCTGCGGTTGTGTTCCTGGGCTCTAGTAGGTGCAGGAGTGCCCAGGAAATGCGGGAGAAGGGGAGAGGGAGCACCGCACTGCCAGCTCTGTGAAAGTGATCGGTACGATGGAGCTGCTGCATCACCTTCACTTTGAAGCCTGGAGCCGGCTAAACAAAACCCACGCAAGCTGATGGCTTCTACAGCCATCAGGTTGTGATTAAAGTGGTTTTAAACCCATTAAAACTTTTTTCTACAGGTAAGCCTAGATTAAGGCGTACCTGTAGGTGCAAGAAATATCTCCCAAACCTATAATGTTTAGGAGATATTTGCAGAAATAGCGGCACCGATGTCTACGGCTCATGCGCCGTAGACATCGGGCGCAGGCGTGCTGAGCGTGCCGTTTCTAACGGCGATCGTGCCGTTAGTGGCGGCACCAACGCGCATGCGCGGGAGTGATGTCATCGTGGCTCCGGCCAGTCACAGCGCCAGAGCCGCGATACCCGGAAGATACCCGGAAGATAGATGGCGGTGGCAGAGGGGGGCGAACGAGGGTCGCTTCGGGGGCTTCGATCTCAGGTAAGTAATTCATAATGAGCTAGTATGATATGCATACTAGCTCATTATGCCTTTGTCTTGCAGGGTGTATTTTTATTTTTTCAAAGGCTTTACTTCCTCTTTAAAGGTTCACTCTTCGGACGCACGTAGAGTTGAACTGGGTCATTTATTTTTCAAAGAATTGTTTCTTACTGTATTTCCTGCCTCCCTGTAAAATTCTTTGTGAGCTCCCAAACCTCTCTTTTTCTACTTCACTGCCATTTGTTTGGAATGCGTGTTACTGGAAGTCAGTTTATAGTTCATACTCCATATTGGGAGTGAGTGAGAGGGTGGCTACGTTTTTACATACAGTAGGACCACGGAAAATGAATGTAGCCACCCTCCAACAAGAAGATGGATGGGAGCAGTAAAATAAAAAAAATATAGATCTGGAGAAGATTGAGAACAATAAAAGGTACTTTTCTGAGTTAGGAATATCATTTTTTTTAAAAAGCAAGAGTTTAGTGCCACTTTAGGTTTAAATAGGGCTTCTTGCCTACCTGGAATCTCCTAAAGCCAACATATGTATTTTATGCATTAAACATTTGTGACTTCAGTAAAGTAGATTTTACAAGAAAAGGGCTGGAACAGCAGAGAACTAAGATAGTTTACACATGAAAAAGGTGACATCTTGTGGTGCTTTTATAGTTCTACAGCCATAAACTTGCTAGGGTCAGTTTGAATTTAAGAAGGTTAAATTATCAGAGTAATTTTTGTTCTGGAGTAAAACAATTGAGTACTGTCCCTGATACTTTAATTTGCACTAACATCCAAAAGCAAATAAAAAAAGTATCATGGACAGTACTCAATTGTTTTTGTTGCAATAATGCACTAATACGGCTACAATCACTTCAAGCATATTGTGTAGGAAAATCTACACACAATAACAAAGGGCTACATACATAATGTAGACAAGAGAGTCATACTCAGGGTCTCATTGTGGAAAGGTAGCCATCAACCATCAGATAATGATTTGTTATGAACATTCAGCAATTATTTGAAAGTCAGCTTCAACACTAAAATGTGACATAATGGGGACATTTATCAAGCAAATTGGCAACACAATTATCAGACTGCATGTTCTTCAGCAAAGTCTCTGTAACAGGTTTACTGACCTGGCTGTCTGTATTCCTGTGCAGCTAAGTGCAACAGTTTTTCAAAGTTCTAAAACAGTTTTTTTTATTGAAGATTAGAAAGATTTCTACTTTAAACAGATGTAAAATGAAGAAGTGGTTGGGACTAGTTTCATTCTGTCACAAAGGTACCTTGGAGCAGGATGGAATTGTATGGAGTTAATAAAAAACAAACTATCATACACCATACACACCAAGGTAAAGCAGCATCTGTCCCTCGCAAACACCTAATGCCGCGTACACACGAGCGGACTTTTCGACGGACTAGGTCTGGCGGACCGGACTCCGTCGGACAATTCGACCGTGTGTGGGCTCCAGCGGACTTTTTTTTCCCAAAAGTCCGACGGACCTAGAAATAAAACAGGTTTCAAATCTTTCCAATGGACTCGAGTCCGGTCGAAAAGTCTGCTCGTCTGTATGCTAGTCAGACGGACAAAAACCGACGCTAGGGCAGGTATTGGCTACTGGCTATCAACTTCCTTATTTTAGTCCGGTCGTACGTCATCACGTACGAATCAGTCGGATTTTGGTTGATCGTGTGTAGGCAAGTCAGTTCATTCGAAAGTCCATCGGAAAGTCCGTCGAAAAGTCCGCCGGACCTAGTCCGTCGAAAAGTCCAAGCGTGTGTACGCGGCATAAGGCTGAGAGCTGAGTGATCAAAAACCGCTGATTGCCCAGTTCTTGGTCTTCAGTAAGCAGAGATCGGTGACTGCCTGTCATTGACTATTTGCTCTGCCTCTGTCACAAACCTGATAGGAGACTGATATGACAAGGTTGGCCTCTCTCATATCTCCAGTCCTGGCCCCACTGAGAGTGAAACAGAGAGTACCGAGGAACAGTGGGAACGCAAGTGCCAGATATTGATAGGCACACTTGCAGCTAGAGAAGGAAATCCTGGGAAAACGATGGACCATCAGGACAGGAAATACCATTTCAAATTGTAAATTTGAGTTGTCTTTCCAATTCCTTTATATTCCACTAAAGGCCCATACTCACGATTGGACATTTTGACATCAAACATGCAAATTACCTGTTTTAAGGCAACATCCGACCGTGTGTACACTTCATTGGACAAACTTTTTCGATTTTCATCGGACAAATGTTGGCTGTGCGAACAGACAAACTTTCCTACAACAAAAGTCCTACGTCGGCTAGTCTGATCGTGTGTACACATATCCGTCGGACTTTAGTCCAAAGTACAAACACGCATGCTCAGAACCAATGCAAAGGATCAGACAACAATACAGAAGTTGTCCAAAGGGTGGCGGTAATGAGCTGAAAAACCATGTGATTTGGTGAAAGTTGGCTGAAAAAGTCCTGCCGTGTGTATGCATACCAAGTTCACGGCCAACGCCCTTTGGACAGAAATCCACGGAAAAGTTTGTTTGAAGTTCAATCGTGTGTACGAGGCTTAAGTAAACAAGTTACTTGGTTTAATCAATTCTGTGGTACCTACTTCCTTATTATTGTCACTAAAGAGGTAAAATGTATGAACCCAGGGTGTCAGAGTTGGCAGAGGACTTACAGGGTCAGGGCAACCAGAAGGGTACTGATTTAACCTGCGACCCTCACAAGGGCAGCACTACATTATTAAATATATACATTGTACTCACTTGGATATTATTGGTTTCCAATTCTGCTAATCAAACCCGGAAGCGCTGCCACAGAGTGCACTACATGGGCTGGTTGTGGCGTCACCGAAACCAGAAGTTGCATTCTATGCATTTTGTCCCGTCCAGGGCTTCCTCCAAAACTCAGCCCTGAACACATTTATTAAGGACAGCCCTGTGAGAATATTTATTTTTAAGAGAAAAATAGCCCTAGGAACATTTGACCATGAGAGGTAGAATTCACCAATAGAGAAAACTGCCTAACACTCGAAGAGAGAGAGAGAGACTTCAGTCTATGGATTTCTGTGTGAACAACTGAACAAATGGGCAAACCTCCAGTTGCAGTGCGAAGTAAAACCTTTAGCAGTGGTTGTTAGGGAGCCAGCACCTGCTGGCATCCTAACAACCAGAGATTCATCTCTGTCCAGTACATTCAGCTCTTAGCCAGGGATTCCCGACTGATAGGTAAATGTAAGAAAATAGCAGGATAAACATTCACATGTAAATATATGTAAAAAATAAATCAAACAAAAACTGGCGTAAGGTGCCTTCCAAAATTCATAGCAGGCCCTTCAGTTCTGGTATGAATTGTAAGGGGAACCCCATGAAAAAAAATACAGCATGGGGTCTGAACAAAATTTTATAACAAACCTTTAAAGTCCGGTATGGATTGTAGGGGGGGAACCCATGCAAACAACCAACAAAAAAAGAATGGGATCCCCCCTCAAAACCCACAACAGGCCCTCATCCAAGCATGTAAACTGGGTGGCCAAGAAAGACGGGGAAGAAGCATGTGGCACCCCCTCCCCGAACCTTACCAGGTCACATGCACTCAACATGGAGCGGTAATTTGCCAGTTGATGATTTCCCATGTTGAGGACAAGGGCCTCTTCCCCATAACCCTCACCTAGTGGTCTGCAAGAAGGAAGCTTATTGAAATCTGGAAGCTCACTTTAAAAATAAGAGTGCTCAATACCAAACAATCCTCAATAAAGGTAACAAAACAATCACCACCCCTTAAACATTATGTGTAAAATAATATCCATACATTTGTCCGCAAAAAAACTTGTCTAAAATGCCACCAGTGAGTCCCTCCACCACGTCCCATACAGCCTCTTACAAGAACAAAATAACCCAGATTATAGGTGGTCTATTGAAAGCTTAGAGCTGCATGTACCTTGTAGCAATGGATCGTCCACCATAGGAAACCATGAGTCACATCGACTGGAGACTCTAATAAGTATCTCTTTTTCGTTCCGAAAAATGGCACCCGGCAAGCAGGGCTGGGTTTGTAAAGGGGCAAAAGGGGAATTTGCCTCGGGCCCCCAAAAAGAAGGGTCCCCCCCTCTATACAAGAAAATTATATAAACAATATAACATATTATATATTGTATACAATAATAAAAATAAATAAATAATAAAATAGAATAAAATGAATAATAAAAAACATACTTTCTTTTATTAAATGTATCTTGGGAGATAACATTTTGCCAGCCATCATCTGTAAAACTGGTATATTGTACCATTTTTCAAAAATGAATTTTGGTGGCTCAGGCAAACCACACTATGACTGTGTGTGTGTGGGCATGTGTGACCTCAGAATGGCATTCTGTCATGCATTTTAAAAATGT
Source organism: Lithobates clamitans (assembly GCA_037952925.1). Classification (NCBI taxonomy): domain Eukaryota; kingdom Metazoa; phylum Chordata; class Amphibia; order Anura; family Ranidae; genus Lithobates; species Lithobates clamitans. Next base: position 305,060 of record JBBGZY010000787.1, on the reverse strand, counting down.
GTGACTGTCATTGAGAATGTAAACCAACTCTGTGTCAGGGGCGGATCCAGAGTCTAATCTCGGGAGGGGCACTGCCAGAAAATACCTTTTTTTTGCGGGCAATTTATCGGGGAAACAGCTGGTGTTGGCGCTTCAATCATCAGAGCACCATGGTTATTATGGTGTCAGGATGATTGAAGCGCATTATTTCTATTCTTACATTGTAATATAAAATTAAATAGTTCAACTCACCATAATGCAGAATCAGTGGGAGCCCTGAGTGTGTCACTTTCCACGTCGCCTGCCACCAAATGCGGATTGTCACTCCCAACGTCACCTGTCACCAGATGCGGATTGTCACTTGCCACATCACCTGCCACACGTTGTGAATTGTCACGTCTCCTGCCACATGTTGTGGATTGTCACATGCCACGTCACCTGCCACATGTTGTGGATTGTCACTTGCCACGTCACCTGCCACACATTGTGGATTGTCACTTGCCGTGTCACCTGCCACACGCTGTGGATTGTCACTTGCCATGTCACCTGCCACACGTTGTGGATTGTCACTTACCACGTCATCTGCCACGCGCTGTGGATTGTCACTTGCCACGTCACCTGCCACACGCTGTGGATTGTCACTTGCCATGTCACCTGCCACACGTTGCGGATTGTCACTTGCCACGTCACCTGCCACACGCTGTGGATTGTCACTTGCCATGTCACCTGCCACACGTTGCAGATTGTCACTTGCCTCATCGCCTGTCACCAGATGCGGATTGTCACCTGCCGTGTCACACTTTTCTGCTAAGGTGGTCTCTTGCTATGTCCCAGAGTCAGGCAACAGAGAGATGATGTAATCTCTCTGCTGCCCACAGCTGCCTTCATAGTGAGGGCGGAACTGCAGGCATGCAGGGCGGACGCAGGGTGGTGAGAGATGTCATCTCTCTGCTCCCGTGCCTGCCGGCTCCCTGATTGGCCAGCAGACCACTCACAGTCACATGGAGCCGCCCAGCTACCCCCCCTCACCCGCCCACTCACCGACTCACTCACTGACCGAGCCGCCCGCACTGTGGAGCCGCCCGCACTGTCATCTGCAGGGCTGCCCGCACTGTCAGCCGCGGCGGAGGCTGAGACACGAGTCAGACCTCCGCTCCGACGTGATGGTGACTCACTCAATGAGACTGACGTCACTCGTTGCTAACGCCTGGGCCGCCTGGTGTCTAGCAACAAGTGCAGGGAAGAGGCTCCACCCACCTCCTCCTGGTATCCTTCCTTCGGTGTGAGTGACCGCCGCCGCCCGTAATACACACATAGACGCGAGTTTCTCTCTCGGCGCCGCTGATCGGCACATGTGAGAGAGACTCGGGCCGGCAGCGGCAGGAGACAATGACATTTCAGACAGTGCTATTATTTCGAGGGGGGCAATTGCCCTGTTGCCCCCCCCCCCCTGGATCCGCCCCTGCTCTGTGTATAAGGAGTGCCTGAACCTGAAGTGCCCGGGCTCCTTAAGGTCTAAATCTGACCCTGCCAGCAAGAGAAACAGATGACAGACTCTAATAGTGTAAAACCGCTAAGTTTATTTGCTGAGCAAACTGTAAGTTCTACTTACAACAATGCAATGCGCATATTATAACAGTAACAGAACCGCCAGTACCGGCTCCAGCGTACGCAGTGACGTCAGCACAGAGACATTTGCAAAGTTGTTTTTTTTTTAATAAATAGACATTTTTGTATTGTATCCTCCTTATTTCATTCCAATTATTTTTCTAATCTATCTGTAGCCATGGTGTTAGCACTACTGACAAACAATCTGCCAAAGCACCCCACTGCCAGACTTCATGCATCCTTTTCAGAGACCATGAACAGTCTTTTGCAAGCTTTGTTTTTGTTGTTTTTATTGGAGGGTACAACTTGGATAGGGATTGGGGTATGGGATGCCCATGGAATTAATCATTGCCATCATATTTACAGAATTCAATATACTTTAAACAAAGTTAGAGCCTGAAGATCGAATGTGCATATTTATCTAGCTATAAATCTCCTGAAACTCCCTGCAGACTGTTACTCCCTCTGCATCTCCGTACAGACTGTTGCTCCCTCTGCATCTCCATGCAGACTGCTGTTCCGAAGAGTTCTCTATCTGTCACCGTGTGAGGGACAGAAACATCACTTTTGACCTTGTAAAAAGTAATGGTCTTAGATTTCTTCACCTCCTGCCCAAATTTGCTTCCTCTTGCACAACTGGTTTCCACCTGCACAACTTGTAATTACTTTTGAAACATAACACATCCTTTTCTAATGGGTATGAAGAACTCACTCTGAATAAGCCCCTCTACTGGCTCTGGTGACTCGCTGCTACTAGGCCTGAGGCCTGCAATACCTCTCCCTGGAGGCCTGGTAGGTTAAAGTCTATCTTCTAGGAAATGGACTACTGCACCCAGCCAGTCCAACTTGCAAACCATGTTCCAGCCGGCCACACTGATTTGGCACACATCCCCACAGTCTCTTCTCTGATCCAGGACTCTTCACCATCCACCGTGTGCATGATAAAGACTCTGCTAGTGACCGCGTAGAAGCAGAGTTCCCTTCCAGAACCCCTGGCAGCCCTGAGTCCTTGATGAGGAATTTGCACTGGACCGTGCGTTCTGACAGCTTCTCGTGCCCCTCTGCTCCAGGAGTTCCCTGCCACAGAATATATAGGAGGCTGCCCCCTGCCAATACCAGTTACGGATTGGTCAGGGCTCCCACATGTGCTGCCTGCCACTCCAACTCTAGGCCCAGCCTCCTCTTCCAGAACATTCTCCCTGGAAGTAGGGGAGGTGCCTCAGACTGGAGCACAGGTGGTCACACCCACTGCTACTCTAACCACTCCCAGCCCCCAGATCAAAACAGACAGGCCTAGCTTGTAGCATAGGCCTGCCTAAATTTGCCTGTGCTGAACAACATAGTAAAATAACCTTTACTAGCACCTACCTTCTGGTAGAGGGTGCTACATATCATTTCCTGGGAAAGTTTGTCACTCCAAAGTGCTTGTTGTTGATTAACAACATTGGGTTCTTAACCGCATCTGGCAAAACACTGCATAATATGCATAGTATGTGGCCAGTATGACAGAATGATTATAAATATATATATTTATGAAAATTACATATAACGTGCAAAACCCATAATATACATGCAATTTTCTCCCAATACCTAGAATCTAATGAGCATTGTATTAACAACATAACTTTTAGCCTCTTGTCAGGTAAACAATGAGATCTGTCACAGCTGTCTCTGTCCAGTGATCAAAATAACATATAATTAGAAGGATACAATAATTATAACCCAGAACAGAGCTCTTTAATTATTAAAAAGCACTTAAAATGTGGAGCACTGGCCTGCATCCTTTTACAGACACCACGCACAATGAATCTTTCATTAACTATCTGAGTAAGCCGACCATAGACGTCAAATGACATTTGCTTGATCTGACTGTTTTTGGATGGACTGAATGATGGTCTTATGTGGCTGCCAGCAGCAAGTTGGACGTGCCAAACCTTGGAGAAAAAGACCGATCTTACAGGTTTGAAAGTTTTGGCCGATTATTATCATTCTCTCCAACCAATAACTCTCTTGCCTGGTGTTGTCTCCTTGCCAGCTAAGCATACATGTTTAGGGAACTGCCAGATTGGAGGTGTGATACTGTTTTTTTAGCACACATTGTGGGTAATTGCTTAATTAAGCATTACATTATGATATTAGTCCATAAAGAAATGAATTATGCAGTCAAATTATACTGAGAATAGTGTCCCCTGATGACGCATCCTTATGACGAAATGTTGGGTGGAGCAAAAGACGTGTGACGTAGGATGACGCGCGGGATGCAGCGGCCATCTTACTGGTTGGAAACGCTGGTCGTTTCCATATGCCTGCTTGCTTATTTACAGCTCTTATCATGTGAGTGTATTAGCCTTTTCTATCCAATAAAATGTTAATTTGGATGCCCGCGCAATGATCGTTCTCTTCTTTTCATCCCTGTGATTGCCAATGTTGATGCTGGAGTTCATCCATTGATTTCCTAGTTGAGTGAAGGTGGTCTCATGAGCCCTGATATCCAATCCTGGGAAGTGGATCAGTGCAATCTTAGTGAAGTGGATCTATTTTGTGCAGGAGGATCGTTGCTGTTATCTTATTCATCGCTTATATCCCTTTTATTTAAGGTCAGAGTCGGTATTATTGGGTGCTGGTAGTGGCTGTTCTATTCATTATTCCTTGATTCGTAGCTGGTGGACTTTGATTAGATCGCTTTTTATCAGCCTATTACCGATTAACTTTATTTTTAATGAGCGCTACTATTTTTTTTTCTATTCATTTATACTGATAATAGTGCAGCTTATCTGTGAATAGAGTATGAAATTGTCTAATTGTATCATAGGACCAAAGCCTGAGACTTCTACAGGAGCAAAAAAAAAAAAACTATATGTCCATCTTGCAATTAAAGCTGAACTTTAGGCAAAACCTTTTTTTTTTCATTTTGGATATAGTAAGTAAGGGTTATATCCCCTGTCAGTTTTTTTTTCCGCCATCTATTTCCCATTGCAGAGATTTCTCTTCACTTCCTGTTCCATAGCCAAATAGGAACTGGGAGGAAATCCCTGCAAATTAAGGGAATCCCTTGGACCCCCAGGTCACCAGAACTAGTGTCCCCATTGGAAGATTTGCCCTCTATTACTTATCTGGTGTCAGCCCAAAATGTGGGATTTTCTTTTACTTTCACTTTCAATGATAATGGTGAGTAAGGATGAGCTCCGGCGTGTTCGCAAACCCCACGTGCAGAGCCCGCCAGGAAGTCGGCACTGCGGAGCGCTAATCACAGGCAGTGAGACATTTCCTGATGCACGGCTGCAGACATCGGGAAATGTCGCACTGCCTGTGATTAACGCAGCGCCGACTTCCATACGGGCTCTGCACGTGGGCTGTGCGAACATGCCGGAGCTCATCCTTAATGGTGTTGCACCCCCTAGCATGCTAGAGTTAGTTTTTTTTGTGTTAGAGTAGGTAAATTGTCAGGCTTGGTGTGTTTTTCTGGTTCAGGGTTGAGGGCAGTTGCTCTGGATGTGACCAAGTCTGTGGTGGATCAATTTGTCAGTGCTAGCCGGTCCTAGGAGACAGCCTAGGAGACAGCCAAGTTCAATCCCCCAAATAAAATACAAAAACAAAGCTGCAAGGACTGATCCCTGTCTACAGAGTGTGTGGAAAATGTGTGTGCCTGGCTGTGCAGAGTGGGGGATACCAATATTCACCAACGGCTCCTATGGGGGTAGCGCTACAATGATAAGCAGGACAAATAGAGAAGGTGAAGCTCCTTAACGGGGGGGGGGGGAACAGACAGCAATAAAATCTGACAATCATTCTAATCCCGCTCCACTATATTAAAATTTAAGACTAAAGTTTTGCCTTTAGTTATACTTTCAAGCCAAATTTTGGGCTGAATTTGGACCTGAAACGGACTAAAAGACGGACAGGACTCCTGTGCAATTCACACCGGAGATGTGTGAACCGGAACCATAGAGAGCCAATCACAATCTCCTGTCCTGCAAATTGGATGTGGAAAAACCTGCATCCAATTCGCAATAGTGTGAACCCAGTCTAAAAGCATATTGTCTCTTGCACACTGCCCTGCTGCAGTTTACAGTTTGGCCACAGCGTGGGTGCAGCGCAGTGTACTCGTGGTTTTCATGAGTGCTATCCGCGGTTTCCCATAGACATCTATTATGTCCCGCATTTTTTGGTGCGTTTTCTGAAAGGGCACCAAAGATGAAGCATGCAGGGCTTTTGGCATACTTTCAGAAAATGCACCAAAAATGCCAGGCAGAATAGAAGTCTATGGGAAATGTATTATGGGATCTCGGGCAGAATCGCTGTAATTTTGCCCGCGATCCCAAATCACACTGCAATAGTGGCAAAATGCACCACACGTGTCTGGGTGCCATTCTTTTTGAATGGCATCTAATTATGATGCAGTTTTGCCTCGATAAATTGCATGGCAATCGCGGCAAACTGCATCACATGAAGCTGTGGTTGAAGGAAAGAAAATTGTATACTCTATGGCTTGCTTAACCACTTGCCGACCAGCTGCTGTCATTATACTGCAGTAAGGTGGCACAAATCTTGCAAATCACCATACCCTGTTTCCCCAAAAATAAGACCTAGCGTGATTGTCGGTGATGGCTGCAATATAAGCCCTACCCCCCAAATAAGCCCTAGTTAAAGTCCTTGTAGGTCTTCTTTTCAGGGTAGGGCTTATTTTCGGGGAAACAGGGTAGGGCTTATTTGGGGGGTAGGGCTTATATTGCAGCCATCACCGACAGTCACGCTAGGTCTTATTTTTGGGGAAACAGGGTACCTGTACGTTGGCTCGGGAACTCGCTTTTGTGGGAGCTCCCATTGGCCAGCTAACAAGGGAGAGCTCCGTTCTGACAGGGGAGATCACACAGATCCTGTCTTTCTGCTAAGCAGGAACCCCAGCATTTAACTCCTCATCGCTCCCTGATGATAACCCCTTCCCTTGCGGTTTCATTAGTACAATAGCAGCTCCTATTGGCCAGCAGAGGAGCCAATTAGCGGGTCCAGCGGACTCTATTTCCACCGGCCACCCACGATCATTCCCCGCAGTGACAGAAGGGGGATCTGCCTGTGTAAACAAGGCAGATCTCTGTTCTGACAGGGGAGGTGACATAGATCCTGTCATTCCGCTAAGCAGGAAGATGGATCTGTGTGTTTCCCCAGTCACACAGTCCCCCCATACAGTTAGAAAACACCTGCAGGGAACACATTTAACCCCTTGATCGCCCCTGATGTTAACCCCTTCCCTGCCAGTGTCATTAGTACAATAACAGTGCATATTTTTAGCACTGATCACTGTAATAATGTCACTGGTTCCCAAAAAAGTTTCAAAAATGTCAGTTAGGTGTCCGATCTGTCCGCCGCAATGTCGCAGTCCCTCTAAAAATCACTGATCGCTGCCATTACTAGTTAAAAAAAAAAGAAAAATAATAAAAATGCCATAAATCTTTGTAGACGCGATACGCTTATTGCGATTTTATATACCAAAAATTTATAGCAGAATATATATCAGCCTAAACTAATGAATACGTTTGTTTTTTCTTTACATTTTTTTTTGGGGGGGGGGGGATTTTTTAATAGCAGAAAGTAAAAAAAAGTTTTGTTTTTTTCAAATTTGTTGTTTTTTTTTTCTTTGTCTATGGCGCAAAAAAAAAAAAAAAAATTGCCAAAAGCTGTGGGGAAAAAAAGGACGTCAATTTTGTTTGGCTACAGCGTTGCAGGACCGTGCAATTGTCAGCTAAATCGACGCAATGCCGTATCGCAACAAAAATGGTCTGGTCAGGAAAGGGGGTAAATCCTTCCAGCAAGCATTCCTGGATTTCTAGGTTAGTTCAGGTATCATTAGCCCTGGAGCTGATAAGCAGCACATGGGAATGGCTGATGACATCACAATCTAATGTGACAGGTGTAGTGTGACAGGCCTGACTGTACAAGCGCATGACATTGCAGCGTATCGGCCAGGAGGGGTCGCCCTGTGGTCACACAGCTGACAAGGAGGCGTGGGAAGGAGGAAGCATGGAAAGTAAATGATCGCAGTAGCAAGCAGGCTGTACAATAGACGGTGTCATCTCATCCCCTTCCTCAGTGACACCTGCTCCTCATGCTGCCCAGGTCTCTTCTACAGGACTTCTGCTGCTGCCATTGTGCTCGCCTTGTGGAAGGATCGCCTAGATCGCTGATCAGATCATTAGTGGAGTGTGCCAATTCCCCATAGGATGGATCTGAGTCATCGGACGTGTATGACAGCGATGATCGGCTGCTTGTTGCTGGTGACAGGTAATGTAGTGAGCTGTGGGGACTTCCTGCAGACTCACAACTTGTTGTCAGTGTGGAGAGAAGAGAGCAGGTGGTGGGCGATCACTGATGGGGTGACATGATCACATGGACAAGCAGCACTACTTATTATTAGAATTCACACACTGGGAGGCAGGACCTTTAAGTTTTCATTAGGGATCTGCTGCACACCATACACTACCTCCAGAAAAAAAAAATAGAAAAACTTTTCCTCTTTTTAATCCTCTTTTAATCTTCTTTTTTAACCACGCCACCTCCGGACGATTTATCCACCCTTACTGACCACACCATTTTTTGCGATACGCACTTTAACTGACAATTGCGTGGTCGTGCGACATTGTACCCAAATAAAATCGACGTCCTCCCCAACAAATAGAGCTTTCTTTTGGTGGTATTTGATCATCTCTGCGGTTTTAATTTTTTGTGCTATAAACAAAAAACGAGCGTCAATTTTGAAAAAAAAAAACAATATTTTTTACTTTCTGCTCTATTATTATTATTATTATTATTATTATTATTATTATTATTATTATTCAGGATTTATACAGCGCCAACAGTTTGCGCAGCGCTTTACAACATGGGGGAAAGACAGTACAGTTACAATACAAATCAATACAGGAGGGATCAGAGGACCCCGCTTGTTAGAGCTTTTTTTTAAATCAAATCCTGTTTATTGTTTTATATGAAAACAACATCGACACAATACAGACAAAACCACAACAATAGAAATCACACCAAACCAAAACCCCCCAAAACAAACAAACAAAACAAAAAATCCACCCCCTTTCAACAAACCCCACTATCCCGAGACCCACCCCCCCTGCGCTCACTCGGAGTATATATGACACATAAAAAAAAAAAAGAAGAAAAGAAAAAAAACATAACAATATCCAGTATTACAAAGTACACAGTACCTATTGGTTGACATAATACCAAAGTCATCGATTGAAGCCATCTAGACCAGATAACATCAAACTTATTCAGGAAGTTCCTTAGAGAATATGTATGATTACAATCTAAAACACATCCAATAAAAATAAAAAAATGTATTTGTTCATCAAAAAAAAAAAAAATCCCAATAAGCGTATATTGATTGGTTTGCGCAAAAGTTATAGCGTCTACAAACTATGGGATATATTTATGGATTTTTATTTTTTTTTACTGGTGCAACACTGTACCAAAACAAAAATTATGTCCTTTTTTTTCCCCATAAATTGAGCTTTCTTTTGGTGGTATTTGATCACCTCTGCATTTTTTTTTTAACACTATAAACAACAGCCAATTTTTTTTAAAAAACTCAATATTTTTTTACTTTCTGCTCTAAAATACATCCAATAAAAAAATGAAAAAAAAAATCAAATTTCTTCATCAATTTAGGCCAATATATATTCTGCTACATCTTTTTGGTAAAACAAAATCCCAATACGCATATATTGATTGGTTTGTGGAAAAGTTATAGCGTCTACAAACAAAAATGGGATATATTTATAGAATTTGTATTCATTTTTATTTTTTTTACTAGTAATTGTGGCGATCAGCGACTTTTAGCGGGACTGCGATATTGCAGTGGACAAATCGCACACTTAGGGGTTGATTTACCAAAGGCAAATAGGCTGTGCACTTTGCAGTTGCTCCAGCTTAGTAAATGAGGTAAAGCTTAATTTGGCAAAGAATACCCAATCACGTGCAAGGAAAATATAAAAGCTGATCGGATGATGGAAGTCAGCAGAGCTTCTGCTCATTTACTAAGCTCTGGAGCAACTGCTATTGCAAAGTGCAGTCTTGTTTCCTTTAGTAAATCAACTAACTGAAACTTTTGTCACTCTTTTGGGGACCAGAGACACTAATACAGTGATCAGTGCTAAAAATATGCACTGTCACTGTACTAATGAAACTGGCAGAGAGGGGTTAACATCAGGGGGTGATCAAAGGGTTAACTGTGTGCCTAGCTGATGTTTCAGTGTAGTGGTGGAGGTGCTTTTACTAGTGGAAGGCATGAATCGTTGTCCCTGCTTTACAGGACCCATGCCTTCTACACTGACAAAATGACAACCTGCCTTGTTTACATACTGTAGCCAGACTGCCATTCTGTCAGTGTAACACGGAAATAAGTGCAGCGCTGCACCAAATAATATTGGAGAAAAGAGAAAAAATATATAGTGTACAATAAGCAGCTAACACACCTCTAGACACAGGCAAAGGCAACAAGTAATACAAAATATAGTGTAGCGCTATGTGCACATATAAATAATGTGTCAGTTTTACCTTAACAAACAAACAATGTTGTAACATTAGGTGATGCAAATAACGTAAAAAGTGACTACAGTGAATAGATAGCGTGAATCAAAAAATATAAAAAATATGAAATCAGACAGTGAGTCTAAAAAACATACATGTGTAATAAATCAAATGATATAGTCCATAAGAAATTGACAATTATATTGATGATAAAATAGTGGAATAGAAAACCACCACCAAAAAATCCATAAGTATTAAAGTGCCAAAAAATAGAAAAAAACTCCTGCGATTTCCACGTAAACGGAATGGTTCACTTCTGGCAGATGGATAAGAAGGAAATCGCAGATGGGTGGAAGATCAAAATAAGTGACAGGACCATCACCGGAGCATCAAAAGAGGCTTATCAGAATCAGATGACTTGAGAAGACATACGTCTTACAAGTCTCAGAAAGCGTGATGACCACCAGGTCTGGCGAGATGAATTGTCAAATTATCCTCAGCTTCCAAAGGGAGGGGGGGAAGTGTAACGAAAGATCAGCGGGTGCTGGCAGACATTGGGTCCGTGGGACCCGCTGTGTAAAATCATAGCGGGAGGGAGCCACCGGCAGCACGCCCTTGTGCCCAAAACCCGGAAGTCCAGGTACACGTATATATACATGGTCCTGCGCAGCGCGGCCGCCCTGTAGCAGTAAATGTTCCATGGGGCGGTCAGCAAGTGGTTAAACACACAGACACAGGGGGGTCTATTTACTAAAGGCAAATCCACTTTGCACTACAAGTGCACTGCATGTTGTCTGCAGGACTTTTTTATCATCCTGCCAGCGCAGCTCCCCAGTGTGAAAGCACTCAGGCTTTCACACTGGGACTGCAGGGGGGGCATTTTTCAGGCGCTTTACAGGTGCTATTTTTAGCCAAAAAACGCCTCAGTGTGAAAGTAGCCTTAGGGTTTCTTTCACATGGGCATAATACAGTGCAAATCCGTGCAAAGGCTGTGTTTGCCTGTAGGTGTTCCTTGCATCCCTGTGCAGGTAGTCCCATTCATATCCATTGGGGCTCAGGAGCTGCACAGACAGCTGCTCCCAATTTGACAGCTGGGCGGGCGCAGGGCCCCGAATGCACTCTGTCTGCCCGCATGCAGCCTGGGGCGGATGCAGGTGCAATAACAAAGGGAGCCTGCACACAGGACGCATGTCAGCGTCCATCCAAATGAACCCTTAAAGTGGTTGTAAACCCTAGGACAAAAAAAAAAAAAACCTGTAAGACATAGCATACTAGCTCATTATGAATTACTTACCTTAGATCGAAGCCCCTGCAGCCGTCCTCGTACACTGCTCCGGCGGCCGACATCGCTCCCAGAGATGCTTCTTTGCAGCGCTTTAGGAGCGGTGTATATTGAAATCAATAGGCAGCGCCGCCAAACCTTTTAACCCTTTATTTGGGCGCTAGCGGGCGTTAAAAGCGCCCCGCTAGCGCCGCAAAAACAACGGTAAAGCGCCGCTAAAACTAGCGGCGCTTTACCGCCATTGCCCCGGTGCTGGCAGTGTGAAAGGGCTCTTAATGTAAAGTGTGTAAACTCTAATGTCCCGTACACACGATCGGACTTTCCGACAACAAAACCGTGGATTTTTGTTCGAAGGTTGTTGGCTCCAACTTGTCTTGCATACACACGGTCACACAAATGTTGGCCAGCAATTACAAACGTGGTGACGTACGACGAGCGGAGAAAAAGGAAGTTCAGTAGCTCCTTCTGCTTGATTCCGGGCATGCGTGAACTTTTGTGCGTCGGACTTGTGTACACATGATCGGAAATTCCAACAACAAAGTTTTGTTGGCGGAAAATTTGAGAACCTGCTAGCCAACATCTGTTGGCGGAAAGTCCGACAACAATGTTCGATGGAGCATACACACGATCTGACTTTCCGACAACAAGCTCACATCCAACATTTGATGTCGGAAAATCAGATCGTGTGTACGGGGCATAATAGTTCATTTCTCTTATTTTCTCCCCTTTGGTCTGTTAAATATAAAACTGAAAGAGTTTTACTAAAACAGTTTCAAGAGTAATAAAAAAAAACTACAACGTAGCTGTTTGTCCAGGCAGAAATCTTCCTGTTTTTTTTTCTGCCTCTGGACTGCTCTCAGTCTTCATTGCTCACTACTATCTCCGTGGACTATAAACCACTTCCCTCTGTAATAGAGAAGAGAGGGAGATGTTATGTAGTTCCAACACAGTGAGGGTTATTTACTAAAGCTGGAGAGTGCAAAATCTGGTGCAACTCTGAATAGAAACCAGCTTTTATTGCCAAAGCTTAATTGAGCAAGTTAAGAGTTAGAAGCTGATTGGCTACCATGCACAGCTGCACCAGTGCTCCAGTTTTAGTAAATCTACCCCAGTGTAGCCTGAACACACTACCTGTCCTTAGGTGACAATGCTTCTCAATGCAGTTGTCACCCTGGGACAGGAATTGTTTTGTGGCAGGATCACAAAAAACATCACATTAAGACTCCTGGGAGGTCTGATATCATTTTGGTTTAGGCCAGAAACCAGGAAGTAACTGAAGAAATAAGCGTAAACATTAGGCCTCATGCATACTGGACATTTTTATGGGTGGTTGTTAGGGGCATCTGTCCACGCATGTTAGCCTATGTGTCCATGCACACATAGGCGTTTAGGCCCCTTTCACACTGAGGCGCTTGTAAACTGCCAGTTAAACACTGAGCACTTTTGAAGAGCTTTTCAGGTGCTTTTGAAGAGCTTTTCAGGTGCTTTTGAAGAGCTTTTCAGGTGCTTTTGAAGCACTTTCCATTCATTTCAATGGAGAGGGGCGTTTTTTTCACCACCTTGCCAGCACACTCCAGTGGGGAGTGGGAAGCATTCATTGATTTTAACAAAAATAGGTTTTCATGAGCTTTTCAGGCGCTTTTTTAGCGTGAAAGTGCCTGAAAAGCGCCTCAGTGTGAAAGGGGTTTTGGAGGCAAAAAAAAAAAACACTGCCAGTGCATCCAGGAGCACAGCAGTGTTTTGGCAGAAACACGCTTGACACATGTAAACGCGTGTTAACGTTAGGCGTGTTTAGCACTTGAGCATTCAGTCATTTCAATGGCCAATGAAAAGAAATAACGCTTGATGCGCCTAAACACGTTACACACGTTTACAAGCGTCAAGCATTTTTTTCTGCCAAAATGCTGCTGCAAAGAGTCTAGGAGAGTTAGAAAAACATCCTATGTGGATGATGCCTTAAAGGGGTTGTAAAGGTAAAAATTTTTTCACCTTAATGCATTCTATGCATTAAGGTGAAAAAACTTTTGACTGTACCGCCGCCCCCAGCCCCCCGTTTTACTTACCTGACGCCTCGAATCTTCGCTCCTCGTCCTCGTCAGCTTCATTGCAGCTCAGCCTGGTCGCTGATTGGCTGCAGTGGATGGATTGAAAGCAGCGCAGCCATTGGCTCGCGCTGCTGTCAATCACATCCGATGACGCGGCGCGCCGGGGGGCGGGGCCGAGTGATACAGCGAGCGGCTATAGCCGCCGGCTGTATCACGGGAGCGCGCCCGCAAGCACTCACCACCGTGCGAGGGAGCTCGCATGAAGGTGGTAAATGCTTGCGGGGAGGAGCTGAAACTGCCGCCGAGGGACCCCAGAAGACCAGGTTCGGGGCCACTCTGTGCAGAACGAGCTGCACAGTAAAGGTAAGTATAACATGTTTGTTATTTTAAAAAAAAAAAAAAACACCTTTACAACCCCTTTAAACTTGTGGATTGAGGGAGTTTAGTTCTGCCATACCTGTAGGCCTTTTCTGTCACCCGTGACCTGCCTGAAACACTCCCATTGTTTATTTATCTATTACAGGTACTTATTTAGAGTCATCAATTTATGTAGCGCTTTACATAGTATAGTACATTCACATCAGTCCCTGCCCTCAAGCAGCTTATAATCTATGGTCCCTAAGGCTGGACATACATTATACAATTTTCTTGTACAATTTTCCTTTAGATTTACCAAAACCATATAATATGAGGTCAATCCTAAACACTTTTAATTTGTATGCAATCAGGCAGGCCCTTGCACTGCATAGTTGAAGGTAAATCTAGAGGAAATTAAACAAGAAAATTGTATAATGTATGGCCAGCTGTACTCATAATATGTACACATACTAGGGACAATTTAGACAGGAGCCAATTATCCTACCAGCATGTCTTTGGAGTGTAGGAGGAAACCAGAGTACCCGGGGGACACCCATACAGGCACAGGGAGAACATGCAAACTCCAGGTAGGTAGTGCCATGGTTCCTGCAGGCATTGGTGCTCGCTCACAGCATCTCAGGAGCGACCATGCGTCCTGATTCAAAAGCCACGCAAGCACAGTGCACATCTCTCTCCCCCTATCCCAGCCCAGTGGCTGAGCTCAGTGTTGCTCAGAAAATTGCTACATAGTTGCAATGTACAGTCTGAGTTGAGGCGATTGAGAAAATAGTGTTTTGTTTTTTTTTCACAACAAATGAGGTAATGAGGCAATATAAAACATATGGAAAGGAGCTGGCTGAATACAATTCTACATGATATTAATATGCAATGTCTCACATTTACCTGACATAAAGCAGAATGCAAATACACATATGAAATACATATAATGCCGCGTACACACGACCGTTTTTTCTGTCAGAATAAACTCTGACGTTTTTTTCGACGGGGTTTCCGACGGAGTTCCGCTGAAACGGACTTGCCTACACACGATAACACCAAAGTCCGGTCGTTTAGAAGGCGATGACGTAGCCAATAGCTGCCCTTGCGTCGTTTTTGGTCCGTCGGAACAGCATACAGACAAGCGGTTTTCCCAATAGGAACTTATTCCGAAAGATTTGAATTTGAATTTTCAAAAGAAAAAGTCCGATAAAGCCCACACATGATCAGAATGTCCAATGGAATTTTCTGCCGGAAAGTCCGGTTGTGTGTACGTGGCATAAGGAAGTATGCATATTTTTTCTTTTTTTTAAGCTCAACTTCAGGCAGATGTAAAACAGAACTAAACACAGCTAGGTATTCATTAACTCCTTTATACCAGAGGATGTCAGTTCTTTAAATGGGCCATGATGTTGAGGCCAGCAGCAGGAGCTCCCAGTGATGTGTGCACTGCACTGACTTCATCAGGGGTCCGTCTTACCATGAGCCATCACAGACAGTGATGATCAGGAGCTGGTAGGACCGGCTCCCAGTGAGCTCAGCACAGTGCAGGTAATCCGAATTCTGCATGACAAGGAACACCTTTTGCTGGAATCGGGGGTCATGGCCTTTTTAAAGCACTGGTGTCTAACATAAATGGGTAATGAATATCTAGCAGCATTTATTTGTATTTGACATTGTGCATGAGATCGCTGAGCGAATTCATTCATAACAGCTGTGTTTTCTATGCTGTGATTGGGACACAGCTATCACATGGTGCCTGGGCCAATCACAGCACCCTGCACCATGTGATTAGCTGTAGCCAATCACAGATCACTAGTAATCACAGCTGTCATGAATGTAACCCATTCATGACAGATGAAAACGTTGCTGTTACTGTGATCATCATTGTAATCTTTGTGATGTAGGAGCGCTAAACTTTATGCGGATGTGTTTTGATGGGATAGTTGGTTTGTGGTCCTAGAGGCTGCTCACCAGCAACTGTGGGGTCTTGCTGCACCCCCAGAGGGGTCCGTTGAAGTTTTGAAAGGATGGGAGCACCACACCAGCTTGTACAGACTTTTATTTTGGAACAGCCAACACGTTTTGGGTGCTGAGCTCTCCTTCTTCATCAGACTTAAAAACGGGATAATGCAGGCGCTTGGATTGGAAAGGCCTTTTTTTTTTGGAACAGCCAACGCTTTTTGGGGGCTCAGCACTCCCCCTTCATCAGACTTAAAAACAGGATGATGCAGGTGCTTGGATTGGAAAGGCCTTTTTTTTTTTTTTTTTTGGAACAGCCAACGCGTTTTGGAGGCTCAGCACTCCCCCATCATCAGACTTAAAAACAGGATAATGCAGGCGCTTGTATTGGAAAAGCCTTTTTTTTTTTTGGAACAGCAACACGTTTTGGAGGCTCTGCACCGCCCCTTCATCAGGCCTAAAAACAGGATGATGGGAGTGCTGAGCCCCCAAAACGTGTTGGAAAAAAAAAATCTTTTAAAAAGTCTGTACACGCTGGTGTGGTGCGCCCATCCTTTCAAAACTTGTAATCATCATTGTAAAATCAATCAAAGTGTGTGTAAAAAAAAAAGCCCTGATCACCCCCCACCACCAGAGTAGTAAAAAAAAAAGTGAAAAATTGAAAAAGAAAATGTTAAAAAAGAAGAAAAAATGTTTAAAGAATTGAATAATAAAAGTTATTTACTTTTCTACATACTGTCACCATTTAGTGTCCCTGATAATCACCATACCAGTTATATGATGACGCTGTGTTACATACTGGTGACAGTTTTTTTTTTTTTTAATGAAAATAAAACACATTTTATTCAATTCCTTCATTTTCAATAAAATCGGGTTAAAAAATTACAACTTCAAAAAACTCGCCATACCTCTTGCTAATTAACTCAGACCTGTCCTGGCATTTTATGGCCTCAAGAAACAAGACAGGCCATCAGTACATGAGGACTGATCAATTTTCAAATATATATTCCATAGTTTGTAGACACTTTGGGGTTGATTTACTAAAGGCAAATAGACTGTGCACTTTGCAAAGTGCAGTTGCCCTCAGCAAATGCATTTGCTCCAGAGCTTGTAAATGAGCAAAAGCTCAGTTGACTTCTATCATCTAATCATGTGCAAACAAAAATACATTTTTTTTTATTTTCCTTGCATGTGATTGGGGGGTTATTTACTAAAGGCAAATCCACTTTGCACTACAAGTGCACTGCAAGTGCACTTTGAAGTGCAGTCGCTGTAGATCTGAGGGGGACATGCAAGGAAGATAAAAAACTGCATTTTAGCTTGCACATGATTGGATGATAAAATCAGCAGAGCTTCCCCTCATTTCAGATCTCCCCCTCAGATCTACAGCAACTGCATTTCAAGTGCACTTGTAGTGCAGAGTGGATTTGCCTTTAGTAAATAACCCCTATGTGTTCTTTGCAAAGTGAGGATTGACCTCATTTACTAAACACTGGAGCAACTGCATTTGCAGAGTGCAATTGCACTTTGCAAAGTGCACAGTCTATTTCCATTTAGTAAATCAACCCCTATAACTCTCACAAAGCACTTATTGGGATTTTCCTTTTTTGCCAAAGACATGTAGCAGAATACATTCTGGCCTAAATTTAGAAATAAATTTGATTTTTTTTGGATATGTTTTATAACAGAGAGTAAAAAATATCTGCCACCCAATTTTTCTTTTTTTTTTTCATTTATATCGCAAAAAATAGAAAACCCTGGTGGTGATACCACTAAAAGAAAGCTCTATTTGTGTGAAAAAATGATAAATATTTAATTTGTGTACAGTGTTGTAGGGCTGGGAGATTTTCTTAAAAAAAAAAAATTTCGATTCTCTTAAAAAAAACTTGATTTACGATTTGAATTGAGTTTTTTCTTTTTTCGGAATCCGCGCCGGTCCTGAGGCGCTGCGGTCATGAGCTTTTAGGCGAGGCCGCGGCTTCGGCCTAGTCTACGAGGCCGGCCTCGCAGACTAGGCCGAAGCCGTGGCCTCACCTAAAAACTCCTTGCCCACAGCTCTTCAGGCCCGGCGCAGTGTCAGCGCAGGTCCGGAGGCGCTGCGGGCATGAGTTTTTAGGCGAGGCCACGGCTTCGGCCTAGTCCATGGCGTCCGACCGTAGCCGCGGACTAGGCCGAAGCTGTGGCCTCGCCTAAAAACTCATGCCCGCAGCGCCTCGGGACCGGAGCGGTGTAAAAAAAAAAAAATCTAAAAAAATCGATTTGCTTAAATTTTGAATCGATTTGACCTCTCAACTCGATTCAAGATTTAAATCGATTTTTTCACAGCCCTACTGTGTTGTCAGTTAAAGTGAATAGCAAATAATGCCCTGGTCAAGAAGGGGGTAAAACCTTCCGGAGCTGAGGTGGTTCATAGGGGTTGATTTACTAAAGGCAAATAGACTGTGCATTTTGTAAAGTGCAGTTGCTCCAGAGCTTAGTAAATGAGGTAAAGCTTCACTGTGCAATCACGTGCAAGGAAAATAAAATTAAAAAAAAAAAACAGCATTTTGGCTTGCACATGATTGGATGATGGAAGTCAGCAGAACTTCTGCTCATTTACTAAGCTCTGGAGCAACTGTACTTGCAGAGTGCACAGTCTACTTGCCTTTAGTAAATCAACCCCATATTGTGCATTCTCTTACAAATATGGACAAGCAAAACAGAACAAAGTGGAATTAGCAGTTTATTATTTCTCTGCCCTACATTACAGTATCAGTTGTGGCAGATAGACAGAGAAGAGGACAGATAAAATGAGGTGTTTCATACATAGCTTCATATTGTCCTTCTAGGCAGACCTGGGGGTGAGCTGACTATTATCACTGAGAAATAGGCGGCTCCACGTCATGCTTACTTGAAGAATCCCACAGCCACTTTACAGAAAACATCTAAATATAGATTGGAGTCGGAGTCATCCCTTTATAACGAGTTGTTACTAAACGGAACTGTCAGCGGGTGCTTTCCAGGCCGAAAAATGAGGAATGATCACTATTTATCAGTGACATTCACTACATTATCCTCTTCTGTTTGCCATCACTCCCCATATTGACAGCACAAGGCTGGGTTCTTCAAATAACCTTTTTTTTTTTTCTCCTAAGGACAGTGATTGGCTTCGACTTATGATGTAGGTCTTTTAATTCATGATATGATACAAAGGCCGCAATATGTGTCAGATTTCAGATGTTATGAGAATAGAGAAGATAAGGACACATTCTGATTAGTTGCGTCATGCAATTTGAATGCCTCTTCTTTCTGAGCCAAGACATAATTGTACTTTAAAAAAAGTTATCTCTGTTAAAGCGGTAGTTAACTTACGGGAAAAAAAAAATCTCTCTCTGCAAAGTAAAGCATACTAGCACATTATGAAAGACTTGCCTTCAAACAAAGCCCTCCAGCGGCCCACTGTCACCGCTGCAGAGGTTTCCACCTTCACCCTCCCTTCCTTCTGGGTTCGCAGGCTGCATCCTCTTGAATCGCGTGTGCACGGGAATATCAGCCGCGGCACATAATGCTGGAGGAACGGCACGGGTATGCCGTTCCTTCAGAGCGCCTGCATCGGTGAAGTTACCGGCTGCTGCCCACTGGAATATCACCTAAACAGTGGACGTTTAGAAGATATTCATTTTACCTACAGGTAAGCTTTATTATACAGCTGAAACCTAGCAAGGATTCTTCGCAATGCAGTAGTTATCACCCCATTTCTTTACTAAACATAGATCTCAAACTCTTTGTGAAGGTCCTTGCCAATCGTTTATCTCCTCTCTTGCCTGACGTTATTCACCAAGACCAGGTTGGTTTTGTCCTGGGCAGTGAGGTGAGGGACAACACAACTATAACAATTTACGTTATCTCTTATATCCAACACCATAACCTAAAAGCCTGCCTTTTCTCTTTTGACGCCGAAAGGGCGTTCAATAGGGTCAACTGAAGATTTCAACGAATGCCCACTCTCCCCTCTTTTATTTGTTTTGGTCATTGAACATCTGGCGAACGCCATTCACCAAAATGCTTCAATGCAAAGTATCTAAACCCGCTCCTCACACCATAAGCTATCTCTTTATGCGGACAGTCTTTTGGTTTACGTCCAACAACCCCACACGTCCCTACCCTCGCTCTTCACTGAATTCAGACGCTTTGGCTCACTTAGCAATATTAAACTAAACATTTCCAAAACGGAGGCCCTTAAAGAGAAGTTAAACCCTGATGGGTTTTACTTCCTCTTTTGCTTGCTGCAAAGCCTGCAAATGAAAAGCATAATGGGCTAGTATGCATCGCATACTAGCCCAGTATGTGCCACTTACCTGCAAAAGAATCCAGCGATGTCCCCTGTGTAGGCAGCGTCCATCTTCTGGCCCCTCTTCCTTCCCGCCGCGGACTCCTACTCTGTGATTTGCCGGAGCCGCGTGGCGTCACTCCCGCGCATGCGCACGGGAGCTGCAATTAACGGCACAGGCTAGGGAAGAAACGGCACTTAGTTTTGTTTCTTCCCTGCGCATGCGCCGTTGGAATTTTCGGCAGACTACAAGTGAAATATCTCCTAAACGGCGCATGTTTAGGAGATATTTCCACTACCTATAGCCAAGCCTTATTCTAGGCTTACCTATAGGTAGAAGTCCAAAAAGTGGGTTTACAACCACTTTAATGTGTCCTTACCCACCTGTATGATGTCCTAGTTACCCTCAAACTATTCCTTTCAATGTCAAACGAAGGGCATCTACTACCAGGGGGTTACGATACCTGCCAACCTGTCCAACCTATTTTCCCTATACTATCTTCCACCTCTTTCCCGGATTCAGAAGGAATTAAAGTCCTGGGGGGGCTCCTCTCTACAGTGGTTTGGACGCATTAATACTCTCAAAATGGTTACTTTACCCAAATTGCTGTACTTATTTCAAACCATACCCATCTAAGTCCCCAAATCCTTTTTCACTTCCCTACGTTCCCTCTCTATCATATTCCTTTGGAATCTTGGCCTATCCAGAGTCAAATATAACTTTCTCGCCCAAAACTTCAGGGGGGTGTGGGGCTACCCGATTATGAGCTTTATTATAAGGCTGCCGTTATGGCACGCATATTAGAGTGGTCCCCCCATCCCTCGATAAAGGCCTCTGTCATGATTGAGCAGGAATTGGCTCCGGTTGATCTACATGCAATTCTTTGGGATTATAATGATGCACTTTCCCATTTAACCTCCTCTTCGCCGCTGACACTCGACGCTCTCAGGCTATGGTATCGAGAGGGACTGTGTTCAGTTCTATCCTCAGATCCTTCCCCTTTGACTCCCTTATTTGACCACCCAGCCTTCCCACAGGGTATAGGAGTTTCTACATTGGGATCATTCCTATGCTCCGAGTGGCCACAGGCACCCTCATTTATCCATGCCTGAGTAGGAACCCCATTTGTTCCTGAGGGTACACACGACTGGCATACTACACTTCACCTCTCATTATTCACTAAGCAATTGTTCCTCTCGTCCCAAATACATCGCCCTCTTAGGGAATTTGAAAGGCCATCTTTTCGTTGGACCGATTCCCCAGCAGAATTCTCCTCCCCAACCCTCTTTCCCTTACTCTGTTTCCCTCGTCTCTTGCTTCGCACTTCTCTCATGGTTTTATTTACCTTTTTATTTTGTATATTACTCTTCTTATAAGAACTTCGGAATGGAATTCCCTTTTATTTGGTATCCTCTGATGACTCTTACCAACAGACTTTTATGTTTATATGATGTTGTTGATTGACACAAGTCTAGCTGTGGGCGGTAGCCATTGAGCAGACTCGCTACCTCTTTCACTATTTTGTGTTTTCAATTTTGTTCCGCATAAAAACATTTTGAACCCTATGTCAGCCATTCTGCGAGAGAAGAGAGAGCAGCAGCAGAAAAAGTAGTGTGCTTGTAGATAGCTGTCTTATTTTTTGTGTTTTTACTATGGATCCCATCATGAGCATGTGTGAGGAAATGCTCCTGATGTTGCTGAGGCGCAGAAAATTGTGTGAGAGGACCAGAGTTTTTTTGCTAC
Source organism: Lithobates clamitans (assembly GCA_037952925.1). NCBI lineage: Eukaryota > Metazoa > Chordata > Amphibia > Anura > Ranidae > Lithobates > Lithobates clamitans. The sequence goes on along the minus strand of JBBGZY010000787.1, from coordinate 283,242 downwards.
TGAACTCATCCATTAATGCAGGCATGTGGTGAAATTTTTTTTTTTATATGTTCAAAAATTATCAGAAATGTTTTCCCCTTTAAAAACGTGCATAAACGCGGTTACAAGCATTTGGCGTTTGAAGTGCCAGTAAACTACAGACCTGAATGTGATTTTTATGCTTTCAAAAAAATGCCTGTAACCTCAACTGCCTCTAAACTCCTATAAACGGACTGAGTGTACATGTACACATAAGATAACATAGAGGAGGGCTCAGGGGCTGCTGAAAAAAACACCCAACTGCTCCAAAATGTCAGTTCAGCAGCTGTAGAGACCTTATAGATACTGAGTGCACTCTGAAGCCGCTGTAATTAGTAATACCATCAGAAAATAACCCATTATTCCGAAGGAGCTAACTGGTTCTTCAACTTGTCCTACATTTGAACTCATTTATATTGCTGGGCTCTTGTGAATGCTTTTACTGTCAAAGTGCTAAAGTACAGAAGTAACTGTCACTGACCCATTTCTTTTATCTAATATAAACCTTGGTGTTTTGCAAATGACACACCCATGTTTCCCATAATTTATACACTATGACTGCATTTAAACATTAACTAAATGAAGTCTTAAATTGCCTAATTTTAGATTCATACGTCAAACTTGAATTTCACAGATCAAAATCTAGTAAATCAAAAACAATGTTGACGTGTTTGTCATATAGTGGTCACATGGATGTAGAGACACGGAGAAGCGACTATTACTAAATACATGCAATCTTTCAAACATTTTATTCTAAACTTGTGGAACTTGTTTATCCTTTTCATTCCTGTAAGTTTGTTACATTTTTGCTTCCTACCATGTGACTAAAGAAATAAAACCCAGTACTCCAATACTTTAGCAAATGTTTAACAATGCTATATTCAAATAAAGAAAAAAATACCTTAATTAACCTTAATTAATACCCAAAATGTCCCCATAAGCATTACCCAGAACTGTACTTAGCCTTAGGCCCCTTTCACATGGGCGCCTTCGTTGGATGGATTCCACTTGCTCATCGGGGGATCGCTCCGCTGATCTCTGCTGAACAGGCGGATGACAGGTCCATCTCCGCTTACTGTGCAGAGACGGACCTGTCAGAATCCCGCTCTCCTCTATGGGGAAAATGGACCGCCTGTCCATTTTTATCCGATCATATCTGATCCGATCCGCCAGACAGATGGAAAATAGGACCACCATCCATCTGGATTTTGCGGACAGGATCAGATAGCGGCAGATGTCAGCAGACATGTCACCGCTCCATAGGGGAGAATGGATGGTCTGATCAGGTCCGCCTGAAAGGGGGGACCTGATTGGAATGCCCGTGTGAAAGGGCCCTAAATCCTTCACAAAAGTAAAAAAAATAAGTCATTACAGCTCTTTATTTAGCAACAGCAGCTTACAAATCACTTTACATACTGTACATTCACATCAGTCCCTGTCCTCAAGGACCCTAACTCACATACGTACAAATACTAAGCTAATTAGGGCTGGACATATATTATGCAATTTTCTTTCCTTCTGCCAAGGAAGGTGAAGGAAAGAAAATCGCTCGATTCCCTCCCACTGCGCTATTGTATTCTGACAGCGGGCAGCGTTTGTCATACCTGGCACTAGATTGCTTCCACACCCCTCCAGTAATGGGTGCCCCCCTCCTCCCCTTGTGCAGGCCCCCCTGCCATTTATCCCAGGCTCCGTTTGCCCATCTGCGTGCCCAGGACTGGCATAGCGGGTGCCACCGGGTAGAGGAAAGGAAGCTCAGCAGACGTGTGTCTGCTCTTCTCCCCTTTTTGTTGCTGATCTGGAAGCGATGTGTAAAATGTCACTTCCGGGTCCCCCTGTCAGTTTCCCTCAACACATAGGGAACTATGTTAAGTAAAAAAAAATGTTTTTATTTGTAAAAAATTAAAGTTACACCCAAGCACCAAAAATCCCTCCAACATTTTGTGAAGCTCCCCCTCCCCCACGTATGAAAAAAAACTTCAGAGGCGCCTACGCATGAAAATGTCTATGGAGATAAACATGTTCTGTATCACTTCGCACACTGGAGTGAGAGAAACATTTCTAATACCAGACCTCTTCTGTAATGCTAAACTGATGACCTATAGGGGGCTTTTACAGAGTCGCCTATGGAAAATATAGGGTACTAAAGTTTGTCGCCATTTCACGGACGCAAATTTAAGGTTTGACAAGTTAGATATCTATTTACTTGGTGCAACCTCATCTTTTATATTCTACAAAAAAATTGGGTAATTTATTGTGTTTGTGTGTCCTAAAATTAACTTTAGTGTATTTTTTACTAAAATGTTGCATTTCCTAAACCTTTGCGGTAATTTCGTATCACATAAAAAATTGGAACTACCGCTATTTTAATCTCTAGTGTATCTGCTTTCAGAAAATATATATTGCAGTGAAAGGGTTAATACTACAGTCATGTGCATGAAAATTAGTAAATAAATAAAAATCACTTCTTTTGCGATTCAACGGTTTTCTACTCATGTGAGAACCACTATGCCCTAACTTACTTGATCATCTCTATCATATGATCTTCAAAATAATACATGAAAACATATTTTAACTTTTGTGCAAATATTAAAATATTTAATGCTAAGAAAGAGAAATATGGGGTTCTTAAAAAAAATGATACTCACTTTGGTGGATACAGCATCTGTCCAATGCTGCATCTGTTACCCACTGCATCTAAGACTGAGAACCGAGTGATCAAAGACCATTGATTGCTCAGTTCTCAGTCTTCAGTGAGCAGAGAGCCGGTGACTGACAGTCACCGGCTCTCTGTTCTGCTCCTCCTCACTGGAGTGCTGGACTAGGGAGGTATTGAAGCAGCTGGTTCAGTCTCCCAGAAGCTCGATGAGATGCTGAGCCAGCTGCCGGTCCAGGCATCTGGGTGGATCCCGACTGTAAAATTGCTGTCAACTGGTCTTTTGCTGAAAGATGCTCTAGAGAAATGTTTGTTTTATCTCACCCCCTTCAACCAAATATTATAAGCAACTTTATAAAAAGGCAGACATAAATTAAGCAGACAAAAGTAGGATAATGCATCACTAGCCACTCTAAAAGTGGTTGGTCTTTTTAAATGTTAGATGATATGGGAGGTGCTTGGCAAAGTCCTACAAATACCCATTTAGCCTGTCAAAAAAAACTACCTAATGCAGCTTCCTGTGATGGGGTGGCAACAATGCCACACTGCTCCCAAATTCACAGTGGTGTTTCCCCTTTCATATAGGCTGTGTCTGCTTGCACTACAGTGGGATGAGAAGATGTTGGACTGGGCATGGTTATCAGCATTGTCACTGCTGATTCATAAGCCTGTAACTTGCTAATCAGTTAATGGCCACACCTAGTCATGCCAACTGCTTTTCTTGTCTGACCTCCATTGCTGAAACCTACCCACTTTGATCTGCACTGTCTGGGAAAGAAAAGTATATGAAGGAGGATTTTGCTCAGTTAGGAAGGAAAAGGCTAAATTTAGACTTGTGTATAAACTACCATTCCTCTGACTGCATGCATACTAGCACATTATGACTTAACCACTTGCCGCCCGCCCTATTGTGGATTGACGCCGGCAATGTGACTCCATTATCCTGAATGGGTGTCATATGACGTCCAGCAGGAAAAACCACTCGTGCGCGCCCCGCGGTGATCAGTGATGGTGCTGTGTGTCGCTCTGACACACCGCATCTCTGATCGTGGTAAAGAGCCTTTGACATAGGTGCTTAACCACATGATCAGCTGTGACCAATCACAGTTGATCACAGCGGTAACCATGAAGTGTCGGTAACTGGCTTTCGTTGGTTCGCACTGACAGGGAGAGCCGTTCGACGGCTCTCCTGACAGAGGGGGGTCTGCGCTGATAATCAGCGCATTGATTATCAGCGCAGTCCCCATCAGAGGTGCCCACCAAAATGCCAATTGGTGCCCATTAAAGTGCCAATCTGTGCTCATCAGTAACGCCCGTCAGTGCCCTTCACAGTTGCCAATCAGTGCCCATAAGTAATGACTATCAGTGCCCATCAGTAATGACTGTCAGTACCTCCTTATCAGTGCTGCCTATCAGTGCCATCTATTAGTGCCCATCAGTGCCACCCATCAATGCCCATTCGTGCCACCTATCTGTGCCCATTAGGGCTGCCTATTAGTGTCCATCCGTGCCACCTATTAGTGCCCATCAGTGCTGCTTATCAGTGCCACCTATCGGTGCCCATCAGTTGCGAGTATCAGTGCCCATCAGTGCCACCTATCAGTGCTGCATATAAGTGCCTCCTCGTCAGTGCCCATCAGTGCCACCTTATCAGTGTCACCTCATCACTGCCGCCTCATCACTGCCTGTTAGTGCAGCCTCATCAGTGCAGCCTCATCAGTGCCCATCAGTGAAGGAGAAAACAACATTTTATAACAGAAACGAAGAAAAACTAATTTTTTAAAAAAAATTTGATCTTTTTTAGTTTGTTTAGCAAAAAATAAAAACCCCAGTGGTGATTGAATACCACCAAAAGAAAGCTCTATTTGTGGAAAGTAAATAACAAAAATGTTGTTTGGATACAGCATTGTATAACCGCGCAATTGTCATTCAAAATGTGACAGCGTGAAAGCTGAAAATTGGCCTGGGCAGGAAGGGGGGAAAGGGCCCGGTATTGAAGTGGTTAAACTGCCTGGTGCCTATTTTATCCTATTTTATGGCAAGAACTTCCCTGTATCTCAAGCCACTGACTTTCTTGAAATTATATTGAACCGAATTGCACAATGGCCGGGTTTAATCCGATGGCATTAATGCAGTATAAACACATGACATGGCAGCTGGAGAAAGCCCACTAACGTGAATAGCAGGTCTTAAAACATGCATTAGTCTCAAACAACAGAATACCAACACAATATAAAATTATTCATCATTTTACAATGTATTAACGTTTAGGGATAACATTGCATTTTTTTTTTTTAGAAAAAGAGAAGGTAAAAAGTGGTCTCTACCCACATGTTTAGCAGGAAACAGATGAAAGTTACCTATTTGCAAACCTGTATGTGATTTTATACTAATGTCAGCACTTCACTGAGATGTCAAGACCTGATAGTGTTCACTGTAGTACAGCAGGCAGGATGTTTGTGTCACCGCACAATGTGCATGCAGCATCCAGCACCTTGTAAATATAGACCACAACAAATACTTGCCAACCTCTGCAGAAAGTGGGCCACACTAATTAATACAATTGCTGACATGCACTCTCCAACCCTATAGCTAGAAACTAGAGATGGTAATATTTCCAGAAGATAAACACTGTTTTTGAAATAAACACTGTTTTTTACTAAATATGAAGATAAAATGTCACCAAGCAAACAGAGTATACAGTATCTCACAAAAGTGAGTACACCCCTCACATTTTGGTAAATATTTTATTCTATCTTTTCATGTGACAACACTGAAGAAATGAAACTTTGCTCCAATGTAAAGTAGTGAGTGTACAGCTTGTATAACAGTGTAAATTTGCTGTCCCCTCAAAATAACTCAACACACAGCCATTAATGTCTAAACCACTGGCAACAAAAGTGAGTACACCCCTAAGTGAAAATGTCCAAATTGGGCCCAATTGGCCATTTTCTCTCCCCGGTGTCATGTGACTCGTTAGTGTTACAAGGTCTCAGGTGTGATTGTGAAGCAGGTGTGTTAAATTTGATGTTATCACTCTCTCATACTGATCACTGGAAGTTCAACATGGCACCTCATGACAAAGAACTCTCTGGGGATCTGAAAAAAAGAATTGTTGCTCTACATAAAGATGGCCTAGGCTATAAGAAGATTACCAAGACCCTGAAACTGAGCTGCAGCACGGTGGCCAAGACCATACAGCAGTTTAATAGGACAGGTTCCACTCAATACAGGCCTCGCCGTTGTCGACCAAAGGAGTTGAGTGCACATGCTCAACATCATATCCAGAGGTTGTCTTTGGGAAATAGACGATGAGTGCTGCCAGCATTGCTGCAGAGGTTGAAGGGGTGGGGGGGGGTCAGCCTGTCAGTACTCAGACCATACGCCGCACACTGCATCAAATTGGTCTGCATGGCTGTCATCCCAGAAGGAAGCCTCTTCTAAAGATGATGCACAAGAAGGCCCATAAACAGTTTGCTGGGGACAAGCAGACTAAGAACATGGATTACTGGAACCATGTCTTGTGGTCTGAGACCAAGATAAACTTATTTGGTTCAGATGGTGTCAAGCGTGTGTGGCGGCAACCAGGTGAGGAGTACAAAGACAAGTGTGTCTTGCCTACAGTCAAGCATAATGGTGGGAGTGTCATGGTTTGGGGCTGCATGAGTGCTTCCGGCACTGGGGAGTTACAGTTCATTGAGGGAACCATGAATTCCAACATGTACTGTGACATACTGAAGCAGAGCATGATCCCCTCTCTTCGGAGACTGGGCTGCAGGGCAGTATTCCAACAGTATAACGACCCCAAACACACCTCCAAGACGACTACTGCCTTGTAAAAAAGCTAAGGGTAAAGGTGATGGCCAAGTATGTCTCCAGGCCTAAACCCTATTGAGCATCTGTGGGGCATCCTCAAATGGAAGGTGGAGGAGCACAAGGCCTCTAACATCCACCAGCTCTGTGATGTCGTCATGGAGGAGTGGAAGAGGACTCCAGTGGCAACCTATGAAACTCTGCTGAACTCCATGCACAAGAGGGTTAAAGTAGTGCTAGAAAATAATGGTGGTCACACAAAATATTGACACTTTGGGCCCAATTTGGACATATTCACTTAGGGGTGTACTCACTTTTGTTGCCAGCGTTTTAGACATTAGTGGCTGTGTGTTGAGTTCTTCTGAGGGGACAGCAAATTTACACTGTTATACAAGCTGTACACTCACTACTTTACATTGTAGCAAAGAATCATTTCTTCAGTGTTGTCACAAGAAAAGAATTAATATTTATAAACATGTGAGGGGTGTACTCACTTTTGTGAGATACTGTATATATATATATAGTAAGCAGAGTTACACAACACATCCAGCGACACTTAAAAACTAGGAACATTTTCAAGGACAAAACTTTAAAGACCCTGATTGTCCTTGGAACAGCTAGCAGCTCTATAAATTTTGAACTTCAAAAGGCTATTTTAATTACTGTAAAGAAAAAACTGTGGTGGCAAGAAAAAAAAAAAAGGCAAAACATTAAAGCTGAACTTCAGGCAAAAAATAATTTATTTAAGTTTATTCCTCAATAGCTGCAAATTATAAAAATAAACTTTGTGTGCACCAAATGCCTTTACATTATCACTGTGTTGTACATAGCCAGTGCAGACAGCAAAGATGTGGGAGGGGCCCAGCAGGCCCCACCCACTACAGGCTTCCTGCAGAAAGCTACAGGAAGGGGTGGAGACAAGACCAGTCACTGTGCACAAGGAGAGAGAGCAGCAGAGAGCAGTCTTTATTACAGGAAGCTCCTGCACAGAGGTAAAGTCTCACACTGGATTACTGCACAGATCTGAGGAAAAAACACAAAGCACGCCAGAATTCAAGGAAGAATACACATGTCTTTTGTATGCCATTTGTTTATTTTGAACTTCAGATTTAAAGCAGAACTCTGGGCAGTATTGCATCATTGTAAGGGAGCACTCATGCTCTTAATAAATTGTTCTTCTTTCCATTACTTGCCATCCAGGGGTTGATAAAGCCATCCTTTCTTTAGTACGATAAAGTGCTTTGTCCCCTTAACTTCCATTATACAAGACCAATCGCTGTTACACTTTTTATCACTCCAGCCACCAGTTTTGTAGCTTCCCCACTGTAGTGCTTTGTACAGCGAGTAGTGACGTAATTACACACGACTCGCTGTAGTGGGTGGTCTTAGACTCCCAGTCTTATCCGCCCACTTTATCTGCATATGTCCTCAGCACCGTCCGCATGCATCCCCAAGTCCTCAGTTCTGCCCTCACCTGTACCCATGTGTGCCCATCATGTCTTATATTGTCCTTAGCGTCAATGGAAATGTAGTTCTCCTTCCCCATGGAGAGGTGACGTGTGCCTATATCTAAAGTCCTCATCTGGGCGTCTGGACGCAGAGAAGTTTTTAGTGGAACGCTATGACGTTACAGTGCTATAAATTCACAGAGATCTCAAAAAATATGTCCTTTTCTGTTAAAATGTGTCAGCAGTTTATTTGGACCAGCAGAGAGGATCTTGAAAACGTAATTTAGCAGGATCCTGGAGTTCAACTTTAAAGTTTATTTTAGTATGTACTAAAACGGCACCTTTAGAATTAGATAGATTAGGTTTAAAATGTGGCAGAGAGCAGGTTTAGCGTTAGCTCCACTTTAAAGGGGTTGTAAACCCTCACGTTTTTTTCACCTTAAAGCGGAGTTCCACCCAAAAGTGGAACTTCCGCTCATTTGTCTCCTCTCCCCCTATGGTGCCACAATTGACACCTTTCGGGGGGGGGGGGGGGGGACAGGATACCTGTCTTTGACAGATATCCTGTTCCCACTTCAGGGAGTCCAGGCCGTGGCCCGTGACATCACCGCGGGGCTCCCTCCTCCTCTCCCTGTCACCGAGCCAGTAGGAGAGAGGAGCAGAGCCTCGCGCATATGCAGTAGGGTGCCCGGCGTGAAGCCGTAAGGCTACACTGCCAGGTACCCTTACCCACAATGGCAGTGGCAGTACCCGGCAGCAGATGGAAACATCAGCTGTGGTGCTGACATCGCCGGACTCCAAGACAGGTAAGTGTCCTATTTTTAAAAGCCAGCAGCTGCAGTATGTGTAGCTGCTGGCTTTTAATCTTTTAGGGGGCGGAGCACCACTTTAATGCATTCTTGGCAGTGAAATAGCTGTCAGGATGGAAGTAAGAGCGGAGCTCGGCCTCAGCACGTCTTCTTCCTCTTACATCCGGTCACGCCCCCTGCTTTAATGCATTCTTAATGCATTCTTTGCATTAAGGTGAAAAACCTTTTGTACTGCAGCACCCCACCAGAGCCTCATTGAATAGATTGATAGCAGCAGGAGCCATTGGCAAATCCATTGACACAGAAGTCAGGGGGTGGGGCCGAGTCATGCAGCCTGTGTCAGTGGATGCAGGAGTGCACCCGCATGAGTGCCCCCCATGGAATGCGGCTCTCCGTGGGGGCACTCGGGAAGAGTAGGAGTCAGGAGCGCCGCCGGGGAATGCCAGAAAAGGAGGATCTGTGCAAAACCCTTGCACAGAGGAGATAAGTATGATATGTTCGTTATTTTAAAAAAAACAGAAACAAAGCTTTACAATCACTTTAGGTGCATCCTTCAAATGCATAGGGCAGGGTTGCCTCCAAGCTCTCTGGGGAGGCTGGTGGGTACCATTATGATGAGTGACCTATGGCCTCTTTACAATAATTTTGGTATAAACATTTACCCATAGATTCTCTCGGAACACAAATGTTTACAATAATTTCTCTATATATATCACTCATTAAATATGGATACTTCAGTTGAATTTTCGTAAAACCATTGTTTGTTGATGTGTGATCAGCTAATCCCTGCCGAATAACATATTTGACTTTTTAATCCTTCTGCTTGGCATTTAGCAGTGAGCAAATATTTTAACAATATCATGCATGACCACCTTATTCCATATTCCTCACCTCATTCATGTCTAACTATGACTGAAGGACAATCCCATGTTTTCTGTACAAACACAGGCAGATTCATCCTCAGATATTCCCACAACATGAATGCACACAGTAGGCAGCTGGAGGTGCTTTACATATGCAGAAGGGCAGGTAAAGCACAATGCAAACACCATAGTTCTCAAGCTCCTGACATGAGAATGAGGGACAACTTATAGTACAAAGTAGGCAGCCAAAGGACAAAGAATTGGAAAGAAGATGCAAAAATTGATTGGTTAAATCATTGGTTGTCAGTTGAAGAGGACCTCAAATTTGGCCCATGACATCACCAAAGGGCCACACATAATGTTCAATATGTGTAATGCTTGAGAGGACTGTCAGAATCTGCAGACCTAATAGAGGAAATCAGAGTCAGAGAGTGTGGGCGGGGATTTTTGGCTGGGGATTTGTTGCAGAAGACAATATGAATCTGGGAACATGTTACATGAGGCTAGTAGAGGTCAATACTATTACCCTAATCCAGTGATGGCAAACCTTGGCACCCTAGATGTTTTGGAACTACATTTCCCATGATGCTCATGCACTCTGCAGTGTAGTTGAGCATTATGGGAAATGTAGTTCCAAAACATCTGGGGGGCCAAGGTTCGCCATCCGTGCCCTAATCAATGCTCCCACTACAGGCTGCTGAGGCCCAGTGGCCACACATCTTATACCAAAGGGGTGCATACAGATTTTAACATGTACCTGGAAAATTAAAGTGCACTGCTCTCTCATCTCACTGGCTCAGAGGCAGCAGCAGCTGTCAATCACAGCCAGTATTGAGGGAGCAGGGGGCGGGGTAGAGTCACACTGTGTGTGTCAATGGACGAATGGCATTAGTGCCCCCCTAGCAAGCGACCTGCAAGGGGGGAGGTGCCAGGAGTGCCATCAGGCAACCCGAGAAGCGAAGGTTCGGTGCTGCTCTGTGCAAAACCATTGCCTAGAGCAGGTAAGTATAACATGTTTGTTTTTTAAAAAACAATTAGCTTTACAATCACTTTAATGCAGGTCATACATTGTTTTTTTTGTTTTTTTCAGCCAATGGGCACAGATTCCTTCATCCATACAAACAAGATGAGTTTTCCAACATGTCCACCTCTGTCGTGTGGGGAAGCCCACAGAATTGTTGACCATTGTAAGCCCCCCCAATCAGTGTTAAATGGTTTGTCTTAACCCTCGAAGACTTCCCAGACTGAGGCATGGGAGGTAGAAGAGGTGGGGGGAACGCTGAAGCAGTGGACAGTGAGAGTCATGGACATTCGTACAGTGCGATATGCTTCATCCACATACAGAGCTGATTATAATATAAGCAGTACTGTACACCGTGGGTACTTTTGGGCCCTTTCCCTCCTTTTTTAGACCAGAAGACTTCCTGGACATTGTAGGTCATCTGCTTTGGATGATAGTTTCAGCCACATAGTGACAATCTGAACTTGAACCCTCTACCTACAATTTATGGAGGTCATATCCATGGGTGGTTAAACATCAACTGGGAGCATGGTATGTCACTTGCTAAGTCAGCTTTTCCCAACCAGGGTTTCATGGAACCCTGGGGTTCCTCCTAAGGCTGCAAGAGATATGTAACCATTAACACCAATGTTCTTTTTAGCTATTAATATAGAGGACATTCCTTCCACTGAACACCAATTTAACCACTTCAATACTGGTTACTTTTAACCCCTTCTTGCCCAGGCCAATTTTCAGCTTTGAGCACTGTCACACTTTGAATGACAATTGTGCAGTCATGCAACACGGTATCCAAATGAAATTGTTATCACTTTTTTGAGACAAATAGAGCTTTCTTTTGGTGGTATTTAATCAACACTGTTTTTGTTTTTGCTAAACAAACAAAAAAAATGAAAATTTGAGGGGAAAAAAGTTTCTTAGTTTCTGTTATAAAATTTAGCAAATAAGTACACTTTCTTCTTCACTGATGTGCACTGATGGGGCTGCACTGATAGGCAGTGGTGAGACTGCACTGATGGGCACTAATGGGCAATGATGAGGCTGCACTGATGAGGAGGCACTGATAAGGCTGCACTGATGAAGCGGCACTGATAGGTGGCACTGATAAGCAGCACTGATAACCTGCACTGAGGGTCCTTATCAGAGAACAGATTTGAATTGCTGTTAAGTGTTAACAGATACTTTTTGCTGAAGTGACATGTGACTATGATACATTGGAGTTGATTTACTAAAGTTGCTCCAGAGCTTAGTAAATGAGCCAAAGCAAAGAAGGGAGTAAAAACCCTCACATCCCTAAGTAAAAGCACCATACAGTAAACACATAAACACTTGCCAGCAGGGTGGATTTGATTTAAATCAAGTCGATTTAAATCATGATTTAAATCATTAGTAAAAAGGCTTGATTTAAATCATATTTTTAAAGAGCAACTGTCATCTCTGTCCTGCAGTGGCTCCTCCTCTGAGCCGGCTGTTGACTCACCGAAGGCCCATTCACTTTAATGGGACGGTTGGTGATGCGGTAGTGACATAAGGTGAGGAACATGGCGGCAGCAGGTGAGTGGATGCCTGCTGACAGGCGCTGCCATGATGGATCTGAAAGGACAGGTGGTCTTTAAATGTAAGGACTTATTCTTGCTGGTAGTTAGAATCTTTAATATTTGCCAAACAAAATGAAGGTTTCCTATTTAGAATAATAAGCTGTCACGTTAGTAAAACAGCGATATCAGAACCAATTCAGTCATACAGTTTGTAGTGTACATAGATTTGCAAAACAATGAGATAAAGAAATATTCCTGAACTATGTTTTATCTCATGGTTATTGTGAAATTGTGTGAATGCATCAATGCAGTGCATGTTATCTCAGCTTGCAAAGCTTGGATTCATTGAATACGTTTACCAAAAATGTAAATATTGCAGAATATACAGCCTCATGCTACATAACTAGGCTCCATTTCATGCTGAATAAACTAAATTATTAATGTATCTTGAATAGAAAACTATCTTTAGATAGACTTTTGCTCCAAAAGCATTTTATTAAAATAAATTTGATAAAAATCAATAAAATCGATTTTAATTAAAAAAAATCAGATTGAAATAAAAAAAAACAGATTTAAATTTAAAAAAAAACAGATTTAAATAAAAAAAATGATTTTAGATCTTTAAAAAAAATCATTGATTTATATCCACTCTGCTTGCCAGGCACACAGTTAACCTTTTGATTGCCCCAAATGTTAACCCATTCCTGCAAGTGTCATTTGTACAGTGACAGTTCATTTTATTAGCACTGATCACTATATTAGTGTCACTGGAGATGTCAGTGGCATTTAGTCAGTTCCCACCTAGTGGCAGTTTGGGGTTGATTTACTAAAGGCATACAGACTCTGCAATTTGCAAAGTGCAGTTGCCCTCTGCAGGTGCAGTTGCTCCAGAGCTTAGTAAATGAGGTAAAGCTTCACTTTGCCAAGAATACCCAATCACATGCAAGGAAAATAAAAAAGCACATTTTTGCTTGCATATGATTGGATGATGGAAGTCAGCAGAGCTTCTGCTCATTTACTAAGCTCTGGAGCAACTTTTCAAAGTGCATATCTATTTGCCTTTAGTAAATCAACCCCAAAGTATGTTACTGGCCAGTGTCAGTTTTCACATCACCCTCCTGCTATAAGTCACTGATTGCCAACATTACTGGTATATATTTAAAAAAGAGTTCCAGTATATACAATATCTCACAAAAGTGAGTACACCCCTCACATTTTTGTAAATATTTTATTACATCTTTTCATGTGACAACACTAAAGAAATGACACTTTGCTACTATGTAAAGTAGTGAGTGTACAGCTTGTATAACAGTGTAAATTTGCTGTCTCCTCAAAATAACTCAACACACAGCCATTAATGTCTAAACCACTGGCAACAAAAGTGAGTACACCCCTAAGTGAAAATGTCCAAATTGGGCCCAATTAGCCATTTTCCCTCCCCGGTGTCATGTGACTCGTTAGTGTTACAAGGTCTCAGGTGTGAATGGGGAGCAGGTGTGTTAAATTTGGTGTTATCGCTCTCACTCTCTTATACTGGTGACTGAAGGTTCAACGTGGCACCTCATGGCAAAGAACTCTCTGAGTATCTGAAAAAAAGAATTGTTGCTCTACATAAAGATGGCCTAGGCTATAAGAAGATGGCCAAGACCCTGAAACTGAACTGCAGCACGGTGGCCAAGACCATACAGCGGTTTAACAGGACAGGTTCCACTCAGAACAGGCCTCGCCATGGTCGACCTAAGAAGTTGAATGCACGCACTCATTGTCATATCCAGAGGTTGTCTTTGGGAAATAGACGTATGAGTGCTGCCAGCATTGCTGCAGAGGTTGAAGGCGTGGGGGGTCAGCCTATCAGTGCTTGGACCATACACTGCACACTGCATCAAATTGGTCTGCATGGCTGTCGTCCCAGAAGGAAGCCTCTTCTAAAGATGATGCACAAGAAAGCCTACAAACAGTTTGCTGAAGACAAGCAGACTAAGGACATGAATTACTGGAACCATGTCCTGTGGTCTGATGAGACCAAGATAAACTTATTTGGTTCAGATGGTGTCAAGCGTGTGTGGTGGCGACCAGGTGAAGAGTACAAAGACAAGTTTGTCTTGCCTACAGTCAAGCATGGTGGTGGGAGTGTCATGGTCTGGGGCTGCATGAGTGCTGCCAGCACTGGGGAGCTACAGTTCATTGAGGGAACCATGAATGCCAACATGTACTGTGACATACGGAACAGAGCATGATCCCCTCTCTTCGAGGACTGGGCCGCAGGGCAGTGTTCCAACATGATAACCCCAAACACACCTCCAAGACGACCACTTTCTAAAGAAGCTGAGGGCAAAGGTGTCTCCAGGCCAAGCATGTCTCCAAACCTAAACCTTATTTAGCATCTGTGGGGCATCCTCAAACGGAAGGTGGAGGAGTGCAAGATCTTTAACATCCACCAGCTCCGTGATGTCGTCATGGAGGAGTGGAAGAGGACTCCAGTGGCCACCTTTGAAGCTCTGGTGAACTCCATGACCAAGAGGGTTAAGACAGTGCTGGAAAATAATGGTGACCACACAAAATATTGACACTTTGGGCCCAATTTGGAGATTTTCACTTAGGAGTGACTTCACTTTTGTTGCCAGCAGTTTAGACATTAATGGTTGAGTGTTGAGTTATTTTAATGGGGCAGCAAATTTACACTGTTATACAAGCTGTACACTACTACTAAAATGTGAGGGGTCTACTCACTTTTGTGACATACTGTATACTGTCATTTGTAGACACTATAATATTTAGGCAAACCAATTAATATACACTTATTGGGATTTTTTTTATCGAAAACATGTAGCAGAATACATTTTGGGCAAAATTTAATAAGAAATTAAATTCTTTATTTATTTTTTTTAATGGGATATGTTTTATAGCAAAAAGTAAAAAATATTGTTTTGTGTTTTTTTTATTTTTCTGTAGTTTTTTTTTGTTTATAGCGCAATACATCAAAAACCCAGTGGTAATCAAATACCACCGAAAGGAAACTTTATCTGTTTAAAAAAAAATGATATCAATTTTGTTTGGGTACAACTTTGCATGACCACGCAATTGTCAGTTAAAGTAGCGTAGAGCCATATAGCAAAATATGGCCTGGTTATGAATGGGGGTAAATCTTCCAGGGCTGAAGTGGTTAAGTGACTGCAAGCCTGTAAATAGCCAAAAAATTTCTTAAAATCTCTCCAAAGATTCCACATGTTAAGATTCAAATGTTGTTGGCTACGCTGTCTAGTTTCCTCCATGAACATTGTATGATCCATCTGATTAAACTATGACTGGGGCTAACAATGACTTCCAGTGTAAAGACAAATTATTATTTGCAAAATGTAATAGACGAGGAACTGAACTATTCTGATAATCTTTACATGAGAACTTAGTGCCATGAAGTTAGATATTTCACTTGCTACTTTGGGCCAATGTGTTTGAATAAAATCACCACATATCTGCAGTAGTTCTTCCTGTATCACATCCTGTCCAAGACTTTGAACAGGCTGTAAAAATGGATGCCAGGCACAGGTACTAACATGCAGCCAACATAAGATTCAACTTCTAATATTTTGCACTTACAGAATAACTGTGGCATAACCTTATAATCTTGATTTTTTTTGTCATTAGGTAGAGTAGTACCAAGGTCCTTTCCTCATTCATCCAAATAATCAGGAAATATAGGGGCCTTATATTTAAAAAAAGCCCGATATGATCAAGAGAAATCATGATCAGGGCCTACTAAAAGAATCTACTAAAAGAGCCTATACGGGGCTAAAAGGGCCTATTTAAAGAGCCTCTGCCAGATTTAGATCAGCTGTATCCCTGATAGCCTCAGAAAGAGAGTGTATAAAATGTGTTACCTGACCGTACTTCCATAAGTCTCCTGCAAAAAAAAATCACCTTTATTGCTCCCAACAATAACAGTACTGGACCATCAAAAAAATTATGTTATGTCCACCTTAAGAAACAACTATCTTTCAAACCTGAAAGAAACATTCTATGCCCAGTGATGGGCGTTAATGGTGAATTATAATTCCATTTGAGTCACACCAAAGGTGTAGTTGGGAAGGTATTAGAGCAGTGGTCATCAGCCCTGTTCTCAGGGCCCACCTACAGGCCAGGTTTGCAAGATAAGTGAAATACATCACAGGGGATATCATTTTCTGCTCAGTGATTGCAGTATTCTAGTCTGCATCTCCCCAAGGTAATACATAAGGCCCCTTTCACACTGAGGCGTATTTCAGGTGTTTTAGCGCTAAAATTACCGCCTAAATACTGCATGAAAAACGCCCCCCATGTATCTCAGTGTAACCTTTCACACTGAGGCGTTGTGCTGGCTGTGCGTTGGAAAAAATCCTGCAAACAGCTTTTTTGGAGCATCTTTGGGGTGCAAAAAATAGCGCTGTAAAAACGTCTATCCCAATTGAAATGAATGGGAAACGCTGTAAAACCGCGGTAATACCGCTTTAAAACCCCCCAGAAGCTGTGGGGAAGGTCACATGACCGCATGGTCACATGGTCAGGTTTGCTGACGCTAACACTTAAAAAACGCTATAAAACCGCGATTAAAACGCATGTGCGTTAGCGCTATTTTTACCGCTAACACGGCAAAATGTGGTAAAACCGCGCTAATAACGCTCATCGTTTTTACCGTGGTTTTGCAATGCCTCAGTGTGAAAGCGCTCTTAAACCTGGCCTGTTAGTGGGTCCCGAGGACAAGGTTGATGACCACTGTATTAGGGGCTAGCTGTCTGTAAGAAGGAGCTATCCAAAAATGTTTTCTGAGGTCTATTCCACTTGGGGATTTCTTCATAGCGACTCACATTTGATCAGCTAGAGTCCAATCTATGAGTCTTATCAACAAAGTAGCAATATAAAATATTTCAAATAAGGAATAGCCAGACCCCCATCTCTCTTTTATGCAATTAGGATTGCATAGGAAATTCTAGGGTGTTTTGAATTCCAAATTAATTGTCTGGAGATCTTATTAAATGTTTGAACAAAGGAGAGAGGGATTTATATAGGTAGCATCTGATATAAAAAAATAATTGTAGCGAGCAAAACATTTTTTAGAATATTTATTCTCCCCACTAATAAGCAAGACATGTTCCTCTAAGGACATTGCAGCCTGTCTCATTTAGCACTGGCATTTCATTCATTTTAAATATACTATCATTAAAATTAAGTATAAGTGTTTACTGATAAGACAGCATTGGTCCTGTAAAAAGGCCACAGAACAGTATCAGGAGCAGACATGAATAACTGTCTGGAATGTGTAGATACCTGCATAAACATCATTGCCAAACTGTACTATTTTCAGTCATACATTCCAAGTGACCCTGTTATGAATTCCGAACCTTCTTTGGAAGACAGACTAGAAAAATGGGTCGTAGGGAAGAAGGCTACCCCAACCAGTTGTTGATGAACTCTGCACTCATCCAATGTACTGTAATTATTGTGTAATTTCAACCTCTCAATTCTGTCAAGCATATAACATTTTTAAGCCCAAATAAAAGGAGTGATCTTAAGGCGCCCTAAACATGTTGGACCCATCTTTTATTCACATTGGAATAAATCAGATGGCCAATTAAAGTGACACTAAACTCTGGTTTAAAAGCATTTTTAAAGTCAGTCTTCTATTGTTCTCAGCCTCCTCCAAATCTCCTTTATTTTTTTATTGATTTTTTGCTGCAGTGATCCAACTTCCCTTTAGAGATTTCAGTCTGAATTTAAAGTTTTTTCATTTCTTTTCACATCTGATTCAAAAAAATGTTTAAAAGTAGGCCACATCTCTAACACATTGCTTTTCTGTTTCCTGGATTAGTTTTACTGCTTCCTGAACCACCTCCCTGATCATGCAAGGCCCCTAAATGCTGTTGTCATGATGCTCTAGTGCAGATGCAAACCCTTGCTTGCCTTTATCTGGCCCTTAAGGCATAATTCCTACCACTGGCACCAACAATGGGGCCCAATTGCTGTCATTGACACCAACCATGGGGCTCAATTTCTGCTACAGACACCAATGATAGGGCCCAATTTCTGTAAATGTTTTCCTTCGCGCTAGTGGATGTGATAGTATAAAAGTGATCAAAATAAGGAGTGCTCTATTTAAATAAACTGCTGTGCATAAATACTAATATTGCCGCAAAATGGGGGTGTTCACACAAAACACTATTGGAAATAAATATTAAATAAAATTTCGCGCAATATTTAAGAAATAAAGTTCAACCTCTCATGGCTGCTGAATAATGAATTCCTTTTCCAGGCATACAATGGTTAATGCGATTAATTGAAAGGTGTGGAAAAAACAGCATAGACTAAAGTAATTATACCACCCTGTAACTAGCATGTGCATAAGCCTGTTACATAATCTGGTGATAATATAACCACACAATCTTCTATAAATCATAAATGCTGATCCACATTTAGATAAAAATTCATATATCAATTGTAATCTTCTATGGTTCCACTGACATAAAACCGTGCATTTAACCACTTGCCGACCGCCTCACGCCTATATACGTGAGCAGAGCGGCACGGGCAGGCAAAATCACGTACCTGAAACGTGATTGCCTTCCCGCGGGTGGGGGGTCCGATCGGACCCCCCCCCGGTGCCAGCTGCGGTCGGCATTTGGTTGGGAGCGATGAGAGACGAGGGGGAGACCATCCGATCGTGGCCCCCCCCTCGCGATCGCTCCCAGCCACTGACAAACATCCCCTGCCTCTGTATAGTACACAGAGGCAGAGGATGTGATGTCATCTCTCCTCGGCTGTCAGTTTCCGTTCCAGCGCCGAGGAGAGATGACATGTAAGTAAGTACACAACACAAACACACACAGTAGAACATGCCAGGCATACATTACACCCCCGATCCCCCCCTGATCGCCCCCCGATCCCCCCCCAATCACCCCACCCCCCCCTGTCACAAACTGACACCAAGCAGGTTTTTTTTTTTTTTTTTTCCTGATTACTGCATAGTGTCAGTTTGTGACAGTTAGCAGTGTTAGGACAGTTACTGTAACCCCCCTGTAGGTCTAGGGTACCCCCCTTACCCCCCCTAATAAAGTTTTAACCCCTTGATCACCCCCCCTCACCAGTGTCGCTAAGCGATCATTTTTCTGATCGCTGTATTAGTGTCGCTGGTGACGGTAGTTAGGGACGTAAATATTTAGGTTTGCCGTCAGTGTTTTATAGCGACAGGGACCCCCATATACTATCTAATAAATGTTTTAACCCCTTGATTGCCCCCTAGTTAACCCTTTCACCACTGATCACCGTATAACTGTTACGGGTGACGCTGGTTAGTTCGTTTATTTTTTATAGTGTCAGGGCACCCGCCGTTTATTACCGAATAAAGGTTTAGCCCCCTAATCGCCCGGCGGTGATATGCGTCGCCCCAGGCAGCGTCAGATTAGCGCCAGTACCCCCCCTAATAAAGTTTTAACCCCTTGATCACCCCCTGTCGCCAGTGTCGCTAAGCGATCATTTTTCTGATCGCTGTATTAGTGTCACTGGTGACGCTAGTTAGGGACGTAAATATTTAGGTTCACCGTCAGTGTTTTATAGCGACAGGGACCCCCATATACTATCTAATAAATGTTTTAACCCCTTGATTGCCACCTAGTTAACCCTTTCACCACTGATCACCGTATAACTGTTACGGGTGACGCTGGTTAGTTAGTTTATTTTTTATAGTGTCAGGGCACCCGCCGTTTATTACCGAATAAAGGTTTAGCCCCCTGATCGCCCGGCGGTGATATGCGTTGCCCCAGGCAGCGTCAGATTAGCGCCAGTACCGCGAACACCCACGCACGCACCGTACACGCACCATACACCTCCCTTAGTGGTATAGTATCTGATCGGATCAATATCTGATCCGATCAGATCTATACTAGCGTCCCCAGCAGTTTAGGGTTCCCAAAAACGCAGTGTTAGCGGGATCAGCCCAGATACCTGCTAGCACCTGCGTTTTGCCCCTCCGCCCAGGCGAGCCCAGCCCACCCAAGTGCAGTATCGATCGATCACTGTCACTTACAAAACACTAAACGCATAACTGCAGCGTTCGCAGAGTCAGGCCTGATCCCTGCGATCGCTAACAGTTTTTTTGGTAGCATTTTGGTGAACTGGCAAGCACCAGCCCCAGGCAGCGTCAGATTAGCGCCAGTACCGCTAACACCCACGCACGCAGCATACGCCTCCCTTAGTGGTATAGTATCTGAACAGATCAATATCTGATCCGATCAGATCTATACTAGCGTCCCCAGCAGTTTAGGGTTCCCAAAAACGCAGTGTTAGCGGGATCAGCCCAGATACCTGCTAGCACCTGCGTTTTGCCCCTCCGCCCGGCCCGGCCCAGCCCACCCAAGTGCAGTATCGATCGATCACTGTCACTTACAAAACTCTAAACGCATAACTGCAGCGTTCGCAGAGTCAGGCCTGATCCCTGCGATCGCTAACAGTTTTTTTTGTAGCGTTTTGGTGAACTGGCAAGCGCCAGCGGCCTAGTACACCCCGGTCGTAGTCAAACCAGCACTGCAGTAACACTTGGTGACGTGGCGAGTCCCATAAGTGCAGTTCAAGCTGGTGAGGTGGCAAGCACAAGTAGTGTCCCGCTGCCACCAAAAAGACAAACACAGGCCCGTCATGCCCATAGTGCCCTTCCTGCTGCATTCGCCAATCCTAATTGGAAACCCACCGCTTCTGCAGCGCCCGTACTTCCCCCATTCACATCCCCAACCAAATGCAGTCGGCTGCATGAGAGGCATTTTCTTTATCTCCTCCCGAGTACCCCTACCCAGCGAACCCCCCAAAAAATATGTTGTGTCTGCAGCAAGCGCGGATATAGCCGTGACACCCGCTATTATTGTCCCTCCTGTCCTGACAATCCTGGTCTTTGCATTGGTGAATGTTTTGAACGCTACCATGCACTAGTTGAGTATTAGCGTAGGGTACAGCATTGCACAGACTAGGCACACTTTCACAGGGTCTCCCAAGATGCCATCGCATTTTGAGAGACCCGAACCTGGAACCGGTTACAGTTATTATAGTTAGTTACAAAAAAAAGTGTAAAAAAAAAAAAACACAAACAAAAATATAAAATAAAAATAGTTGTCGTTTTATTGTTCTCTCTCTCTCTATTCTCTCTCTATTGTTCTGCTCTTTTTTACTGTATTCTATTCTGCAATGTTTTATTGTTATTATGTTTTATCATGTTTGCTTTTCAGGTATGCAATTTTTTATACCTTACCGTTTACTGTGCTTTATTGTTAACCATTTTTTTGTCTTCAGGTATGCCATTCACGACTTTGAGTGGTTATACCAGAATGATGCCTGCAGGTTTAGGTATCATCTTGGTATCATTCTTTTCAGCCAGCGGTCGGCTTTCATGTAAAAGCAATCCTAGTGGCTAATTAGCCTCTAGACTGCTTTTACAAGCAGTGGGAGGGAATGCCCCCCCCCCCAACATCTTCCGTGTTTTTCTCTGGCTCTCCTGTCTCAACAGGGAACCTGAAAATGCAGCCGGTGATTCAGCCAGCTGACCATAGAGCTGATCAGAGACCAGAGTGGCTCCAAACATCTCTATGACCTAAGAAACCGGAAGCTACGAGCATTTTATGACGTAGATTTCGCCGGATGTAAACAGCGCCATTGGGAAATTGGGAAAGCATTTTATCACACCGATCTTGGTGTGATCAGATGCTTTGAGGGCAGAGGAGAAATCTAGGGTCTAATAGACCCCAATTTTTGCAAAAAAGAGTACCTGTCACTACCTATTGCTATCATAGGGGATATTTACATTCCCTGAGATAACAATAAAAATGATTTAAAAAAAAAAAAATGAAAGGAACAGTTTAAAAATAAGATAAAAAAATAATAATAATAAAGAAAAAAAAAAAAAAAAAAAAAAAGCACCCCTGTCCCCCCTGCTCTCGCGCTAAGGTGAACGCAAGCGTTGGTCTGGCGTCAAATGTAAACAGCAATTGCACCATGCATGTGAGGTATCGCCGCGAAGGTCAGATCGAGGGCAGTAATTTTAGCAGTAGACCTCCTCTGTAAATCTAAAGTGGTAACCTGTAAAGGCTTTTAAAGGCTTTTAAAAATGTATTTAGTTTGTCGCCACTGCACGTTTGTGCGCAATTTTAAAGCATGTCATGTTTGGTATCTATGTACTCGGCCTAAGATCATCTTTTTTATCTCATCAAACATTTGGGCAATATAGTGTGTTTTAGTGCATTAAAATGTAAAAAAGTGTGTTTTTTCCCCAAAAAATGCGTTTGAAAAATCGCTGCGCAAATACTGTGTGAAAAAAAAAAATGAAACACCCACCATTTTAATCTGTAGGGCATTTGCTTTAAAAAAAATATATAATGTTTGGGGGTTCAAAGTAATTTTCTTGCAAAAAAAAATTATTTTTTTATGTAAACAATAAGTGTCAGAAAGGGCTTTGTCTTTAAGTGGTTAGAAGAGTGGGTGATGTGTGACATAAGCTTCTAGATGTTGTGCATAAAATGCCAGGACAGTTCAAACCCCCCCCAAATGACCCCATTTTGGAAAGTAGACACCCCAAGCTATTTGCTGAGAGTCATGTTGAGTCCATGGAATAATTTATATTGTGACACAAGTTGCGGGAAAGAGACAATTTTTTATTTTTTTTATTTTTTTTTGCGCAAAGTTGTCACTAAATGATATATTGCTCAAACATGCCATGGGAATATGTGAAATTACACCCCAAAATACATTCTGCTGCTTCTCCTGAGTACGGGGATACCACATGTGTGGGACTTTTTGGGAGCCTAGCCGCGTACGGGACCCCGAAAACCAAGCACCGCCTTCAGGCTTTCTAAGGCCGTAAATTTTTGATTTCACTCTTCACCGCCTATCACAGTTTCGGGGGCCATGGAATGCCCAGGTGGCAAAAAAAAACCCCAAATGACCCCATTTTGGAAAGTAGACACCCCAAGCTATTTGATGAGAGGTATAGTGAGTATTTTGCAGACCTCACTTTTTGTCACAAAGTTTTGAAAATTGAAAAAAGAAAAAAAAAAATTTTTTTTTCTCATCTTTCTTTATTTTCAAAAACAAATGAGAGCTGCAAAATACTCACCATGCCTCTCAGCAAATAGCTTGGGGTGTCTACTTTCCAAAATGGGGTCATTTGGGGGGGGTTTGTGCCACCTGGGCATTCCATGGCCTCCGAAACTGTGATAGGCAGTGAGGAGTAAAATCAAAAATGTACGCCCTTAGAAATCCTGAAGGCGGTGCTTGGTTTTCGGGGTCCCGTACGCGGCTAGGCTCCTAAAAAGTCCCACACATGTGGTATCCCCGTACTCAGGAGAAGCAGCTAAATGTATTTTGGGGTGCAATTCCACATATGCCCATGGCCTGTGTGAGCAATATATCATTTAGTGACAACTTTGTGCAAAAAAAAAAAAAAAAAAATTGTCACTTTCCCGCAACTTGTGTCAAAATATAAAACATTCCATGGACTCAACATGCCTCAAAGCAAATAGCTTGGGGTGTCTACTTTCCAAAATGGGGTCATTTGGGGGGGGTTTATGTCATCTGGGCATTTTATGGCCTTCAAAACCGTGATAGGTAGTGAGGAGTAAAATCAAAAATGTACGCCCTTAGAAATCCTGAAGGCGGTGCTTGGTTTTCGGGGCCCCGTACGCGGCTAGGCTCCCAAAAAGTCCCACACATGTGGTATCCCCGTACTCAGGAGAAGCAGCTAAATGTATTTTGGGGTGCAATTCCACATATGCCCATGGCCTGTGTGAGCAATATATCATTTAGTGACAACTTTTTGTAATTTTTTTTTTTTTTTTGTCATTATTTAATCACTTGGGACAAAAAAAATGAATATTCAATGGGCTCAACATGCCTCTCAGCAAATTCCTTGGGGTGTCTACTTTCCAAAATGGGGTCATTTGTGGGGGTTTTGTACTGCCCTGCCATTTTAGCACCTCAAGAATCGACATAGGCAGTCATAAATTAAAGGCTGTGTAAATTCCAGAAAATGTACCCTAGTTTGTAGACGCTATAACTTTTGCGCAAACCAATAAATATACACTTATTGACATTTTTTTTACCAAAGACATGTGGCCGAATACATTTTGGCCTAAATGTATGACTAAAATTGAGTTTATTGGATTTTTTTTAGAACAAAAAGTAGAAAATATCATTTTTTTTCAAAATTTTCGGTCTTTTTCCGTGTATAGCGCAAAAAATAAAAACGGCAGAGGTGATCAAATACCATCAAAAGAAAGCTCTATTTGTGGGAAGAAAAGGACGCAAATTTCGTTTGGGTACAGCATTGCATGACCGCGCAATTAGCAGTTAAAGCGACGCAGTGCCGAATTGTAAAAAGTGCTCTGGTCAGGAAGGGGGTAAATCCTTCCGGGGCTGAAGTGGTTAAAACAAGCGTGAAATCCAAAATTGCATAATATAAATGTGCAATCTAAATAATAAATAACAAATTCATAAAAAATATCTTAAAAAATCAATTTTGTTCGTGTGATTCCGTGCAACTTTCTGTACTGTGAAAGTGAATTTAATATAGGTGAGTGAATTTTTTAGAGAATTGTGAAAAGTTCTTTAGTGATAAGAAAATCCTTCTGCTGTGGGTGTCTCCCAGTGTGGTCTCCCAGAACTCTCACCTTACATAGGAGATAATCAGGCATTCAGTAGTATGTCTTTGTATAGAAGTGGTGTTCTGGCAGCTTCTTCTTTCCTATGCTATATCTCTTCCAGCGTTCCTTTCCCTGCAGCTCCGCTCTAGTAAACTCAGTGTTGGTGAGATAAAATAGGTGGGGGAGAAGAGAAAGGAGGCTCCACTAGTGCATTAACGTTTTTAAAACCAAAGGGGTAGCATTTATTAAGTGTTGCTCTTACATTTAATATGATAAAAACAGGCAAAGTAATTAAAAGAACGATCTGGCGTTGTCAGCGCCCTCTCACTTGTGCTTCAGATACTGTGTGTCGCTCCAGCCAATCCCTACGCGTTACGACACAGTCACGTGTCTTCATCTGGGGATGTGATTGGCTGTTCTGTGTATGCTTATATATGCTAATACCGGAAGTTGCGAAGCCGCCATTTTACTTGTGGTCAATGTAATCTGAGTTCGGCGGCCATTTTTCGTTAGTTTTTAGGAAGGTTTTTCCTCTTGGGTTTAAAGCCTTCATGTGCGCGGCCATGTTTTTGGTGGTATTCCTTCATAATAAAGATTAATACTGCTGTTTAATATTACAAACGTGATGAATTATGTAATTTAATAGGAGTAATCACCATTAATTTGTTATCAAGGTGTTAACTACTGTTATTTATTGTAACAGCAAATAGTAAAATTACGTTCTCTAATCCGTTTCTATGGCTACATTTAGAATGGTTTCCTTAGATATATGAAGCAGGTGTGGGAGTGCCCTGATTACTATACCAGTTGGTATTGATGTATTACAAAGAATAAATAAATACAATCCAAAGAGATACATATTAATTAACCATTCATACGACCGCTAGGCAATTTCTATACATTTAAAATTACATGTCTAATATCCTATAAATCTATTTTTTATATATTATACGGTGGAAACTACTATCATGGTAATGAGCTAAATTTATATTAAAAATAAAGTTATTTCGGTAACAAAAATTATTTGTTAATTAAAAATAATTTGTATATTCCCACATAAAAAGTTGAGCATTAAAAACATCAATGTTAAAAGTTATTTTAAAATAAATGTTGATCCCAGAAGTTTAATGTTGGTTTAGTAGTTGTTTAAAAAGCAATTTAAATCGAACTCCACATTGAGTCCCCCTGGCACCAAAGTGCGTAAAGAATGTATCCATTTGGATTCTTTGCGACTGATGTCCCGCACCAGATGACTCCCTCTCCAAGACGGTTTATATTTTTCTATGCCCCAAAATTGGAGGTGTGATGGGTCTTTGTTATGTACTAGTGTGAAATGTTTGGATACATTATGTTTCGAAAAACCCGATTTTATATTTTGTACGTGCTCCTTAATGCGTGTTTTCAATGCTCTTTTTGTTCGCCCCACATACTGTAGATTACAGCTGCATTGTAGCACATAGACAACTCCTTCTGTATGGCATCCTATAAAGTCTTTAATATTATACCTTTGTCCCGTACTGGTGGCTGTGAATTCTTGACGTTTTCCCTGGAATTTCTTTGCATGACGACACGCATAGCAATTGCGACAGGGGTAAAAACCTTTTCCAGAGAAAAATGTGTATTCTGGTTTTAAGGGAGGATCAATTACTGATTTAACTATTAGATCTCTTATAGTCGGAGCTCTTTTATATATTATGTTAGGTTTTTCTGGTAATATTTCTTTGAGGTCCTTATCATTCTTCAAAATGTGCCAATGCTTTTGGATCACTTTTGCCACATCTTTATGCTGTGTATTAAAATCCAATATTATACTAGGTACTTCTTGTTGGAATCTTTTTTTGGGGCAGTCTTCAAGCATTTTCTTTCTTTCAATGAGATTCACGTGTTCTATTTGATTTTGTATCCAATGGCCATCATATCCTTTTACTCTGAACCTCTCTCCCATTATTTGTGCTTGGTTTCGATAGTCTTCTTCTTTGGTGCAGTTTCTTCTAAGCCTTGTGAACTGACCTTTGGGAATATTATAGAGCCATGGTTTATAGTGGCAGCTGTCTAATGAAAGATAGCTGTTGGCATCTACTTTTTTAAAATGTGTCTTGGTTATTATTTTCTGCCCCTCCAAGCTTATGTCTAGATCTAGGAAGTTTATTTCTTTGTCATCAATTTTCCATTCCAGGTTTATATTTCTATCATTATCGTTTAGTTTATTTAAAAACTTTTCCAAATTTTGCTTCTCTCCATTCCACACAATCACGACATCATCAATAAATCTTTTATAAAGTGTCAGCTCTGGAGGAGTGTCTGTGTATACTGCCGTTTCCTCCCATTGTGCCATGAATGCATTTGCGACCCCTGGTGCAAATTTTGCACCCATGGCTATTCCTACTTTCTGTTTGAAGTAGGATTGGTCATGCCAAAAATAGTTACATTTAAGGCAAAAATCTAAACATTTCATTAAATACTTTCTTTGTTTGCAAACTAAAGTGCTGTATTTTCTCAATAGCCATTTGGTTGCAGAAATCGCATCGTGGTGTTGCACTATAGTATATAGTGATGTGACATCAGCGGTAGCCAGTAGGGTCCTACCTTCTAATACTGGTGCTGTGTCTAGAAGCTGCAGTATATGCTTCGTATCTTTAAGATAGGCTTGAGTTTGCTGGACCGCTGGTTGTATGAAATAGTCAATGTATTGTCCCATTCTTGCTGTTAGGGAATCAATACTATTGACTATAGGTCTCCCTGGTGGATTTTCTTTGTTCTTGTGGATTTTGGGGATTGTGTAGATTATGGGTATTCTACATGCTTGACACATTTTAAAAAAGTAGATGCCAACAGCTATCTTTCATTAGACAGCTGCCACTATAAACCATGGCTCTATAATATTCCCAAAGGTCAGTTCACAAGGCTTAGAAGAAACTGCACCAAAGAAGAAGACTATCGAAACCAAGCACAAATAATGGGAGAGAGGTTCAGAGTAAAAGGATATGATGGCCATTGGATACAAAATCAAATAGAACACGTGAATCTCATTGAAAGAAAGAAAATGCTTGAAGACTGCCCCAAAAAAAGATTCCAACAAGAAGTACCTAGTATAATATTGGATTTTAATACACAGCATAAAGATGTGGCAAAAGTGATCCAAAAGCATTGGCACATTTTGAAGAATGATAAGGACCTCAAAGAAATATTACCAGAAAAACCTAACATAATATATAAAAGAGCTCCGACTATAAGAGATCTAATAGTTAAATCAGTAATTGATCCTCCCTTAAAACCAGAATACACATTTTTCTCTGGAAAAGGTTTTTACCCCTGTCGCAATTGCTATGCGTGTCGTCATGCAAAGAAATTCCAGGGAAAACGTCAAGAATTCACAGCCACCAGTACGGGACAAAGGTATAATATTAAAGACTTTATAGGATGCCATACAGAAGGAGTTGTCTATGTGCTACAATGCAGCTGTAATCTACAGTATGTGGGGCGAACAAAAAGAGCATTGAAAACACGCATTAAGGAGCACGTACAAAATATAAAATCGGGTTTTTCGAAACATAATGTATCCAAACATTTCACACTAGTACATAACAAAGACCCATCACACCTCCAATTTTGGGGCATAGAAAAATATAAACCGTCTTGGAGAGGGAGTCATCTGGTGCGGGACATCAGTCGCAAAGAATCCAAATGGATACATTCTTTACGCACTTTGGTGCCAGGGGGACTCAATGTGGAGTTCGATTTAAATTGCTTTTTAAACAACTACTAAACCAACATTAAACTTCTGGGATCAACATTTATTTTAAAATAACTTTTAACATTGATGTTTTTAATGCTCAACTTTTTATGTGGGAATATACAAATTATTTTTAATTAACAAATAATTTTTGTTACCGAAATAACTTTATTTTTAATATAAATTTAGCTCATTACCATGATAGTAGTTTCCACCGTATAATATATAAAAAATAGATTTATAGGATATTAGACATGTAATTTTAAATGTATAGAAATTGCCTAGCGGTCGTATGAATGGTTAATTAATATGTATCTCTTTGGATTGTATTTATTTATTCTTTGTAATACATCAATACCAACTGGTATAGTAATCAGGGCACTCCCACACCTGCTTCATATATCTAAGGAAACCATTCTAAATGTAGCCATAGAAACGGATTAGAGAACGTAATTTTACTATTTGCTGTTACAATAAATAACAGTAGTTAACACCTTGATAACAAATTAATGGTGATTACTCCTATTAAATTACATAATTCATCACGTTTGTAATATTAAACAGCAGTATTAATCTTTATTATGAAGGAATACCACCAAAAACATGGCCGCGCACATGAAGGCTTTAAACCCAAGAGGAAAAACCTTCCTAAAAACTAACGAAAAATGGCCGCCGAACTCAGATTACATTGACCACAAGTAAAATGGCGGCTTCGCAACTTCCGGTATTAGCATATATAAGCATACACAGAACAGCCAATCACATCCCCAGATGAAGACACGTGACTGTGTCGTAACGCGTAGGGATTGGCTGGAGCGACACACAGTATCTGAAGCACAAGTGAGAGGGCGCTGACAACGCCAGATCGTTCTTTTAATTACTTTGCCTGTTTTTATCATATTAAATGTAAGAGCAACACTTAATAAATGCTACCCCTTTGGTTTTAAAAACGTTAATGCACTAGTGGAGCCTCCTTTCTCTTCTCCCCCACCTATTTTATCTCACCAACACTGAGTTTACTAGAGCGGAGCTGCAGGGAAAGGAACGCTGGAAGAGATATAGCATAGGAAAGAAGAAGCTGCCAGAACACCACTTCTATACAAAGACATACTACTGAATGCCTGATTATCTCCTATGTAAGGTGAGAGTTCTGGGAGACCACACTGGGAGACACCCACAGCAGAAGGATTTTCTTATCACTAAAGAACTTTTCACAATTCTCTAAAAAATTCACTCACCTATATTAAATTCACTTTCACAGTACAGAAAGTTGCACGGAATCACACGAACAAAATTGATTTTTTAAGATATTTTTTATGAATTTGTTATTTATTATTTAGATTGCACATTTATATTATGCAATTTTGGATTTCACGCTTGTTTTAAATGCACGGTTTTATGTCAGTGGAACCATAGAAGATTACAATTGATATATGAATTTTTATCTAAATGTGGATCAGCATTTATGATTTATAGAAGATTGTGTGGTTATATTATCACCAGATTATGTAACAGGCTTATGCACATGCTAGTTACAGGGTGGTATAATTACTTTAGTCTATGCTGTTTTTTCCACACCTTTCAATTAATCGCATTAACCATTGTATGCCTGGAAAAGGAATTCATTATTCAGCAGCCATGAGAGGTTGAACTTTATTTCTTAAATATTGCGCGAAATTTTATTTAATATTTAGGGCCCAATTTCTGCCACTGACACCAACAATGGGGCCCAATTTCTGCCACTGACAATAATGATGGGGTCCAATTCCTGAAACTGACACCAGCGATGGGGCCCCAATTCCTGCCACTGAGACCAACAATGGGGCCCAATTTCTGCCACTGACACCCATGGGACCCTATTCCTTTCACTGACACCAATGATGGGGCACTATTCCTCCCACTGACACCTACTATTTCTCCCTCTATTAACAAAGATTGGGCTTAGTTTACTCCCAGTTAGCACAG
This sequence comes from Lithobates clamitans, assembly GCA_037952925.1. Lineage (NCBI taxonomy): Eukaryota > Metazoa > Chordata > Amphibia > Anura > Ranidae > Lithobates > Lithobates clamitans. Next base: position 252,734 of record JBBGZY010000787.1, on the reverse strand, counting down.
TCCGCCCCCCCTAAAGTCTGAAGGACAGTAAACTGGCCCTTTCATTGGAGAGTTTGGAGACCCCTGCTCTAGTGTCTGGCATTTATCATCCATTGTGTCTGTGGTGCCTCGATTGCCCTGCACCCATCCTCACCTTATGGAATGTGTGATGCTATGCGGTCCATGCTTTTCTATATATTCAATAATATATTCACAAGATAGAACAGAAACCCTATTTCCTAAGCAGAAAACAGTACACATACAGTATATGTTTCAGTTATGTATTTAATTGTATTCCTAGAGTTCCACTTTAAGGCCCAATGTATTATTTTTGGTTAAAGTAGATAATACTGGTTGTTGTTACTTTCTTTGACTCCATTGGTGAGAGTTCTTCCCACTTCTTACACTTTTTATCCCTGTAAACATCAGGACACTTCAAGAAACTAGGGGAACGGGGGTCACCAAGTTAACAATAGCAGCAATAAAAACCTGACATATTTTCTAACCTTTCCCCATCCTCCTAAAATATAATTTTATTGCTTTCTGTATCTTCTCCCCACATTGTATTCTCACAGCAGCAGTGATCAGTGGCTGCAGCCAATTCGATTGAGGAAAATCTTCCATCATGTCCCTTCGACAGAAGTCGATCAAACAATTGAATTCTGTCGAGCAAGGATGGCCACACATTGATCGAACTTCAACCAGTTGCTGCTGAACTGGCTAAATTTCAATCCCTCTATGGCCCGCTTTAGTCCTTGGCGGATACACACACCAATGAAACCAATGAACCTACCAGCATTTCGAATTGGGGGAAGAACACACAAGCATGGAAACATACAAAGTCTCTGTAAAAAGTTTGAAACTAGGACCTTATGGTTGAAAGCCACCATGGCTAAACACTGTGCCATTGTACTGCCCTTCATTAGCACATTGCAAAATTATATAAAAATTGCACAGCCTTTTTAGTAAGCTACCTTGTGTGTTATCTGGTGTAGTTAATGATGCGATAGTTGGGTTTACCAGTGTATGGAACAATGTTGAAAGTGTGTAAAACAGTCAATTAAAACAGTACTCATCAAGAAAAAAAAATAAGTAAGAAGGACAATAAGGAAAACTGAGTCAGTGAAGTGAGAGCCCTGCTATTACTAACAATAATGTAAGGAAGACAAGTAGTTTGTGATCTGCATGCCAACCCGGTATAATACATTGCATTTTGCACCAAGTTAAACCTAGCCGTTGGAATTCCAAGGCTATGGTGACAAATCACACAGTCTCTCATTTCTAAATTTATTGTACTGCGGTGTCTGTGCTTGCAAGTCTATACACTTAGCAAATGTGAGTAATTTGTCTTGGCTATCATGTTTCTATATATTTTATGTTTTCTTTTTCTACATCACAGCAACAGCTGTCATCCCCTTAGACTTGAATAGCCTGAGCCCTAAAACACTTTACTGTTAATATCCGTCGGTACTGTAAACTATTATGCTGAATATTGCTACGGGGAGTTACCACCATCTAGTATTTCATTTATGAAGGATAAATGCCGGTCTGATTTTTTTTTTGTATCTCAGCTGGCGGTGACCGAGATTTGTGGTTCTGGCCAGTTGCTAGTGTTTTAAGCTTTAAAGGCTATAAAATCCATATAATCTTATTAACACATTTACAAAAAACACACATATACAAAATACATACCAAAATCTTAAAGTACACCTGTCACACAGCTGGACAAATTTAAAGTAGGCATGCAGTGAAAAAATGCATACATTGGAGTTTAGCATTACCTTCAGTGAACAATGCACGTTAATATGATCAGTAGATACAGAGATATAGGCTGCTAAAATTAGATAATTTCAACTTTTTTCTTTAAAATTCATGCTTGTCCCTCATGCCTTTCAAGCTTTTTTATTGGTCATTGAGGCTGTCCATAATGTTAAAGGGCCAGTAGGTCAGACTCAACCTAAAGTCAAATTATCTGCCTGTCATCTTTTGATCTACAGATCTGTGACCTTCATTTTTCACTTAAGCAGCCTATATATGAATGAAAAACTGACTCAATTCCCACATCCTCACATTCAGTATGGATGGGGATTTCTCCTTGCTAAGGCTGGGCATACATGGGTCGAAATTTCTAAAGAATTTTCTTTCAAAAAGCTTATCTAAGAATTTGCGCTCGAATTTCACACCATTAGTGGGCTGCAGCAATGGGCGATTTTCGTGCGGCCATCGAATTTGAGTGATCAGGCATGTTGGAAATTTTTTGAAAGTCCAACGATTTTATAATCAATGATGGGAGAATCGTGCAAGAAATATAATCGAAAAAGAAATGTGCATGAGCACAGGAAAAGAAAATTCCTGGAAAGAAAGGAAGATTCCCAGCCACGGAAATTTTCTGTAGCAACAGGAGGTGAAATTGAAGGCTTGGTTGGTCGAATTTCGAAATCATTGGTGGTACCATCGGATCACAAAGCACAAAAAGATTTTTGAAAGAAATTCTTTCGCAATCCGACCATGTATGGTTAGCCTAAGCTATTGTATTGTGACAGTGGGGAGACTCCCCCTGCCGTCAGAATACATTGATCAGCATTGCAGGCTAATAAATAAAAAACTATTTTTGGAAAGGAGAAATATTGCAAGTGTGCATGTGAATTATTTTTTGTAATTTTTCCTGCAATTTTTTAAAGTTGGTGACAGGGTCTCTTTATCATACTCTCTGCTCGCTAGGTTTATTGACAGCAGGTTCTGAATGATGCCTGACTGCTTTACTGTGAACCCGTCTTTAGAGAGAAGCAAAAAGTATTCTTTATCTTGTTTTACATTTTATTAGAACTCTTTTACTTCAAGCTTGTTTCTCCAATGACTGCAGAGCTAAAAGCTCACTTTGCAGCTTTCCGGATTGGCTGATTCTCGGCATAGTGATGGAGGCTGTACCCTGCCCCAGTTGAGAGGAATTGTCACCTATGTCACTGGGCTCTGTTGAGTCACTGTCCAGACACTTTTCTACAAAGTATGTTAGCTGCTTTATAAGAGCTTTATAGGTCCAGGGCCATGATGTGGAATCCTGTTCCTGAAGACTCTTTCGGGACTATGTCTTCCAGAGAGACAAAGTCTGCCTGGTATATGCTTAAAGTGATTGTAAAGTCTCGTTTTTTTTTTTTCTAGAAAAATAACAAACAGGTTATACTTACCTGCTCTGTTGCAGTGGATTTGCACAGAGCAGCCCAGGTCCTCCCCTTCTCGGGTCTCTCTACTGTGCTGCTGGCCCCTCCCTCCTGTCGAGTGCCCCCACAGCAAGAAGCTTGTTATGGGGGCACCCAAGCCAAGCCACAGATCTGTGTGTCCATTCAGACACTGTGCTGCGGTTCGGCCCCACCCCCTCTCTCTCCTGGTTGGCTAACTGACTTTGACAGCAGTGGAAGCCAACCAGCAGGGAGAGTCCCAGACGTCCGAGACACTCGTAGACATGGCTGGACAGAAATGGGGCTCAGGTACGTATTAGGGGGGCTGAGGAGGGCTGCTGCATACAGAAGGCTTTTTATCTTAATGCATAGAATGCATTAAGATTAAAAAAAACTTTTGACTTTACAGCCACTTTGCATAGGCTATTTTCACCCATCTAGACCACCTCTGGTGAGTAACAGGGCTTATCCCAGCCATTTTTAGCTGACACCCCTTCTATATTTATTCCTTTATTCCTTTTGAGGGTTAACATTGAGTGCTGTTCAGTATGTCACAGACACTCTATATTGGTGCCGCAACAAATTGTTGCGCTTGCCTTGTATGGACTACAACACACTCTATGGGCAGTAACCCTGTGTGTCTCTTCTGCATCGCTGAGCTCTGCCTATAAGATCCAGCAGGCTCCTGGCAAGGTCCAGGATATCTCCTACTTGTTGCTGCCTTTCAGTGGCTGGGACAGACAGAATTAACCCTTCCTGCTTCAGCAGTGGATTGAGAGTACTTCTTGTGGAAATTTTCTCACTTTCTCATTTCCTCACTATGCATACAATAGTACTGTGGATCATAAGTGCTAGGGTAGCGGTCTTACAGGTTCACAGTCTACTAACAGTTCTGGTAGGGCTGCGCCTGCACTGCAAGGGTTTGATTACTCACTTAGGTCTAGGGGACTTGTTAAAGGATAAGTCCACCTTTATAACATGTTACATGTTACACCCATATTCAGGGTGTAACATATAACATGTCACGAATAGACCGGCACCCCGCACCTTCCCGATCCTCGCTGTGACAGCTAGCAGGTTTCTTCTCCCTCCCCACTAGCTGTCACAATTTAAAAGAAAAACATAGCTGAGCAGGGCTCGGCCCGCCACCGTCACTGATTGACAGGGCTATGTGCATTGAAATCTACAAGGTTCGGCAGCCTTTGCAGCTGTCGGCTTGTAGTTTTCAATGAACTACTATAGCACGGTGGAGCGCCGTGGTAGTTCATTCATGCTTCCTGTCAGATTGTATCTGCTTACCCATACGGGATTTACGAGGGTGTATGGGATGTATGAGGAAGCAGATACACTGGCAGATCTGCAGGAGACTTGCATGGCACCAGCGATCTGCTGATTGCTGGTGCACTGCTTTACAGGCTCCAAAATAAAAAAAATAATAAATCACATTATTTTACTTGCAAACAAATGTGCATTTATTTTTTTTCCAAAAAGTGAACTTATCCGTTAAAGTAGATTTGTTTTTCCACTCCATGCCACCAGACCAGTCCAAGCAGCATCTTCTCCCTTATGCTCCAGCAGTCTAAGATCTGGATGTCATCAAGATTAATGCAGCGTCCATAATGGTGATGCACAGGGACAGTTCGCGGTCAGAGCATGGGGGAGCGCCGTCTGCCAGGTAAGCAGAGGATCAAGTAAGTAAAGCACATTTGCTCTTCCCTAGACTAAACGAGCAGTTAAACTTTGCAATGCAGGCGCAGACCCCAATGGAAAAGAGTTAAACCTACAAAAGAAGTTCTGAGCTGTGATAAGATTTAACATCATCCACATAACAGCAAAAAAAAAGGTAGAAATTTGGGAATACTTCCAAGGGGTAATAAGCAAGAGTCCATTAAAGCTCGAATGTTTCAACACCCACTTTGCACCTTTTCTAAATGACTGCCCCTGCAGAATTATGCCTCCCATGCAGAATGGCAAAGCGCTGCATTCTGGTGGCAGAGAGACATTGCTCGGCAGGAGGCCATATAGTCACTTACTGCATAGACCATTATACAAGCCAGCAGAGAGGTTAGACTGATCTCAGTGTATTGCAGACTGTATACCCATGTACATTTTCCTTGTATCAGTGAATAATAAAGTCTCAGATAGGAAGGTACTTATTTTTACTGGCATATAAAATACAGAGGTTTGTAATATAGTCAGTGGCTGCCTGCAACATGGAGGTCTGCCAGTTTGAAGCATTATGTGCTGCACCACACTGTGTCACCTGCCCTGACCTCTGCTCTGTTTTTGCTGGAGAAAGATTATTCCTCAAAAGTATTTATAAGAGCACATTTCTTAAAAACATTCCTAATGAGAGGAAAACACTGTGCCTGTAAAACCTTCTGCTTCTTGACAATAAAAAACAGCTATAATGAGCACAGAGACCACGCTGTGATGGAAAGTTTTGCACAAGCTTGTTATGTCAGAAGATCAAGCTAAATAACTGTGTATACAACGTATTATTACTATTTCTTAAAAGAAATCTTCATATACAGAACAACTTGTCAGCAGATGTGGAGTTGCTAATGGTAAAATATTAACAAACCTGTATTTGCTAGCCTGCGTATCACAGGAGGCTTGATGTAGAAGTCAGGCTATTGCATATGTCTAGGCTTTTTACTTGTTTTCTGTAATTTTCTCATGCTGTGTCGAGTAATGCTTTTGGATATTGTATATCCAGGTTTGTAGACTCTAAAGCAGCCTTTTTCAACACAGAGGAACCCTTGAAATAGTTCTCCGGTCTCAGGGAACCCCTGCCAAAAATTAGAAATCTACAACTCATGATACATTAGTGTGATGGTCAGTGGAAAGAATGGTCCTTACACTTGTAGTCATTGGGAAGAATTACCTCCTTACAGTTAAAAAGATCAATGGTATCAGTGGAAACTAATCTGAGAGGCAGAAATTGCCCAATGCTGAAGGAACCCCTAGCAACCTCTGGAGGAACCCTCGGGTTCCACGGAACCCTGGTTGAGAATCACTGCTCTAAAGGGTACACTTACCTGAATGCCAGACAGTATGATCAAAATAGTGCTACAAGAACATTAGTGAAAAAGCCACTTAGAATGTGCCTTGTATTTCTGATAAGGTATAATTAGAAAAGTGGTTAGGATACTTGTAGCTTACACTATATGGCCAGAAAAGAAGGGATATAGGGCGCTCTAGTTAAAACGATCCCTCCTGGGATCATAAATTCACAATTTGACCCAAGGTGAAAACGAGACAAAGCAGGCAGATGTATTGAGGTACATCTTAGCAGCATTTCATTAGAGAGAAGCAGACTCAAAGGCAGAACACAAAGAAGGTGCTTCTAAGTGCAATAAAACATGACTCTCCTGAAGAAGGAGCTATTGCTCATGTTCCGAAACATGTCACTGTCCCCTTTGACGTCACATCGGGGTACCTGTGATCCATGCTGGTTCCAGCAGCATGGTGGCTCTTCCTGGATTTCTAACAGGCAGCTCCCCACCGCTGGCCGGCTAGGAAACACCCTGCTCCTGCAACACCTTAAAGCGAACCTCCCGCTATCTGATGAGCCTGTATATACTTCACTCCTTGTAAGTGTTTTTAACCGTCCTTTGGGCAATTAAAGTCTTGTTTTATTGAACTTAGAAGCACCTTCTTTGTGTTCTACACTATATGGCCAAAAGTTTGTGGACACCCAACTAACCTAACTATATAAACTGGTTGGCTATCACATGTATAAATTCACACATAACCATGCAATCTTCATTGAAAAAACATTAGCAGAAAAATATATTTTCGGCAATGTGTGCTTCCATTTTTAACCTTTTTAACTCTTCTACCTGTGTACCCCTAATGGATGAGAGCAATTTTTACATTTCCACTATAAGCTTGTATATTTGGCAATAAATTTGTTATTGCTTAAGGTAACAAAGTAATATACACATTGTTTTTTGGAGACAAACTAGGCTTTTTGACAATATTGCCAATTTTTTAGATGTCAAAATGTAATGTAAAATGAAAAAATGGAAAAACTGTAATCTTTATACACAAAGATATAACAAATGAACACATAGCAAACATAAACAAAAAAAAACAAAAAAACAATGGTATAAATTAAAAATTAAAAATGTAAAAACAACAAAAATAATACCTAAGAGAAAAAGGGGAGGAAGGAATTAATTAGGGCTGACTAGAGTTAACTAAAGGTTAATAAGGGGCAAAGTGTTAGTTCACCTTTTCAGAAAAAATGAAAAGGTGGACTAACACCCTTCCCAACCCACTTTTCCTGCTGCACTTACCTTTGTGGGTGATTCAGAATCACTGTCCACGCAGACCATTGCAGCTGTCTTGGGGTTTGAAAACAGGGCTGATTTCCTCTTCTTTACCTAGGGATCAGGGCAATTCTGATTGGTCAGCATAGTCACGTGTCGGTGATGACCAATCAGAACTGCTCTGATCTGTCCTAGCGTCCCTAAGGAAAGAAGAGGAAGAACACAGCAGTTTTCAAACTCCAGGACTGCTGCATGAGCTGTAAGGTTTATTTCACTGATGTCATATATAGAAGGTCACACATTTAATCTACATATGAATGAAATGGTAAATATAATTAAACAGTACTTTCTTACACTGTATTTACCCAATACTTTCAAACTATTTGCAAATGTCATTTTAGACAGGAGTGACTGCATTTGACAGCCATACATGCTGATAATAGTTGCGGCCGTGGTAGAGAAGCAGGATCTAAGAGATGAGTTCTAATTCTTTATTGAAGTTTTTTTAGAATGTATCTGTTACATTCAAAATCCTCAAGTGGATAGAGATAAATTAAAAGAACTGGGAATCTTACCATAAACATCCCATGATGAATATCTAGGGTGCAAGCTCTACAACTATAATACACTAAACAGAAAACAGCTAAGCACATTTGGGAAAGTAAGCATGATTGATATTAGGAGATCTAAGCCGGTTAGATAAAATTATAATAAAATTGTCATCTTCCAGCATTGTGGCCACAGTTTGGGGAAACCATTCGCCATTTACCACCATTTCACCATGGCTGTGCCCCCTCTGTGCGCAAAGCCAAGTCCAGGAAGACAGGTTTGGAGAGAATGAACTGCAGTCTGCTTGAGCTGTCAGCCCCTACTGGCCATAGAGAGCTATAGGAAAACTCTGTAGAAGGTTCATCGCACATTGGAGCCACCATAGCCATCCTTGTAAGTAACACTGTTAAATATATAATCCTCACTGCTAGATAGAATAACTCCTGCTTGGACCCTGCTCCTCTCTCATATACTATACTTTATTTTGTGTCGTTAACAATTGAACTTTTCATGTCTTCATGGGGCTACAGAATCTGCTTATCACAAATCTAAGAAAATAATATTTTTTAAACTAACCAAGCGCAAGTAGTAACTTGTATTTTTTCAAAATTGTCCTAATCTCTAAATGAATATCATATAATGAGCAATTTACATGATAGATGTAGACAATTTTTTGTAAAAGCTGTTTTCTATTTACAGATTTAATGAATTCAGATGGACTTTTTCACCTTCATCTTCATTTAATTGTCTCTTTGTGATCAACGTACAGTAATTTTCTAGAAAGAAAAAATTCTTGTACCACTTCCCAAAAAATACATTTTTTCTTGTAAAAAGCTAGTCAAAAGGACACAATAATACGTGTAGTATCAAGAATAGGGTCAATATGTTGGCATACTTCATCTACTTTGTAAAAAGTTGAAAACTTTGCAACGCAAGTGCTTTGTCTTTTGCTCCTCTGCCACTTTTGTTTCTATCCATATTTTATCATTTGCTGTATTCTCAAAGAGGCACCATTTGTCTGCTTCGCTTTTCTTTCTTCTTTGCGATGGCTCTTGTATGACCCAGGCAGCTTTCTGCCTTTGTGCTTCCCTAATTGCCTACAGCAATCTTCCAAGCCAGTATAATGATACATTCCTATAAATGTGATGTCTGCTGGTTCAACTTAACTTACTGAACTAAGAAACGCTCAGGCAATATGTTGTGATATGATATTATAGTCATCTTGTTCCTTGAAATAGATTGCTACTGAATTTAATAGATGTAATATGGGTTGATTTACAAAATTTACAGTGCAAAGTTAATGTTCTCTTAGATGTATTCTCGAATAAGATGAAGCTTTATTTGTTTAAATACCCAGTCATGTGCTATAAAAAAAGGATATCATGATTGGACAATAAAAGTGGATAAAGCTTCACCTAATTAACTAAATTAACATTAAAGCAAGAGTAAAGGCTTTAAAAACAAAAAAAAAACCTGTAAGGTAAAGGCATAGAGTGCTAGTATGCGTTGTATTCTACTGTGTTTCCCCCCGAAAATAAGGCTGGGTCTTATATTAATTTTGGCTACAAAAAATGCATTAAGGCTTATTTTCAAGGGATGTCTTATTTGTCTCCTGTCTTCTCTCCACCTCTCCCTCCCTGTCAGCTCAGAGTCAGCATCTCTGTAATCCCCAAAATAAACCCCAGTTAAAGTCCTTGTAAAATCAAATTGAATCCACTCTGTAAATGAATTATATAATGTCCAGTGTGTGTCTTTATGTAACATTGTAGAAAATACCTTCCCAAGGACTTTAACTAGGGCTTATTTTCGGGGTAGGGCTTATATTGCAGCCATCCTAGAAAATCGAGATTTCAGGGTAGGTCTTATTTTTTGGGAAACATGGTGCACAGCAGTCACAGCTGCGGCACAGGGCTTTAGACCCCTTTCACACGATCGGACCGTTCAGGTCCGCCTGTCAGTTTTGACAGCGGACCTGAACGGGCGCTCCATGTTAGTCTATGGAGCATCGGATGTCAGCGAAGACATGTCCTCTGACATCTGACCCGGTCCGATCCGCTAAAAGCAGACGGATGGCTCTACGTCCAGGTCCGTCGCTATCGGATCGGGTGAGATCTGATGAAAACGAACATGCTGTCCGTTTTCATCTGATCTCTCCATAGGCGGCAGCGGCGCCTGACAAGCCTCTCCCCGCTCAGTGAGCAGAGAGGGACCTGTCATCCGCCGGCCTAGCGGAGATCAACGGACTGATCTCCCGCTGAGCCGGCGGACCGAGGCGGGCTCCGTACAAACGGAGTCCGCCTCGTGTGAAAGGGGCCTAAAAGAAATGTCATGGCTGTGCCATTCCTTCAGAGAACATGTGCTGGTGACATCTTTGGCTGCTGCTCCCTAGAATATCTCCTAAATGGTGCACATTTAGGGGATATTTTATTTAACCTATAGGTAAGCTTTATTATAAGCTTACCTGTAGGTAAAAAATACAAAATACTGCCTTTACTACCACTTTATCTCTACAAAAAGCACATTCTCTTCTCCTTTAGTTAGAATTAACCTCAAGGGATATTAGTTATTCATGCTCCATATATTCACCTCTCAGAATGTTAAAATATAAGGCATTAGGCCATGCCCAGATCCACTTAAAGTGGTTGTATACCTTTTTTTTTAAAATTTTACCTACAGGTAAGCCTATAATAAGGCTTACCTGTAGGTAAAAAAAATATCTCCTAAACCTGTATGGTTTAGGAGATATTCCCCCCGCAATGAGCCGCTGACTGCAGCGGCGCATGCGCACAGGGCATTCTCGGCTGACAGCCTGGCAAACTCAGGAGCTTGACGACATCGCGGCTCCGGCCACTCACAGCGCTGGAGCCGCGATACCCGGAAGACACGCCGAGGGGAAATGTCAGCTCCCTCGGCGTGGACAGGATGAGATGCTGGCGCCTCGTTCTAAGGTAAGTATCTCATAATGCGGTGTATACTAGCTCATTATGCCTTTTCCCTTGCAGGTGTAGGAAAAAAAAAAAACCCAGGGGGTATACAACCGCTTTAAACACCCTTTTCAGATTGAACATATTAGTGTTTCACACCCACACAGTTCTACTGCATTCAAGACCTGATCAGGATTGTTGAGAGGCATTAATATAGTCTCAGGTGGACAGTTTCCGGTGCTGTATAAATACCTGTAATAAATTGACAAAGTGTTCTCCATTCCACATTATATGATCCTACTTCAACTGTTTTATACAATGCTTATCACATCTGTAGCACAGATTATCAGTGCTTGTAAGTTCAGAAGGCTAACTGTAAAGTAAAAAGATTATACTTTTGTTAATATTGCCAAAAACAAATCTGCAGGTTAAAGGTACCTTCCATAACAGCAGCATATCCTCTTTAGAGTGGACCGGCCTTCATAAAAGGGCCATATTACAGGAGGAGTAAAATGGGCAATTGCCTCTGGGCCCCTACTGTCTAGAGCAGGGGTAGGAAACCTCAGCCCTCCAGCTGTGGTGAAACTGCAAGTCCCTAGAGGCAGAGGCATGATGGGATTTGTAGTTTCACCACAGCTGGAGTGCGAAGCTGCCTACCCCTGGTCTAGAGGTTCCCCACTGGCAGCTGGGGGGGGGGGGCATCTGTGCCCTTGGCCATCTGCTTTCATTACTTTGCAGGGCTTGTCAGAGTGAAGACACTTTTCTGAGGTCATCTGGTCATTGAGGGAGGACCTTAAACTTTTAAAAACCCACTGAACCACCAAAGTAAGAAGCCAGTTAGCATATGTAATGCAAGGGAGTTTTAGTTTTTTTTTAATGTACTGTTAAGGTGTATGTGTGTCTATAACCGCATTTTATTTTCCTTTAAAATGCCTTGGGTTTCCCCAGGCGTTTTAAATCCTAGCTGCATATATGCCCATTGGCCAGTGTTAAAAAAGAAGCCCATACATTAAAAAGTGTCTCCCTCTGGGGATGAGCACTTCAGACGAGCAGCATCATCGGCTCCACTTGCTGTACTATTACTTTCATTACCTTTCAAATCCTCTGTAAAATTTTGACAGCTCTGGTATTTGTGTGGGCTTCCCTGTTTCTATCTATGTAAACCAATGGGATTCAATGGTGCAAACCGGTCCACCTATTTATCTTTGCGTAAGAAGTGTGTCTGAGCATCAAAATTAAATTTCTCTCCCTGTTATTCATGCCACTAATAACCTAATTCAGACATAACACGTAGGGCGGAGTCTATTGAGTCGGGAGAGTGTGTAAGAGATCCTGCAGGCTTCACGATCCATCCCTGAGCAGTATTCTGATACCCAGCGAATGCAGTGGGGAGGTTAGACTGTGAGTAAGAACAGCAGTCGATCCACAACATTTTTGAGGTGCTTGTTTCTAGCTACAGTGAGGGAAAAGGTATTTGATCCCCTGCTGATTTTATATGCTTGCCCACTGACAAAGAAATAATAAGTCTATCATTTTAATGGCAGGTTTATTTTAACAGCGAGTGACAGAATAAGAACAAAAAAAAATCCAGAAAAACGCATTTCAAAAAAGTTATAAATTGATTTGCATTTTAATGAGTGAAATAAGCATTTGACCCCTTCGCAAAACATGACTTAGTACTTGGTGGCAAAACCCTTGTTGGCAATCACAGAGGTCAGACGTTTCTTGTAGTTGTCCACCAGGTTGGCACACATCTCAGGAAGGATTTTGTCCCACTCCTCTTTGAAGAACCTCTCCAAGTCATTAAAGTGGATGTAAACCCAATTCATGAAATTTGAGCTGGGTACATATATCTGTAGTGTTTTCTTATCTCTCTTCAAAGCACCATGGCTTTCTCCTGCTCTGTTCTTCTGTTATCAGCATGATAACTTCTGACAAGTTCTCTGTCAACTGTGATAAAACCAGCCTAAAATTTGTGTCACTTGGGTGCAAGGGAGCTAAACTATTCACAGAGCAGCTCTGCAAGTTTCTGCCTATGAGGAGATGGGGTGTGTGCCTTTCCTCCAATCAGCTGTCTCACAGTGTATAGCAAGACTCTCCTTCCCCTGCTGGAACAGAAAGAGACAATTCTAACAGGACTTGCACTTTGTAAACCGTATATAAAGGTGAAGACAGCAGATATACATGTAACACTTATGTAGGAGGATTTGTTTAATTTCTGTATATCATCTAAGGCTGTTCACTTCACTGGGTAAATGTGAGGGTTTACATCCACTTTAAGGTTTCGAGGCTGACGTTTGGTAGCTCGAACCTTCAGGCTCCCTCCACATATTTTCTATGGGATTAAGGCCTGGAGACTAGTTAGGCCACTCCAGGACCTTAATGTGCTTCTTTATGAGCCACTCCTTTGTTGCCTTGGTCGTGTGTTTTGGGTCATTGTCATGCTGGAATACCCATCCATGACCCATTTTCAAAGTCCTGAGGAGGTTCTCACACAAGATTTGACGGTACATGGCCCTGTCCATCGTCCCTTTGATGCGGTGACGTTGTCCTGTCCCGTTAGTAGAAAAACACCCCAAAGCATAATGTTTCCACCCCATGTTTGACAGTGGGGATGGTGTTCTTGGGGTCATAGGCAGCATTCCTCCTCCTCCAAACACGGCGAGTTTAGTTGATGCCAAAGAGCTTGATTTTGGTCTTATCTGATCACAACACTTTCACCCAGTTCTCCTCTTAATCATTCAGATTTTCATTAGCAAACTTCAGACGGGCCTGTACATGTGCTCTCTCGAGCAGGGGGAACTTGTGGGCACTGCAGAGTTTCAGTCCTTCATGGCATAGTTACCAATTGTTTTCTTGGTGACTATGGTCCCAGCTGCCTTGAGATCATTGACAAGATTCTGCTGTGTATTTTTTGGCTGATTCCTCATTGTCTTTATGATCATTGAAACTTCATGAGGTGAGATCTTGCATGGAGCTCCAGACCGAGGGAAATTGACAGTTATTTTGTGTTTTATTCCATTTGCGAATAATCGCACCAACTGTAGTCACCCTCTCACAATGGTCTTGTAGCCCATTCCAGCCTTGTATAGATCTACAATCTTGTCCCTGACATCCTTGGACAGCTCTTTGGTCTTGGCCATGGTGGAAAGATTGGAATCTGATTGATTGATTGCTTCTGTGGACAGGTATCTTTTATACAGGTAACAAGCTGACATTAGGAGCACTCCCTTTAAGAGAGTGCTCCTAATCTCAGCTCGTCGCCTGTATAGAGGACACCTGGGAGCCAGAAATCTTGCTGATTGATAGAGGATCAAATACTTATTTCATCCATTAAAATGCAAATCAATTTATAACTTTTTTGAAATGCGTTTTCCTGGATATTTTTGTTGTTATTGTGTTTCTCACTGTTAAAATAAACCTACCATTTAAATTATAGACTGATTATTTCTTTGTCAGTGGGCAAACATACAGAATCAGCAGGGGACCAAATATCAAATACTTTTTTCCCTCACTGTATTTATGTGAGCACATATGCTTTTTTTTTTATAATAATATAAGTTTGCCAGTGAACACTTTGATTGTGCTTTATTTTATTGAGCTCAAGATCTGGAAAATCATTGGGGAGTTATATCCTAACCAGCCTTTCCTCCATTGATTGGATCCATCTGGTTGATCTGTGTATGGAGTGTAATTTTGACCTAGTGGGGGTCAAACGGCCAGGTGAGAGCCATCTTTTTGGGGACCTGGTGTAGCATTGGCCTCACTACAGTGCGTTCTTGTATTGCCTTTTTAACACTGGTTCACATTTTTTGATATTTGTGGACTTTGAGCACATTTTTTATATTATTATTATCTATTTTATCTATTATTATTATTTCTATGATTGCTAATGGTGCTATTCATGTTCAGTTTGTAATGTTGACACTTTGGTTTATTTTATTTGTCAACATTGACACTTTGTTGGTTGTGGACTTTGAACATATCACTGTATCCTGAGTTCATTATTATTATTGTCAGTGTGTTATGGAGTTATTTATATTCATTTTATTTTACTAATGTTTTGGTTCATTGGATCGTGAGTGTTAATGAAACCTGGTTTTGTTACAAAATGGCAGCACCTTTTCTTTCATTTCAATTTTGCACCATTTGTGCTAGCAGTTAATTGTGTTTTTACTGTAGTGCAATCCACATAGTTTACAAGTATTCACTGATTGGTATTTCCTTAGGGATTTGAAGCACAGTATGAAGTTGCTTGATTTTGTGGAACGGGAGGTTAATTTAATTGTTTTTTTTCCTGGTATAGCGTATGGGAGAAAGGATGATACTTTAAAAGGGAATTTTAAAAAATTGAAGCATAAAATGCAAAAGAAACTGTTTATGATGGTACATAGTAACTTTAAAGAACTATGTTAATGAGAGTATGATCCCACGTAGACTTAGATGAAATATCTCCCCCAGCGATGGTTTACTAGATCAAGAGTAGTCTAGCGAGTGGTTTAATTTTTTTACTGAATATGAAAGATGTACACAAGAAATCCAGGGCTGTTTAAAAAAAAATAGAGATAATAAACAAACCAAGGCCAAGAAATTATATTACAAATAAAGATCCAGCGCTAAGGTGGTTCTTCATTACACAAGCCATAGGGGTCAATTCACCTTTACTGCATGCGTTAAGGGTATAATGTTCTCCATTTGCAT
Source organism: Lithobates clamitans (assembly GCA_037952925.1). NCBI lineage: Eukaryota > Metazoa > Chordata > Amphibia > Anura > Ranidae > Lithobates > Lithobates clamitans. Next base: position 237,128 of record JBBGZY010000787.1, on the reverse strand, counting down.
AAATGATTGCATGCAGTAAATAAAGTCCAGTTTATTTTAAAAAAAAAAGAGATTGCGGTAAACGGCAAAAAACAAAACAAAAATGGCAGTAAATATTGCAAAAAACTGTGAGATAGTCTGCTAAGTCCAATTCACAAACGAAACAGGTGCGATATTTAAAAAAACCCTTTTGGTGACAGTAACCAGTGCGGTACCAGAAAGAAGGGCCAATTCAAACTCTCAGAAAGGGGCATTCCACCCACCGAGAACCTAATTCCACCCACAGAGGACCCACAGAAAGTTGACACTATTCCACCAGCAGTGGACACCCAAATGTGGCATTATACATCAAGTATTTTTTTTTTTTTTTATTAGATCAAAAAGGCATGACATGCAGTTCAAATCAAATGCAAACATCGGCTGAAATTTAACATCAAGAACTTTAACAAAAAATAACGTTTACAATAGTGCAACAATGGAGTATATTAACCATGACAATTACTCCAGCTAGAAGTGACCTCTTGAAATGGCCACTATAATACTTTTGGTTATATACACCATTACAACAAGTTAAACTTGGCTAGGAACATGAAAAATAAATACAAATGTTTAAAAAAATATATAGTCAAGTTTTCTTTAGTTTCCACAATATAAACATAGGCAGCAGCACAGAATTGGGCCAAAAACAGAACAATCTAGTAAAGAGCACTTTCAAAAGTTCTAGTAGGCCATACATGTACAAAAAAAAATAATTTTAATGAATGTATCATGCCGATGGATTTAGTAAAGGAGCGCAACACAGCTTAACAGCTATTTTCAGGAAACAGATCCACATGAAAAAGAACACAGCTTGGATTACTAAGCATCAGTAGACATACATTTTAGAAGGTAGTTCAAATTTCAATGCCTCCAAATACAGATTACTGTAATGTTAAATTAAAAAAATATTTTTTTGCAAAAGAAAAATAACAAACATGTTATAACGTAAAATGTTATAAGGAAATTCCCTTAAACAACCCTTAACCACTGACACGTGCGACAAATTACCGCATGAGAAAATGCGGTAGTTACCAAACCATTGAAAAAATAAGGCATTCCTTATTTAACGCTAAATTCTTAATGAATTGAACTTTCACAACAAATTTTCGCATTTATTATTTAACCCCATTTTGTTTGCCGTCATTTAACTCTTAGTGAATTGACCTCATTGATGTTAAACTAGGAGTCATAGTGGTGGCTGCTCCAAAACCCATCTGAACTGGTTGGGATAAGAACAATGCAAAACCAGGCTCAATGGAAGTTCCGGTGTCTGCAAAGTCACCGGAAGTGATGTGGTACAGTACTCAGAACCAATGAGGCTGAAGCTCCAATACTAGGGGAGAACCGCCACTTGAGGTCTCCACAGCAATGGAAGCCCCTCCGAACGTCATGGAATGGAGGAGGAGCAGTTGCCCATACAACGCGTTTTGGCACATGTGCCTTTTTCAGGTCCGGAGGTTCCATTGAGCCTGGTTTGATCTCACTGGGGGGGACACCAGTGTCCATCACTTCTACAACTTGTGGACCGGTAGCTGCGTACATCAACTGCCTTTCCTGCAATGTCATGGGATACAAAAGAGGATGAAGCATAATGTAAGCTTTGCTTGACTGCAGATGTTTTATTGCTATTGACTATTATTAAAATATTAATATTATTTGTTGGCCACTTGATCACTACGTATAGGGAATTTTTTTTTTATTATTGTGAAGCAAACAACAAATAACAAAATGACAGAAAAAGTCAATGTGCATAACTATTCACCCCCTAAAGTCAATACTTGTAGAGCCATCTGTGACCTCCTATCACAGCTCCAAGTCACTTTGGATAAGTCTCGTTGAGCTTGCCACATCTTACCACTAGAATTTTTGCCCATTCCTCCTTGCAAAACTGCTCCAGCCCTTGCAAAACTGCTCCAGCTCCTTCAAGTTGGATGGTTTGCACTTGTGAACAACAATCTTTAAGTCTGACCACAGATTTTCTATTGGATTGTGGTCTGGGCTTTGACTAGGCCATTCCAACACATTTACATGTTTCCCCTTAAACCACTCAAGTGTTGCTTTAGCAGTGTGTTTGGGGTCACTGTCCTTCTGGAAGGTGAACCTCCATCCTAGCCTCAAATCACACACAGAGTGGTACAGGTTTTGCTCAAGAATATCCCTGTATTTAGCACCATCCATCTTTCCTTCAACTCTGACCAGTTTCCCAGTCCTGACTGCTTAAAAACATCCCCACAGCATGATCTTGCCACCACCATGTTTCACTGTGGGGATGGTGTTCTTTAGGTGATGTGATGTGTTGGGTTAGAGCCAGACATAGCCTTTTCTTTGATGGCCAAAAAGTAATTTTAGTCTTATCAGACCAGAGCACCTTCCTCCATACATTTTGGGAGTCTCCCACATGCCTTTTCGCAAACTCAAAACATGCCATTTTGTTTTTTGCTGAAATTATTGGCTTTCTTCTGGCCACTCTGCCATAAAGCAGAACTCTATGGAGCATATGGCTTATTGTCGTCCTATGTACAGATACTCCAGTCTCTGCTGTGGAACACTGCAGCTCTTCCTGGGTTACCTAAGGTCCTTGTGCTGCCTCTCTGATTAATGCCCCCCTTGGCAAGACCGTGAGTTTTGGTGGTGTTGTGCCATGTTCTTTCCATTTGGTTATGATAGATTTGATGGTGATTTGAGGGATCATCAAAGATTTGGATATTATTTTATAACCTAACTCTGACTTTTACTTCTCAACAACATTGTCCCTTACTTGTTTGGAGAGTTCCTTGGTCTTCATGGCAGTGTTTGGTTAGTGGTGTCTCTTGCTTAGGTGTTGCAGCCTCTGGGGCCTTTCAAAAAGGTGTGTATATGTAATGACAGATCATGTGACACTTAGATTGCACACAGGTGGACATCATTTCACTAATTATTTGACCTCTGAAGGTAATTGATTGCACCAGAGCTTTTTATGGGCTTCATATCAAAGGGGGTTAATACATGCGCACATGCCAATTATAATTTTTCTATTTCTGAAAAATAGTTTTATGTATATATTTTTCAAATTTTACTTCACCAAGTTAGACTATTGTGTTCTGATCCATCCCATATAATTCAGATTCAAAAAACATTGATCTAAAGGAGGGGTAGGCAACCCCTGGCACTGGTGCCGCAAGCGGCACTTAAAGCCTCTTTTGCCAGCACTCGACTCCCTCCCCATCAACAGAGCAGTGCAGGGAAGTGTCAGTGAGACAATAATGCATTCCTATTTCAGAATTCCCCACACCGCACCTGCACTGAGGGGGAGGCACTGTGCCCCCACACATTGGAAAAGATGGGAAACATTGTTTGGTTCTTTTACTTTGCTGTAGCTGCGATCGTCAGCTTTTGTGATGGGGAAGAGCTTGGGTGCTGTTCTGCTAGGGGGGACGGTCCTTGTTTCCAGGAGGAGGACAACTGTTATTGGCCACTGCTAAAGCCAATCACAGTCCTGCTAGCCCCGCCCACCATCTGGAGGAAGATGACTTGCTTGGTTGCCACTACTAATCTCAGAAAGAAGGGATTTCACTGTGATTGAGAAAACCACAATCAGGTGACAGTTTGTGGAATTACTGTTGAGCTTCTGGGTACTTTGTTGAAATTATTCCTGAACCTTTGCATCACTTACTACTGTACCCCTGCACTCTGTGTCCCTTTAAGCCACAGCCAGTATTCAGCGCAATAAATATCACACCCAACTTTTGCTGCGGCGCACTTTTTCTCAGCTGCGGGGGCCCAAGTTATGATCCTGCACACAGGGGCCCACTGCTTTCAGAAAATACCCCTGACCTGAGCTCATTATTGCGCATCCACTCCAGATGCTTGTATGTGACATCACATCCCATCCATCCCATACAAGCACGTGGGCTGGATACGAGAGGTGGATCAGCAGGATGAGTGTGCCAGGACAGGTAGATGTGTCTCATCTCTGCTTCCTTTCACCACTCTGCATAACACACATATCATAGATGAGAAGAGGGTACAGCGGTGGACCAGATGAGCAGGAGGGTACAACGCTGGGGAAAATGAGTAGAAGGGGTTCAGAGGTGGGACAGAAGAGCAGGAGGTACAGCGATGGGGCAGATGTGCATCGAGGTACAGTGATGGAAGGGGGTTCAGCAGTGGGACAGAAGAGCAGGGGGGTACAGTGATGGGGCAGATGAGCAGGGGGGTTCAGTGTTGGGCAAAATGAGAAGGGGGTTACAGCGGTGGGAAAGATAAGCAGAGGGGTTCAGTGTTGGGGCACATGAGAAGGGGGTTCAGTGGTGGAACAGAAAAGCAGGGGGGTATAGCAGTGGGGCAGATGTGAAAGGAGGTGCATTGGTGGGACAAATGAGCAGGGGGTTACAGTGGTGGGGCAGAAGATCAGGGGGTACAGAGGTGGGGCAGATGTACATGGGGGTACAGTGGCGGGGCAGAGGAGAAGGGAGGTACATTGGTGGGACAGATGAGCAGGGGGAACAGAGGTGGGGCAGATGTGCAGGAGGTACAGTGGTGGGGCAGATGTGCAGGAGGTACATTGGTGGGGAAAATGAGAAAGGGGGTTACAGTGGTGGCACAGATGAGCAGATAAGTTCAGTTTTAGGACAGAAGATGGTTCAGTGGTGAGACAAGAGCATGGGGGTACAGCGGTGGAGCAGATGTGCAGGGAGGTACAGTGGTGGGGCAGATGAGAAGGGGGGGACATTGGTGGGGCAGATGAGAAGGGGGGGACATTGGTGGGGTAGATGAGCAGGGGGTTACAGTGGTGGGACAGAATAGCAGGGGGTTACAGTGGTGGGACAGAAGCAGGGGGTACAGAGGTAGGGCAGATGTGCAGGGTGGTACAGTGGTGGGGCAGATGTGCGGGGGGTTACAGTAGTGGGGCAGATGAGCAGGGGGTTACAGTGGTGGGGCAGATGTGCAGGGGGGGTAGAGTGGTGAAACAGATTTGCAGGGGGGACAGTGATCTGAGGTGTGAAGGTGCATGAATTGGGGCTAATCTGAAGTGTGAAGTTGCAGGAATTGGGACTGATCTGAGGCGTGAGTGCAGGATGTTAATTTCTCACTACTACTCTAACCCTGACAAGGACACTGCAGTGTGCGTACCCTTTGATTTGGAATAAGGATTCTTTGTTCTACTTTGGTGTGCACATTACCACAGATCAAAAATTGCTATACGATCTTAATATGGCTTCCTAATGAAAGGAATAATAGGGGACATGAAGAAATGGAAGGGCCAATATTTAACATGGTTTGGGAGAGTGAGTGCCATCAAGATGAGCATATTACCCAGAATAATTTACATACTGCACACAGTACCGATTATGTTACCAGAGACTTTCTTTAGACAAGTACAGAAGGCCTTTGTAGCATTCATCTGGAATGACAAATGGCCAGGGTTGGCCTATGATATTTTGAATAGAAGTAAAGCAGGAGGGGGAATGGGGCTACCAGATATATCATTGTATTATAGGGCCGTGTCTCTAGTCCAAATCTTGAATTGGTGTCATAACTGTGTGATAGGACCTTGTTGTCGGAAATTCCAACCGTGTGTAGGCTCCATCACACATTTTCCATCGGATTTTCCGCCACACAACGTTTGAGAGCAGGATATAAAATTTTCCGACAACAAAATCCGTTGTCGGAAATTCAGATCGTGTGTACACAAATCCGACGGACAAAGTGCCACGCATGCTCAGAATAAATAAAGAGATGAAAGCTATTGGCCACTGCCCCGTTTATAGTCCCGACGTACGTGTTTTACGTCATTGCGTTTAGTACGATCGGATTTTCCGACAACTTTGTGTGACCGTGTGTATGCAAGACAAGTTTGAGCCAACATCCGTTGGAAAAAATCCTAGGATTTTGTTGTCGGAATGTCCGAACAAAGTCCGACCGTGTGTACGGGGCATATGAATAAAATATGGGTTCCACTAGAAAAGACAATGGCTGGGAGGAATTTAGCGGGGGCCCCCTGGATTCTGAGTATATCAAGAGGACTTTCAGAACTCCTTGCTAGTATGGGACAAACTGATTAAAGCAGGAGAATATTCCCCTCAGATGTCCCCTCTGGCTCCACTGGAGGGATTCTTGTGGTTCCCTCCGGGGGAGGAGATGGGATTTCTGGGGGCATGGGGGCAGGACGTGGCAAATTTGCCCCACGTAAAGGCCTGTCAATACTCTCGGAGTTGTAGTCAGTCTTATGGAATATACCTATAGCGAGTTGGAGACATCAACAAATGGCGGGCTTCTTTAATAAAATGAAACCCTTATTAAGACCTCTAAACTCACTTACGGCATTTGAAGGTCAGTGTGTGCATTTGACAGATGCCAGACATTTTCTGTCACAGATGTACAGACTGATTCTTAGTGGCCAGAACACCACAGTCCCTTATTTTATTAGAGGGTGGGAAAGAGAATTAAATCAGGTGTTGACAGCCGCACAAATTAAAAAAATGATTAAATCAACTTACTCTACATCTATAAGCTCGTATGTGTAGGAAATGGCATACAAATTTATGACAAGATGGTACAGGACCCCAGTTAAATTATCACAGATGTACCCAGTTGTGGATGCCCATGCTGGAGGGGTTGTGGGCAGAAGGGCACATTTCTCCACTTGTGGTGGACGTGCCCCGTGATCGAACCATTCTGGGAGGCAATTGCCCCATGGATTGGGAGGTTGACTCCCAGACCCTTGGAATTCACATATCTGCATTTTCTATTTCATGGGACGCCCAGATCCATGAAAGCTTATCAGAAGAGTATTATACCGCATTTGTTGAATGCGGCTAAATTATTGGTTCCAAGGTTCTGGAAACAGACCCTCTGCCCAACTGTACTGGATTGGAAAAAGGAAGTTGATAATGGAAGCTGAAAGATGGGTTTATGCAGTGAAGGGCCAACAGGGCAAATTTGAAAAGATATGGACAGGTTGGGTACAATGCACCTCAGAGATAGGTTAAGAAGGAGGTGCCATGAAGCAGGCGGGTATGAAGTGTGTTGCATTCCCCAGGGCCCCTGCATAAGTAGCCTTGGAAACGGTCAGAGAAGTTAAAATTTGAATATTAATCCTTTTTTTTTCTTCTCCCCCTCCTATTTTGGTCTCCCTCTGTTCCCACCCTCCTAGAGCGTAGAAGCCTACCCACACGTGTGGGGGCGGGACCTGTGCCGATGAAGGGTTAAATGAAGGGGGACAGGAGAGGGGGTTAGAAGGTAAGGTTTAGTTAGAAGGAAGAAGAACATAGGAGGGAAGACACGGTAACTTAAGGTTAGGATTGTCGGGTTCCTTTTTTTTTTTTTTTAAAGGATTTGGGTGAGAACGTGGCCGTTTATGGGCCTCTTACGCGTTTTTATGCGGGATTAGGGAGGGTTTTTTTTCTCTATATACAACAAGAGGTGGGTGATAGTATGGCCACTAATGGCCTCCTACACGTTTTGGGTCAGCGGGGTTAATATATATTTTTTATATATAATGCAACAAGATATGTATGATAGTGTGGCCACTAAGTCTGAATAAAGAATTATGCCGGCCATACACGGTTCGAATTTCATAAGAATTTTCTTTCGAAAATCGTATGAAAGAATTTTCGTATGAATTTCTCACCATTAGTGGGCTGCAACAACGGCCGATTTTCGTGCGGCAATCAAATTTGAGGAATCGGACATGTTGGAAATTCTTACAAAACTTAACGATTTTCTAATCAATGATGGGAGAATCGTGCGATAAATGTAATAAGAAAATAAAATTTACAGAGAGAAAAGAAGATTCCCGGCCACGAAAATTCTTTTCTGTAGCAACATGCGGTGAGATTGAAGGCTTGGTCGGCCGAATTTTAAAAATCAATGGTGGCATCATCGGATCACAAAAAAACGAACTTTCTAATTTTGAAAAGAAAATTTGTTCGAAATTCGACCGTGTATGGCCTGCATAAGAGTGGAAGGAATTTTGTTTCTGAGGGGTTTTCTTCTTTTTTTTCATGGGAATATAGCGGAATATAATAGAATATATAGGATTGTTTGGTATTCGTGTAGTCTTTTTTGAACTATTGAATATAAAGTTGTATGAATTGATATGTTGAACTCAAAATAAAAATACAATTTGATAATAAAAGAAAAAAAAAATTCTCACTTACTAGCGAGAATTTTTTTTTAATTAAATTTTTAATATTTTTAATACTCAAGTAGTTTACAGCATTTACTTTATAATTTTTTTTTTTTTTTTTAAATCGGCACTCTCGATTTCTTTGAAAATATTTTTTTGCACACTGTGCTCAAAAGGTTGCCTACCCCTGACCTGTAATGTAACAAAATAGGTAAAAAGCCAAAGGGGGTGAATACTTTTGCAAGGCACTGTAAGATGAAGAGAGGTTGCAAAGGGGGAGGGAGGAAGAAGAACAAAAAGGAACTGAGTGTAAAAGGGGAAGGTAGTTATAATCTTAGTAAGACTCCCTTATCTCCAGACAAGATTAATATATTAGATAAAGGCTTGAAATGCGCCCCAAGGAAATCTTTAAATAAGTTTATCTTGACATACAATGATACACTTGGAAGTTGAATTTGAAAAAATATTTTTTTTTTCCAAACCTCCTTGTAGTTTTTTTTAAAAGAGAGCTTTTTTAAGATGATTTTAAAGAGGTCCACCCACCCCTGCAAAAATTAAGAGCCAGCAGCTACACATACCGCAGCTGCTGAATTTTAGTAATAGGACACTTACCTGTCCTGGAGTCCAGTGATGTCGGCACTGCAGCTGATGTTTCCATCAGCTGTCGGGTGCATGCCGCCGCCATTGCAGATAAGGGAACCCGGCAGTGTAGTCTTATGGCTTCACGCCGGAAACCCTACTGCCCAATGCGCGAGGCTCCGCTCCTCTTTCCTACTGGCCCGGCGGCGGGGGAAGAAGGAGGGAGAAGGAGGGAGCTGAGCTGCTGGCATCATTCTCCGTGGCGAGATCTCCTGGAAGTGGGGACAGGATATCCGCTCCCCCCCCCCTCGAAAGGTGGCCAAAAGTGGCACCAGATACAAATGAGCGGAAGTTCCACTTTTGGGTGGAACTCCGCTTTAAACATTCTAATCTCTCTAACTAATTAGTGTTTAAGACTGTGAATTCCGGTACTAACTATTTAGATGTATTTAAATAAATGGTTGTGGAGGATCTGAGTAAATAGAACATTCAAAAAAAAAAAAAACAACAAACATTTTGATAACACCAAAAGAGGAATTAGCTCTCTTGAAAAGAAGAACAATGTGGTCATCAGACCAGTCGATAAGGGGTGCGATACTAGCGTTTGATAAAAAAGACTACATCAAGGAAATGAATTGCCTCCTCACAGATAGAAATACGTATGAGAAGCTCAGGAAGGGTCCTACACTAGAATATAAAAAACAGTTAGCTCAGTTGCTCAGGAAAGGTAATTCCTCTGGTGTCCTGGACAAAAAAAGAGAAAAAATATTTGGTTCCATTGGATTGCAAGATACATATTAACCACTTCAGATCTGGAAGGTTTACCTCCCTTCATGACCAGGCCATTTTTTGCGATATGGCACTGCGTTACTTTTTTTAAATTCCTTTTATTAAAGGTTTTTCACATTCACATTCACTTGGAACATAGTAAACATTCAGCACTACAATTTAACAGCACCGGTATACAATGCAGCTCCCAGACCAGATAAAAGAAAACGTCAGAGATCCTTAGAGCGATAAATCATAGCAAGGAAAGAAAAAGGTACACACAATACATATTAACTATATGCAGTAAAATATCCCCCCTGCCGTACTAGGAGAAATTATATTAGGTGCCCCCATCCAGGCTTACACAAACCTCACTGCTTGCCACATATGATAACCACCAACCAGGAAGCAGTTAATCTGATGCTGTTGAGCTATTTTCTATCCAACCACCCCACACCTTTTTGAACTTATCAGGTACCCCTCTATTGGGGCTTCATACATCGGTAGAGCCTTATTAATCAATGCCTTCCAGGCCATAATGGTAGGGGGCCTACGGTTTCTTCCACGATAAGACAATCACTTTGCGGGCATAGTACAGGGAGCAAGGTGAGCAAAGTACGGATCACATTTTTGTGTGCTAATGTGTCCACCAAGCCCAACAGACAGACCTCTATAGACGGTGTAATGGTGATCGTAGTGACCAACCTAACACAGTCCAGGACCCCCATGCAGAACTGCCGGATGTGCGGGCAAAGCCAAAAGAGGGCACTGCGTTACTTTAACTGACAATAGCGTGTTTTTATTTTTTGCACTATAAAGAAAAAAAGACCAACAATTTTGAAAAAGAAAACAATATTTTTTACTGCTATAAAACATACCCAATAAAAAAAAAAATTTAATTTTTTCATCAATTTAGGCCAAGATATATTCTGCTACATATTTTTGATTTTTAATTAAAAATGTCAATAAGCTTATATTGATTGGTTTGCGCAAAAGTTATAGCGTCTACAAACTGTGAGATGTTTTTATTCATTTTTTTGGTAGTAATGGCAGCGATCAGCGACTTATAGCGTAACTGCGATATTGCTACGGACAAATCGAACACCTAACTGACATTTTTTACACTTTTTGGGGACCAGTGACACGAATACAGCCATCAGTACTGAAAAATATGCACTGTCACTGTACCAATGACACTGGCTGGGAAGGGGTTAACATCAGGGGGCGATCAAAGGGTTAACTGTATTCCCTGGGAGTGCTTTCTAACTGTGTGGGGGGTGGTTGTACTGTGGGAAGGCAGAGATCCGTCTTTCTGCTTAGAAGAAACAGAAGATCACTGCCTTCCCTTGTCACAGAACGGCAGTCTGCCTTGTTTACATACCGGCATAGCGCTGATCTACCTGTCTCCTTAATGAACTGCGGGCCCCAGACCCAGAAGTGCCAAATCACGTACCTAGTATGCAAGCTGCCACCCTGCTGCAGAATATCTGTGTGGGACGATCGGGAAAAGGTTAATCATTTTTTACTGAAAAACCTGCAAGACAAAGGCATAATGAGCTAGTATGCATAGCATACTAGCTCATTATGAATTACTTCCCTTAGATCGAAGCCCCTGCAGCAGTCCTCGTTCACCGATCCGGCGGCCGACATCTCTCCCGGGGGTTACTTCAAGGTGTCGCGGCTCCGGCGCTGTGATTGACCGGAGCCGCAATGACGTCACTCCCGTGCATGCGCGCGGGAGCCGCCAGTTACGGCACAGTATAACTGAAGCAGTGCCGTACGTGCCATTGCTTCAGATTGCTTAAGTGCGCATGTGCCAATAACATTGGCACATGCAAACAGGGATATCTCTTAAACCGTGCAGGTTTAGGAGATATCCAGTGTAGCTACAGGTAAGCCTAATTATAGGCTTGCCTGTAGTATAAAGTGGTTGTAAAGGGTTTACAGCCACTTAAAATGCACTCTTACTTACCTGGTGCTCAACTCTCTCATGCTTCAACGGCCGACTGTCCTTCAAAGTCATCATGTCCTGTGTAGGGCTATGGTCCCTGCGTTGGCCTTGATGAAGTCTGGACCTTAGACTGCTGGAGTATGGTGGAGAAGATGCTGTGGGGATCAGTCCAGAAACAGAGGACTGGGTAAATACATGAATACATGTTTTTTTCTATAAAAGTAAAAAACTAATATGCAAACCAAGGTAAATGCCAAAATTCAGGGAGTAGCAGCCAACATTGAAAAGTGTGTCCCCACGAAACAAATTAAATAAAATAATAAATGTGGTGCTAACTCAAATCAATGAATAAATACTAGTCAACTAAGAAAACCTGATACACAAATGTGCAAAAAGTGCAAGTGCAAATACATAAAATTCTCCAAATTCCTATTTTATCAAATAAACTTTAATTTCAAAATTAAGTTTGATCAATAAAAAAGTTCAATATTCATATATGTGCAAAAAAGTGCATGTGCGAATAAATAAAACTCCATATCTCACAAAAAACGTACATATGCAAACAAATGTATAATTGATAGAAGTGCAACAATCAAGTGTAGAAAGGACATCAAATCTAATCCTGTAGTCACACTTGCTTCCACCATCCGCAATCCACCAAAGGTGTGCCTCATCCTCTCACCTCAAATGAAGGTCTAATGACACTTCTGGTAATTGTTACCCTTGATTGCTCTCTCCACTTACTCTTCTCCTAATGCCCCGTACACACGGTCGGATTTTCCGACGGAAAATGTGTGATAGGACCTTGTTGTCGGAAATTCCGACCTTGTGTAGGCTCCATCACACATTTTCCATCGGATTTTCTGACACACAAAGTTTGAGAGCAGGCTATAAAATTTTCCGACAACAAAATCCGTTGTCAGAATTTCCGATTGTGTGTACATAAATCCGACGGACAAAGTGCCACGCATGCTCAGAATAAATAAAGAGATGAAAGCTATTGGCTACTGCCCGGTTTATAGTCCCGACGTACGTGTTTTACGTCACCACGTTCAGAATGATCGGATTTTTCTACAACTTTGTGTGACCGTGTGTATGCAAGACAAGTTTGAGCCAACATCCGTCAGAAAAAATCCATGAATTTTGTTGTCGGAATGTCCGATCAATGTCCGACCGTGTGTACGGGGCATTAGAGCATCAAACCAGGAAGAAGTATACGACAGGGTTGGTGGATAGAAATATACAGTGTTCTCCCACTGTGTTATATGTTAATTACGTCCTCCTTAAACTCCTCCACTCTCCTCCATATAAGGGTCATACAAGATAAAGGAGGTCTCCATAGTTCAGTAATTCCATATAAATTTTTGAACATTTATGTATTTGTTTTTCTTCATTGACTAGTATTTATTCAATGATTTGAGTTATTGCCACATTTATTATTTTATTTAATCTTTTTTTCTATGCCCTCTAAATCTAAACAAGCAGTTTACCTTTGTTGTGTGGGCACAGCCCCACTGCAAGGACAAATCATGTTTCCTAGAGTTGGGCTTTAAGTGAACATATCCTTTAAGTAATATTTTATTCATGATGGGAGCATCTATCATCTATAGGAATCCAGTGGATTAGGTATCATGTTGTCCACCACCACACACCATATGACCTCTTTAGACAGGAAACCTTTTGATAATCAACATAAACGTATTTGTTTATGATATTAAACATTGACTCCTTTAAATACTATCATCTACATGGAGCCTGGTTCTGTTTTAGCTTAATGGAATATGAATTATGTACAGGGTCGTGTTCTTGCTTTAAATTTTTCTCATAGCTATCTGAAGTGAATGCAGTGTTCTTCTGAGACTATGGATGCAAAGCACTCCATTCCCAGGATCTTTACAATGGGCAGGAAGATAAAGGAAAGCTGGCAGAATTTCATGACTTTTGATTAATGCAATTTGAAAAGTGTGCTGTCAGTTAGATATTCATGCAGAGAACTCCATGTTCTCTGCATTGATCTGGTAAATATTTCTGCACTTCTTATATTGTTTATGTAATTTAAAGCTGCATAGGTTTTATATGTGTGTACAGTATATGTACATATATATGCAGAAGAATATTCAATAATATACAGCATCACCTCTGTACAGTTACTAGCAGTACATGGTAGAAACAATTCAATATCCTTACAAGTGATCCCAGAACAAGGCCATCTGACAATGTATTGTTACATTCTAGTAATAGTGGCATAAACAAATGTACTTATGGCGGGAGTTGAGTCATCAAATTCTTTCTATTTTTTAGGCTGACATTCCAGTCATAGCATTTGCTGACATAAGTAGCTACTTCAGAGTAATTATTAACACTAAGGCCCCTTTCACATGATCGGACCGTTCAGGTCCGCCTGTCAGTTTTGACGGTGGACCTGAACGGGCGCTCCATGTTAGCCTATGGAGAGATGGATGTCAGCGGAGACATGTCCGCTGACATCCGACCCCGTCCGATCCGCTAAAAGCAGACAGATGGCCCTACGTCTGGATCGGTCGCTGGCGGATTGGGTGAGATCTGACAAAAACGGACATGCTGTCCATTTTCGTCCAATCTCTCCATAGGCAGCAGCGGCGCCTGACAAGCCCCTCCCCGCTCAGCGAGCTGAGAGGGACCTGTCATCCGCCGGCTCAGCGGAGATCAACGGAGAGATCTCCCGCTGAGCCGGCGGACCGAGGCGGGCTCCGTGGAAGCAGAGTCCGCCTCGTGTAAATGAGGCCTAATAGTGGCAATGGCTATATGGTTTTAATGTACTAATCAACTGTACTTTGAGAGGTATAAAAGCTGGCAATTCTGAAAATTCTAGATGGCTGGTTGTCATGTTGATCCAAAATCTTCATTACTTTCTGAGTTACTGATCCAGAACAAGTTTACAGATTAGGAGATCACTCTGACTTTCTAACCTGCATGCTTGTTCCAGGTCAGTAACATATATTGAAGGCAGGGACAGCCTGGCATCAGAAGGAGGCCAAGCAATAGCAGTCTCTCTCGCTCTTCTGCTGCCAAAACAGACCTGACCCGTCAAGGCATGGATGCCCTAGACCACTGAAGGTATGGGGGCATTATCTTGCTGAAAGAGGCCACTGCCATCAGGGAATACCGCTTCCATAAAGGGGTATACTTTGTAAGCAACAATGTTTAAGTAGGTGGCACCTGTCAAAGTAAAATGCACATTATTGGCAGAACCCAAGGTGCCCCAGGCAAACATTGCCCAAAGCATCACGCTGCCTCCGCTGGCTTGCATTCATCCTATACTGCATTCTGGTGCCATCACACCCACATGGCCATCCACATGATGTTAAGTCAAAAGTGATTCATTGGACCAGGCCACTGTCCAATGATTGTCCTCCAATCATTGCCGGCAGGGATTAAACACATGATACTGTGTGAAACATGCCTGCCTTGATATAAAGAGAAAAGTGTGACCTAACCTGTCCACAGTAAAAGGACACCATCCCTGGCTATAGAAACAAAAGAAAAGAATGAGACTTTAAATGAGGCTTATTGCTGCAAAAATTAGTGTATGGAATAAATATATGATAAAACCTTTATTGTATCAAAGGCAATTCCATAGTCTAGAAATGCATGATAATGTTTTCAAAACATAAACATAACCATATACAAAGGCTGACATATTGGTAAAAATATACCATGAACACATACACTGTATACAATGATGATACATAATTATACATATACATAGATGAGTACATGTTGTATAAAAGCCGAACTGTCTTGGCATCACAGGAATAGAAAAACTCTACATTCACAAAATGAGTGTGTGCTGTAAATTGCCTCCAGCATTGCTCCTGTTTCTTTTTGCTGGAGGCTGCCATTTTGTTAAAGCCCAAAGCAGTCACTTCCTTATTGGAAAACTTTCCCTCTCTCCTTGGTTTCAAAAACGATATGTAACTTTTTTCAATTAATGTACCGTATATACATTTCCAGCCTTGATTGTATGTCTTGGTTTGGATAGAGAGGAAGGCTGACAGAAGCTTTACAGGAGATTTTACATAATGTCTTGCCCTTGCAATGCAACAGGATGAGATAGGAAATCTCTACAAAATTAGTTTCCCCTACTGGAACATTTTATCTCATCTCCTGTTCTGGTTAAAAAAGTAATATTTTTGATTTCCCACAACTTTGTCTCTATGACAATAGTCACCGGTAAATCTACCTAGCGGAGACATTGACAGAATAGAATAAAATAAACTAGAGCTTAAACTAAAAGAAGGAATGCTAGACCTTTCATAAAGGAGTCCAAGTTTTTAAGACAGTCAACACATTTTGGGGGGCAAAACACACACCCCCTTCTTTAGGGCTCAGTAATGTTTGCAGATATTGGTTTGCTGTAGCTGATTCCTTGGCAAGCAATTTTTCTAGCATCTTCTTCTACCCTTAGGCTGGCCATACACATAAAGAATTTTCTTTTGAAAATCAGACAATTCGTGCATTTTGTGATCCGATGGGGCCACCATTGATTTCGAAATTCGACCAACCAAGCCTTCAATTTCACCTCCTGTTGCTACAGAAAAGAGTTTTTGTGGCTAGGAATTTTCTTTTCTTGCACAGGCGCATTTCTTTTTCAATGACATTTCTCGCACGATTCTCCCATCATTGATTAGAAAATCGTTCGTTTAAAAAACTAAATTCCAATATGTCCGATTACGCAAATTCGATGGCCGCACGATCATCGTCTGTTACTGCAGCCCACTAATGGTGCGAAATACGAACGAAAATTCTTAGATAAGATTTTCGAAACAAAATTCTTTCGAAATGCGACCCATGTATGGCCTGCCTTAGTTAGTTCAAACATATTGAGCCCAAGTTGCATGTGAGCTTCCTAACCAGAGCTAGTGAGCTTTTCAATTGATTATTGTTCTTCCCTTTACCACTCTGTATCAATACGTATTGAAGTCCAAGCACCTCTAAGATGTATCCCCTTGAACCCTTTGTGCTTTTAGAATAAAAGACTTGTCAGGGATATAATCCTTGCTTTAAATTTACATGATGTGTTGCTTGATTTCTATTAATTGATGAGAAAAATTATATTATCATTGTTACTAATATTGCTGTAGACTCCTCGATGAAATGTAAACCATCCGAACACGATATCATCAATATATTGTCGATAATAAATAATTTTTAAATAGTCTTAGACCCCTTTCACACTGAGTCGCTTTTCAGGCATTTTGGCGCTAAAAATAGTGCCTGTAAAGCGCCTAAAAATCACCTCTCAAGCCACCCCAATGTGAAAGCCCGAGTGCTTTCATACTGGAGTGGTGCGCTTGCAGAGCCGGAAAAAAAGTCCTGCAAGCAGCATCTTTGGGGCGGTGCAGGAGCGGTATACACACTGCTCCTCCACTGCCCCTGCCCATTAAAATGAATGGGAAGCACCTGCAAAGCGCTTCGGCAGAGCCGCAAAACAGGAGCTATTAACCCTTTCCTCGGCCACCAGTGGGGGTTAAAAGCGCCCCGCTATCGGCCGAAAAGCACCGCTATAACAGCATTAAAGCGCCGCTATAACAGCATTAGAGCGCCGCTATAACCTCTCAAGCCACCCCAATGTGAAAGCCCGAGTGCTTTCATACTGGAGTGGTGCGCTTGCAGAGCCGGAAAAAAAGTCCTGCAAGCAGCATCTTTGGGGCGGTGCAGGAGCGGTATACACACTGCTCCTCCACTGCCCCTGCCCATTAAAATGAATGGGAAGCACCTGCAAAGCGCTTCGGCAGAGCCGCAAAACAGGAGCTATTAACCCTTTCCTCGGCCACCAGTGGGGGTTAAAAGCGCCCCGCTATCAGCCGAAAAGCACCGCTATAACAGCATTAAAGCGCCGCTATAACAGCATTAGAGCGCCGCTATAACAGCGGTAAAGCGCTGCTAAAACTAGCGGCACTTTAGCGCTAAAGGACCCCCGTCCCAGTGTGAAAGGGGTCTTAGAGTTACTTTCTATTTACCTGCTACCATGCACTGAACCTAAATCAGAAAGGTTTTAATTTAAAATATTTAAAATTGATTTGTTATTTTTGGTTTGATGATGCAATACAGTTTGAGGTTGAATTATTAAGAAAGTTGAACATCTTCACACAGTTGTGAATATTCCCTTCAATTATCCAATCAGGGTAAAACAACATTTCTGCACTTGATGGGTTCTTAAAAGTAAATGCTTTTCACATGATTGGATAATTAAAGTAAATATACCTATTAGAGTAAATCAACCAAACTATATTCAATGTATAGGAGCTGCTGTGAGAGCAAATTTGCCTCAAGTGTAGCTGAGACCTTTATGTGTAAATGGGTAGAAGAAGTTATCTTTTTTAACCACTTCAGCCCCGGAAGATTTTCCCCCTTAATGACCAGGCCATTTTTTGCGAAATGGCACTGCGTTGCTTTAACTGACAATTGCGTGGTTGTGCGACGTTGTACCCAAATAAAATTGACATCCTTTTTTGCTTTTTGCTATAATAAATATCCAAAAAAACAAAAAAAAAAAAACAAATTTCTTCATCAGTTTAGGTTTCTTCTACATATTTTTGGTAAAAAAAAATCCCAATAAGCGTATATGTTGCTGCAAAAGTTATAGCGTCTACAAAATAAGGGATAGATTTATGGAACTTTTATGACATTTTTATTATTTATTTATTTTTACTAGTAATGGCATTGATCTGCGATTTTTGGCGGGACTGCAATATTGCAGCAGACAGTTAGGACAGTTTTGACACTTTTTTGGGACCATTGACATCACACAGCGATCAGTGCTATAAAAATGCACTGATTACTGTGTAAATGTCACTGGCACCGAAGGGGTTAACACTAGGGGGCGATCAAGGCTTTAAATGTGTTCCCTCGTGAGTGTTTCTAACTGTGGGGGGATGGTACTGACTGGAGGAGGAGACATATCGCTGTTCTTAATTGCTACGAACAGCAGATCTGTCACTCCTCTCCTGTCAGAACGGGGATTGGTGTGTTTACACGCACAAATCCCCATTCTGGCTCTCGTGGCCGCCGGCCATGCGCATCGGGTCCCCCCGCCGTGCAGTGGGCGCACGCATGTGTCTGCTATGGCTCTTAAAGGAGCCAATATACAGGTACGGCGATTTGCGGGAACAAGCCACTTTGCCAACTTAAATGTATGAGCTGGTCGGCAAGTGGTTAAAAGAACTGCCCAATTCTTCTCTTGTGCAGCAAACAAAATCACCTGTGATGTATTTCAGTTATCTTGCAAACCTGGCCTGTCAGTGGGCCCTGAGGACAGGGTTGATGACCACTGTTGTAAAATACACATTTTACACAGCATCTCTCAGCTCTGAAAAGCAGGAGAAGTCTCACAGAGCAGAGCACACACCCCTCCTCACAGTACATGCGAACACGCACAGCTGTGGCTGTAAATCACAGGCTGTGTGCTGGAGCTCTCTTCCCCGTCACCAGTTATCTCTGGGAGTCACAGATGTGACTCATGCAGATAACAGAGAAATGAGACAGCAGTAATAAATAACATTCAGTGCTTTGGAGGGAGACAAGCACAAGTATGCTTTGTTCAAATTTTATTTCTGAGGTTTACAACCACTTTAAGGGTTGTAAACCATCACTGTGGAGTCAGTTTATTACAATGTATTTAAAGGGGTTGTAAAGGCAGAAGGTTTTTTATCCTAATGCATTCTATGCATTAAGATAAAAAGCTTTCTGTGTGCAGCAGCCCCCCCCCCCTCAGTCCCCTACTTACCTGAGGGCCATCTAGATCCAGCGATGTTGCACGAAAGACTCGGCTGCCCGATACTCCCCTCCTCATTGTTTGAGACAGCGGCGCCATTGGCTCCCACTGCTGTCAATCAAAGTCAGTGAGCCAATGAGGAGAGAAAGGGGTGGGGTGGGGCGGTCTGCGGCTCCATGTCTAAATGGACACAGGGAGCTGTAGCTCGGCTCGGGTGCCCCCATAGCAAGCTGCTTGCTGTGGGGGCACTTAACAGGAGGGAGGAGTCAGCAGCACAGCAAAGGGACCCGAGAAGAGAAGCATCTGGGATGCTCTGTGTAAATCCACTGTACAGAGAAGGTAAGTATAACATGTTTGTTATTTTTAACTAAAAAAAAAAGAGACATAAAATAGGGAAGGGTTACAAAATGTGTGTGCAGGAGTCAGCAGTATGTGACGCAGAGTTCCGGGGTCAGGAGTAAGTAACGCAGAGTATAGAGGACAGGAGTGTGTAACATAGAGTTCAAGGGTCAGTAGTATGTAATGCAGAGTACAGAGGACAAGAGTGTGTATCCTATAGTTCAGGGGTCATTAGTATACAATGCAGAGTGCAGAAGTCATTATTATGTAACACAGAGTATAGAGGTCCCAGTGATGTCCCTGGTGCAGCTGCAGAGAAAGAAACACAACAGAGAAGTGACTGTCCCTATATTTTTGGCTTGCATTCATTACTGCCATGGACCTTACCGACACGTTTGTTTCCCAGAGACAGACCTCTCAAAATGGGGACTGTCCCCAGGAAACAGCGATGAATGGTTATCATACCTTGTCACCAATACAGAATAGGAAGGGAGAATGTAAAGTTCTACAGTGGTCACTGATACAGACACTGAAGGGAAGTCCCCAATTTGTGATGCTTATGATAGTGACAACTGTCAAAGCTGAGCTTTTCCCTTACTTTGGAGAGGTTTCTTTGTACTTTTAGTTGTGTCTTGTGACTCTACCCCCAAATTCTCTAAAACTATAAAAAAAATGTCCGAAGTTCTGCTTTAAAGCCTTACCTATAGTCTTTCACAGCTGTACAGACTCCTCTCTTTTAAGTTCAATTGCTTACTCCAATTTTGCTGCACATTGTGAGTTTCTCACAGTATACATTAGAAGCTGCCGCTGGTCAGATATAGCCTGCCTCATGTCCTGGCTGAATGACATCCAGCATCATTTATCTCTTTCTTCTTTAGCCTTTTTGGCCCTGGTCCACCCCTTTCATTCATTGGGTTTCAGTTCTTTAGCAGTATACGTAGGATTGGCAGCAAATTCATAATCTTGTCTATATTCTTATTGCACACATTTCTGGAAATAAGGCTCATCAGTAATGGGTGTTGCAGCGATAACCAGCTGGATACCGGAAACACAAAGTCAATGTACATATTCGCCAGCACACCAGGAATCTTCAGTTATCGTCCAAAGACAAGTGCACCATTTCAGAGCCACGCAGGACCCCTTCGTCAGGCATGTGATCTATCATCACATGCCTGACGAAGGGGTCCTGCGTGGCTCCGAAACGTTGCACTTGTCTTTGTCATGTGATCTTTTTGCGCTAAAAAACCTTTGGACGATAACTGAAGATTCCTGGTGTGCTGGCGAATATGTACATTGTACATTCATAATGACCTCCACCCAGTATAGCATTTTATTTCATTTATATAACTCCTCCCAAGAGCCAGCCCTCTGCCTACATCAGTGTTGAGAGCTTTTGAGAGAAGTAACATGGAAGAATGCTGCGATGTTCTCAGGAAGCCATGTACAGCACCCTGTATGGCCACCCACCATGATCTCTCTGTGCTGCATAGGGACCCAACGATTATGTCACTGCGTCTAAATTCAGATATGAAAATAAAAATGATTTATTTGAAAATGTCATTAGCATGTTCATGACGTGGGGGGTCAGTGAAGGCAAAATATAAGCTGATTGAACCTCTCCCAGGGGTTTACCTTGCGGGTGCACTCCCGAGTCCATCATTCGGCATCAATAGACGCCAAATGTAGGACTCGGCCCCGCCCCCCCCCGGCGCCCGCGTCATTGGATTTGATTGACAGCAGCGGGAGCCAATGGCTGCGCTGCTATCAATCTATCCAATCAAGAGCCGAGAATCCCGGGCAGAAAGACAGCGCGTCCCAGCCGGGTCAAGTTCCAGGGCTTAGGTAAGTAAAAACGGGGATGGGGGGCGTTCACTGCCAGGTGTTTTTTCACCTTAATGCATAGGATGCATTAAGGTGAAAAAACACGAGGGTTTGCAGCCCCTTTAATTAATAGAAATGCTCTTTACTTCCTCCTGTAAGTAAGCTGTCTTAGTCATTGTATTTCTCCACATTTGTTTTGTGTTGTTAATTGGCAATATTCTTATTTACCAGGTCTTGTCCATGGAACAGAAACAACAACTTCAACACCAACACAGACCACAGAGCTGGTCTCAACCACGTCTCAATTGCAAACAACAGGACCAACAGGACCAACTGTTGCATCAGTTTCGATACCTGTCAGTTTACCTGCGGAAGAGACAAATATGACAGAAGCATCCACACTGGCAGGAAATACGTCAGACCTTTTAGGGCAAACTACAACAGCAAGTAGCAATATCAGTATTGTAACTACACACCAAGCAATACCTACAAACACAAGTATAAGTGCCTCAGAGGACCAAACGACTACAGATATCCCATCCAGCACAACATCACTCCTTGTGTCGAAAACACCAGAAACAACTGTTTCATCCAGTACACCCGAAACATCAACGTCAGTTAATCATACAGATGGATCTGTAGAAACTACCAATGAGACATCAACAATAACTACAGAGATCGGTACAGAATCTGTAACTACTACAGTTAATACAGGAACAACAACCAAGCCAATTACGCCAACTCCAAAACCATCCAAAACAGTGTCTACCATAACAACAGGTAATACAACTACGGATACAGTTACCAAATCTCAGACAATGGCATCTACAGCATCAACAAAACTAACAACAAAAGAACCTGACAAATCTACTATCACCACTGCAAAAAGTAGCACAACTTCTGCAGCAACAGTCAAAAATGAAACACCTGATTCTCCGAACACAGAGAGTGACAAAGAAGCTCCTGAAAAACCAACATCTACCCAGAGTAACTCTGAACAAGCCAAGGCACTTAGTTCCGGTGAGTGTTATGATAAAAAGAAAATCAACTCTGAAAGCTGTGTCCAAAAAAAGGTCAGCATAGGGCAAAAGACTTGTGACCAGTATTGCCTGCCCCCTCCCTCCTGCTGATTTTTCCATTACTGACTTACCATGCATTGTACGACGCTGTGTCACTTGTGTGGAGGGGGCCATTTTGACAGAGTCTTGCTTCCTCGGTCCTATGCTGCATCTGTCCCCCGGCGTCTCTACACTGAGAACCGAGCAATCGAACACCGTCGATCGCTCGGTTCTGACAGCTCCGTGAGCAGAGAGCTGTTGACTGTCAGTCAGCAGCTCTCTGCCCCCTCCTCGCTTACTGGAATGCTGGGGTGTGGAGGGAGTGGCTTAGGCTCTCAGCGGCTCATTGAGAGGCTGAGCCGGGTGTCAGTCTACTGACCTGGCGTATCCCAACTTCCATTGTTGTGATGACACGGACCCTGCACCGACTTCTGTGACATTAGCAAAGAGCGGACTTTCACATTGTGAAAAAAAAAAAAGTTTCCCCTTACTTTCGGTGCAAATGCCAAAATAGTACAAAAACCCCCACAGTGTCCCTTTTCTTGGAAAGTAGACACCTTAAGGTGATGTCATTTTTTGCCACAATATTTTAGAAATTAAGAAACTGATTGGGTTAAACCCTGGACCAGGCTCAGGCCAGATCGCAACAATGCGATCCACCCACATGCCTGGACCGGCAGCCGGCTCAGCCTCTCAGCGAGCTGCCGAGAGCCGGAGCCTGACTGATAGCCACCAGTTCTCTGCTCAGGGAGCTCTGAGAACGAAGCGATCAGTGGTATTTTTTCGCTCGGTTCTCAGTCTTAGAGCCGACGGGGGACAGATGCAGCATTGGATCAATGCTGCATCCACATAGGTAAGTATGATTATGAAAAAAAATTTAAAAATCCATACTTCTATTTAAATGCCTATACATAGTCTTATGCAGCCATCCTTGCATGCGCACTTCCAGATGGAACTAGAGCCAAGTGCACTGTAAGCATAAGTACAGACAAACAACCCAGAATCCTAGACGCCAAACCACTCCCCTCCTCTCTTTTCTTCCCTTCTTTTCCATCTTCCTCCCAAACAGATTGATAGCTGCTGAAGACTGTGCTGTCCCTACTAAATAATTCTATGCATGATATACTTTTGCATAGTTACACTCGTCCAGCTTGGACATATCTACCTATGTAGATACTATACCTGGCCCATGCCCCTGAAACTTGAAATCACTGAAGTAGACATTGTGAACACAAAAGGTTGGCCACTTGGCACAGGTGCCATTCAGAGAATGCTTATTGTTTATAGTTTTGGAAAGAGTGGGAAAGTACATCTGTCACATTTTATTAATTGACGTGTCCCTGTTGGGAAAATGCCCCTCATTTTCTATTCTAGTGACACAGGGTCAAAGACACAAAAAGTGGGGGGCTGCCTCTCAAGTGGGTTTAGAACCTAGTTTGGACCTTAATGCCATCTTCGTCTTCTTTTCCCTGTGACAACTGTTCTTATTTCTTCTTTTGGTGTCATGATGACTTGAGGTAAGTGGAATTCTTCTTGGTTAGGACAGTAAACTCTGGGGTGTGTATTGGAGAGTGCCCAGTACAAAAGTTCATATCTCTCAGAGGTCTATTTGAAATGTTTATTGTTTAAGTGCATCAAATACAGCATCAAATACAGCCAATGTGTTTTGGAGGAAAGCCCTACCCCTTCCTCAGGGCTTAAGCAGTGGATGTTATTAGAAGCACATTGAGATGCAATAGGAGACCTGTGTTAGGGCTTGTCAAATCTGAATGCCACTATGACCTGCTCTTAACCAATAAACATTTCAAAAAGTAATATGAACCTTTGTACTAGGCACTCCTCAATATCCACCAAATGTTTATTATGTGCTGAACTCTACTTTTGTTGCAATCAGAGAATAACAAGCCTAGGACCATAACAAGGTCTACCTACACTTGCTGCCAAATCACGTACATGTAGATGATTGACTTCAAGTGGTTGCAGCTACAGGCATCATCCCCGTATTGATTTTTTTCTGCAGGCGATGGGCTTTTATGTAAAAGTCATCCTAGCAGCTAATTAGCAGCTGGATGGCTTTTACAGGTGGCAGGGGTCAACCGTGACTCTCTAGGCTCTATCATCCCATCGACGAGTCTGGAATGAAAGCCGGCATCTTACCATCTTACCATGCAGCTCATCAAAGACAGCAAGGTCCCCAATGAGTTGTATGGTATAGGAAACCAGAGGTGACAAGTATTTTTCGTCAGTTCAGGTTTCCCCAGATGTAAACAGCGCCATTTTTTAATTAAGAAAGTATCTGATCACACCGATGTTGGTGTGAACAGATGTTTTTAAGGGCACAGGAGACATCCGGGGTCCAATAGACCACGGATCTCCCCATAAAGAGCACCTGTTTACAGGGAATTACAAAAAACAGTGTAGAAAAAAAAAATTTAAAAGGTTCTAAAGCGCCCCCTCTTTCATGGTTGCGCGCAAAGGCAAACGGTGCCACATGCATGCGTGAATGGCAATTGTACCACACATGTGAGATATTGCCACAAGCATCAGAGCGAGAGCAATCCTTCTAGCACCAGACCTTCTCTGTAACCCTAAATGGATAACCTGTAAAGGCTTTTAAAACGTTGCCTATAGAGATTTTTAAATACCTTTCTCGTTTTTAGAGCGTTAGCTATCTATTTACTCAGCATAACACCAACTTTTATATTTTATCAAAATGGGTATTATATTGTGTTTGTATGCAATAAATTCATTATCAGTGTATTTCTTCCCTAAAAGTTGCTTCCCAAAAACCTCTGATCAAATACCGTGTGCAAGAAAAAAATTGCAAAGCCCACCATTTTCTTCAATTAGTGTAGTGATGGTGAACTTTGTCACCCCAGATGTTTTGGAACTACACTTCCCATGATGCTCAAGTACACTGCAGAGTGCATGAGCATCATGGAGAATGCAGTTCCCAAACATCTGGGGTGACAAGGTTCACCGTCACTGCTCTAGGGCCTCTGCTAAAAAAAGATATCATGTTTGGGGGTAATTTTCTAACAAAAAATACTGAAACAAGAAAGGCCTGGTCTTCAAGTGGTTAAAATAAAAAAAATGTTTTGCCTGTTGTTGAGTTTTAGGCATTTCTTTAGTAGTCATAAAAAAATAACTTTGCGCCCACAATTCATAACATTGGATAGAATTTGTGATTCGGAATCCCTGTTGAATATTTACTTATGGCATAATAGTTTCACCCTTCACCTGCAAACAAGACATATTTAATTTTTAATAACTGTCATCTTCCTGAGTAGATATTGTAGATTAGGACTGGTGCCAAAGTCAATAAAAGTGTGAGTGCGTAGTGTGCAACTTTCACTGAATCTTTCCTCTATTGTCGCATAAAACAAACACCAAGGCTTTTATTACTCTGCTTCTGTTCAGCTCCAGTGATGACCAACCTGCAAATTAAAAGAGAATCAGTATGGTGAGACACAGGAGCACACAATCCCCCAGAGCACACACTAGCAAATAACTAAGAAATATTCCCTCGTAATGCGTGCTATAACATTGCCAAGACTGCGGTGAAGGAAAAAGATGCTTCTATTTTAAAGGATAACGAAACCCAGACAAACAAAAATATATTGTATTGAAGCTTACAGTCCTTCAATATGGTGGCTGCATTAGTTTTCTTTTTTTTTTTTCAAGCTGAGACCATTTTTTAGCAAGCTATAGAAAATAAATGTTGATTTCTGGCGAAATGCCATGTCCTTGTCACTTCCTGTGAGCTGTACCAAAGAATATCTTCCTTCCTAAGAAACATGCCTTTCTTAAACCTTGCCAGGACATCACACAGTGTGTGAAATTCTTAACTACAGAAATAACCTTGGTGCAGTTTTAGATCATCTGATACCGAGATCACGTTCATCTGATCTGAGCAGGCGAAACGCTGATAAAGGAAGTCAGTTACCAGCTAGAGGGTCACATGCTACAACGACAGTGTCTGTGTACTTTTTTAAACTGCTTTAGCCCCAATTATTATCTACTTTACATGTGAATCAATTGAATGGGCCTTCTCTTTCCATACTAATTCAGAAATTAAAGCGGAGCTCCATCCAAAAGTGGAAGCTCTGCTTGTTTGCTTCCTCCCCCCCTCCGCTGCCACATTTGGCACCTTTTGGCCGGGAGGGGGGATATCTGTCAAAACCAGGTATCCGCTCCCACTTTTGTGTAAACGTCTGGCCCCTCCTCCTTCCCACTCGCTGCCTTCTGGGAGACACAAAGGTCCCAGAAGACAGCGGGACCATTCATAAAGCGTAGCATGACTTGCACATGCGCAGTAGGAAACAGGCTGTGAATCCGCAAGGCTTCACTTCTTATTCCCTTAGTGAAGATGCCGGGGCCTGCACCTGGAGCCGATAGACGGTTTGACTTGGGGTGCCAACATCGCAGGTGCCTGGACAGGTAAGTGTCCTTATATTAAAAGTCATCAGCTACAGAATTTGTAGCTGCTGACTTTTATTTTTTTTTTTTCCCCAGGCTGGAACTCCTCTTTAAGCAGTGCAAAGTGCCATTATAACATAAAAAAATCAAGAAACTCATGCCAGCCAATCAGAATAAACCTGATTATTGAGCTGACAGTTTACCACACTTAGCTCAGTATTATTGGTCTTTTGTAATGCTTTGCTGAATAAGGCAGGCCATACACGGTTCGATTCTTGGCTGGTTCAAACCGGGTATGGACTGTACCAAGTTGATCGATCAACTTGGGTACAACCAGCATGCCAGTTTTTACCTGCGATTATAGCTAGTGGCTGCTATAGCTGCTAGCAATAATCACCGTCTTCTCCCTGTGGGGACAGCTACCCCCGCCTTCCCACCGCCGCGAGAAGACAATAGCCTGGCAGGAGGGATTCCCGCATCAGCTCTGTCTGTGTTGATAGGGGGTTCAAGGGAATTTCTTTCCTTCAACCTGCGGTTGCAGCAAAGGAATTTGCTCTGTGTATGGACAGCCTAAAGGCCTATTTATAGAAGTGAGTTATTTATAAAATGTAGGCCATGGGTGTGGAGCCGGTGATGTCTCATGGGCGTAGGTTGGTCACATGAATTTGACAGGTTACGTCATTGAACTCTCCTGCACCTATTTTTTTTTTTTACTTTTTTCCTTCCTTAAAAGTATGGTCTTTTTTGTGCCAAAGCAAGTACCGTGCAATTTTTTAAATATACTGCTGTGCTTTGTTTATGTATTGTTTGTATTTTTTTTTCTAAATAATTTTACTGCAGCCATAACACTGTTTTATAACAAGGTTCCTCTGGGTCCATTTATAACACAGTATTTAGGTATATGGTGTATTTAGGAAGTGCGGAGTGTGGCCTGCACAGTCCTTAGTGTGTTCTCTGCCTAGCGCTGCTCCAGGATAGGAGAACACTGTCATATGACCTGTCAAAGCTTTCCTTCTCCCCCAAGCACTTTATTTCTCATTCATTTTCATTGTGGAAAGCACATTAGTAAAAGATAGCGCTGTGCTTTATGAATGTGCAAGAGTATTTCATTTTTCTTAGCAACAGAATGGCCACAGTTAATGCAAAATGTAATAATGATTACAAAGCTGCATTTGTGGTTGCAAAGGCTGTTTTTGTTTTATTATTATTATTAATAAAATAACAAACGTTATAACTACCTGCTCTGTGCAATGGTTTTGCACAGAGCAGCACTGAACCCCCTCTTTTGGGGTCCCCCACCAGCGTTCTTGACTCCTCCTGTTCTGTGTCTGCCCCATAGCAAGCGCTTTCTATGGGGGGGGGAGCTGATCCCAAGCTGTGTTGTGTGCATCCATTGACACACACAGCTTGGCCTGCTCTCTGCTAACAGGACCTGAGAAACAGCGGTGGGGAATGCATTTAGGTGAACATGTTTTACCTTTTAGAACCTCTTTAAAGTGATAATAAAGTCTAGTTTTTTTTTCTTTAAAAATAACAAACATGATATAATTACCTGCTCTGTGTAATGGTTTTGCACAGCGCAGACCAGATCCTCCTCTTTTTGGGTCCCTCTTCGGCACTCCTGGCCCCTCCCTCCTGTTGAGTAACCCCACCACAAGCAGCTTGCTATGGGGGCACCTGTGCTGAGCGTCAGCTCGGTTTGTGCATACAGACACTGAGCCGCAGTTCATCCCCGCCCCCTCTCGCTCCTCTTGGCTAATTGACTTTGATTGACAGCAGCAGGAGCCAATGGTGCCGCTGCTGTCTCAGCCAATCGGGAGGGAGAGTCCCAGACGGCTGAGGCACTCATGCAACATCGCTGGAAAGAGATGGGGCTCAGGTAAGTATTAGGGGGGGCTGAGGGGGGCTGCTGCACACAGAGGGCTTTTTATCTTAATGCATAGAATGCATTAGGATAAAAAATCCTTCTACCTTTACAATCAAACAGTTCAGCTCTATGCCTTAATGGCCCCCTGTGGTGTCAGTTGTCTAGTATATTTTTTATTTTTTCATTTTCAAAGTCACAGTGACAGAAGTCAAAAGCTGCGTTGCCTTTTGATTGCCTCCATTCACCCCTGGTACTGGCGCCCCCCAACGTGCTTCTGCTATGCATTCTGGGCTCCGCTTGCCCATCTGCGAGCCCGGGACCAACATGGTGGGTGGCGGCGGGTAGAGGGGAGGCAGAAGAGCGGACGCTTTCTTCCCCTTCTTGCTGTGAAAGCGCCGTGTATGATGTCACTTTCGGGTCAGCCTCTCAGTGTCCCCAGCTAGCTCAGCCGGGAAAAGATGTAAAGAGAACCTGTCACCTAAAAATCATCACATAGGGGACTTGGGATGAGAAAAAAAAATTAAGAAAAGAAAAAAAAAGTTACATCCAAGTATATAAACCCCCCCCCCAAAAAAAAACTTTTGAGGCCCCCCAAATATACAAACATACGAAGGTAAACACACGCGTTGGGGGTGCCTATGCGTGAAAACATTGACTGCGATACACATGTTACATATCACTGCACACGCAGTGTGTTTTTTTACTGAAATGTTGTGAGTCCTAGACCTTTGAGGTAACAAATATCAAGTGACATAAAAAAGGTAGCTACCACTATTTTATTCTCTAAGGTTTTTGCTTTCAGAAAATATATAATGTGTGGGGGTTTTTTTTGGAATCTTCAGACCTAAATTGATTTTTAAACGTGTGCAAAAAAAAAAAAAAGCAAAAATAGCTCTGGAAGCGAAAGAGTTAAATAATCTAAGTGCAGACACTATACTATATTCCTTTATTTGCGGATTTTTCCTAGACCCACTATAGAATTCTAGAATCCATTTTATTGAACTGCTCTCAATCCTGGCTGTGTCTCCAGATAAGTGGTGTGGTTATTAAAATTCTTTATGAAGAAACATGAAGTGACTGATGTAGTGTGCCGCTACAAAGGCAAACAGATGACAAATGAGAAGCAAACAAGGTCAGCTGTACTAACAGATGATATCAGTCAGCCAGTCACACAGACTTCAATGAGAGCGCTCACACTGCTGGTAGAACAAGAGCAGCTGGTTGTACTGTCTGGAGCCCAGCCCTTCCCGTATACACTGATCAATGTGAGAATAAACAATCGAATAGGGGCAAAGACCAGGTTTTTAAGATTAAATATGGGGACACCCTTCTGACCATGTCCACGTTTATTGGGGGTGGAGTGGGACAGGGATAATAGCGGCACATGAAGCACGCTACATTGCATGTTTTGTGTGGCCAAGTTGTGCTATTAGTGGGAGGGCTTAAGGGGGTATGGTTTAACCCCTTTGTGCCTAAGGGTAAAGCAAATCATAATGCCTAAGCACAATTTTGCAACTTTGACATGTGTTAGTAAAACCGTACATATCATCACTACTACTTTGTGCATTCAGGTGGATTATACCTTGTTTTTTTCAGGAGAAATTGGGCTTTCACTTAGTGGTAAATGGTAATGGATATCTCCTGATTTTTATTTATTTTTTTATTATCAAAGGAAAACTGGCGCAAAATAGTAAAAAATATAGTCTGAGGGCTTTCACACTGGGGAGGTGCGCTTGCGGGATGTTGCAAAAAGTCTTGCAAGCATCATATTTGGGCGGTTTGGGAGCTGTGTATACGCTAGCGGGGGTTAAAAGCACCCTGCTAGCGGCTGTAAAGCGCCGCCTAAACAGCTGTAAAGCGCCGCTAAAACGAGCAGGACTTTACCGCTAACGCACGGGCGGCCTCAGTGTGAAAGGGCTCTAACTGATAAAAATAAAACTCCTGTCCAAAAAATACTGACCCTGACCTTGACCCAAACACGAACCCTGGCACTAACCTAGAGCAAAACTTGATCTAGGTGTTTTTTTTACTTAGAATTTATATTTTATTTTTTCTACACTTTTTTTTCTGTCTCTGCAAGGACAGAAAAAGACACAAAGGGGGTTATTTACAAAAGGCAAATCCACTTTGCACTACAAGTGCAAACTACAAGTGCAAAGTGTACTTGAAATTGCACTGAAAGTGCACTTGAAAGTGCAGTCGCTGTAGATCTGAGGGGGACATGCAAGGAAAATAAAAAACAGCATTTTATCTTGCACATGATTGGATAATAAAATCAGCAGAGCTTCCCCTCATTTCAGATCCACCCCTCAGATTTACAGGGACTGCACTTCCAAGGGCACTTTTAGTGCAATTTCAAGTGCACTTTGCACTTGTAGTTTGCACTTGTAGTGCAAAGTGGATTTGCCTTTCGTAAATAACCCCCAATGTATCTCTCGCATCCATTCACAGAGCCAGAAAATACAGGGTGGGGGGTGGGGGGGGCTTCACAGTGACTGATCAGAGGCTATCACAGGGATCAGGTGACCTGAAATCGGACGTTCCGGGTTCCGATCGTTAGAACGGGGTCCGGGGCTCTCGGTGAGACCCCGGACTCTGTGTTGGGAGTGCGCCATGTGGTGCGCTCCCAGCACAAAGGGAGATACGCAAATATGTGGCCCCGCGGAAAAAAGCCCAGTCCAGTGGGGCCGCATATTTGTGTCGGCGCCAAGAGGTTAATAACACCTACTTCTCTGGGTCAAGAGTACCTAACATGCAGAGTGTAGAGGCCAAAAGTAAGCCAAGCACTGATTCCCTCCCAAACAAAAATTCCTCCCAAACAAAAATTCCTCCTTCCTTCCAATACAAACCCCCACCCCGTCCATGACAAAACCACCTTCAGCACAGATTCCCTTCTTCGTAAATTAGCATGGTGTCGCTGGCGAGCTCCTTCCCCTAATCTCTAGTGGTAGGTGGTAGCAGCGGTACATCTGCAGAAGGCACTATACATTTGCAGCATGGAGAGGAGTCTGTGCAATCAGATGGAGCATGTTACCTCTCCAGCGCTCCCCCTCTCTCTGCACAGGTTCTCACCAACATGCTCATGTGAAAGGTCATGTTCCAGGCTGCATTTTGAGGTGGCTGCCTGCAGAAGGCTCTCCAGTCACAATCCAGTTCAGTACAGTAATGTCACAAAGTGACAGCTGACAGCACAACATCGTCAGCCCTGGGAGATATCTATAAACAAAGTATCATTTAGTTCTTTCAGATCAAAGGTATGAACTTCGGTCTGTAAATGAGGTCAGTTTAACCACTTAAAGTCTAAGCCTTTTTCTGACATTTGTTGCTTACAAGTTAAAATCACTATTTTTTTTCTAGAAAATTACTCAAAACCTCCAAACATTATATCTATATTTTTAGCAGAGACCCTAGAGAATAAAATAGCGGTTGTGGCAATATGTTATGTCACACTGCATTTGCGCAGCGGTATTTCAAACGCAATTTTTTGGGGAAAAATACACTTTAATGAATTAACAAAAAACGAAACAGTAAAGTTAGCCCAATTTTTTTTGTATAATGTAAAAGATAGTGTTACACCACGAGAATCGTGATCTTTATTCTAGGCAAAAAAATCGTGATTCTCATTTTAGCCAGAATCGTGCAGCTCTAATCCATTTCCTTACCTCCCGCAAAAAATAAATACACAAGCCAAGATGGGAGGGACTGTGCAGACCAACTGATATCAGCATGTGATATCATAAGGAATCCCGGACACAGCTGGGAGAAGACACATGCCTCCCCTCCCGCCTCCTGCTCCAGGCCAATTACAGAAAAGCTGCTAAGACAGATCACCTTGCAGCCGCCCAGGCCAGAGACACCATCATTAACCACTTTCAGACTGCCCCACGCAGATATACTGCAGCAGGGTGGCCACTCTGTGCTGGATCGCGTATCTGGTATGGGATCAGCACTCCCGAGTAGGGGACCCTTGTGCCCGCTGCCCCAGCTGTGCTGTGATTTGTTACAGCACAAGCCGATCAGCGGGTGCTGGCCAATGATTGATGGCCATGACCCGCTGCTCTGCTCTGTCATTCAGGGAAGGGAGCTCTGTGTATTAAACAACACAGAGCTCCGAACACTGACAAGCGATCTTGCTGTATTTTTATTCCCTGCAAAGCAGGGGGAAAAAAAAAGACCACTTAGTAAAAACAGCACATAATACACACATTGTTAGGCACATATTTAACCCCTTGAGCTCCCCTAAATATTAACCCCTTCCCAGCCCCTGTCATTAGTAGTATAGTACTAGCACTGATCATTGTATTAGTGTCATTAGTCGGTGTACCCCCCAGCTAGCATCAGCTAGTGTCAGATTGCCCACCGTACTGTCACCATCACAGTCCCATTATAAGTCGCTGATCACCATCATTACTAGTATAAAAAATAAATACGAATTCCAGTATCTATACCAGATGCTAAGACTTTTGCACAAACCAAATAATATACACTAATGCCCCGTACACATGGTCGGATCTTCCGACGGAAAATGTGTGATAGGACCTTGTTGTCGGAAATTCCGACCGTGTGTAGGCTCCATCGCACATTTTCCATCGGATTTTCCGACACACAAAGTTTGAGAGCAGGATATAAAATTTTCCGACAACAAAATCCGTTGTCGGAAATTCCGATCGTGTGTACACAAATCCGACGGACAAAGTGCCACGCATGCTCAGAATAAATAAAGAGATGAAAGCTATTGGCCACTGCCCCGTCTATAGTCCCTACTTACGTGTTTTACGTCACCGCGTTCAGAACGATCGGATTTTCCGACAACTTTGTGTGACCGTGTGTATGCAAGACAAGTTTGAGCCAACATTCGTCGGAAAAAATCCATGGATTTTATTGTCGGAATGTCCAAAGTCCGACCGTGTGTACGGGGCATTATTGGGATTTTTTTTAACAAAGACACGTAGCAGAATAGATTTTGGGCTGAATTCATGAAAAAATTAGATTTTTAAAAATTTTTATTGGATATGTTTTATAGCAGAAATGAAAAAGTATTGGGGTTTTTTTCAAAATTTTCCATCCTTTTTTGTCTATATAGCAAAAAAACTAAAACCCAGTGGTATTCAAATACCACCAAAAGAAAGCTCTATTTGTAAGAAAAAATGATAAAAATGCCATTTGTTTACAGTGTTGCATGACCGCGTGATTGTCAGTAAATGTAGTGCAGTGCCGAATAGCAAAAAAATGCTCTGGTCATGAAGGGGGTAAAATCTTCTGGAGGTCAAGTGGTTAAAGCTAGAAAGAAATCAGGGACACATTATTTTACCAGGGACAAAAGTGGGACCAGGGACCTGAACATCTGGACACCATAGGACAGTGATGGCGAACGCGTGGCACGCCAGAGCCGTCTCTGTGGGCACGCAGCACCCTGCCAGGATAAGGGGGGAATTCCCCAGCCAGGAAGTCACTTGTGCGACATTTAGGGGGGTGTAAATGTCTTCCTCCGCCTTACCGAGGGTCTATTCCCTCCCCCTGACCCTTACACCTCCGGTGAGGCATGCGGGCATTCCTCTCTGCGGCACCCTATTCCAGCTCCCCCTGCCCCAGGAGTACTTTGGTACAGCCCATCCCTCTGGTAAATGCACTGCGACCTGACAGCGGAGGGGGAGGGGCGGCGCTCGGAGCAGAGCATGGCCATGTGAGAGGTGCAGTGGCTGCTAGCCGACTTCTCGGCGTCTGGGACACCAAGGAGCGGCTGGATGGCGGGGACTCCTGCAATACTGCCCAGTGCTAGGGAGAGCCCTGATGTGATGGACGATGAGGCCATGGAGAGGTAAGGAGGAGGATGGATCCTCTGATCTACATTGCACTGTGGGTGGGGGGATGTGGGGATGTGAGCAGTGCAGGAAGTATGTGTTAGGTAGGTCAGTGTATGTTGCAGAGTGCATTCTGAGCAAAACGCATTCCTAAACCCTGTATTCTAAACAAAACGCATTCCTGATCCCTGTATTCTGAGCAAAACGCATTCCTGATCCCTGTATTCTAAACAAAACGCATTCCTGATCCCTGTATTCTGAGCAAAACGCATTCCTGATCCCTGTATTCTGAGCAAAAACGCATTCCTGCACCCTGTATTCTGAGCAAAACGCATTCCTGCACCCTGTATTCTGAGCAAAACGCATCCCTGCACCCTGTATTCTGAGCAAAACGCATTCCTGCACCCCGTATTCTAAGCAAAACGCATTCCTGCACCCTGTATTCTGAGCAAAACGCATTCCTGAACCCTGTATTCTGAGTGAATCTGGCAGAATCATATGTTTTTTGGTCCCTCAGGGCTTATTCAGAGGGATGATCAGTCCCATCCTCTGTACAGAGCCGCTGGCAGGTTTAATTCTGTGTTGGAACTTTGAAAGAAATAAGTTGGTTTTGCGTCGCGGTTTGGGCACTCGGGCTCAAAAAGGTTCGCCATCACAGCCTTAGGAAACAAGAAATGTTCCTTTTTGATAATGAACATTAGAAACAATAAAGGCGTATACAGTATCTCTCAAAAGTGAGTACACCCCTCAAATTTTTGTAAATATTTTATTATATCTTTTCATGTGACAACACTGAAGAAATGACACTTTGCTACAATGTAAAGTAGTGAGGTTACAGCTTGTATAACAGTGTAAATTTGTCGTCCCCTCAAAATAACTCAACACACAGCCATTAATCTGCAGGTGTGTTAAATTTGGTGTTATCTCTCTTTCTGTCTCATAGAACTCTATGGGGATCTGAAAAAAAAATTGTTGCTCTACATAAAGATGGCCTAGGCTATAAGAAGATTGCCAAAACCCTGAAACTGAGCTGCAGCATGGTGGCCAAGACCATACAGTGGTTTAACAGGTTCCACTCAGAACAGGCCTGGCCAAGGTCTACCAAAGAAGTTGCTCAGCATCATATCTAGGGGTTGTCTTTGGGAAATAGATGTATAAGTGCTGCCAGCATTGCTGCAGAGGTTGAAGGGGTGGGGGGTCAGCCTGTCAGTGCTCAGATCATACTCCGCACACTGCATCAAATTGATCTGCATGGCTGTCGTCTCAGAAGGAAGCCTCTTCTAAAGGTGATGTACTGTGACATACTGAAGCAGAGCATGATCCCCTCGCTTTGGAGACTCGGCCGCAGGGCAGTGTTCCAACATGATAATGACCCCAAACACACCTCCAAGACAACCACTGCCTTGCTAAAGAAGCTGAGGGTAAAGGTGATGGACTGGCCAAGCATGTTTCCAGACCTAAACCCTATTGAGCATCTGTGGTGCATCCTCAAACGGAAGGTGGAGGAGTGCAAGGTCTCCGTGATGTCGTCATGGAGGAGTGGAAGAGGACTCCAGTGGCAACCTCTGAAGCTCTGATGAACTCCATGCCCAAGAGGGTTAAGGCAGTTCTGGAAAATAATGGTGACCACACAAAATGTTGACACTTACTGTTGCCAGCAGTTTAGACATTAATGGCTGTTTGTTGAGTTATTTTGAGAGGACAGCAAATTTTTACACTGTTATACAAGCTGTACACTCACTACTTTACATTGTAGCAAAGTGTCATCTCTTCATTTTTTGTCGCATAAAAAGATATAATAAAATATTTACAAAATGTGAGGGGTGTACTCACTTTTGTGAGATGCTGTATATATATATCTATATACTGTGATATATATATATATATACATATATACAGTGAGGACGGAAAGTATTCAGGCCCCCTTAAATTTTTTACTCTTTGTTATATTGCAGCCATTTGCTAAAATCATTTAAGTTCATTTTTTTTCCTCATTAATGTACACACAGCACCCCATATTAACAGAAAAACACAGAATTGTTGACATTTTTGCAGATTTATTAAAAAAGTAAAACTGAAATATCACATGGTCCTAAGTATTCAGACCCTTTGCTGTGACACTCATATATTTAACTCAGGTGCTGTCCATTTCTTCTGATCATCCTTGAGATGGTTCTACACCTTCATTTGAGTCCAGCTGTGTTTGATTATACTGACTGGACTTGATTAGGAAAGCCACACACCTGTCTATATAAGACCTTACAGCTCACAGTGCATGTCAGAGCAAATGAGAATCATGAGGTCAGAGGAACTGCCTGAGGAGCTCTGAGACAGAATTGTGGCAAGGCACAGATCTGGCCAAGGTTACAAAAAAATTTCTGCTGCACTTAAGGTTCCTAAGAGCACAGTGGCCTCCATAATCCTTAAATGGAAGATGTTTGGGACGACCAGAACCCTTCCTAGAGCTGGCCGTCAGGCCAAACTTTGCCTTGGTGAGAGAGGTAAAGACGAACCCAAAGATCACTGTGGTTGAGCTCTAGAGATGCAGTCGGGAGATAGGAGAAAGTTGTAGAAAGTCAACCATCACTGCAACCCTCCACCAGTCGGGGCTTTATGGCAGAGTGGCCCAAGGAAGCCTCTCCTCAGTGCAAGACACATGAAACCCCGCATGGAGTTTGCTAAAAAAACACCTGAAGGACTCCAAGATGGTGAGAAATAAGATTCTCTAGTCTGGTGAGACCAAGATAGAACTCTTTGGCCTTAATTCTAAGTGGTATGTGTGGAGAAAACAAGGCACTGCTCATCACCTGTCCAATACAGTCCCAACAGTGAAGCATTGTGGTGACTGAATCATGCTGTGGGGGTGTTTTTCAGCTGCAGGGACAGGACGAATGCGGCCAAGTACAGGGATATCCTGGACGAAAACCTTCTCCACAGTGCTCAGGACCTCAGACTGGGCCGAAGGTTTACCTTCCAACAAGACAATGACCCTAAGCACACAGCTAAAATAACAAAAGGAGTGGCTTCACAAAAACTCTGTGACTGTTCTTGAATGGCCCAGCCAGAGCTCTGACTTAAACCCAATTGAGCATCTCTGGAGAGACCTAAAAATGGCTGTCCACCAACATTTACCATCCAACCTGACAGAACTGGAGAGAATCTGCAAGGAGGAATGGCAGAGGATCCCCAAATCCAGGTGTGAAAAACTTGTTGCATCTTTCCCAAAAAGACTCATGGCTGTATTAGATCAAAAGGGTGCTTCTACTAAATACCGAGCAAAGGGAACAATGATGCCCTCGTGGCTGCTTTTTCTCATGGTCTCTCGGATACCATCAAGGATGAGATTGCAGCCCGAGATATACCCACTGAACTGGAGAAGTTGATCACGTTTGCCATCCTCATTGACTCCAGACTCAGAGAAAGACTCTCTTTTAGGGAGTGCTTGCAGAAGCCTCCTGTACATTTGTTTTCGAGCTTTGCAGTCCCACCCTTGCCTCCCTCACCTCCCATGCCTCCTAGTACCAAGTCGGTCAGTGAAGGTGAACCCATGCACTTGGGCTTCATGCATCTCTCTGCGGACGAGAGAGCCCTTAGGAGGAGGGAGAGATTATGCCTTTATTGTGGCAAGGCAGGTCACTTTTTAAAGTCTTGTCCTACCCATCCAGGGAACACCCGAACTTCGAGGTCCTAACAGACCTTAGGTGGCGTTGTTTCGTCCCCAGTTATCCAGAAGGATAAACCCTTGGTTTTGGTTACCCTTTCTTGAGCTGAGTCGTCCGTTGAGATACAGGCTCTAATCGACTTTGGGGCTGCAGACCTGTTCATTGATGCTGCCTTTGTATCAAAGCACTCGCTACAGAGCGTGACACTCCACTTGCCATTGAGGCTCTTAAAGGGAGACCACTACAGCCTGCCCATGTGACTCATGGGACTGTTCCATTGTCCATGGCCGTAGGGGCTCTTCACCATGAGATAATCCAATTCCAAGTTATTTCCTCACCTAAGTTTCCGCTGGTTATTGGGTATCCTTGGTTACAGAGGCAAAACCCCTCTTTTGATTGGCTCTGTGCTGAGGTACTCTCCTGGTCGCCACAATGCAGTAAGACATGCATCCAGAAAGTAGCCAAGGTCCTGTGCACCTCTTCATTCTCCTCCCTGCCAGAGGAGTACTGCGATTTTAGCGATGTCTTTCACAAAGGTCAAGCCAGTAGTTTGCCTCTACACAAGTTATATGATTGCGCAATTGACCTTCAACCTGGTGCCATACCCCCTCGTGGCTGGGTTTACCCATTGTCGGTCTTGGAGGATAAGGCCATGGAGGAGTATGTTGCAGATGCACTTTCTCAAGTTTTCATCCACAAATCCTCATCTCCTGCTGGTGCTGGTTTCTTCTTTGTGAAGAAGAAGAGTAGTGAACTGAGACCTTGTATTGATTATAGGGGTCTAAGAATGGCTATCCGATTCCGTTGATTACGGAGTTATTTGACCGCCTCAAGGGAGCAACGGTTTTCACAAAGCTTGATTTGAGAGGGGCCTACAATCTCGTGAAGATTAAGGCGGGCAACGAGTGGAAAACTGTGTTTAATACCAGAACAGGCTATTATGAGTACCTCGTAATGCCTTTTGGCCTTTGTAACGCTCCGGCAGTTTTCCA
The DNA here is from genome assembly GCA_037952925.1 of Lithobates clamitans. Classification (NCBI taxonomy): domain Eukaryota; kingdom Metazoa; phylum Chordata; class Amphibia; order Anura; family Ranidae; genus Lithobates; species Lithobates clamitans. The sequence continues at coordinate 197,987 of JBBGZY010000787.1, read as the reverse complement.
GGAATTTATTAATGATGTCCTCCGATGTGTGGTGGTTTATCTCGACGATATCCTCATATTTTCCAAGTCCCTGGAGAGCCACCACACAGATGTCTGTCGTGTGCTTCAGAAACCAAGAGAGAACAATCCCTATTGTAAATTGGAGATATGCGAATTCCATCATGAACAGGTAAAATTCCTGGGTTATGTAATTTCCACTGCTGGTTTTTAGATGGACCCAGAGAAACTTTCAGCAGTCTTACAGTGGCCCTGACCTGTGGGTTTACATCCTCTGCAGGGTTTTCTTGGCTTTGCCAACTATTATCGGAAGTTTATTCGTAACTTCTCGTCTCTGGTTAAGCCTCTGACTGATATGACCAGAAAGGATGGTAAACCACAGAGTTGGTCTCCGGAGTCCATTAAGGCCTTTGAGAGTCTCAAGGCTGCCTTTGTTTCTGCTCCTGTGTTGGCACATCCTGATCCTACATTACCTTTTATCCTTGAGGTTGATGCTTCTGAGACTGGAGTTGGCGCCTCTCTGTCTCAACGTCCTACCTCTGAGAGCGCTTTGCATCCTTGTGGCTACTTTTCTAAGAAATTGTCACCTGCGGAGTGCAATTACGAGATTGGTGACAGAGAGCTGTTAGCGATCATTTTAGCCCTGAAAGAATGGAGACATCTCCTCGAAGCTACCACTGTGCCGGTTCTCATTCTTACTGACCATAAGAATCTCACATTCTTGTTTGAGGCTAAACTCCTCTCTCCTAGAAAGGCGCGATGGACTCTTTTCTTGTCAAGTTTCAACACATTGTCTTATTCTTACCCGGTACTAAGAATATAAGGGCTGACGCTTTGTCACGACAATTTTCCTCCACTTCCATGATGGAGTCGGTTCCGGTTCCTGTGATTCCTCCTGATCGTTTCTGGCTATGGTTTGTACCTGTCTCACTTCTCCATTGGGTGACAAAATTCTTGCTGCTCAGGTCCATGCTCCTCCTGAGAAACCTTGTGACCGCTGCTTTGTCCCAGAGAGTCTCCGTATTGCCGTGCTCCAGCCTTACCATTTTCCCAGGGCTGCTGGCCACCCTGGGAAGAATCAACTTTTTTGGACCATTTCCCAACAATTCTGTTGGCCTAGTCTTCATGCTGATGTAACCGCGTTCGTAGCTGCCTGTTCCATGTGTGCTCAGAGTAAGACTCCACGACACCTTCCAGTGGGCCTCCTACAACCCATATCCAATGAAGAGAGGCCCTGGACCCACCCATCTTTGGATTTCATTGTGGAGTTACCCAACTCCCAGGGCAACACAGTTATCCTTATGGTGGTTGACCGGTTCTCAAAAATGTCTTATTTTATTCCACTTAAGAAGTTGCCCACTTCTAAGGAACTGGCTTCCATTTTTGCTCGGGAGATCTTTCGCTTACATGGGCTACCCAAGATGATTGTCTCGGACAGGGGTAGTCAGTTTGTGTCCCGGTTCTGGCGAGCCTTTTGTGCACAGTTGGGAATTCAGCTTGCTTTCTCCTCTGTGTATCACCCGCAGTCTAATGGGGTCGCAGAACGAGCCAATCAGTCCTTGGAGCAATTCCTACATTGCTATATTTCTGACCATCATAAGAACTGGTTAGACCTCTTAGAGCAGGCAGAGTTTGCTCACAATAGTGCCTTGAACTCTGCTTCCCGATTTGTCCCCATTTATGGCGAACTATGGTTTCCAACCTTCCATGTTGCCTGACTTATTTGTTATGCAGAGTATTCCTGCACTAGAGGAGCATCTCCGTGGTCTTTGCTCCACTTGGGCGCAAGTCCAGGAGGATTTGCGACATGCTAATGATACAGACTCCATGCTGACCGCAGACTCCTGCCTGCTCCTTCCTACCAGGTTGGGGACAAGGTCTGGCTGTCAGCCCGCAACCTCCGACTTCGTCGTCCCTCTCTGAAGTTCGCACCTCGGTTTATTGGGCCTCTCCGTATTCTTCATGGGATTAACCCAGTGGCTTACGCGTTAGACCTTACTTCTACTATGCGTATCTCAAATGTATTGCATGTCTCCTTATTAAAACCTTTGGTCTGCAACTGCTTTACCACCTCGGTGTCACGTCCTCACCCTGTACAGGTTGAGAACCATGAGGAGTATGAAGTACAGTCCAGGTTCCGTGGGCGCATACAGTACCTGGTGCATTGGAAAGGGTACGGTCCGGACGAACATGCCCCTGTCGGGTCTCATCCTCGGACGTACATGCCCCTGTCCTCCTCTGTGATTTCCATACACATTTTCCCTCAAGTCTGGTGGCCCTCCGAGAGGGAGGGGTTGTTGAGGAGGGGGTACTGTCAGGGCTGGGCTCAGCTCTTCCTTCTCTGAGCTGGTCACTCAGCTGTTGGCTAATTGCCAGCTCCTATCTTTCTACAGTGACTATATCCGTGACATAGACAAATAATTATAGATGTATCATTATCCACAGGGTATACCAGATTGCTTTGCATGGCTCTACCCACTAAGTTTGCACTGGAAGGGATACAGTTGTGCTCTGTTTAGGGCTGGGCTCAGCCCTTCCTTCTCTGAGCTGGCCGCTCAGTTGTCGGCTAATTGCCAGCTCCTATCTCTCAACAGTGACTCACCTGTTGATGATATCCTGCTCGTCAGTCCTGCCTCCTTAAGCCGTCCAGCACAGACAATCTCTGCCTTCACCTTGGTCAACATCACAGAGACTATCTCCTGCGTTCCTGTTAAAGACTTGCTTGGCTGACATTTCTTCTGTCTCCAGATCCTGCTTGCTGTTCCATTACTCTAATCCCTGACTTTCTGGCTTGTCTGACTATCCGTTACAGTTACCGAACTTTGGCTATGTTTTGACTATGTTTGTTCTATTTACTTTTATTATTAAACAAGTGTGATTTAACTGTACTTCTGTCTCGGTCTAAATCATGGCTTCTGACATGCTCATAAGTTTACATACCCTGGCAAAATTTATGATTTCTTGGCCATTTTTCAGAGAATGATAACACAAAAACTTTTCTTTCACTCATGGTTAGTGTTTGGCTAAAGCAATTTATTATCAATCAACTGTTTTTAAATCATAATGACAACAGAAAAGTTTACATACCCTGGTGATTTTGACCTGATAACATGCACACAAGTTGACACAAAGGGGTTTGAATGGCTATTGAAGGTAACCATCCTCACCTGTGATCTGTTTGCTTGTAATTAGTGTTGGTGTATAAAAGGTCAATGAGTTTCTGGACTCCTGACAGACCCTTGCATCTTTAATCCAGTGCTGCACTGATGCTTCTGGATTCTGAGTCATGGGGAAAGCAAAAGAATTGTCTAAGGATCTGCTGGAAAAGGTAGCTGAACTGTATAAAACAGGAAAGGAATATAAAAAGATATTCAAGGAATTGAGAATGCCAATCAGCAGTGTTCAAACTCTAATGAAGAAGTGGAAAATGAGGGGTTCTATAGAAACCAAACCACGGTCAGGTAGACCAACTAAAATTTCAGCCACAACTGCCAGAAAAACCGTTCGGGATACAAAGAAAAACCCACAAATGCCTTCAGATGAAATACAGGACTCTCTGAAAACATGAGGTGTGGCTGTTTCAAGATGCACAATAAGGAGGCACTTGAAGAAAGATGGACTGCATGGTAGAGTCGCCAGAAGAAAGCCATTATTACGCAAATGCCACAAAGTATCCCGCTTACAATACGCCAAACAGCACAGAGACAAGCCTCAAACCTTCTGGCACAAAGTCATTTGGAGTGATGAGGCCAAAATTGAGCTTTTTGGCCACAGCCTTAAACGCTACATTTGGAGAGGAGTCAACAAGGCCTATGATGAAAGGTACACCATTCCTACTGTGAAACACAGAGGTGGATCACTGATGTTTTGGGGATGTGTGAACTACAAAAGGTACAGAACATTTGGTTAAAATTGATGGCAAGATGAATGCAGTATGTTATCAAAAAATACTGGAGAAACATTTGCATTCATCAGCCGGGAAGCTGCGCATGGGACGTACTTAGACATTCAAACATGACAATGATCCAAAACACAAGGCCAAGTCGACCTGTCATTGGCTACAGCAGAATAAAGTAAAGGTTCTGGAGTGGCCATCTCAGTATCAATATCATTGAGCGACTCTGGGGAGATCTCAAATGTGCAGTTCATGCAAGACAGCCCAAGAATTTACAGGAACTGGAGGCTTTTTGCTAAGAGGAATGGGCAGCTTTACCATCTGAGAATCTGAGAAGATAAAGAGCCTCATCCACAAATACCACAAAAGACTTCAAGCTGTCATTTATGTTAAAGGGGGCAATACACGGTATTAAGAACTGGGGTATGTAAACTTTTGATCAGGGTCATTTGGGTAGTTTCTGTTGTCATTGTGATTTAAAAAGAGTAAACACCGTTGATTGATAATAAATGGCTTCAGCCAAACACTAACCATGAGTGAAAGAAAAGTTTCTGTGTTATTATTCTCTTAAAAATGGCCAAGAAATCATAAATTCAGCCAGGGTATGTAAAGTTATGAGCACAACTTTATGTTTCAAGAACCATGCTGTACTTAGTACTGTTCTGTCTGCGTGGGAACATGTGTTCACAGCCTGTTATATATGACACAGTAGCCATACAGTATACAGTATATCGGTGGGGGAAAAAATTCAGGAAGAGGCTGCCAATTTAATCTTTCAGGAAAATGTGTCATTAAGTAAATATGGTAGTTACTAAGATGTGTCATGTATCGCTGATAAGTGTACTGGGGCTGACCACAATTTCACAGCCACCCAATTCAAACGTATGACAAGTATGAATTAGCAGGTAAATAAGGTCAGCAGAAGTATTGAGCTTAATGCTGACGTTTAATCTGCTTAGATTTGCCTTTCCTGGTTCCTCCCCCCACCCCTTCCATTTTTAACACACACCTTATTTTTGACCCAATTACACCATCATTTGGGTCTTTGTGCTTCTCTCTTCAATACAGGCAGATCACGGCTGGTGGACGGGGCAAACAGGGTGCCGTACAGTGGTGGCCCGTCCATTAGTAGTGCACGGGCACCGCCCCCCCCATCCATGTGTCCGCCCCCCTGATTCACATACAGGGAGCTGGACCATGGTTGTTTCATTTTTTATTTTAAGCATGTGATTAGAGCCAGAGGCTCTAATAGGCCGTCAAGGAGGAGACGTATAGCAGAGGAGACGCATCCCAGGACACGGAAGAGACTTATCCCGGGACACGGAGAGACCGAGGGGAGAAGCCACCGTCTGTCAGCACAGGGCGAGTGAGCTGGCGACGGGGTGGGGGTGTGAGGTTGTGGTGCGGGCTGGAGCAATGATGGAGGGGGGGAGTGTCAGGTCCATCTGCCGCCCTCCCCAACCAATGGAGCACCAGCCGCCACTGGTGCTGTACATGGCTTCCTGCAAACATCATAACATCCTGCCTCAGTACTCCTTTCAAGAACCCTCAGTCCTCATACAAGCAGTAGGATGGATCCTGTGAGGACTTATCGATATATAAAAATTCCTTGATGGGTGGATGTCAGGCTGGAGGAGTGGACATTCCTAGGCAGGATACATTTACATGCAGACCACCATATGTAATACTCACATGAAATGCTGAGCCTCCATAATCTTAAAAACTATGAGTGAAATGAATGAGGTGGGCCAGGGATAGTTAGGCTGGAGAGGAAAAAGACAGATCAGATGATGCTAAGCTGTCCTTCAGCCTGGACATTAAAATTTTATGCTACACTTAGTCGGATGCCCTCTGGTGTTTCCTTGTCTTATCTGACTTACTACCGCTTCTAATGCACACTATAAGAAGCTCACAGTGTGCAGTGAAATCAGAATAACCCATTTCAATACAGGAGAAGAGCCTGTAAACCTGGTCAAGGCTGAAGGTAAGGCTGGAATTCAGCTTTAAAAAAATACATATAGCCTATTGTAGGTCTTTGGGCATACTAAAGTAGTGCAAGTTTAGGAAAAACCTGGAGAAGGTTTACTAATGTATGATATATTGAGTATGCACTCAGGTACATTTTATACTATGCTTTCAGTTTACTTAAAGTGATTGTAAAGTCTCCTTTTTTCCTATAAAAATAACAAACATGTTATACTTACCGTACCTGCTCTGTTGCAGTGGATTTGCACAGAGCAGCCCGGATCCTCCTCTTCTTGGGTCCCTCTTCTGTACTCCTGACCCCCCCTCCTGTTTAGTGCCCCCACAGCAAGCAGATTGCTATGGGGGCACCCGAGCCGAGTCACAGCTCCATGTGTCCATTCAAACACGGAGCCCCGACCCGGCTCCATCCCATCTTTCTCCTGATTGGCTAGCTGACTTTGATTGACAGCAATGGCGCAGCTGCTGTGTCTCAGCCAATCAGGAAGGGAAAATCTCTGATAGCTGAGACACTCGTGGACAACGCAGGATAGAGAGGGACCTCAGGTAAGTATGAGGGTTGCTGCTGCACACAGAAGGCTTTTTATCTTAATGCATAGAATGCATTAAGATGAAAACCTTCTGCCTTTACAACCCCTTTAAAGTGTTACGTAACCCACAACAGTAAAATCAGTCTGTATATGCAGTAAAGCATGCCTGTTATACTCAATGTGGAACCTAAGGGGGTAATTTGATCCTGTCTTTTCTGATCCTCCCCTTTTTTCCACTGTCCCCAATTCATCTCCTGATAGTACAGAGCCTTGGAGCCACTTTGTACATGCTCAGTATAGTGTGTATTGCTAGTAAGTTTTTTTTTTCTTGGGAGGGTGCATGTGATCAGCACGGGGACAATCAGCACTGTCCAGACAGAGGGTCAGGGGTCCTGCAGCCTCATAGGACAGTCAGAGTAGAATAAACATTCCTCCTACAAGTTTTAACCAGACAATGATAGAAGTCACAAGACTGCTATATACTGCTGATGAGAAAAGGTATCTAGCAGTTTATATTTACTAAAATAATTGCATTTCCATGTTCTGTGTACCGTGGGAGACCAGATATAGTTAATTCTGGGTCCTAGGTTTAGTAACACTTTAATAATAGCTTATTTTAACAATGCTTACAGGGCTTGTGCAAGTGATGAAATTTGGAAGAGTATGTGGTTTAGGAAGAAAACAGCTGTCAGAAACCTAGATTCAAATAGCTGGAATGATATAATATGTAAATCCTGTACAAGTTTGGCCCCTGAGCTCCCCTGGTAGTCAAGGACAATACCTATCACATTAAAAAGCCTATGGGTGCAGTATCTCACAAAAGTGAGTACACCCCTCACATTTTTGTAAATATTTTATTATATCTTTTCATGTGACAACACTGAAGAAATGACACTTTGCTACAATGTAAAGTAGTGAGTATACAGCTTGTATAACAGTGTAAATTTGCTGTCCCCTCAAAGTAACTCAACACACAGCCATTAAGGTCTAAACCGCTAGCAACAAAAGTGAGTTCACCCCTAAGTGAAAATGTCCAAATTGGGCCCAATTAGCCATTTCCCTCCCCGGTGTCATGTGACTCATTAGTGCTACAAGGTCTCAGGTGTAAATGGGGAGCAGGTGTGTTATTTGGTGTTATCGCTCTCACTCTCTCATACTAATTTCAACATGGCACCTAATGGCAAAGAACTCTCTGAGGATCTGAAAAAAAGAATTTCTGCTCTACATAAAGATGGCCTAGACTATAAGAAGATTGCCAAGACCCTGAAACTGAGCTGCAGCATGGGGGCCAAGACCATACAGCGGTTTAACAGGACAGGTTCCACTCAGAACAGGCCTGGCCATGGTCGACCAAAGAAGTTGCGTGCACATGCTCAGCGTCATATCTAGAAGTTGTCTTTGGGAAATAGACATATAAGTGCTGCCAGCATTGCTGCAGAGGTTGAAGGAGTGGGGGGTCAGCCTGTCAGTGCTCAGACCATACGCCGCACACTGCATCAAATTGGTCTGTACGGCTGTCCTCGCAGGAAGAAGCCTCTTCTAAAGATAATGTACTGTGACATACTGAAGCAGAGCATGATGCCCTCCCTTCGGAGACTGAGCCCCAGGGCAGTATTCCAACATGATAACGACCTCAAACACACCTCCATGACGAACAGAGTATTGGTAACTGTAAGCGCAAACACACAAGTCCATATATAACAGGAGATATAAAGGGCTGAGCAACTTAGTCCATAGGGGACAAGCTGGAAGTTCAAGGGTTAAGTGGTAACCGGTAATGTAATGGTTAGTAGGCTGGTAGGCTAGGCGGCTGCTGTCCTCAGAGAGCTGGCTCTGTGATGGATCAGAGATGGGTAGAGAAGGAAGCGCCACCTGAGTGTAGTATTAACAAATGATGTTTAATGACACCAGGTAAAAACACACTTACAGCATAAAAACATATAAAAGGCTCATCTGTATAGGTATGTGGTTCTTGGTGTTCCCTCTGATCCTGTGACGCTGCAGGGATGCTGGGCTGCAGAAGGTGGATTACCAGCTGGGAGCTCCTTCTGTGGCCATCAGGAAGAGACTGATGGCAGGCCCCTAGTCTTTTTAATAATAATAAAGACCCCTCTTTGTTTCTAGCTGCTAACCATGTGACTTAATCTGTACTTATACCATCATCTTATACATATACTTATAGCGTAAAGATCTTTTTTTCCTGTTGATTACAAGTGTTAATGCAGTAATTCATAGAAACCAATCAGAAACCATCTTTGGAGTAGTCCTGAAATGGTTTCTGATTGGCTTCTATGAATTACTGCATTTAGCACTTTGGGGGTTATTTACGAAAGGCAAATCCTCTTTGCACTACAAGTGCACTTGGAAGTGCAGTCGCTTTAAATCTGAGGGGTAGATCTGAAATGAGGGGAAGCTCTACTGATTTTATCATTCAATCATATTCAAGCAAAAATGCTGTTTTTTATTTTCTTTGCATGTCCCCCTCGGATCTACAGCGACTGCACTTCCAAGTGCACTTGTAGTGCAAAGTGGATTTGCCTTTAGTAAATAACCCCTTTTGTCTCAGGGAATAGGCTGCTAGTTTAGTCAATCCTGGTGTTTTTTTGGATATTGTGCCTTTATTTTCCTAATATATTTACAGTAACTATTATATTTAAAGTTTTCTATTCTTTCTCTTTTCTGCAGGAAGTGTGGCAGCAATTACGATAGTTGTCATTGCCATGGTATTATTAATATTTGGAGGAGCAGCTTTCTGGAAAATTAGGTAAGTACATGTAGTGTTTTGGGGGATATTTTTAAAATGTTCTGTTAAAAACACAGGTATTGCTAAGCCTTGTCTGCTTGAAGCCAATGAAAGTGGAAATCGGTAGTGTTCCACAGTGTGATTTACTGTCAATCTGTAAAAAAAAGTTTTTGCTTTCTAAATACAGTAGTTTAAACGATGAGCTAACATCAATGGTACCTTTTCCAGTGTACTCAGACTAAAGAAAATAAATGAATAACTCAAGTGCTGCGCTGTCCCTCAAATCCTCAAAAATCAAATGAATATGTGAAAACACCCTCAAATAAGTATATATAAAAAACATAATTCACATACCTGTGTAGCAGAATGCTGTGTGTCTGCCGCCACTTCCCTCCCTAGACCCACATATACAGTGGGGACGGAAAGGATTCAGACCCCCTTAAATTTGTCACTCTTTGTTATATTGCAGCCATTTGCTAAAATCATTTAAGTTCATTTTTTTCCTCATTAATGTACACACAGCACCCCATATTGACAGAAAAACACAGAATTGTTGACATTTTTGCAGATTTATTAAAAAAGAAAAACTGAAATATCACATGGTCCTAAGTATTTAGACCCTTTGCTCAGTATTTAGTAGAAGCACCCTTTTGATCTAATACAGCCATGAGTCTTTTTGGGAAAGAGGCAACAAGTTTTTCACACCTGGATTTGGGGATCCTCTGCCATTCCTCCTTGCAGATCCTCTCCAGTTCTGTCAGGTTGGATGGTAAACATCGGTGGACAGCCTTTTTAGGTCTCTCCAAAGATGCTCAATTGGGTTTAAGTCAGGGCTCTGGCTGGGCCATTCAAGAACAGTCACGGAGTTGTTGTGAAGCCACTCCTTTGTTATTTTAGCTGTGTGCTTAGGGTCATTGTCTTGTTAGAAGGTAAACCTTTGGCCCAGTCTGAGGTCCTGAGCACTCTGGAGAAGGTTTTCGTCCAGGATATCCCTGTACTTAGCCGCATTCATCTTTGCCTCGATTGCAACCAGTCGTCCTGTCCCTGCAGCTGAAAAACACCCCCACAGCATGATGCTGCCACCACCATGCTTCACTGTTGGGACTGTATTGGACATGTCATGAGCAGTGCCTAGTTTTCGCCACACATACTGCTTAGAATTAAGGCCAAAAAGTTCTATCTTGGTCTCATCAGACCAGAGAATCTTATTTCTCACCATCTTTGAGCCCTTCAGGTGTTTTTAGCAAACTCCATGCGGGCTCTCATGTGTCTTGCACTGAGGAGAGGCTTCCTTCGGGTCACTCTGCCATAAAGCCCTGACTGGTGGAGGGCTGCAGTGATGGTTCACTTTCTACAACTTTCTCCCATCTCCCGACTGCATCTCTGGAGCTCAGCCACAGTGATATTTGGGTTCTTCTTTACCTCTCTCACCAAGGCTCCTCTCCCCTGATAACTCAGTTTGGCCGGACGGACAGCTCTAGGCAGGGTTCTGGTCATCCCAAACGTCTTCCATTTAAGGATTATGGAGGCCACTGTGCTCTTAGGAACCTTAAGTGCAACAGAATTTTTTTGTAACCTTGGCCAGATCTGTGTCTTGCCAAAATTCTGATGCTGCCACCACCATGCTTCACTGTTGGGACTGTATTGGACAGGTCATGAGCAGTGCCTGGTTTTCTCCACACATACCGCTTAGAATTAAGGCCAAAAAGTTCTATCTTGGTCTCATCAGACCAGAGAATCTTATTTCTCACTATCTTATAGTCCTTAAGTGCAGCAGAAATTTTTTTGTAACCTTGGCCAGATCTGTACCATGCCGCAATTCTGTTTCTGAGCTCTTCAGGCAGTTCCTTTGACCTCATGATTCTCATTTGCTCTGACATGCACTGTGAGCTGTAAGGTCTTATATAGACAGGTGTGTGGCTTTCCTAATTCAGTCCAATCAGTATAATCAAACACAGCTGGACTCAAATGAAGGTGTAGAACCATCTCAAGGATGATCAGAAGAAATGGACAGCACCTGAGTTAATATATGAGTGTCACTGCAAAGGGTCTGAATACCATGTGATATTTCAATTTTTCTTTTTTAATAAATCTGCAAAAATGTCAACAATTCTGTGTTTTTCTGTCAATATGGGGTGCTGTGTGTACATTAATGAGGAAAAAAAATGAACTTAAATGATTTTAGCAAATGGCTGCAATATAACAAAGAGTGAAAAATTTAAGGGGGTCTGAATACTTTCCGTCCCCACTGTATGTGTCCCATGTCCTTTCACTTCCCACCCTGTAGACACAATAGGAAATAAGAAATCTCTCCACTGTGATGGAAATGCCCACTAAATTAGTTGTCACCAGAACAAGTATTCACATTACCCTTCTTTTACTGCTCTCTGCTCTTCCTGTTCCTAAAGAATTTGATGTGATTGCATAACACATATGAGGTATCGCCACGCATGCCCGAGTGAGGGGAATAATTCTATAATTCATGGTTAACTCTAATTGGATAGGATGTAAAGTTTTTTAAATCATCGCCTATGGACTAATTTGAATATCATACTTTCTCTCCGTTTCATGGGCACACACAGTTTTAAGGCTTGACATATTTGGTATATATTTATCAGACATGATCTAATTTTTCCATTGTTTTCAATTGGAATTATATTGTGTTTGTGTGTGCTCAAATTAATTGTAGTGTATCCATTTCTGAAATTACAGGTTTGAAAAACATCTGCCCAAAAGATATTGTGTGACATTAAAAAAATGTAACCACCATCTTTGTATTCTACAGGTTCTCTGTTTTTTAGGCCAAAGTAGTTTTTAGGCACATTTTAACTTGTGTGCTAAAAATGAAAAAAAATACATGCTCTGACACAAAACGGTTAAAAGAGCGTATGCATGTAGGATGTTCTGCCTTTATTTTTTATTAGAAATAGTAAGATCAAAATAGTAAGTCCCACAGCCCCGAGATCTTATTAGACATGCAGCTTTATGTCATTTTCTCATCAATGATGACATTTTCAATGTAGTAAACTTTAAGCAACTTACAGGGATGCTGTATACCAAGCAGTGGGCTGTCTGTAATTTAGTCTTGAGATATGTGCAGACATCTGGGGGAGTCAGTAAGTGGATTATAGGAGCAGAGAGATGAGATTCTGGGAAAACATGTCTACATGCTGAATTGCCCTTGCTATAGTTGCAAAGAAAATAAATTACAATTATGACTGGATGCAGACTAAAATTGAAAGGTAATTGTTACCAGCATCAACCCTGTCCTGCACATACTGCCGTTTTCATACACACACTGCTACCATCAAACCCTCCACACTTCTTTCTTTCATATACTGCTCACTATCATACCCTCAGTGCTCCTCTACTGTACATAGTGCAAGTCATCCTACCACTGACACTCCTCTTCTGTTCATACTACTTACTGTCATACCCTTCACACTTCACTCCTGTACATACTACCCACTTTTCACACTCTGCAATCCTCTCCTGCACATTCTGCCTGCAACACTCCTCTCCTGCACATACCACCTGCCACACTCCTCTCCTGCACATACCACCTGCCACACTCCTCTCCTGCACATGCCACCTGCCACGCTCCTCTCCTGCACATGCCACCTACCACACTCCTCTCGTGCACATACCACCTGCCACACTCCTCTCCTGCACATGCCACCTGCCACACTCCTCTCCTGCACATGCCACCTGCCACACTCCTCTCGTGCACATACCACCTGCCACACTCCTCTCCTGCACATGCCACCTGCCACACTCCTCTCGTGCACATACCACCTGCCACACTCCTCTCATGCACATACCACCTGCCACACTCCTCTCCTGCACATACCACCTGCCACACTCCTCTCCTGCACATACTACCTGCCACACGCCTCTCCTGCTAATACTGCCTGCCGCACTCCTCTCCTGCTAATACTGCCTGCCGCACTCCTCTCCTGCACATACTACTCATTGTCATATCATTCACACTCCTCTCCTGTACATACATACATTAAGCAGTAGTAATGTCATATGGGACAAAATACACATAAAAAACTCTCCATCAGGGCTGTTTATCTTTCTTTTGCTTTAACCCTATTTGTCTCTCAGCTTCATGTTTTTTCTTCACTTTTCTCTTGGAGGTCAGTAGTTTCCCTAAAGCAGAACTGACTAAAAACTTTAATCTAACCGCTTGCTGACCAGCTCATGCAGATATACTGTGGCAAGTCGGCATCGCTGCGCGAATCGCTGTACCTGTACAACAGTAGGCGCAGTTGCGGGCAGGCGTGCGCCGCCGGTGGCATGCTCTTGCTCCCGCTGCAGGAGCGTGTCCATGGGTTGGGCGGACTCGATGTCCGCCACTGACCCACGATCGCGGTGAGTAGAGGCGGAATGGGGAACTTATTCCAGCGTCTGGGTTATATAAGATGATAGTCTCGGCTACTGCGCATGCGCTGAGGAAATCCGGGTGACAGATGAAACGCGTCAGCGTGACGCCATCACGCTTCCCATAGCGTGCTCACAGAGCCACCCACCAGCCTTGGGATCACCGTTCGTACAGACCAGGACAGCAGTGTTCACTGCCCCACCAGCAAGCTGGTTACTGTCAGTTCTCCTCCCCTTGTGTCCATATATTCACACGGAGGACGTTTTTCCCTAACGGCTGCATACCATCCACCCCCTTCCCACCCATTATTAGCTGTCTTCCCGAAACCCATAGGGATTATTATCTGTACTTTAGATGACTCATTAGGAGATATCATTTCTGATAGGAGGTGTGCATGGTCTATGTGTGTGGTGGCCATCTGTGTTTGTTTATGACAAAGTTGTCAATTTTACAATAGTGGTGGTACCTGTTTTTTAACTATATATTTTTTGATTGGTGTTAAAGTGAATTTTTCTAATAAACATTATTTATATTTTTTGATAATCGCTTGTTCCTCCTTGATGAATTGCTTTTTTATGTCCCCTTTTCTTGTTATGCGTAATTAATTCAGAGGAACACACATCATCACAGCCTGAGCGCCATTGGTGCATGCAATTATCTCCATTCTTGTAGGCATAGATATCACTGAATGCCTGCCTGCTGCTACTTTACTGTTTAGCAGAGCCTTTAGTTCCTTGTTTTTACCCTCTTGTTGTTTTCAAGAATGGGGAACTTGTCAGAAGTGATTCCTGCTGATAGCAGAGGAACAAAGCAGCAGACAGAAATGACACTTAATGCTCTTGAGAGGGATATCCTTTGTTCATATTTCCTGTCTGAGGTTTACAACCACTTTAATAGCCAAAAGGATATAAATACACTTAATGTGCACCAAATGCCTTTGCAAACCCTGATATTACTTTGTAAAACAAGCAGTCTCAACATCACTGTTGTACATAGTCTGAGATCAGAACTCTGGTAGGATCCACCCACTACAGGCTGCCTCTGTTACACTGCACAGTATCACATTGGGGTTTATTCACTAGAGCATGAGTGGAAAATCAGCCTCACTTGCCGGACCATTGTTCCTAATTTTTACTGACAGTCTACTGACTGGAATGGTACCAGCTGATTGAAGAAAAGCCAATGTAGCACCAATCTTTAAAAAGGGCCCAAAATACATCCCTGGAATTACAGACTAGTTAGCCTAACATCAATAGTATGCAAGCTCTTGGAGGGGGTAATAAGGGACTATATACAAGATTTTAGTAATGAGAACGGTATCATTAGCAGTAATCAGCATGGATTCATGAAGAATCGTTCTTGCCAAACCAATCTATTAACCTTCTATGAGGAGGTGAGCTGCCATCTAGATAAAAGAAGGCCCGTAGACGTGGTGTATCTGGATTTTGCAAAAGCATTTGCCACAGTTCCCTATAAACGTTTACTGTACAAAATAAGGGCCGTTGGCATGGACCATAGGGTGAGTACATGGATTGAAAACTGGCTACAAGGGCATGTTCAGAGGGTGGTGATAAATGGGGATTAATCGGAATGGTCAGGGGTGGGTAGTGGGGTCCCCCAGGGTTCTGTGCTGGGACAAATCCAATTTTATTTTGTTCATAAACAACCTGGAGGATGGGAAAAACAGTTCAATCTCTGTATTTACGGACAATACTAAGCTAAGCAGGGCAATAACTTCTCTGCAGGATGTGGAAATCTTGCAAAAAGATCTGAACAAATGAATGGGATGGGCGACCACATGGCAAATGAGGTTTAATGTAGAAGAATGTAAAATAATTTATTTGGGTGGCAAAAATATGAATGCAATCTATACACTAGGGGGAGAACCTCTGGGGGAATCTAGGATGGAAAAGGACCTGGGGGTCCTAGTAGATGACAGGCTCAACAATGGCATGCAATACCAAGCTGCTGCTAAGAAAGCAAACAGAATATTGGCATGCATTAAAAAGGGGATCAACTCCAGAGATAAAACGATAATTCTCTCACTCTACAAGACTCTGGTCCAGCACCTAGAGTATGCTGTCCAGTTCTGGGCACCAGTCCTCAGGAAGGATGTACTGGAAATGGAGCGAGTACAAAGAAGGGCAACAAAGCTAATAAAGGGTCTGGAGGATATTAGTTATGAGGAAAGGTATTAAATCTTCTGCCCTTGTTGTTTTAACTTTGGATAGTAAAAGATTTTTTTTTGCCAGTAAATAGCTTATACAGCCCACTTCCTGTTTCTTGTCTGGTCATTAGCCTAGGCTTATGACATCATGCACAGTTCTCTCTCACTCTCCTGAGAGTTTGCCAGCAAGGGAGGGCAGGAGGGGGGGGCAGGAGTGTGGAGGAGGGATGAGTCATAGGAGAGCCAAGGAGAGCTGCAGAGCTGGAGGGGGCTGGGTGAGGGTGGAAATGGCAGGAGACTGCAGAGATCCATGTGTATTCATAGAGAGAGGAGAAACTTGCAGGCAAACAGTGGTGTGAGTGTGTCTGTATATGGCGTTTGTGTGTGTGTGCTTTTGTATAAATGTGTTTGGATGTGTGTCTGTGTATATGTGTATGTGTGTGTGTGCCTCTGTGTGTCTGTGTAAATCCAGGAAGTTAACAGGCAGCAGCTTCAGCTGCCCACAGTTAATATGGCTGCAGCCAGACTTAATGGAGGGAGATTTTTGCAGCATTTTTGGCAAGTACAGAATCACATTGTATATAAAATAATATGCAAAGTGGTTGGAGGGAAGCTTCAGAATGGCAAAGATGTTTTTATTACAAATTATGTGAGCTGACTGCAGTTCCTTTTGTAATTTTAAAGCATACGTTTTTTTTTCAAGCAGATGAGAAAACTTCTGTGGAACAATAATCATTAGGATGAGGACTAGATAAAAAATGTTCTTATTCTTCCTGGCTACTCCTCTGTCACTGGCCCTGTGTATATCACTGCTGCTCTAGAGATTAGAAAGGAATTTTCTGTTTATTATGTTGACAATAGAAATGAGTCAGCTCTCACCAAGGAAATGAAACTGTTACTGAATATATGGCTTGAACCTGCGGTCGGCAGACATTCCGTTTGAAAACCTTGTCATTTGTAGCTGCTGCTTTGCCGCACAATTACATTGTAATTAAAGTGGGGATCTATCCCAAACACCATTTCTTAGCTTTGGCTAGATTTAAAAGAAGTTAGCACCACTGTCAGTGACACTGAAGTCCCCATAGGGAAGAATTCCTCTCATGTCCAACTTTTTGGAGTAATCTCGGCAGCAAAATATGGGGACAAAGCAATAAAAATACCCTTTTTTTTTTAGTAGAGCAAGAAAAGGTTTGGACTTGTTATGGATTTTTTTGCCACTGTTGGTAAAATTCACAACGCCAATGGTCAAGAGAGCAAGAAGTTTCTCAATAGTGGCAGCAAGCCACTATTCCAAGCCTTTCATTCACTATCCAAAAGAAAAAAAAGTTTAAAGTGATATTAAATGCAGATTTTTTTTTAAATAACAAACATGTCATACTTACAGTAGTTTTGCACTGAGCACCCCTGATCTTCCTCTTCTTGGGTCCCCCATCAGTGCTCCTGGCCCCTTCCTCCTGCCGAGTGCCCCCATACCAAGCAGCTTGCTATGGAGGCATCGAGCAGGCTCACTCCTGAGCTGCTGCTTTGTGTGTCAATTCACACACAGAGCGCGACTCGGCCCCGCCCCCACTCTCCCCTCATTGGTTGTGATTGACAGTAATGGCTCCCGCTGCTGTCTCAGCCAATGAAGTGGAAGAGAACCCAGGAGAGCTGCTGCTCTCATGCACATTGCTGGATTGAGATGGGGCTCAGGTAAGTATTAAGGGGGCTGTTGAACATAACAGGTCTTTTACCTTCATGCATAGAATGCATGAAGGTAAAAAACTTTGAGCCTTTATAACCACTTTAACTAATTATACAATTGAATTCACTTTTCACCTGTAGAGCTACCAAAATATAAGTATGCATAATGCATTATTGAACAACAATCCTCATTTCTATGAATTCCTTTAGAACGTATTAAATAGCTCTGGTTGACCAATCTCCGGAGAAAAATGAATTGTTATAGAGATGAGATAAGAAGGTACTGCATGGACTTGCCCCCATCTTGGCTGTATTTGCAAGCATAGATGCTATTATTGTTTGCTAATATGCAGTATATATATTTTTTTATATAACACTTTTTGAACCAATTACATCCATCTTTGTTCCTAAGTGAGTTGCCTAATATTCCTACCACTACCTACAACTCTACACTCACAGGTCAACCTTTGGATGTTTGTATACTTAATTTTTTAAACAATGAAAGCTGCAGTTGGTATCTCTTTAGCAGACAAGTCTTAGGCAGTATTCCACTAAAAATGAAATTCCTATTGCAGGGGATGCCTAAAACTTTAACTGTGTTTTATACATAGACAGGGTGAACCCAATGCAATGGTGTTCTTTTTCAGAACTGAACCTTGGGCCTTAAAGTGGTTGTAAACCCAATTCATGAAATTTGACCTGGGCACATATATCTATAGTGTTTACTTATCTCTCTCCAAAACCCTAAGTCCCATGTCTTTCTGCTGCCCGGTTCCTCTGTTATCATCATGATAATTTCTGACAAGCTCTCTGACAACCGAGATGAAACCAGCCTGAAATTTGTGTCGGGGATGGTGCATAGAAATAGAATAGCAGAAAGCTGGTCTGTTCACAGCACAGTTCTGCACATTTCTTCCTTCCTCTGCCTATATGGAGAACGGGTTTGTGAAGACAGCAGATATGCATGAAAAACGTATATAAGGAGATTTGCTTCATCTCTGTGTATCATCTGAGGCTGTTTACTTCAGTGGGTATATGTGAGGGTTTACATCCACTTTAAACTGGCTACGTATTATACAATTTTTTTGTGTTCAAACTCCTTTAGATTGTGGTGTAGATGTAGTGCAAGGGCCTGCCTGATTTCATACAATTTCAAAGTGTTTAGGTTTGACTTCATGTTATATGGTGTTGGTAAATCTAAAGAAAATTGTACAAGAAGATTGTTTAAACCATCCCTGCAGTTTGGGGCTAGGTAGAAACGATAAGGAATCACGCATCTGCTGCATATTTTCTCCAATGGTAAATTGTACTCCATTAAGGAGTTGCAAACTAAGTTTAGAATTCCACAGTCGATTTATTTTGACTACCTGCAGCTACACCACGCAGTTAGGGCACAATCTGGAAGCGCTTTATGGTTACAACCCCCAACCCCCATTTTCCACTATATGGCAGAGGTATCCCACAACAAAGGATTCATATCCAGGTGTTATTCAATGCTGCTATCCAATTTTCTAAAAGGGTTCCCATCCAGGGTCGTAAGCAGGTGGAAGAGTGATGTCGGCACATTTGAGAATGAACAGTGAGAGGAGGCTCTACAGACAGTACAGATCCCTCAATGCAGCACAAGTTTGTCTCAACTGTATATTGTCCTACAGGTGCACCTTACACCTGCCAGATTGTATAAAATGGGAATAAGGCTGGGTTCAAACTGGTCCGACAAACGCTCCGACATTGGGAGCTAATGTCGCATGATGTGTGAAATTCAATGTTTCCCTATGGGAGCCGTCCTAACTGGTCCGACACAAGAAATGCTCCCTGTACTACTTTGGTCCGACTTTGATCCTACTTTAGCCCATTGACTATCATTGAAATCAGATCAAAGTCGGATTGCCGTCTTGCATGATCTGACTTTGGCATTCGACTTGTGCTCAGATGATCTTGAGGGGGAACTCCGCGACAAATTTTAAATAAAAAAACGGCATGGGTTCCCCATCCAAGAGCATACCAGGCCCTTGTGTCTGGTATGGATCTTTAGGGGAAACCCCTACGCCGAAAAAACGGCGTGGGGGTCCCCCCAAATCCATACCAGACCCTTATCCGAGCATGCAGCCCGGCCGTTCAGGAATGGGGGTGGGGACGAGTGAGCGCCCCCCCCTCCTGAACCGTACCAGGCCGCATGCCCTCATCGTGGGGGGGTGGGTTCTTTGGGGCAGGGGGGCGCCCCCAGATCCCGGCCCCCCACCCTATGTGAATAAGTATGGGGTACATCGTAGGGAAAAAGAGTCAATAAAAAAAACACACTACACAGGTTTTTAAAGTAATTTATTAGACAGCTCCGGGGGTCTTCTTCCGACTTCGGAGGGTCTTCTTCCGACTTCGCCGCTCTCTCCAGCCTCTTCTCCCGCTCTCCGGCCTCTTCTCTCGCTCTCCGGTTCTTCTGCTGGCTCCTCCGCTATCTTCTACTGCTCTTTTGCTAGTGGTGGCCCGGACTTCTGCCTTCTTGTCTTCTTCCCTCTTCTCTTCTTCCGATGTTGACACGACGCTCTCTCCCGCTGGAATGGTGTGTGAGCACTCCGCGATGACTTATATAGGCGGTGACCCCGCCCCCTTATAACGTCACAGTCCCTGGGCATGCTGGGACTGTGCCGTCATAAGGGGGCGTGGTCAACATCAACCGGTGACGCCCCCTTATGACGGAACAGTCCCAGCATGCCCAGGGACTGTGACGTTATATGGGGACGGGGTCATCGCGGAACGCTCACACACCATTCCAGCGGGAGAGAGCGTCGTGTCAACATCGGAAGAAGAGAAGAGGGAAGAAGACGGCGAAGACCGGGCCACCGCTAGCAAAAGAGCAGAAGAAACCTGAGAGAGGGAGAAGAACCGGAGAGCGCGGAGAAGAAGGAAGAAGACCCCCGAAGTCGGAAGAAGACCCCTGGAATCAGAAGAAGACCCCTGGAGCTGCCTAATAAATTACTTTAAAAACCTGTGTAGTGTGTTTTTTTTATTGACACTTTTTTTCCTAGGTGAATGGGTAGGTGTACCCCATACTCATTCACATAGGGTGGGGGGCCGGGATCTGGGGGTACCCTTAATAAAGGGGGCTCCCGAATTCCGATAAGCCCCCCCGCCCGCAGACCCCGACAACCAACGGCCAGGGTTGTCGGAAAGAGGCCCTTGTCCTCATCAACATGGGGACAAGGTGCTTTGGGGCAGGGGGCCGCAGGGCGCCCCCCTGCCCCAAAGCACCCACCCTCATGTTGAGGGCATGCGGCCTGGTACGGTTCAGGAGGGGGGGCGCTCGCTCGTCCCCACCCCCTTTCCTGACCGGCCGGGCTGCGTGCTCGGATAAGGGTCTGGTATGGATTTGGGGGGACCCCCATGCCATTTTTTGGGCGTAGGGGGGTTCCTCTTAAAATCCATACCAGACCCAAGGGCCTGGTATGCTTTTGGAGGGGGAACCCATGCTGGTTTTTTATTTAAAATTTGGCGCGGAGTTCCCCCTCAAGATTCATACCAATCACAGTGCCTGGTATTGGTGGGGATCCAAGTCGGATCCCCGTTCATTGAAAGTCGGACGCATGTCAGCTTCTAGTCGCAGGGCAAAGTCGGATCCAAAGTAGGACGGCTAGCGTGTCCCACCAGTGTGAACCCAGCCTAAAGGAGGGCTCTGAGTGCACTAGATGCTCTAGGGATCATGAAGACATTATCCACTTTCTATGGCCGTGTCCCAAGCTACATCTCTATTAGATGGGTGTCCTCAATACCATTAATAGAGTATTTCAGCTCCCTGTCCAGGTGGACCCTAAACCATGATGACCTTTCATTTGAGGATAATCATAAACAGGCCATTGCCAGAGCTCTCTTCCAGGCTCGTAAAGTTAACTGGAAAAACTATAACGTTCCTTTAAAAGTTGTTTTTTATTTTGAAATCTGAAAAAAATGACATTTAATCATTGGATGAATCATGTTCCCCTGTGCTCCCTCTGATGATGAGGTATGCAAGAAGCCCATCTTTTACCTTTCACAGTGCTGGATGATATGTTTTCTACAAAATGCATCTGTCAATCTTTTCATCCTCACAGACCGGCAGAACATATTACACTGTGAAATGGTTTATGAACAGCTGTATGTTATCTATAACAAGACCTCAGCTTGCCTGCTCTGATTACTTATAGTAAGCATTTCAACTGTATCATATAATCAGTATGGCATCTCAACAGACAGCCTGGTGATCTGGAAATGTGAATGAGGCATATTGCATTTGTAATTACATTTACAAAATGAGCAAAAGGCCATAGAGTACATAGACAGAATCCACAGTCAAACAAAGAAGGATTAATTGACTTTTTGTAAGAAAGCCAACACTGTTATCTGCGGATGTTAAGAAATTCACTTTTTGAAGTGGAGCGCTAGGCAAATAGAAATTAAAAAGAAAAAAAACACATACTTTAGCTCATTGATGAAGTCATTAAAAAAATTTTAAAAAGTATATCTAAGGTCAAAGTTTTTTGTGTTCGGCAGAGTAAAGAATTTTGTCTGTGTCCCTTTGGGATGATTTCACTTTTCTTCGTGGAAGTGGTAGGAAACATTTCCAAAGTAATGGAAAATCCCCACATAGACAGTTGTCACCGAAACAGGTGCCCCCATTGGAAAAAAAATTCTGTCTCTTCTTGTTCTGGTAACAATAGTTAAAGATTACATTTTTCATCAATTTCTGTTCCAGTGACCATGGTCACCCTAATGGGGATTCAGACAGCAATAAAAATGTGCCGCAATGTGAAAAAAGATGTGATAAAAGAGTACACAATTTAATTTGAATTATGTGGAAAGTCTCATAAATAATCACAGTCCAATGATGGAGCCTCCAGTGAAAGTTCAAAGTTTTGAAGTGTTATAGAAATTTCCATGCCCAAATATAGATCCAACTTGCATTGTGAGTGTGGATATAAATATCAAATCAACAAGTGAATCACCACAGTGCTCCTTCACCATATACAAAAAATGGCTCCTTACCATAGAGAGTGCAGGTTAAGTTATAGGAGTCATGAAATAAGTATGAAAAGACATACCACAATGAGAAAGTTCTTAATTCCTTGCTTCTCTTTGGGTGGAAAATTCTCTTATATGGGATGGTGTACAGGTAATTCAGCAAATCATGGGAAAAAAATAAAAACATCCCCATAGTGGAATACTGTATGTAAAATGTATTGTAGATAAAAAACACCAACTTCTCACATTAAGTTAGTTGAAACAAGCATATATGTAGTAAGTGTCAGTCCCAGGAATCAAATTTATTCTGACGAAATGCGTAGGGAGGGATGTGGAGCAATATTTCGATCATGGATGCATGCACTTTTACTTCAGCTGTTGCAAGAGTTACCTCAACATCACACAGGGATATTTTTGGTTCTTTGGAGACTTTTTTTAGCATCAGACAGCTTTTGGGATGAATTCACTTAGCTGGCATAAATTAGCAGTAGTTTCAAATCTACTCCACTTCATTCACCACATCATTTGGTGATCTTTTTAAATCCCCTGCCAGACTCATGTGCATTTACAGCTTACTTTTTGAGGGTCTCAGAGAACTCTATGGAACTTGACATGATGACACCACACATGTCCATAGTGGAGAGAACACCAAACCCTAGGGATTAAAATGTACAGTTTCCACCTACATAATGCCTAATTAAGTTATAATCATTGACACCTAATCTGGAACACCCAATTCTAATTTCATTAATTTGAAGAGGTCATAAATGTAGAGTTGTACTTTCTTTTTTCATATGACAGAGCTACATTTTCTTAAATTTAGATAATGAAAATGATTATACCATATCATCTGTAGGTGTCAATTGTTCAAGTATACCACCTTTATCTATAGGTGCTATTTGAAGCAGGATTTAATGTTGGCCTGTTCAAATATGTTTAAAAAAATAAATGATTTCCATGGGGTGTTTCGCATGACTGTAAAATGAACACAGAAAAAAAAACACTTATCTTTCCCTAAGAAAATGCTGCTCCATGCTTCATTTAACGCAACAGCATTTTTTTCCAGGAAAGCTAGATATTTTGGTCTCGCAGCTGCTTTTTATGTATCCATTTCATAACATAGCTTAAATTAAATTTGATATTCAAAATTAAATTTGATATTTAAAATTAAATTTGAGCAGGGGTCCACAAGCTCGCTGTTATAACATTTTCTGTATAAGCTCGCTGTTATAACATTTTCTTTCTGTAACAAATTTGCTTTATGTTGCCTTTCTATCCTGTTTTAGGTCTTCTCTATGTCTTCCCAACCCTGCTCATTTTTAAAACCTTTCCTTGTTGAGAACTATGTCATCACTAGGAGCATCTACCTTTGCAGACAGTGTAGCTGTCAAAGTCCGCATTAGTGGATGCAGCTAGAGGTTTTTGCATTTTGCCACAGTACAAGTCATTTGAACATCAGAAGAAAAGCAATACGTGCAGAAGAGATTATTTTTAACATTAAGGCCACTTTCACACGGGCTTGTCCGTGTACAGACTCCGCTTTACTCAGCAAGGGTCAATCCGCTGATCCCCGCTAAGCAGGCAGATGACAGGTCTGTCTCCGTTCACTGTGTGGAGATGGACCTGTCAAAGCCCCGCTGTCCTCTATGGAGATCGGATGAAAATGGACGGCCTGTCCGTTTTCACCCGATCCGATTCTTCAGACGGATGGAAAATAGGGTTTCCATCCATCTGGATTTCATGGACAGGATCGGATAGCGGTGGATTTCAGTGGGCATGTCACCGCTGACATCCTCCGCTCCATAAAGGTGCATGGACGTCCAATTAGGTTGGCCTGAAAAACTGACAGGCGGACCTGTTCAGGATATGATCAATACAATGTGCATTTGTTCAAAAGTAATGCATCTATAGTATTTTTTTGGGAGCTACAAAAAGTAATTTTTTTTTACATGTAAGACTCTTGAATTATAAATACATCATACATATTGTAGTTATTTATTCCTAAGTATCATAGAAGTGCTTCACATTTCCCATGCAATACTAATGTCTGCCCGGAAAACTCTGAGATTCTCCCAGGCCAACTTCACTACGTGCTTAGTGCCTACATGGAGTAGTCCAAGGTCTTCAAGCTGAAAGCATGCAATCGGGTTTACTTTTCTGGTTTAAGAACCATCATAAATCTTTTAAGCTAACATTTCTACAGTTTGTAATACTGTGACAGCGTTTAATGCAGTTACTCATGGGGAGGGAGGATGTTCATTTTTAGAAAAACCAAAAATATTTCAGATCTTCTACTAAAAGGAACTGGTAAAACTTTTCCTTCCCTCTTCTAAGACTTTCCATTTACCGCTGTCTCTTTATTATGTTAGGTATAAAAAACTATATAGTTTTTGTGAGACAGAAAATATAAAAGTAGAAAATCTGTACTGCAGAGTACGCACAATTTCCTACATCTCTCAGAAAGCCCATTGTTTAAAAAGTAATAACAGCTAGCACCTATACTGCTTCTTTATATTGCTATAAAGAAGACAAGAGATTGAGTTTGTAAAAGTTAACAGAGCAGCCACTACACTAAAGGGTCTATTTATATATGTTATCACACAAAATTCACACAACTTTCACCCAGGATTTGCATGTTTCTAATTAAGTCCAGTTTGAAAACTATGTGAATCCTGGGTAATAGATGTGTGATTTTTGTGTGATAACATACTGAAATCTAATACTGTACTGTTAAAGGGAAAAGATGATTTTGTTCTACTCTAAAATACTTTGGCACAATGCTTTTTTCCTCTTGGCCCACCTAACCTTTAGCTTTCTTGTTATGCTGTCTGAGCATTAGAGACAATAAAGATATTACCAGTTATCTGAATGGGCTTTAGTGTGTGAAGATGTATTGACTGACTTGACTCCGTGTTTTGGACACAAGGTTTCTGAACATAATCAGTGAAATAATTACTGTAGATAGGCCGCATTATAAAAAAAAAAAGAATGCACAAACGAGAAATGGCCTAGACAGTCCAAAGCTGATATTTAAAAGAAAAGTATGTTTTTGTTTTTTTTTGGATTCATGCTTACTTAGGTGGATGCAGCATCAGATAGATGCTGCATCTGTCCCCCGCCGTCTGCACTGAGAACTGAGCCACCAAACATCGCCAATGGCTCGGTTCTCTCACCTCCCCAAGACTGTCAGCAGCGTCTCTCGTCCCTGCTTCTCCACACGCATTGAAGCGCTGAGCTGTGGAGGGGCAGGGATGGGCTTTCTCAGTGGCTCTCTGAGACTGCCATCAGTCAAGGCAGCTGGCAGATCCAGACTTGGGAATTCGGAATGACCTGCTGCCTCAACTGATGGCAGTGACGTCAGTGGTGAGCAGACTTCAGACCGCTCTCTGCTGAAAACTGGTCACAGGAGTGCAAAAAAAATTGCACTTATGTGACCCTTAGGAGAAGCCCAGCCTAAAAAGCTCAGGCTGGACTTCTCTTTTAAACATTAAATGACAACTGAGGCATATAACATCTGCAAGCACAGCCATCTCATTTGGCTGAAAGTGTCCCATGTTCAGTGAGGTGAGTTGAGTTCATCCAGGTTCAGACCAGCTCACCTAAGACATATCGAGAAGATGGAGTGGGCATGCTCTTGTTCTAGCCTTAAAGCAATCTACATATACATATTTTATTACATTGGAGGTCAATTATATTATTTCTTAGAATTCATACTTACAGATTTTGTCAATGCCTATATAGCTCATACAGACATTAGAATAGCATTAAAGTAGAATCCCAGGCTAATCCTATCTAGTCTTAAAAATGCTCCTTCCCCCCTCTTAACACCTATGCCGACTAACCTGTGTAAAAAAGATGTATAAATTTACCTATTTTCAGCACGCTCTGCTCCAATTTAGAAGTACATTGTAGATTTTAAGGCTTCTCCGCCACTGTTGGCCTCAATGCTGGCACAATGATTTTGCCATTACAACTGGCTTTGACCATATAATATGGCTAGCTAGCTGCTCTTTGGTTTTCCCAGGAGCATACTTGGATATCATGCAAAATAAATAATCGGGTTAATTCAGAATAAGCACTTTACAATTGCCTGGCAGGCATTTTATGAACAGGTCATTCATCTTTCTTATTGACTTGTATTAGAAGTGGCAATACAAGCAAAGAGCTTAAAAAAAACTTTGTGCCAACTTATTCATCAACGCAAAGTGATGCTTGTAAGTTTTTGTTTATACAGATATGAATGCTTACATTATAAATATTGAAACAAGGCATTGATGAACATTTTGGAAGCTTTGGCAAAACTTAGAAAGTGCTGAGAAATGACATTGAATTTATTGTTTGGCATGCTTTACTTTCCTTTCCTTTGTAAACATATCTAATTTTGTAAATGTTCTTTTCTCTAGACATGGATCCTATGGAAGACTACGGGAAGAACCAGACTATGGCTCTTTAGGAAATTATAACAATCCATTGTATGATGACTCTTGAAGGAGGAATTTGATTCTGAAGAAGAACAAAAATGTGCTGTCTGTTTTACTGTTGTGCTGGGTCACACCAACAAATACGCTTTACTTTTGAACTCTCAGGCCTGCTGAATTGTATGTCTGCTGTGCATTGAACAAAATAAGAAGCATGCATTGAGCCTAATCATCAATCACCACTCTTCATTAAACCCCTGAACTGTGCCCATTCACCTACAGTATGATTGTACACACTGTTAAGATAAAAACAAAGGCCTGATATCAAGAAGGAAAGTAATGATTCTATATTTTATTATTAAAGTGTAATTTTGCACAAAAAAAATATTGATTTATTTAGTTATTTATGTAAGCATCAGCATTTAAAAAGCAGCCTAAACTGTAACTTTGAATATAGATGGGTAAATGTTATATGTTGTTTATAACACATTTGCTATGTAATTCTTGAAACAGGAACGCATTTGCTTTAAAGAGAAGTGCAGGCTTTAAAAAAACAAACATACAAACTCACCTGGGTGGATGCAGCATCAGTCCAGTGCTGCACTGCATCTCTTCCCCGCCGACTTTAAGACTGAGAACCGAGCTATCAATGCCTGCTGATCGCTCAGTTCTCAGCCTTCAGTGAGCAGAGAGCCAGTGACTGACAGCTCTGCCCCTCCACCACTCACTGGAGTTCCAGGCTGGGGGGGGGGGGGGGGGGCAAGCGACTGGCTCAGTCTCTCAACTGCACTTTGCAAGCGGATGACTTTGAGAGGCAGAGCCAGCTGCCAGTCCAGGCATTTGGGTGGATCCCTGGATCGCTCCAGTGCCTGAACCGACTAAGTGATTTCAACTGACAGTGGAGAAGTAGGGCCAAAAGAGCTTTTTAAGGTGTTTATCCTAGGAAATATAGCAAATGGAGCAAAGGCATAGAGGTGAAGGTTTTTCTCTGTTCTTCCACCAGCCATCTCTTCATCATGGAATTTCCTCTTCTGCTATCCAACATAATAAATGACCATGACCATTTCTCATTGTTTTGCATCCCTTCCTCTTCTTTTATCTGCCTTTTTTTTTGGGGGGGGGGGGTCACAAATTGGCACCTCAATGCATGGATGAGCAAGGTTTAGTTTGAGATATAAAATAACCTTTTTACCCTTCGTCTTCATGGGTGCCGTGCATGGCTTACGCATAACCTCCAGTGCTGCTAGACCCATGTAACTGCGCCTTGCTGTGCTTGCAAGCCGGGGACATAGAAGCTGAGGTCAACTAGTCTTTAGCCTGCTGGCACATTTCAACGCTAGTGCAAAGATGACAATGCTAGACACCTTGCAATTTTGGAGGAAGGGAGGAACTCAACTATTACCTGCAAGATAACCCACATGTGCTTACTATTGCTTTTTTAGCCCAAGGTGCAGTTATCATTTAGTTCTTGACGTTTCTGTGTTATCATGGTTTAGTGTAAATTTTGTTATCTCTTTTGTCATTTTGTAGAATTATTTTTCTCATTCAATTAACTGATAGTTTATAGAAGTGGAACTGTGGAAGTATTGTACTAAGAAGTATTACATCGATGTGCCTTTTAAATCAGGGACAGATTTAGAGACTGCCATAGTTAGCTATTCTAAGCATCTGTTTCACGACATTACTAATTTCCAGTAGACAGAAATAATGTGTGTTAGTTTAGTTATATTCAACTTTTATGGTTGTGCCCCAAGCAGTGCTTGGGGCCCAAAGAGTACGGCTCTCACCAGAACCCCATATGGATAATGAATGAACATGAAGACCACACAATCGTATTTTGGGATCTGCAATTAAAGAATGGACTATTGTGATGTGGTGGCAGTGTAGATCATGGCCTGATATTAAAATGATTTAAATTTTCTTCTGCATTTCAAATCAGATTCTGTCTGCCTTTAATTATTTCAACTGTGATTTTATTAGAACTAGTTTTCAAGAAACATAAACTGAAGGATCCATAAAAGGGCTGTTCGTAATTAGGTCCAAAGCTTTGTGTCTTGTATGTTCTTGCTTGCCAAATATCCACTTTTTTATACCAATGAAAATATCCTAAATAATACCTGGCATTTTCACATATTAAAGTGTGAATGCTCATTATAAAAATGTGCTTGACAACACATGTTACAGTATCTTTCACTAATTTGAAAAACAGTTCAAACGTGTAGGAATTATTTATATTTTTGCTTGTCTATTTTTTTTTAATGCAGATTGATTGTGACTTTCCAAAAACGATATCTTATTTTCAATAGTGATGGCAACTGGCAAGTAACCTTTTCAGTCACTGGATTTAAGGGAATGCAAAGTCATTACCCTGGACATGTATATCTATTATGCTTTCTGTATATTATTTGTTCGGTAACTTCAGCAAATAAATTATTGATGCTAAAACATTTAAAAAGGGTCATCATTTTTTAGAACCAAGCAGGAGGCCTATATGAATATACTGTTCTCTTTGCCAGGCCAGACAGATAGACCTGCAAAACTCTGTGTATTGAAGGATATACTGATGTTTAGGGGCCATATGGGAGCATGTATATGTGGATTTTGTGATTGTTTCAGTATTAGTTTAAAAGCAAGAAGAGCTTTAATATATTTATAACTGTAAAATGGAGACGGAATCTGGCAAGGTTCTGCAATAGGCTACTGTGACAGTAGTTTTGTCAACAAATTTGTCAATAGCAGCTTTAAGGCCTCATGCACACGGGGCATTAGAAAAAAATGAGCTGCAAAGCCACTACCAAGGCCAAGAAAAAGCGGCTGTAGTAGCTTTTAGCATTGCCGTAAATGCGCGTTTAGCCATGTTAGCTTTTAGCAGCGTTTCTCTGCCTCTATTCAAAATCAATGGTTCCCTATGAGAGCCATCTTAACTGATCCGACTTTCAGTCCATTAATTAGAATAGAATTGATTGAAAAGAAGTCGCATCCAAGTCGGATCATGATGATCCGACTTGTGGTTCAACTTGTTCTCTGAAGGATCTTGAAGGGGAACCCCCACGCCAAAATGAAAAAAAAACGCCGTGGGGTCCCCCCCAAGATCCATACCAGTCCCTTTGGTCTGGTATGTATTTTGAGGTAAACCCCCACGCCACAAAACAAACGGTGTGGGGTCCCCCCCCCAAAATCCATACCAGACCCTTATCCGAGCAAGCATCTCTGCAGGTCAGGAAAGGGGAGGGGCGAGCAAGCGCCCCCACCCCTCCTGGACCATACCAGGCCACAAGCCCTCAATATCAGGGGGCGGGTTATTTGGGGCAGGGGAGTTTTATGCTCCCGACCCAAATGCACCTTGTCCCTATTTTGATGGGGACAAGGGCCTCTCCCCACAACCCTGGGTGGTGGATGTGGGGGTCTGCAAGCAGGGGGCTTATCAGAATATGGAAGCCCCCCACCCTATGTGAAGGAGTATGGGGTACATTGTACCCATACTCATTCACCCAAAAAAGTATCAAAAATTTAAAAAATAGTACACAGGTTTTTGACAATTCCTTTTGACATGGACATTCATTGTACTGTTCATTTAAGCACAAGAGAATCCATTTTGTTCTCTCTGTTCAAATGTGTTCTGTAACCTTCACCTAACACACAGACACTTCTCCTACTAAACGCTCTCTACTCCCCCCTCCCTTTCCAAGGTTTTACTTTTGCAATTGTTCTATTCGCTAGTTTTTAATAATATATTTCTATTTGTTAGCTTATAATAACATATTGCTATTTGTTAGTTTTTAATAACATCTCACACCACCCCTTTCTTATCTATGTATAAAATAACATGTAATAAACTTTTTCACGGAACGGACATTTTAAACACAGTGATTGAGTCCTGTGAATCTGTTCCTGCAGCTGCAGTATTAACTTTGTTTTAGAGTCCCAATCAGAAATCAGTCATATCAGTCTTGGCGAGTCATAACAGGAGTTTGGCAGAGTCTCCAGAAGGAACCGCGCTTCGATCGGGATCATCGGGAAACGCAGACCTCAAATGCCGGCTAGGTAAGCTGCCCTTAAGCTTGCTATATTTCTGCCTTTTCCTATGTATCCTATCTGTCGGTTCTCAAGGAAACCAGACCACTCTCGGACCTTTCTGGTTGGGTAACGTGTGTGTGTGAATGTGTTTGTGTCCCCCTTCACGGGTTGGACTGTGTGTGGATAGGGAAAATCCTCTGCAGTTCCCTGCGTTGACTCCTTGTGGGCGACCTGGGTCAGAGGCGCATGGTAGGGTCAGATAAAACTCACAGAGAAGAGAAGAGACGAGGAGGGTCTCTTAATGAGTGTTTTGTCTATTGTCATAAACCCCTTCTATCCACGTAGATAAGTGGAGACTATTCTTGTAAATCTGCAGATTTGCTGTACTATTTGTTTTAGAGGCAAGAGGGTATAGGCACAAGTAGAGAAGAGAGAAGACTGGCCAGTCATTATGGGCATTAAATTAATTAAGGGAATGAAGGGAGAGAGGCCTTCAGAAAATGCCCAGCGCAAGATGAGCGCTAGAGAATATATGAACCGAAGGTACGGTTCTGCCTATACTGAGCCCCTAGATAAATGGGTAGAATGGACAAAGGGAACAGCTAAACCTTTAAAATCTGAAGGGACTTTTGATTTAAAAGTATGGCAAACTTTTCTGCACGATTATGGCCCACTACTGTGCAGTGAAGGAACGTGGAGAATAGCTTGCACATGGGAGACAGAAGCTAAAGTAGCAAATCAAACTGGCTTGACGGAGATATTTAATAAAAGTACTGCCCAAATTTACTACGTTTGGCCAGAAGACTCTGTAGAGGAGGACCCCCCACCTTATGTGGCTGCCAGTTTGGCTTTAAGGGGTCCACGCACAAAAGCAAAAGAATTAGATTACATGGAACACACAAAAGATGAGCTATGCAATATAGTGGAGAGCAGAGGTTTAACAGCCCCATATCAACCTACAAAGAGGATTTTGGCTCATATCCTAGAAACAGATGATTGGCATAAATCAAAAGGCACATATGCAAACCTAGATCTCTCTGAACTTAAGGCTTTGGCCAGAGAAAGAGAGATAGAGTCTGAACTTCCAGAGCAAACCATAATTTCCAAATTGTGGCAGCAAGATGAAGAGAGAAGGAAGGGAGATGCCAGCCCTTCTGCCCCTGGCATAGAGAAATCTGTTGCAGTTTATCCTGTCAGAACCCAATTAGTTTTTGAAGGTGATGCTGTTGACAGTAAGTCTCAAATTAAATGGCATGTACCTTTTAGTCCCCAAGATATGAGAGCCATATTAGAGGGATTGGGAGATCCTAGAAAGAATCCAATTGGGTTTGCAAACAAACTTAGTGCTGCACAGGAAGCATATGAGGCTTCTGCTACTGACATTCATCAGCTTCTTATTAAAGCAGTGGGAAGCAACATGTCTGGCTATATACTTAAAGAATGTGGTGTAGACGTCAAAAATCTAGGTAAGATGGTTAGTGGACGGGAGGTTTGTGAGAAATTGAAGGAAAAATTGCCCCAAATATATGGACAAACCAGACATGCTGAATTTATGAATGCTAAGCAAGGGAAAGAGGAAGCAGCAGGGGCTTATTGGAGGCGGTTAAGTGATATGGCTGAGGAAGCAGGCATTAAAATAGAGGAAGAGAAGGCGGGAGAAACTGCAAGTCCATCTACACAACTGGTGAAACAAAGGTTTCTTGATGGTTTAATACCCCAGTTGAAAGAAAAGTTGTTCACAGCAAGGCCTGAGGCAGGCAATATGTCTATTCGAGACGTCCTGCCTATCCTGTTATCCATAGAAAACAGGATTAACCAAAAAGACAGCAAACCCAAGGTAATGTACATGGGGAAGCAGAGAGGAAAAGGAAGAGGAAGAGGCAAAGGCAATTTCAGAAATCATGGCAATCGGGGACCAATTATATGCTACAATTGTGATGGGGAAGGACACATAGCCAAATTCTGCCATCTTCCTGACCGTAGACTAGAAAAGAGCTTAGGGGCCCCTCATGCTGATCCCAGTTCTCTGCCAAAAGCAGTGGATCAGGCATAGGAAAATGGCATGCCAGTATCAATCATGTTAAATAGGGGAGACAATGGTCCCGAGGCCAGAGTAAAAGTATTTTTACAAGAACTCCCTTATCCTGGAGGAGAAACAGAATTAACCTGTTTAATTGATACTGGTGCAAGCCGAAGTGTTTTTAATATAGAGGACTTACCTCCAGGATTATTATCTACAAAT
This sequence comes from Lithobates clamitans, assembly GCA_037952925.1. Taxonomy (NCBI): domain Eukaryota; kingdom Metazoa; phylum Chordata; class Amphibia; order Anura; family Ranidae; genus Lithobates; species Lithobates clamitans. Next base: position 164,933 of record JBBGZY010000787.1, on the reverse strand, counting down.
GTTATCTCTGGTGTTGGCCTAACCGGGACCTCTACTGATTTGGTTGAGTCCAAGCCACTTAAACTCAGGCTAGGACAGCAAACAGAAATTGTCACTAAAGTGTTAGTTTCAGACACAGTTCCTACCAATCTTTTGGGAGCTGACATTTTGAACCAAATTTTAGCAAACATAGACTACACTCCTACAGGAGTCCAAGTGGTCAGTAGTCTATCAGGAGAAGTTTTAAATTCTGCCTGTGGAGTATTTTTAATCCAAGACTCCACTCTGCCATTTCCACCAGAATTGAAAGTGATTCCCGCTGAATTATGGGCCACCAGCAAATATGATGTAGGTCTGCTGGATTGCACCCCAGTCATGATAAAAATTAAACCAGGAGCCCATCTCCCACAGATTAAACAGTACCCACTGAGTATTGCTCAGACTGAGGGGATAAAGGATCAAATCACTCAACTGAAAGCAGCAGGGGTTGTTGTACCAATTAAGTCCCAGGTCAATACACCCCTGTTCCCAATTGCAAAGAAGCCAGACAAGAAGGGTGGGCAGGTGACATATCGCATGGTGCATGATTTGAGAGCCATTAACAATATAATAGAGGCAGATACCCCGATCGTGCCCAACCCCCGCACTTTACTAAGTGGAATACCTGCCTCCAGCACCTGCTTTACAGTGATTGATCTTGCAAATGCTTTCTTTTCGGTGCCCCTGCACCCAGATTGCTGGCACCTTTTTTCATTTACCCATGATGCCCAAAAGCTAGCATGGACAAGATTGCCCCAAGGCTGTGTGAGTAGCCCCTCTGAATATAATACTGCGTTAAAGCAAGTATTGGATCAATGGTCCCCCTTACACCCAAACACAGTTTTGCTTCAGTACATAGACGATTTGCTTATTTGTTCTGATACAAAGGACATTTGTAGCAGAGAAACAGTAAGCCTTCTCCTGTTTCTCTATAACAGTAACAACAAAGTTAGCAAAGATAAGCTACAATACTGCCAAGAGAAAGTGATCTTCCTGGGTCACTGCATTTCACATGGAATCCGTCACCTAACCCCAGATCGAGTTAAAACTCTACAAAACTTTGAAAAACCAAGAAATGTCCGGCAACTACGTGCCTTCCTGGGGTTAGTGGGATATTGTAGGGACTGGATTCCAAATGCATCAGAACTTATGGCTCCTCTATATGAGGCTACCACTAGAAACCCTTTCAAACTCACATGGGACAATGAATTGCAGATGAAGGAGCTTATTAAAATTTTGTCTGAAGCTCCCGCCATTGGACTTCCTGACTATACTAAGACTTTCTCGTTGTTCTGTCATGAAGTCAATGGATTTGCTGCAGGTGTACTCACCCAGCTACATGGAGACAAACAGAGGCCTGTGATGTATGTATCAGCCTCATTAGACCCTGTCATCAAAGGCTCCCCCAGTTGTATGCGAGCCATAGCAGCCTGCATTTTGCTGCTAGACAAAGTAACTGAGCTTGTACTAGATTCTGCTCTGATCCTGTATGTGCCACATGCAGTACAGGAAATCATGAATCAAGTAAATACTAGACATGTGTCTGCCAATAGATTTGACAAGTACCAGTCTGCTCTTTTTGCTCCATCGAATTTAACAATCAAACGATGTGTTACTTTAAATCCGGCTACTCTTCTTCCTATAATTGATGAGGAAGATGCAACAAATGGTACTGATGTAGAACCTGAGAGTTTTTCTCATGATTGTATGGCTCTTATGGAGGTAGAAAGGGCCTCTGTCACACCAGCAAAAGATGAGCCCTTATCAGATTGTGACACACACTTATTCGTAGATGGTTCCAGATTTTACACTGATGATGGTCAGCCACACACAGGGTTTGCTGTAACCACTACAGACACCATTTTACATCAGGAAGCATTGAAACCCCAGATGTCAGCACAGGAAGCGGAGTTGTATGCTGTAGTCAAAGCATGTCATCTCCTAGAAAATCAAAGGGGAAATGTTTACACTGACAGCAGATATGCATTTGGAATAGCCCACGATTTTGGGCCTATCTGGAAAGCACGGCACTTTCTGACTAGTGCAGGGAAGCCAGTGAGACATGCAAAACTCATAGAGCGGCTATTTGAGGCCTTTCAGAAACCAGCAGAAGTTGCCATCTTGAAGGTAAAAGGGCATGCAAGGGGAAGTGACATGACAGCCAGAGGAAATGCTTTAGCGGACCAAGCGGCAAAGGATGCTGCCCTTATGGCATTTGGAGTCACACCCACTGTAGGGGTCGCCCAGGTAGCGGGGACAGATTCCCCTCATCAAGAGCAGTGGGATGTAGAAACTCTAATTCAGTTGCAGAACCAGGCCCCTGATGAAGAGAAGGATAAGTGGATCAAATGTAATGCTACCCAAAATCAGCAGGGCCTGTGGAGCGCTGACAACAGGTGGTGTCTACCCAGGAGTTTGTACCCAGTTTTAGCACAGCTGGCACATGGCGTCAGTCATCTTGCTAAGGGCGCGATGGTGGCACTTACTGACTGCTATTGGATAGCACCTGGATTTAGTGCATTTGCAGCCAGGTTTTGTGCTTCATGTCTCACTTGTGCTCTGTACAATGCAGGGAGGCCTGTTCATGTTCCCCAAAGGCATTCTCCAAAGCCAGATTTCCCTTTCCAAAGAATTCAAATAGACTACATTCAGATGCCCAGAATAGGCACCTATGAGTTTGCTTTAGTGTGTGTTGACATGTTTTCAGGTTGGCCCGAGAGCTGGCCAGTAGCCAAAGCAAATGCAAAAACAACAGCAAAGAAAATTTTGAATGAAATAGTTTGTAGATATGGAGTTCCTGAAACTATTGAGAGTGACAGAGGAACCCATTTTACTGGGGAAGTAATGAAAGAGGTAATGGAAGCACTTCACATACAGCAAGCTTTCCATACACCTTATCATCCACAAAGTAGTGGTAAAGTTGAGAGACTTAATGGAATTTTGAAAAACAGATGTGCAAAAATTAAAGCAGATACAGGAAAAGGATGGGTGGAAGCTTTGCCATTAGCCCTATATTCTGTGCGAACTACCCCTAAACAACCACATGGGCTGTCCCCCTATGAGATTTTATTTGGAGGGCCACCCAAAACAGGGCTATATTTTCCCCAACAGTTGCAGGCTTCTCACTCTAATCTGTTAGAATATGTTCAGATTTTGCAAAGAACATTGAATAAAATACATGAAGGTGTTTATAAATCTATCCCCGACCCAGATTCTGTTTCAGGTATTCACAGAATCCAACCAGGTGACTGGGTGGTGGTCAAGCGACACGTCAGAAAGCCACTAGAACCAAAATTTGACGGACCACATTTGGTGCTTTTGACAACCAGTTCTGCTGTCAAGTTGGAAGGAAAGCCCACCTGGATTCACGCCAGTCACTGCAAGAAAATCCTGAAGTGATGATATCCTTTGAAAAAAAGATGATAATGTTTCTTTTCTTTTTGTTGTTTGTGAGAACTGAGACATGGAAAAATAACCCTTTCATCCAAATGTTAAAATTGTATGCAACCCATAGCAACGCTAGTAACTGCTGGGTGTGTTCTCACTTACATCCCCATACAGGAACAATACCCATGATAGCAATGCCTCTCAATTTCACTGATTTAAACAGGACCAGAATAAATGGCTCATACATAGTCTCCACAGCTAATGAGCACAGATCAGTAACTTTGATGGTTTCGAAACAGATAAACACTCCACAGATTTGTTTAAACATTACATGCCCGTTTAACACTAAATGTAGACGGTTGGGCAATTCAGATTGCACTGGAGCAAAAATTACAGTTTATGGAGGAAACTATGGTCAATATTATTATATCCCAGATCCAGAACTTAATAGAACCCTTTATAGTACAAATTGCTCACAGTTCCCAATATGTGAAAATATCGGTTTCCTGAGATTCCATGTTATTGCTTCCAGTTTTTTAGGAGCAGGCATACCGTCCATACGTAGAGGGTTATATTATATATGTGGAAATAAAGCTTACGCCTGGATTCCTACTAATGTTACAGGTACCTGTTACATTGGGAAGTTAGTACCTGCTTTGGCTGTTCGCAAAGATACAGTGCGACCAGATCAAAGTCCAGAATACCCTTTAGTGTTCAAAAGAGAGCTGTTCACTGAAGGTGACATGGCATGGTCATGGTTCCCTTCCTGGACAGGATGGGGAATTGAAGCAATGAAAAGACTAAATAATTACACTAGAATTGTAGATGAGATTATTAACCTTACTACCACTGATATAGGTTTATTAAATGAAGAAATGGCTCAGCTTAAAAAAGTAGTATTAGAGCACAGATTAACGCTAAATTATCTCACTGCAGCTCAAGGTGGGATGTGTAAGATATTTCGCACTGACTGTTGTATATACATTTCTGATAATGAGGACATTATTAAAGGGCATCTTGCTAAGATAAGAGAACTACAGAATAAGGCCAGAGATATTGCTAAAGATGGATGGAACCCCTTTCAGGGTTTAGGAGGTTTTGGTGATTTTTTATATGGCATAGCAACATGGTTACAGAAACTAGGCGCTTACATTGTGATGTTCCTATTTCTCATGTTTGTTATTTACTTCCTCATCAGGCTATGCCTCTGTGTGACTACCCGCTGTACCAACAAATGTACCACCAGCCCTGATGAACCCATTATTGTGAGAAAGCTAGGAGAGAGCTGAACAGGACGCCGTCTCTCTGCGCCAATGTAACAGGAGTTACCAGCAATCGGCTGAACGTAACGCGGAGAAGAATGGTGTCAAATAAACAAAAGGGGGGAAATGACATGGACATTCATTGTACTGTTCATTTAAGCACAAGAGAATCCATTTTGTTCTCTCTGTTCAAATGTGTTCTGTAACCTTCACCTAACACACAGACACTTCTCCTACTAAACGCTCTCTACTCCCCCCTCCCTTTCCAAGGTTTTACTTTTGCAATTGTTCTATTCGCTAGTTTTTAATAATATATTTCTATTTGTTAGCTTATAATAACATATTGCTATTTGTTAGTTTTTAATAACATCTCACACCACCCCTTTCTTATCTATGTATAAAATAACATGTAATAAACTTTTTCACGGAACGGACATTTTAAACACAGTGATTGAGTCCTGTGAATCTGTTCCTGCAGCTGCAGTATTAACTTTGTTTTAGAGTCCCAATCAGAAATCAGTCATATCACTTTATTAACCACTTAAGGACCGCCCCACATGCATATACTGTGGCAGGGCGGCCCTTTAGTGCAAAATCACCTACCTGTATGTGATTCTCGTGACCAGCTCTCATGCTGCCGGAGCCCCACTCTCGCTGTCATTGGACACAGCGGGAGCCAATCAGCGGGGCCAGGGCCTTGATTGCCGCTGGCCACCCGCGATCGTTCGGGAGAATGAAAAAATGGCGGTAAACAAGGCAGACCGTCCTGTCAGTGAGGGAGAGAGAGATCTGTGATTCCTGCTAATCAGGAATACAGATGTGTCTCTATCTCCAGTCAGTCCATCCCCAAAATAGTAAGAAAACACACCCAGGGCACACTGTTAACCCTTTGATTGCCCCTGATGTTAACCCCTTACCTGCCAGTGTCATCTATACAGTGTCAGTGCATTTTTTAGCACTGATCACTGTATTGGTGTTACTGGTCTCCAATAAGTGTCACTTAGTGTCAGATTTGTCCACCTCAATGTCGCAGTCCCGCTAAAGATCACTGATCGCCGCCATTACTAGAAAAAAACAATAAAAAAATAAAAAGTCCATAAATCTATCCCATAGTTTGTAGATGTTATATCTTTTGCGCAAACCAATTAATATACGCTTATTGGAAAAAATATGTAGCAGAATACAAATTGGCCTAAACTGATGAAGGAATTAGGTTTTTTAAATTTTTTTATTGGATGTGTTTTTTTAGCAGAAAGTAAAAAATATTGTTTTTTTTCAAAATTATCAGTCTTTTTTTGTTTATAGTGCAAAAAATAAAAACAGCAGAGGTGATCAAATACACCTAAAGAAAGCTCTATTTGTGGGAAAGAAAGGACAATATTCCTTTGGGTACAGTGTCGCACGACCGCACAATTGTCAGTTAAAGTAACGCAAGTCCGTATCACAAAAAATGGCCTGGTAAGGAAGGGAGTAAAACCTTCCGGAGCTAAAGTGATTTAAGTAGATCCAACGTGTCTTCTCCCTCTAGTTCTTCTCCTGATGAGCTGCATATTTGTATAAGGGCCTGGTATGAATTTTAGGGGGGGACCCCACACCTTTTTTTTTTTATCTTGGCATGGGTTTCCCCTTCATGAGCCTTAGAGCACAAGTCGCACCACAAGTCGCACCACTTGGATGCTTCTATTCGGATCAATGGGCTTTGAATACCCAGAAAATGCCCATGAAGTGAAACTCAAGGCAAACTGTTAATACAAAGTTTAAATACGTACAGTGGGAACGGAAAGTATTCAGACCCCCTTAAATTTTTCACTCTTTGTTATATTGCAGCCATTTGCTAAAATCATTTAAGTTCATTTTTTTCTCATTAATGTACACACAGCACCCCATATTGACAGAAAAACACAGAATTGTTGACATATTTGCAGATTTATTAAAAAAGAAAAACTGAAATATCACATGGTCCTATGGTCACAGCAAAGGGTTTATTCAGACCCTTTGCTGTGACACTCATATATTTAACTCAGGTGCTGTCCATTTCTTCTGATCATCCTTGAGATGGTTCTACACCTTCATTTGAGTCTAGCTGTGTTTGATTATACTGATTGGACTTGATTAGGAAAGCCACACACCTGTCTATCTAAGACCTTACAGCTCACAGTGCATGTCAGAGCAAATGAGAATCATGAGGTCAAAGGAACTGCCTGAAGAGCTCAGAGACAGAATTGTGGCAAGGCACAGATCTGGCCAAGGTTACAAAAAAATTCTGCTGCACTTAAGGTTCCTAAGAGCCCAGTGGCCTCCATAATCCTTATATGGAAGACATTTGGGAGGACCAGAACCCCTTCCTAGAGCTGGCTGTCTGGCCAAACTGAGCTATAGAGGAAGAAGTGCCTTGGTGAGAGAGGTAAAGAAGAACCCAAAGATCACTGTGGCTAAGCTCCAGAGATGCAGTCGAGAGATGGGAGAAAGTTGTAGAAAGTCAACCATCACTGCAGCCCTCCACCAGTCGGGGTTTTATGGCAGAGTGGCCCGACGGAAGCCTCTCCTCAGTGCAAGACACATGAAAGCCCGCATGGAGTTTGCTAAAAAAAACAATTGAAGGACTCCAAGATAGTGAGAAATAAGATTCTCTGGTCTGATGAGACCAAGATAGAACTTTTTGGCCCTAATTCTAAGCGGTATGTGTGGAGAAAAAAAGGCACTGCTCATCACCTGTCCAATACAGTCCCAGCAGTGAAGCATGGTGGTGGCAGCATCATGCTGTGGGGGTGTTTTTCAGCTGCAGGAACAGGATGACTGGTTGCAATCGAGGGAAAGATGAATGCGGCCAAGTACAGGGATATCCTGGACGAAAAGAGTGCTCAGGACCTCAAACTGGGCCGAAGGTTTACCTTTCAACAAGAGAATGACCCTAAGCACACAGCTAAAATAACGAAGGAGTGGCTTCACAACAACTCCGTGACTGTTCTTGAATGGCCCAGCCAAAGCCCTGACCTAAACCCAATTGAGCATCTCTGGAAAGACCTAAAAATGGCTGTCCATTAACGTTTACCATCCAACCCTGACAGAACTGGAGAGGATCTGCAAGGAGGAATGGCAGAGGAACCCCAAATCCAGGTGTGAAAAACTTGTTGCATCTTTCCCAAAAAGACTCATGGCTGTATTAGATCAAAAGGGTGCTTCTATTAAATACTGAGCAAAGGGTCTGAATACTTAGGGCCATGTGATATTTCAGTTTTTCTTTTTTAATAAATCTGCAAAAATGTCAACAATTCTGTGTTTTTCTGTCAATATGGGGTGCTGTGTGTACATTAATGAGGAAAAAAATGAACTTAAATGATTTTAGCAAATGGCTGCAATATAACAAAGAGTGAAAAATTTAAACGGGTCCGAATACTTTCCGTCCCCACTGTATATTGTTACTGTTTTACCTACCAAAACTAGTTGTTATGCACAGCCAGTCTTGTGATTTACATATATTTTCCACAGTTCACAAAGTTTCTAAATAAGCACTTTGACTTCCTGGTTCAATAATTCAGCTTTTTATGTTACCTCTCTTAGTCAAGTCTCCTATTCGGAAAGACAATCCGCATCGTCATCACTCTCCGGTAAGCAGGTTGCTGGCCCAGGAAGCTGCAATGCTAATCCAGAAATGAGTACAAAGGCCCCCTGTGTATATTCTGTATTATTTTTGATTCTTTAAAGCGGAGTTCCACCCAAAAGTGGAACTTCTTCTCATTGTACTCCTTCCCCCCTTCCGGTGCCACATTTGGCACCTTTTTGGAGGGGGGAAGCAAGATACCTGTCTTTCACAGGTATGCTGACCCCACTTCCAGGAGCCTCAGCCATGGGTACTGACGCCACCGCGGTGACCTCGCGCATGCGCAGTTTCCGGCATGAAGCCGTAAGGCTACACTGCTGGATTCCCTTACTCACAATGGAGGCGGCAGCACCCGACAGCTGATGGACTCCAGGGCAGGTATGTCTCCGATTATTAAAAGTCAGCAGCTGCAGTATGTGCAGCTGCTGGCTTTTAATTTTTCAAGCGGTGTGCGTACCTTCGCTTTAAATTATGTGTTTATGAGACTCTCACTCAATTACAAGGACTGCATGCAGCCTGTACTTTAAGTTGTCTTAGGCCCCTTTCACAAGAACGATCCGATCGGGTTCAACTGGCGACTTTCAGGCGGACCTGATCAGAACCTCCATTCTCCTCTATGGAGTAGCGGGTGTAAATGGACATGTGTCTGTTTACACCTGCCTACATCCAATCTAATCCGCCCAAAACAGGCAGATAGGGATCCATTCACCTTTCGTCTAGCGGACTGAGTCAGATGGCAGTCAGGTGTAAACGGACAGGCGGTCCATTTACATCCAATCACCCATAGAGAGCGGGATGTATCTGTGTGCACTCTGCATAAGTAGACTGGACACAGACCTTAGTAGAAAAATGTAATAAAATATGTAGCGCTACCTCAGTCTCAATGTGAAAAATAAAATAAAAGAAATACAAAGGATGATCCAAAACCTAAATAGAATGCCAAAATAATCTAAAATAGGACCAACAAAACCAAGGTGCAACAATGATGTGTAAATATAAAGTGCAAAGTGCACACAATAAAAATAATCCAATCTCACATAACAAGTAGGTGGAAATAATCAAATGTGAACAATGTCACATGATTATATGAGTATCCAACCAATCAAATTGTGAACATCTACCATCTATTGGACACAGACCTGTCATCTGCCTGCTCAGTGGCGGAGTCCCTCCCCATGTGAAAGGGGTCTGAAACTGGCCATAGGTGTTTTTTTTTTTTTCATTCAGCCAGTGGGCCATTTCCTTCATCCACATATATGAGGTGGATGCAAAATCTCCTGGCGAGGACTTTGTACTCTGACAGCGGGACCCACCTCTGTCAGAATACATTGATCAGCCGCTGTATGTGCATTCGATAGAGGTCAATCAAGCAATCAACTTCTAATGAGCCGGAATCGCCATACACTACTCAAAATTTAGCAGGCCTGTGCAGAACCGGCAGAATTTTAAATAGTGTATGGCCAGCTTTAGCTACTAATCACTGCTTTTTCAAGCCATGCCCAATATGCAGCAGAATGTGAGCGCACCCATTTTTCAATATGTGTGTCCCATATTTTTGCTATATTTAGATTGTCCCTCTGTTCCAAGTTTAGATGTTGGGAGGTATGCAAAAGTGGTTGGCCAAGATTACAAATCCTACACAAGACACAAGAGTTGACTTGAAATACAGACAGACATATATACAACTGTGTATTTAGCTGTTTGCCTGAGGGTCCACTTTAATTGTATTAGAAGGAAACTCTCATTAGCAAATTAAGATTAGGTAGCAAATGTCATACCATTAAAACATAAACTGACAATAAGATTAGAAAGTATGTGGTAGGTAAAAAAAATAAGGGCATCAACTACTTTCTGGCTGTTGTTGAACCAGAATTACTAGTCTTGTTGCAATGCAAGAAAAGGCAGCCCTGTAGACTTGCATTGTACAGTATATTATACAGAACGTGCAGTCATACCTCCGGTTTCTTTGTCAAATTATCTCTACTTAGTCTGATTGAATATTTACACTTCCCATAAGTGAACAATAAATTAAACTGAAACAGCACATGAAAACTTCAAATTGTAATACTAACTAAACATAGCTGTTTAATAGAGCAGAGACATTGCAAATGTTTTACAATGGTTAATATTACACTATTGCCTATTTATTTTATTTATTTATTGTTTTATTTTTTTTAAGCACTTCCTCAATAGTCCAATCATCTATCTAAAAATCTAAATGCAATCCACTCCCTTCAAATGGAGAATATCAGGGTTAAAAAATAGGGAAGTTGACTTTGCTGGCTTGTTTTTAAAGGTGACGTTTTGGGTTGTTATCCTCATCCTTGCTTTAATACTTGGGAAATCCCTGAAGAGTTACAAACATTCATACAGAGGTGTGTTAGAAGAGCTAAAACGTGAATAAAGTATATGTATTTGTTCTGGGTCTGTGAATAGCCAAGTAGTAAAGGAATAATCTGCAGCACAAAGTAGCTGGGACATGAAATGGTCAGCAGCACTGAGAAACCATTTGATGGTTGGAGTATATTTACGATCTGATGGATCAATAAAATAGAAGATTTATTATGGTAAGTGCGGGAATGCTTTTTTCATCTTTCCTATTTAACAATATGGATGACAGCTCCACCTAGGGGCAGCATTTCCATATGTGTTTCTGTCATTCTGAACTCCTTTAGTTAGTTAAAGTGTTACATAAACCCACAACAGTAAAATCAGTCTGTATATGCAGTAAAGCATGCTTGTTTTACTCACTGTGGAACCTAAGGGGTTAATCCTCTGCATTGTATAAAAAGACTGTTTGATCCTGTATGCACAGATCCTCCCCTTCTTGCATTGCCCCCAAAACATGTCCAGATAAGACAGAGTAAATGGAGTCGGGCTACACATGCTTAGTTTGGTGTGTATTGTGAGAGAGTTTTTTTTTTTTTCCTTGGGAGAGTGCATGTGATCAGCACAGGGCCAATCATCACTGTCCAGACAGAGGGTCAGCGGTCCGGCATCCTGATAGAACAGCAAGTGCAGTATGAAAACTCATCCTACAAGCTTTAACCAGACACTGATATAAGGCACAAGACTGCTATATACTGCTGATGAGCAAAGGTATTTAGCAGTTTCTATTTACTAAAATCATTGCATTTCCATGTTCTGTGTACTGTGGGAGACCAGATATAGTGAATGCAGGGTCCTGGGTTTAGTAACACTTTAATTTGGTTAGTTTGTTTAGTTAATAAGCAGCTACATCTGTGCCGGTCAGCCTAATAAATATAGAGGATGTCAAGTGTGGCCTCTGACAAGTCCAAAGTGCTGCACAGTGGAATTTGTACTAAATCACTTGAGCACACACATGTTAATGTGGGCGCTCTTCTGTTTTATGTGTTGTTAAAACTCACTGCATTGCTGGCTTTTTTTCCCTTTATTTTACATCCTGTATGTAATTCTTATGTGCTACAGCATATTGCAATGCATTACATCATGTCAGAACGTGCTGAACAAAATTGGAACATGCCTTGTTTATTTATTTTTATTTTATTATGGCAAATTGCCTTGTTCTTGCTTTGAGGCACGTTGCCCGACACAATTGGTGACAATGAGCCACATAAATTTTACAGTTACAGTTCACCTTTTCCAGAACTATTCCAGCACATTTGATTGGCGAGTACAAGTGGACACCACTGCTGGGATGTGGTCGGAACTTAGGAAGCCAGTGTGCAGGAATGATCGGCAAGCCTGCATACTGGCAACTGCTAGTACTTACAATTGAACTGCCCCGGTGTTTCCTGTTCTCCTAATGTTTCACAAAAAGTATCCGGACTGTATATTCTTCTCAGAGCTAATTATACACCTCTAAGATCATATAAAATGGGTGTCCAGCCAGACTCTTTATGCATAAAATGTACATGGGGTCATGATGACCTTATCCACTTACTCTGGCGTTGCCCCAAACTACATCAATATTGGAAGGGTGTAGTGGATTTGCTCAACAAGGTATTCCAGACTACTAAACCTACCCTAAAGGCTGCCTGTTGGGAATTCTGGGAAAGGAACAGTCTAGAGAATTTGCCCGTAAAAGCCATCTCCTGAGCTCTATTTTTAGCTTGCAAACTGTAGTACATTTGAAATCCCTAAATCCCCCTTCTCTGAGGGAGTGGACTCACTCAGTGCGAGATACCCTCCGCCTGGAAGATACAACTCTCAGTTTAGGGGTTTTGGAAATAAATATGAAAAGTAATGGGCTCTGTTGTTAGATACACCAGGTCTCAGTCCAGTGGAGCTGGATCTAATGTGGTTGTTGCAGTGCTCCAGGGGATAAGAATGTTTTAGAGTATATTTGGAGAAGTGATGCCATTCTATTGAGACTGTACGGTACATTAATGCTTTGCTTCTTGTATAAATTAACTGTCGGAAGTGGAAGTGGATTGTGTAGTTTGAACTGCTTTGGACTGTGGGATTCCTTTTTTCTATCAATAAAACCTTTCTTGATTTAAAAAAAAAAACTGCCCTGTTGCTAGGACCAATTGAGGTGTTTGTTTATCTGGTGCCTGACACTGAGCAGGCCGTACAGGACCCGGTGGCCCACGTGTATGACACCAGGGAGCTACAAAACAGTGTGAAAAGTCTATCCCTCTTCTAAAGTTATATTCTGTGGACTTTAGATGTGCTGGGCTGGAATTTATGACTGAATGTCATAGTTGTATTGCTACAACTTGACATACCTAGCAGAGTTTTATGGCCCTGTTTGCAAAACAATGTTTATCTTTCAGGAGGATACGGTTGGTAAATAGCTTTGAGTCGATACCGTGATTTTTTCAGTAATAAAGTAGGTGTAAAAGGGTGGCGTTTAAACACAGAGCATTGTATGGTTACAAGATCAAGCATTGGCTACTCTCTTGAAAGTGATTTATAAAAATCTGAGGAAAGAGAATGAGTACAAAAGTGGAGCCAATTGCAGCCATTCATAATGTTTGTTTATTTTTCATTATTTCATTATTCATCTAATGAAAACTTGCTGCTATTGGCAACAGTAAAATTTTTGTGTTTTTTATTGTTTCTCTGGTTTTCAAGAGGAGACCTCTTTGAGTTTTTTCAACTAAACTTACGGGCTGGATTTTGTGATCTAATACTGGATTGGCTGTCTCTGTCTGGACAGTGCTAATTGGCCCTGTGCTGATCATATGCCCCCTCCCAAGAAAAAAAAAACTCTCTAGCAATACACACCAAACTGAGCATGTGCAAAGTGCCCCCCATAGCTCTGTACTATCGGGAGATGGATTGGGGACTGTGGAAGAAGGGCAGGATCAGACAAGACAGGATCAGTCTTTTTACAAAATACAGAGGATTAACCCCTTAGGTTTCACAGTGAGTATAACAAGCATGCTTTACTGCTCTCTGCTCACGGCTTCCCATCTTCCAGCTCCTGGTTTCCAGCCTTCAGCTTGTAATTTGTGACTTAAAACATACAGTCCTGATGACAAAACTGTTCCGATATCAGGTATATTTTTTGATTTGATATACAATACTTGTGGCTAGAAAATCATATATAAAATAATTTTATATTATACATTGCTGGATATTACTGGATATTACTGAATAATGTGGAGGAGGAGGAGGTGGTGGTGAATAGCACTAAAATAATAAGTGGGATAGACTCGAAATATATCTGGACGTAATCTGTAAGTTTTTAAATTGACACTGGACTTTGAAACCTTTACTTCCTTGCCCTGACTATACTGGTAATAATTCAGCTAAGTACCCCTGAGCCTTCTTACATTTTGACTTTACCTGACTATAAATAGCAATATACCTTTGCCTTTTTTTCATATTTTTTTTTTATTATTAGGGGACAGTGCAATATCTCTATGAATTAAAGGTAATAACAGAAGGTAATATTAGAACCACTACCTCTGGGACATTTGCTAGTTCTTTATTTCATTTCCATTTTTCATATATTATATGGTATGTGTTATTTAGACAAATAAAGACTCTGAAGCTTATTGACGTGACTTGTGAGGTATTCAGCCAGCGAGAGATTATTGAGAGCCAACTGTGAGCTTATTAGATTCTTAGAATGACACGTAGAACTAAGAAGGATCTGGGGGGTGAAGAGCAAGTTACTAGCGAATGCTCTTTACAGAGCAGCGCTGATAAAAAGCTCCAAAATAAGTCTCAAAATAAACAAGAAGAGATAACAGCCCGGTCTGAAAAATTCGCCCACACTCCTACTATGGTCACTACTACGGCCAAGGATAAAATACAAGTTGCTATCTCTAACTCAACACAAAGTCCATTGGACCCAGCTAAAGAAGCGCAGGGCACTGGAGGAGGGGTAATGGAAATAGAGTCGGATGATACAGCAAAGCATGTCGCTTCAGAGAGTGATTCGCATGATATACGAGTTAAACCAGCTAAGATACTAAATACCTCAAATAGCCCGAATAGCCCAAATACAGAGCGTACAATTACACTAACCAACATTATGAAGGCCATCAATACATGTAATAGTTCTGTGAACATTCTAGCACATAACCTAGAGGGTATGAGAGAAGATATAAATCTGTTAAGACAAGATATGCAACAATTATGAAGTCTGAGAAAAAAAAACACACAACAACTGTCCCTCTATGATTCTCGTTTGGAGGACTTGGAGAATCGTCTCAGAAGAAATAATATTAGAGGGGTGGGTCTACCCAAACGGGCGGAAGGCAATAAGCCAGTTGAATTTATTGAAAGATGGCTTAAGGATACAATGGGAACAAAATATTTTTCCCCTCTCTTTTCTGTAGAACGGGCACACAGAGTAGCGGCATGCTCCCAGTCTCTGGGAGAGCACCTAAGATCAAGAACCTTTATTTTTAAGGTGCTGAATTACAAAGACAGAGATATGATATTGCAAAGAGCTAGACAACTCGCACATATAAGGATGAATGAGTTAAAATAATACGTTTTTTTCCTGACTTTTCAGCAAATGAACAGCGCCAAAGGGCGGGATTTATGTATGTAAAGCGACGCCTGAGACAGATGGACTTCTCTTATGGTATGTTATTTCCAGCTAAGTTAAAAGTAATGACTCAGGACAAGACTTTATTTTTTACATCACCGGATTCAGTATCTCAATGGTTGGATAGCCATCAACGGTTACATTTTTTTTTAAGATACTTGTTTTTCTGTCTATGACCTGACAATTTCCTTTTTTTTATTTATTTATTTATTTATTTTTATTTATTTATTTATTTATTTATTAATTTTCTCCTTTTGTTTTTCTCTTTTTTGTGACGCAACGTTTAGGAATTGAAATTTCTTCTTTTTATCCTCTTTTTTGATGAGTAGGGAAAGGGGGGGAGGTAGGTAAGAGGGAAGGTATAAGTATAGAAATAAAGGGGTCAGGGTGAGCTCCATTTTTTGGGGCCTTTTTGATCATATAACCCCTATGATTGTTTCTATGTTTTGGAGTGTATGTTATTGTCTTTGTTTCTGTGTGAATGTCTTTATGTGTGTGTGTCTCTATGTGTGTCTGTTTTGAAGGTTTATATGCATTGGTTTTTGTGTCTTTGTATCTTGTGGATGTTTTGTTTGTCATTGTTTGGCTATGATTATTTTTATGATCAGAAGTGTGTGTGTATGTCTATGTCTTACATGCTAGTTAGTATACACCTTCTATTAGATGTTGGTTCATTAATCCTTTTCCTCTGGTAAGGTCTTCAAGCTGTACACATTTTTCTTCTCCCTCTCTTCTCCTCTCTTTACCTCCCTACTTGTGCTATGGATATATCTTGTGACCTAATTATAACTGAAGTTAAAATGTATGAGGATATTGTCTTATGATCCCTCAAAAGGATGTAATAGTTTCATTTTATGTTAGAGGTCTGGGCACTCCGTCCAAGCGACAAGCTATCTTTACGTCATTGACAGGATTCTCACCTTCTATAATCTGCCTCCAGGAAACTCATTTACTTCCCCATACTTTACATTATTTAAGGAAAAAAACGTTTAAAACTCAATTTCATTCGACATATACATCATACTCCAGAGGAATATCTATACTCATAGCTAATACAATTGATTTCCAATGTAGGCAGGTTAAGAAGGATATTAGGGGAAGGTATATTTTTTTTAGACTGTTTACTGGTTGGACAAAGATTGGCCAACATTTATATTCCTGCGCCCTATACTCTGGAAAAACTGAAAGAATTTATTGTGTTTGCATCTGATAAATCAGATAGCTTATGGTTAATAACAGGTGACTTTAATAATTGTATGGTTCCATCAATGGATATATTTTATCCATCTGATAAGCAACATTCAGAGGGGACTATGGCCTTTGCTAAATATATAACAGAGATTGGGCTGCTTGATTTGTGGAGACTGCAAAATCCGTTAAGTAGGCAATTCTCATGCTACTCGAGCACACATAAAACCTTATCCAGAATTGATCTGGCGTTAGGATCCCACTCTGTATTGCCATATCTTTGTGAGACTAAATATGAGGCAAGAGGCATATCAGATCACTCTCCCCTGTTCTTATCTTTTCTTTTAGGACATTAAATTAGAGATTACCACTTTTCAGCAAATAAATAAATTTACGGTCTCGCCCTTAATTTATTGGGACGCACAGAAAGCCTACCTTAGAGGTCTGTTAATCTCCCAAATATCAAAAAAAAAGAAACAATCTAGAAAATGGGAAAAAACCTTGGCTGACAATATGATGCAAGCTGAAGCATCTTATGTATCCAACCCCAATAAAGACACTCAGATGCAATGGACACATAGTCAAGAAAAATATGCACAAGTAGCCATTAAGAAAGCAGAAAATAAAAGGTTTTTCTTGCAGCAACCTTATTTTGAGGAAGGAGAAGGAACGGGACATATATTGGCCTCTGTGGTAAAGACACAGCGTCCCTCATCCCTTATTATTTTTAACAAGGGAATTCCTCATGCCTTATAACTGAAATTCAATCTTCGGCACACGGAAAGACTAACAATACCCCAGAGATCTTAGAGGTGTTTCGGGCTTTTTATCAGGACCTATATAAAAGTAGGAAGAGAGATCAGGAGGGGGGTATGGAAAAGTTTTTTCAGACTGTTAATTTGCCAATGTTTCTAGATGATGAGAAAGAGATATTAGAGAGACCATTAACACTGGAAGAGTTGAGAAATGAAGCAGCCAATCTATCCAATAATAACTCTCCTGGATCGGATGGTTTTACCAGGGGAAATTTATAAATCATATTACCTGATCTTCTTTCAGTTTTTAACCACGCTTTCAGTGGGGTCTTTGCCCCCCTCGATGACTGTGATTATCTCTATCCTGAAACCAGGTAAAGATCCAACTAGGCCCGATTAATTTCGCCCAATCTCGTTTTTGACAGCAGATGTTAGACTTTTGGCAAAAGTAATGGCAACCAGACTCTCAAAGTACATTGGCAAATGGATACATTGTGATCAGTCAGGGTTTATCCATAGCAGATTAACAGCTAACAATGTTAGACAAATGTTTCCAAATCTACAATTACCCATAGATAATACAGGAAATAGAGCTATTGTTTGTTTGGATGCGACCAAAGAATTTGATAGTATAGAATGGGACTTCCTATGGATCTGCCTAAAAGAATTTGGAATAGGATCAATTTTTATAAAGTGGATACAACTGTTATATAGTGCTCCAAGTGCAAGAGTACAGATTAATGGAGTCATGTCCTTACCATTTTTGTTGAAAAGAAGAACAAGACAGGGTTGTCCTCTGTCTCCGCTCCTTTTCACAATGGCCGTAGAACCCCTGGCGGAGGCTATTCTTGAGTGTCCAGATATTGTGGGATTTCGGAGATGTAGGGGAGAGGAAAAAATAGCTCTCTTCGCAGATGATGCCCTAGTGTTTCTAGGAGACACATATACATCTCTGTCTTCAGTTATTTCACTTATCGATACCTATGGTACATTCTCAGGATTTAAAATCAACTGGGATAAATCCGTAATAATGCCTATCGACCCTATTGACCCGATACAATTGGAATTCCCACACCAGGACCACCAGATGAAGTATGTATCATCATTTAAGTATTTAGGGGTGATAATCACACCAAATGTCAATGAATATATAGATAAAAATATACTTCCCTGTAGGTAAATTTAGGCAACAAGGTAAAACCCGGTGCAAATTTCCATTGACTATGATAGGGAGAGCAAACCTGGTGAAAATGGTATGGCTGCCCCAATTGTTATATCTATTACACAACTGCCCAGTCTGGTTGACATTAAAACTATTTAGGACAATGGACACGACCTTCAGAGATCTTATATGGAAATATGGAAAACCAAGAATTAAACCAAAAACTCTGCAACAAGCAAAAGATAGAGGGCTAAAAGCAGTCACTAATTCAAGATTATATTTCATGGCAGCACAACTTCAACACTGGTGTGGATGGGAGGAGTTAGATATGCAAGATCCTATACAGAATATTCTAATGACCCAATTTAAACCCTCACCACTGGTACCGCAAATAGTCTCACACCAATTTTATAAGAAGAGAAAGATTCCAACCTTTCACTTAATCCATAGATTATGGGAAACGATACGTACTATTACGCATCATAGGGGATATACAAGACATATGCCAATATGGGACAATTATTGTTTATCCGAGTTAAACAAACTACCAGAATTTCTAGAACGGAAAAAAGCAGGGTTGATTTTTCTCTATCAATTGTTTGAAGGGGATAAGCTATTACCCTTTAATATATTGAAAGACCGCTTCCAGTTGTCAAATAGTAATTTCTATAAGTATTTACAAACACGACATGCTTTACAAAGCCAGACCTTAAGATTCCAACTACAATACAATCCATCAGAGATTCTGACGAGGGCAACTTCAGTATAGTCTATGAAACGAGGACTAATAGGGGACCTCTACCTGATTCTGCTAAATGCAGAGAAGGTAGATGGCCAGGTGAATAGTCTTATCCAATGGCAAAAAAGACCTGACCGATCTTAGTCAAGAGGAATAGAATAGGGCTATGGAGATTCTACCTGAGGTAACTATTTCACCATCTCAGCAATTGACCCAGCTTTTTATACTACACAGAAGCCACTATACTCCGCAAAAATTATATGCCTGGGGAAAATATACATCGCCCTTATGTCCGCGATGCTCCATATCTAATGGCTCCCTTATTCATATGCTGTGGCGCTGTTCTAAGCTCCACAGATACTGAGAGAAAGTGTTTCTGACCCCAAACACAATATGTCAGGCAGAAATAATAAGTACCCCAAAAATAGCAATATTGTGAATAATTCCAGATGGAGCCTTACCCGTAGAGATGTATATAATGTGGACTAGATCCCTCTATCTTGCCGTAAGCTCATATTACAAAAGTGGATAGCAACAACTCCACCAACCCATAAACAATGGTGTAATAAAATAAATTATATATTAAAAAGAGAACGACTAGCATAAAAACACAGAGGAGTTCCCCAAAAATTCAATAAAATATGGTCCTATTGGCTTGACTCTAGTAAATTGTTTTATGATGGCCTATGTGGGGAGGATGGGGAGGAGGAGGAGAGGGGGGGTGGGGGAGAGGAGATTGACTTATAATAAATTAAGAAGCGGAAAATAGTATAATATAAATGGAAATGGAATCCTATATAGAGGTGTATGTCTGTTGTTGTTTTGTCTTGTTAGATGTTCTTTGTAAAATATATATCTATTATAGTGCTTGATTGATCTAATCTCTTTCTATGTATATATAGAAACCAAATGAAATGTTTATAACTTATATCCTTATCACCAATTCTTTTCAAATTTTTCTATGCAATAAGCAATAACAAAAAAAAACAAAAAAACTATTTGATTTGGGCGTGGCCTTTGACTAAACGCCTTGCTGACATCTCCCTGCAAAGCTGACGCTTAGGAACATCTTTGTAAGCATTGTACACTGCTCATTTTTTCCATTACAATGTGAGTACCCTTTTTATCTGACCTAATAAATAGTGGTTTTAAATGGTTTCACACTATGGAATCCTTTCTTTTTATGTCCTTATGATATCATCCTGGTCCTGGTCTTGCCAAGCACTGCTGCACAGTGGCACATACTGTGACTACTCGTTACCCCTGCAGGGGATATACAGCTGGTGAGTCTCTGCACAATCACAACGCGAGACACCAGCACTGGATTAACACCTGTTGTATGCTTTGAGGAATCCCACAAAGGACGCCTTTTTTCACTTATAGTGCACCGGGGACATACCCATATGAACTGTTTACTATCATAGAACCATTTGCATGGCACGTGTGTTTAGCACTTTTCAGAGTGACCTCTTCATAGGGCACTTGTCACTTTGTTATTTGCAACGTTTGTAGAACAACATTTTAATATTTATTTATTTAGCACTAGACACTTTAGAATTTTTTGCATGTCACGTGTGATGTATTTATTGCAACTTTGTGTTTTCTAGTGTTTAGACACAGACCGCTTCATGCTCTTAGCAGTGGTTAATACTGTTTTTTTCTTTTGAGGGAATATAGCACTAGACACCTTGGATGCGATTTATTGCACTCATTATGCTTCTCATGTTTAAATCACCAGTCACTTTAACCCACAGGAGTGGTAATAACTGCCATACATATTTCACTTAAAGGAATACACACGTGACACTTTTGATAAAACTGTATATATGCAGACATTTCTTCTGCAACTTTGGGACAGCGCCACACTCACACACTTTTCTTTTTTCACTTTTTCCGCTCATTCCACCCCCTGTGGAGTCAGCGTATGTGAGGGCAGCAGTCTATCAATTTAGGAATATACTTCCCACCCAGGCTTCTAATTACACCCATTAGCGCGGACTCCCTATTTCCTCTGTTAACTTATATCCTTATCACCAATTCTTTTCAAATGTTTCTATGCAATAAGCAATAACAAAAAAAAACAAAAAAACTATTTGATTAAAAAAACCTCCTCTATAGCGGGCCCAAACAACACAACTGGCTCAGCTTATCAAGTGAAACAGGCAGGATCCTCCTCAACAAGGTGAGAGGACAATGATGTCTGTATACAGTGTCCCAGAAATGGATAGCCTTAACCCTTTTCTCTTATCCCTGTGACACTACAAGTGTCAGCAAAATGACTACCAGCAATGATGTCTGTATACAGTGTTCATACTACTTCTATGGTGCAGTGTCTTTCTTCCGTGCGGATGGGCAAAATGCCCTCTCACCAAATCCTGTGGTCAAGCCCCAAACGAACGTCCTGGAACAGCAGGCTTTCCCGGTGACCCAACTAGTCACCTCACACTGGAATGCATCACCATCAATGCAGGTGCACCTCGATATGCACCTGGAATGCCCCTCTCTCAGGCTGGATGTCCCGACTGGCGGTGGAGGCTTGAATCACATGGGGAGATCATCTGAGAGACAGCATCTCTCCTTCAAGTCAGATCTCTTTTACTGCCTCATTGTGACTGAGAATCTCTTCAGGAATTAAAATGGAGTCTTTTACTTTCCTCCCACAGAGAATGCTGGTCTTAGTAGTTTCAGTCACTATACAAGGCTATGAGGCCGCTCTGTGCTGGAACTTCATACTCCAGAGTATCCAGAGCTTCCTGCAGCTTGTTAAGGTACCTTGGATTGGTTTCTGTAACTGCCTCTTTATTTGGCTTTGTTGACATTTTTGCAGATTCATTAAAAAAGAAATACTGAAATATCACATGGTCCTAAGTATTCAGACCCTTTGCTGTGACACTCATATATTTAACTCAGGTGCTGTCCATTTCTTCTGATCATCCTTGAGATGGTTCTACACCTTCATTTGAATCCAGCTGTGTTTTATTATACTGATTGGACTTGATTAGGAAAGCCACACACTTGTCTATATAAGATCTTACAGCTCACAGTGCATGTCTGAGCAAATGAGAATCATGAGGTCAAAGGAACTGTCTGAAGAGCTCAGAGACAGAATTTTGGCAAGGCACAGATCTGGCCAAGGTTACAAAAAAAATCTGTTGCACTTAAGGTTCCTAAGAGCACAGTGGCCTCCATAATCCTTAAATGGAAGACGTTTGGGATGACCAGAACCCTTCCTAGAGCTGTCCGTCCAGCCAAACTGAGCTATCGGGGAAGAGGAACCTTGGTGAGAGAGGTAAAGAAGAACCCAAATATCACTGTGGCTGAGCTCCAGAGATTCAATCGGGAGATGGGAGAAAGTTGTAGAAAGGCAACAATCACTGCAGCCCTCCACCAGTCGGGGCTTTATGGCAGAATGGCCCGAAGGTAGCCTCTCCTCAGTGCAAGACACATGAGAGCCCGCATGGAGTTTGCTAAAAAACACCTGAAGGACTCAAAGATGGTGAGAAATAAGATTCTCTGGTCTGATGAGACCAAGATAGAACTTTTTGGTCTTAATTCTAAGCAGTATGTGTGGAGAAAACCGGGCACTGCTCATCACCTGTCCACTACAGTCCAAAAGTGAAGCATGGTGGTGGCAGAATCATGCTGTGCGGGGTGTTTTTCAGCTGCAGGCACAGGACGACTGGTTGCAATTGAGGGAAAGATGAATGCGGCCAAGTACAGGGATATCCTGGACGAAAACCTTCTCCAGAGTGCTCAGGACCTCAGACTGGGCCGAAGCTTTACCTTCAAACAAGATAATGACCCTAAGCACACTGCTAAAATAATGAAGGAGTGGCTTCACAACAACTCCGTAACTGTTCTTGAATGGCTCAGCCAGAGCCCTGACGTAAACCCAATTGACAATCTCTGGAGAGTCCTAAAAATGGCTGTCCACCAATGTTTACCATCCAACCTGACAGAACTGGAGAGGATATGCAAGGAGGAATTGCAGAGGATCCCCAAATCCAGGTGTGAAAAGCTTGTTGCATCTTTCCCAAAAAAACTCATGGCTGTATTAGATCAAAGGGGTGCTTCTACTAAATACTGAGCAAAGGGTCTGAATACTTAGGACCATCTGATATTTCAGTTTTTCTTTTTTAATAAATCTGCAAAAATGTCAACAATTCTGTGTTTTTCTGTCAATATGGGGTGCTGTGTGTACATTAATGAAGAAAAAAAATGAACTTAAATGATTTTAGCAAATGGCTGCAATATAACAAAGAGTGAAAAATTGAAGGGGGTCTGAATACTTTCCGTCCCCACTGTATATGGTTACTGTTTTACCTACCAAAACTAGTTGTTATGCACAACGAGTCTTGTGATTTACACATATTTTCCACAGTTCACAAAGTTTCTAAATAAGCACTTTGACTTCCTGGTTCAATAATTCAGCTTCTTATGTTACCTCTCTGAATCAAGTCTCCTATTCGGAAAAACAATCCGCATCGTCATCACTCTCCGGTAAGCAGGTTGCTGGCCCAGGAAGCTGTAATGCTAATCCAGAAATTAGTACAAAAGCCCCCTGTGTATATTCTGTATTATTTTAGATTCTTTAAAGCGGAGTTCCACCCAAAAGTGGAACTTCAGCTCATTGTACTCCTTCTCCCCTCCGGTGCCACATTTGGCACCTTTCGGGGAGGAGAGGGAGCAGGATACCTGTCACAGGTATGCTGCCCCCACTTCCAGGAGCCTCAGCCGTGGGTACTGACAATATAACAAAGAGTGAAAAATGTAAGTGGGTCTGAATACTTACGTCCCCACTGTATATTCACACTCCCTGCCCTCAAAGAACTTACATTCTAAGGTCCCTAACTCAAATTCATACATATACAGTACATACTAGGGCCAATTTAGCCAGGAGCCAGTTAACCTACCAGCATGTCTTTGGAGTGTTGGGGGAAACCCATGCAGGCACTGGGAGAACATGCAAACTCCAGGCAGGTAGTGCTGTGGTTGGGATTCAAACCGTGAGACTTGTGCTGCTAGGTGGAAGTGCTAACCTCTATCCTTAGAGTCAAAGAGCAGTACTTTGCACTTAGTGCAGTGTTTCTTAACCAGGGTAATGTCTGGGTTCCCCCAGGGGGCCACAAGCACCAGACCCAATTTGCCCTGGTTCAGCTTCATAAGTTGCAATGGTGTGTGTGGGCTGACCACCAGCACCATAGAAAATCAATGACACTTTAGGGCCAGAACAGATGGCGTCATCCATTGCTTTGGTGATGGCAGCCAACTCGTCCGCATCATGGCAATGCATAACTCTGAAACAGGGCAGGCGGCATGCAGGGCCTCCCAACATTCAGGAAAAAATAGAGGTCCACCTCCTCCAGACATCCTCCACTTCCCACCCTCCACTTTGGCTCCACTTCCCTTCTGGAGCCAAAATGTAAAGTTCTGAATTGAAGAGGACGCTGTGTGATTGGTAGGCTCTGTGATGAAGGGACTATATGACAAAAGGACTCTGTAATGGGGGGGTTCTGTGATGGGGGTTCTGTGATTGGGGGACTTACTAATGTAATTGAGAGGCTCTGCTGTGATGAGGGGACTCTGATGTGATGGGGGAATCATTTATAGGAGCTACTACAATAGTGGACCTCTGACGTGAAGTGGGAACTCTGACAGGATGGGGTACCTCTGACATGATGGGGGAAACGCTGACATGGTGGGGGATCTCTGATGTGATGGGGGGCCTCTGATGTCATTAAGAACCTCTGATGTGAAGGGGGGATTCTAATGTGAAGAAAATTTTATCCAGGCGGTTGGGATCATTTTCCCTGGCTTAGGATAAACATACCATTTATGTTTTTATTTTAGATTGGAGTGCCTCGAGATTTTGCATACTTTTAAAGGCTGCTGCGACTGAAAGAGGTTGAAAAATGCTGATTTAACACTTTGGTCTTTGTACTGCCCTACCCCTATCCCCTTCAATAACAACACATAGAGTACATTAAAACATAACAAATCTGAGTGCACCAAACATAGATGCTGAGATAATTATTGGCCATATAGATTAGTAGAGGAGCATACATGTTGTACTTTTACTGAAGTCTTAGAAATGTTGTTTTAATATTATTTTATGAAATTTTTTTACAGCTTGATTTATAAGCAAAATTAGATCTGTGTGCCTTTCTCTAAATTGTTTTTGTCTACTTGATTTGGTTTCCAGACGATGAAGCGGTCTATATATCTTAATTGTCCTGTGCACAGCGTGGCTGTATTATTTGCATAATTGCTCTCTCTCAGAGGTTTAGTTTGAAAAATAATGGACACTTGCATTTTGTGAGCCAGAAACCTTTCTAATCATAAATTAAAGACAGCAGCAGTATATAAAAAGTTAGTCTTAATAAAGCTTGATAAAGTCTCACAAACAATGTGGTATTGCTGTATGACTCAGCTCTTTGAGCTATTTATTCATGAGTTATCTCTCTCTTTGCTTATTAGTATACCATCTTACCGCTTCTGGGAAACACATTCTAAAACAATGCAAACATTTCTTTCATGTTCTTTCAAAGCAATAAAACAGATAGGCCCCTTTCATACAGGTGTTTTGTCAATCCATTTTTGACCCATGATCAGACGATAAAAACAGACTGCAATTCATCCAAGTAAGTGGCTGAATATAAATGGATCTGCTTCCATTTACATCTGGGTATGTTCAGGTTCATTGGACTGAATGCAATAAGTTAGCATCCAGGTCACTTTTGTGGACTTGAAAGAATAAAAACTAATATATACAAATGCACGCTTACATCTGGTCGCCCATAGGGTCCATTTTTCCTCCATCACAAGATGAAGAGAAAAAAAAGGAATATGTGCCATTAATTTCCCCGTTAGATTACAGATCCCCTGCTGTGATAGATTGGAGGCACTTGTATGAAAGGGGCCAAATGGTTGTGAAAAAAATTTTTTGGACCCTTAAGCCGCATACACACGATTGGAATTTCCGACGGGAAATGTGTGATGACAGGCTGTTGGTGGAAAATCCGACCGTTTGTACGCTCTATCGGACAATTGTTGGATTTTCCGCGGACAAATGTTAGATGGCAGGCTTTAAAATTTTCCGGGACAAATGTCTGTTGTCAGATTTTGTCCGTCGGTCAAAAGTCCAACGTACAAACACGCATGCTCGGAAGCAAGGACGAGCCAGAAGCGGTCGGTCTTGTAAACTAGCGTTCGTAATGCAGAATTAACATTTGTGATGTGGCAAAATTATGAAATCTCAAAATGCAGCGCACAATTCTCTTCTTCTTTAATGGGATAATAATGAAGCTGCTTTGCTGGTGATACCGATGGAGTTATTGAAAACTAATTTTCAAAGGCTTTTTTTTCTAGTGATATCAAGAATAATATTATTATGCTTGTTATTTTTTAACACCATTATTCCGTGGTTTTTAAGATCAAAGATACAACTTTGTTGGTGTCCCATGTTAATTTTACATTGTATTTTTTAAAATGTAACTACCTACTCCCAAATTGTCATTTGAAGTAAAACACATAGCCAAGTATTATTCTCCACCATTTTTTATTGTGCATTAAAAAAAGAAAACAAATAAAATTAGACATGCTATCTGCCAAAAGAACTTAACCAAAAAGTGCATTCTATGCATTCAAAAATATGGAAAATATACCATTAAAATCATTATTCAACCAAAAATAAAATAAAAGCCACATGCATGTGTCCTGCTTCTTAATATAGGTTGCAACAATGCCAAGAGTTGGTGAAAGCAGGGGTCCGTCATCCAGAGATAATTCCGAAAATCATTTGGATTATTCTCCTGGAGCACCCGCAGCAAAGGCATATGACATAATTGATCACGATTAATAAAGCAACCAATTTCTGGTCCAAGAAATCGTCCTCCACCTGTTCCTGGACTGGACTTGGGTCAAAGCAATAACTCCTAGGCCAATAATAAATAACACGTTATCTCCTCCAATTCCGCAAAATTAAAAGCACGAATCAACACTCACTAAACTTCTACTAACACAAAATTAGCAGAAGGAGCACAAAGGGTGGTGACTAACAATTGAACTTCCTCTTTTTCGGCTCGTAGTACGTCTAGTACATCACTACGTTCGTGTTTGTTGGCCGACAATTGTGTACCGTTTGTATGCAAGACAAAATCCAGGCACACGCCTTCAGACAAAAGTCCGAGGTTTTGTCTGCGGAAAATCTGATCGTGTGTACGAGGCTTTAGAAACTGTCTAGTTTTCTGCATGAATGCTACACAGTCTGGCAACACACATTTTATCTAATCATATCTTTATGCACAAATATTTGGAACTTTAAAGTGTAACTAAAAGCAAAACTTTTTTTTCATGTTGGAAAAAAGTAAGGAATTACCCTTGAATTATTACCCTTGACTGTTTTTTTTGCCATCAGTGTCCCCACTGAAGAGATCTTTCTTCACTTCCTGTCCTATAGTCAAAACAGGAAGTGAGAGGAAATCTCTCCAAAGTGAGGGAATCCTGCGGTGTCACCAGGGTCTCCAGAACTAGTGTCCCCATGGGAAAATTTCCCCCCTATTACTGTTCTGATATCAACCCAAAAAAAACTGGGGATGTTCCTTTACTTTTATACAGGAATAACAGAGGGGGTGAATCTCCCTAATGGAGACACAGACAGCTGACAGGTGTTGGAATCCCTCTCCACTCTATCCAAAATGAACAAAAAAGTTTTGCCTTTACTTACACCTTAAGGGATTGTCCACACCAGACACCACAGGGGGCACTTTAAGGGCTTGTCCACACCAGACACCACAGGGAACACCTTAAGGGCTTGTCCACACCAGACACTACAGGAGGCACTTTAAGGGCTTGTCCACACCAGACACCACAGGAGGCACCTTAAGGGCTTGTCCACACCAGACATCACAGGGGGCAGCTTAAGAGCTTGTCTACACCAGACTGCCCATGTTAACGTGTTCGGATGAGTTTTAGAAATGTTGACTTTTTCAAGAACTACATTTCAATTGTCTTGAAAGCAAACTGCAGGTCACAGTTTTAGTTACTTGCCCATCACCAACTGGCTTGTCAAAAGTGCAATATGGCACAATCAAAAGAGAATTCATATGGCCTCACAAGAAGAGCTGATGATGCTCATAAGACTGGAAAGTGTTAGAGAAGGTTTTTAAAGACTTGGCCTCCATAAGACCACAGATAAATCAATTGAGCACATTACTACTTTTCCCATAGGTACATTATAAAAAAAAAAACTATAGTGAAAGGGAACACCTTACAATCCTTAGATGGTTGACTGTGAAGTGTAGGGAGGCTGCTAGGTGTCTGAAGGCATATATGAATTGACCAATAGTAAATCACTGAATAAAAGTGGTGTTCATGGGGGATTACCACAGAGAAGACCACTTCTTTCTAAAAAGCATCACTGTCCCTCCAAAGTTTGAACAAGGCCAATTGAAAGTTCTACAGGGCTGCTGAAACCCTGTTCTCTGGAAAGATAAGGCACAGTTGAAATCTTGCTAAGTATAATTATTGTCAGAGGCATATCAAAAATCTTTAGGGCCCCCGGTGCAAGAAACCATAAAGGGCCTCTCCACGGTGACAGAACACCAGGGCCCGGTCGCAAGTACAACCTTAGTGACTCTGGTAGTTCTGCCACTGGTGTAAGTTTTTTTTTGTTTTTTTTTTTTCTTACAATTTTTTAGGAGCCCCATTGGGGGGCTTTGGTGAAATATCAGGGGTTTAAACAGACCACTGATGTCTGTTTGGGCAAAGCTTTGCCCAATCAGTGTACAGTGAAAAGTTGGTTGTTAATGAGCAGGCTGGGAAGCCGGCCGTAACGTCTTTAACAACGGATGAGTCATCAGCTGTCAATGGGTCTCCCTGCTGACAGCTGAATAATAATAAAAAAAAAAATATTGCTAGCAATAGAAAAATGTTTAAAAAAATGTCACCCCCTTGTGATGTCACATGAGCATGGTGCCAACAGGTGACATCGCCAGGTGGCCCTGCCCCTTTCCTATTTAGGAACTGACAAACAGCAGAGCCTGCAATAGATGGTTTAGCCTCCATTGCGGGCAGAGATTTTTTCTTCTTCTTTTTGTGGGTCTGGCAGTGGCAGCGGGTGTCATGATTAATGATGGATCTACATCAGGGGACATTTTTTTTTTAATAAAGAAATTGTCAAAAACGATGTGTCAGTTTTTATTTCTTTTTGGCACTTTTTTGGTGAATCGGTAGGAGTAGTACAGTATCTCACAAAAGTTTTTACATTTTTGTAAATTTTTTTTATATCTTTCATGTGACAACACTGAAGAAATTGCACTTTGCTACTATGTAAAGTAGTGAGTGTACAGCTTGTATAACAGTGTAAATTTGCTGTCTCCTCAAAATAACTCAACACACAGCCATTAATGTCTAAACCGCTGGCAACAAAGGTGAGTACACCCCTAGGTAAAAATGTTCAAATTGGGCCCAATTAGCCAGTTTCCCTCCCCGTTGTCATGTGACTCGTTAAAATTACAAGATCTCAGGTGTGAATGTGGAGCAGGTGTGTTCAGTTTGGTGTTATCGCTTTCACTCTCTCATACTGGTCACTGGAAGTTCAACATGGCACCTCATGGCAAAAAACTCTCTAAGAATTTGAAAAAAAGAATGATTGCTCTACATAAAGATGGCCTAGGCTATAAGAAGATAGCCAAGACCCTGAAACTGAGCTGCAGCACGGTGGCCAAGACCATACAGCAGTTTAACAGGACAGGTTTCACTCAGAACAGGCCTCGCCATTTTCAACCAAAGAAGTTGAGTACGCATTGCTCAGCGTCATATCCAGAGGTTGTCTTTGGGAAATAGATGTATGAGTGCTGCCAGAATTGCTGCAGAGGCTGAAGGGGTGGGGGCTCAGCCTTTCAGTGCTCAGACCATACGCCGCACACTGCATAAAATTGGTCTGTATGACTGTTGTCCTAGAAGGAAGCCTCTTCTAAAGATGATGCACAAGAAAGCTCGCAAATAGTTTGCTGAAGACAAGCAGACTAAGGACATGGATTACTGGAACCATGTCCTATGGTCTGATGAGACCAAGATAAACTTATTTGGTTCAGATGGTGTCAAGCGTGTGTGGCGGCAACCAGGTGAGGAGTACAAAGACAAGTGTGTCTTGTCTACAGTCAAGCATGGTGGTGGGAGTGTCATGGTCTGGGGCTGCATGAGTGCTGCCAGCACTGGGGAGCTACAGTTTATTGAGGGAACCATGAATGCCAACATGTGCAGTGACATACTGAAGCAGAGCATGATCCCCTCCCTTCGGAGACTGGGCCGCAGGGCAGTATTCCAACATGATAATGACCCCAAACACACCTCCAAGACGACCACTGGCTTGCTAAAGAAAATGAGGGTAAAGGTGATGGACTGGCCAAGCATGTCTCCAGACCTAAACCCTATTGAGCATCTGTGGGGCATCCTCAAACGGAAGGTGGAGGAGCGCAAAGTCTCTAGCATCCTCCAGCTCCGTGATGTTGTCATGGAGGAGTGGAAGAGGACTCCAGTGGCAACCCATAAAGCTCTGGTGAACTCCATGCCCAAGAGGGTTAAGGCAGTGCTGGAAAATAATGGCGGCCACACAAAATATTGACACTTTGGACCCAATTTGGACATTTTTTTACTTTGGGGTGTATTCACTTTTGTTGTCAGCGGTTTAGACATTAATGGCTTTGTGTTGAGTTATTTTGAGGGGACAGCAAATTTACACTGTTATACAAGCTGTATATTTTACATTGTAGCCAAGTGTCATTTCTTCAGTGTTGTCACATGAAAAGATATAATAAAATATTTACAAAAATGTGAGGGGTGTACTCACTTTTTGTTAGATACTGTATGTACCCCATACTCATTCACATACGGGAAGGGGTCCGGGACCTTCCAGATTCTGATAAGCCCCCTGCCCGCAGAACCCAACAACCACAGCCCAGGGTTGTTGGGAAAAGGCCCTTGCCCCATCAACATGGAGCCGAGCCCCCCCCAGCTCAAAACCCCCATGTTGAGGGCATGTGGCCTGGTATGGCCTGGCCTGCCAGGCTGCATGCTCGGATATGGGACTGTATGGATTTTGGGGGTATCCCACAATGTTTTTTTTTTTTTAAATTGGCATTGGGGTTTCCCTTAAAATCTATACCCCACACCATATTTTTTAACATTTTTCTGTTGCCGGTAATGGTATTGTATTGCAATTTAAATGTCATTTTTTTTTCTTTATAAATGTCAGTTATGCTGCAGCCAGTTCTATACATGGTACAGATGTGCTACTTTACAGGCAGACTAAGGGGATCCCCCCAAAGACACTATATTTAAAGAATGTTTTATTGTTTCACCTCAAGCATAATTAAAATCACTGCTCCTGTAAGAAATCTTCTTTTTTTTTAAATGTTTGCATTGATACATGTCCCCCAGGGCAGTACCCAGGCCCCCATACCATTTTTATGGCCAATAACTTGCATATAAGCCTTCAAAATGGGCATTTTTCATTTTTCAAGTTCAAGTCCCTTAGGGTTCGGAGTTTGGGTCTGAAGTTTTGCGCTTTTCGAGAGTTCTGGCGCGAACGGAACCAGGAAGTGTTTGGCCCAACTCTACTACAGAGGGGTTCAAGACCTAGTTGTGCTGTCTGAATCACAAGACTGACTGAACAGAATTAGTATTCGTTTTGCATTTTAAAAAAATCCCATATATGTGTTTTAACAGTATTTGTAGCAATTTGCCTAAAGGTTAGCTTTAGGAGTGAATTTTAAGTTATAAGTTAGGCTTTGATGATCAGGGTGAGGTTAGTGGTTACATTTAAGTGTTAAAGAGTAGGTTAAGAAGCTCCTGAACCCCATGTTATAATACCAGCAGACATAACAAAATGGGAAATTAAATTGAAGTGCGTTGTATGTCACCTGCCAGACATATAGGGGCGTTACCAAAAAGTGAGTGTCCCTCTATGACATTTGGCTTGCAGTGTTGCATCCCCCTATGCTCTTCTATGTTATAGACATACAGGGACTGAAAAAAGAAAAGCAGTGAGCTAATTATTAAGACACAAGCTTTAGGGCAAAATGCCATTTTGTCACACCAAAAGATAATACTTGGTCTGAGACTAGAAGAATTCCAGTAATGGCTACAAATAATTCTAGGTATGGACATTTTTATATAGTTTTATTGGTCCAGCTTGGACCAATGTAACTATGTATATACTCTACCTATGGGATCCCTCTGAAAGTTGTTCAAAACGGAACCTGGAAGCTAGTGGAGATCACTGTAGCAGCAGTGTCTACAACAGTGATCTCCACTAGCTTCCAGGTCCCGTGTTGAGCAGTTGCCCTGCTGCATTCTGAACACAAGGGCTCAGCTATTCGTAATGGGCACCATTCAAAGTTTGCTTCCTGTTTTCTCAATGGATGCAAATCCGGTGCATTTTGTGGTCGGGAAAGGAGGTATGAACCTTCTGACCTCAGTGCAGGTACCAACAGGTCCTTGTACCTGATTGTGGCAAATACAGTATCTCACAAAAGTGAGTACACCCCTCACATTTTTGTAAATATTTTATTATATCTTTTCATGTGACAACACTGAAGAAATGACACTTTGCTACAATGTGAAGTAGTGAGTGTACAGCTTGTATAACAGTGCACATTTGCTGTCCCCTCAAAATAACTCAACACACAGCCATTAATGTCTAAATCGCTGGCAACAAAAGTGAGTACACCCCTAAGTGAAAATGTCCAAATTGGGCCCAATTATAAGTGTCATGTGATACCTTAGTCTTACAAGGTCCCAGGTGTGAATGGGAAGCAGGTGTGTTAAATCTGGTGTTATCGCTCTCACTCTCATACTGGTCACTGGAAGTTCAACATGGCACCTCATGGAAAAGAACTCTCTCTGAGGATCTGAAAAAAAAATTGCTGCTCTACAAAAAGATGGCCTAGGCTATAAGAAGATTGCCAAGACCCTGAAACTGAGCTGCAGCACGGTGGCCAAGACCATACAGCGGTTTAACAGGACAGGTTCCACTCAAAACAGGTGAGATACATGAATCAGGCTCAAGCACTGTCAATTTTGGTGCTGTGCCCCAGCAAAACTCTAAAGGGGGGTCTATGGCACCCTTAATGAATTTGCAAGTGTTTGTCTACATCAGGGGTCTTCAAACGATGGCCCTCCAGTTGTTCAGAAACTACAATTCCCATCATGCCTAGTAATGTCTGTGAATGTCAGAGTTGTACAATGCCTCATGGGACACGTAGTCCCGCAACAGCTGGAGGGCCATAGTTTGAGGATCCCTGGTCTACATAATGACACTAAAAATGTCACTTCCTGCTTATGTGACTGGAAGATTGCTGATATACTGGTAAAACTCATAACTGACTTGAAGACAATTGTTTTTCTAAACAAATATGGAGTAAATGATATGCCATGGCATCTTGGTTCTACATGCAGAAGCATGTACTCCATTTCTGTCAGAGAGGTATTGGAGACATCAATGGTGTACATGCGGAAGCATGTACACCATTGATGTCTCCAATACCTCTCTGACAGCAGGAAGCAAGATGAATACATCTAGAGGGGACCTATCCATCTCTTATTTAGAAGCAGCTTCCCTCACACTTCACCCCTATTCATCTACCAATGACTTTCATTCGGTTTTGTCTATTTCCTAACATGCATTAATTGAGTGTGACTTGCCAGCTGCCTAGTAAGTGTAAAGGCAATGTCAAACATCTAGGATTCCGGCAATACCAAATCATGCAAACATATTTTTAGTTATCTAACAGTTGTCAGAAATATCAGGCAACCCACTGGTATTTTAACTTTGAATGACATTGCTAAAAAAGAAACAGTGACATTCAGAGAACCATGGCTCGTCCCTAATAGTTTCCAGCTGCTTTAGATTTTTTTTACTACTTAGAAAGGAAAGTTGATTCTTTATTCAAAAGATATACCGGTATTTACTTTTCATTCACAGTATTTGCTTGATACCATGCATTTTGTTATTTAGCTAAATTTTTAATTGAATTTATTTTTTTGGATGCATACCCAATTGGACAAGATTACCTTAATATATATTTTTTTCAATCTATACTCATGCAAATATAAATCATGCAAATATAAATCAAATATAAATCTAAAACATCAATAAATCTAAAACCACTTAAGGACCAGGCCTATTTTATACACTTGGTATTTACAAGTTAAAATCATTTTTTTTTTGCTAGAAAACTAATTAGAACACCCAAACATTATATATATATTTTTAGATACTCTAGAAAATAAAATGGCGGTAGTAATCATATTTTATGTTACACCGTATCATATTTTATGTCACAAATGCAATTTTTTGGGAAAAAATACACTTTTTTTAAATTAAAAAATAAGAAAAAAGTTAGGCCAATGTTTTTTTATACTGTGAAAGATAATGTTACACTGAGTAAATTGATACCCAACATGTCATGATTCAAAATTGCACCCGCTCGTGGAATGGTGACAAACTCTGACCCTTAAAAATTTCCGCAGGCGACGTTTAAAAACCTCTACAGGTTACCAGTTTTGAGTTACAGAGGAGGTCTTTTGCTAGAATTATGACAGGACCTCTTTAATGTGAGATTTGGGGTCAAAAAGACCTCAGATCTCACATTTACACTTAAATGCAATAAAAAAAAAATGCCTTTTTTTTATTTTCAACAAAACATTTTTTTCCCCTTTAAGACCATTGGGCGGAAGTGACATTTGACGTCGCTTCCGTCATTCAATGGAATGGAGTTGAGTGGGGACCATCTTTCCCTCACTTGACTACTAGCCTCAGAAGGGAAAGCATCGGATTGTCTCTGCCGCTACTGACGGCTCCAGTAAGCGGCAGAGATGATCGGGACGCGGTGGGAGGGGGGTGAGCACCTCTCCCGCAGCCGATAAAAGTGATTTTGTGGTGAATTCACCACAGAGACCACTTTTATCTGAAAGCGGACCGCCCACAGTTTTAAAAAATACCTGGGTTATGGCAGCTATTCAATGTCAAAGTAGCGACGTACAACGACGGCGGGCAGTCCGGAAGTGGTTAATGCAGTTAGGTTGCACCTTTTTTTGATGCATCAAGTCAAAGTGCCTGAATTTGACTTGGGACCTGCCCCTGGCACTCCCTTGTGGACTAGGAGATGGGGGCGGGGGGCACTGGGCCAATCACAGGTGGGGAGCAGAGAGGTGGCCTAGCTGTTTTGCTTAAAGTGGTTGTTAACCCACAGCGGGCGGGGGGGGGCCGAAGTTCCCCACTGAAGTCAGTCAGGAGGAGAGAGGTGGCCCAGCCCACTGCAGCTGGCACAGGAGGGGCGCCGAAGCTGTCAGTGCTGCCTGGCTCCTATCACAAGATCTGCACACACAGATCCTCTCAGTCTTTGGGAGCTTCAGGTGGCTGTCTGGGGGAGGGTTGCTGATGTCATCCTATGCAGCAGGAGCCTGGGAGGAAGGAGATCTACCATGCTGCTGAAATGAGGTCAGTAAAAAGGGAAGATTGTGCAGAAACTGACCTTTGGGGGTGAAATTATTGTACTGGGGGCAGAATGCTGCTCCCCTCCATGTCATGTGCAGTACAGTGACCACCATGTTATGTACTGTGCCCACCATTTGCAGTGACCGCCATGTGATGTACTGTGCCCACCTTGTGATGTACTGTGCCCACTATGTGATATACTGTGCCCACCCTGCGCAGTGCAGTGCCCACCGGCAATCTCTGACCATCCCTTCACAGTCTCTGACCATCTCCTGTATCATGTCTGCAGTCTCTGACCATCTCTTTTATCATGTCCACAGTCTCTGACCATGTCCTGTATCATGCCCGCAGTCTCTGACCATCTCCTGTATCATGTCTGCAGTCTCTGACCATCTCTTGTATTATGACTGCAGTCTCTGACCATCTCTTGTATCATGTCCACAGTCTCTGACCATCTCTTGTATCATGTCTGCAGCCCCTGACCATCTCCTATATCATGTCTGCAGTCTCTGACCATCTCTTGTATCATGCCCGCAGTCTCTGACCATCGCCTGTATCATGCCCGCAGTCTCTGACCATCTCTTGTATCATGCCCGCAGTCTCTGACCATCTCTTGTATCATGTGTGCTGTCTCTGATAAACTCCTATATCATGCCCGCAGTCTCTGACCATCTCCTGTATCTTGCCTGCAGTCTCTGACCATCTCCTGTATCATGCCCGCAGTCTCTGACCATCTCTTGTATCATGTCTGCAGTCTCTGACCATCTCTTGTATCATGTCTGCAGTCTCTGACCATCTCCTGTATCATGTCCGCAGTCTCTGCCCATCTCCTGTATCATGTCTGTAGTCTCTGACCATCTCTTGTATCATGTCTGCAGTCCCTGACCATCTCCTATATCATGTCTGCAGTCTCTGACCATCTCCTGTATCATGCCCACAGTCTCTGATCAACTCCTGTATCAAGCCCGCAGTCTCTGACCACCTCCTGTATCATGCCCGCAGTCTCTGACCATCTCCTGTAATATGTCTGCAGTCTCTGCCCATCTCTTGTATCATGTCTGCAGTCTCTGACCATCTCCTGTATCATGTCTGTAGTCTCTGACCATCTCTTGTATCATGTCTGCAGTCTCTGACCATCTCCTATATCATGTCTGCAGTCTCTGACCATCTCCTGTATCATGCCCGCAGTCTCTGACCATCTCCTGTATCATGCCCGCAGTCTCTGACCATCTCTTGTATCATGTCTGCTGTCTCTGGCCATCTCTTGTGTCGTGTCTGCTGCCTCTGACCATTTCTTGTATCATGTCTGCAGTATCTGATCATCTCTTGTATTATGCCCGCAGTCTCTGACCATCTCCTGTATCATGCCCGCAGTCTCTGACCATCCCCTGTATCATGCCTACAGTCTCTGACCATCTCTTGTATCATGCCCGCTGTCTCTGACCATCTCCTGTATTATGCCCGCAGTGTCTGACCACCTCTTGTATCATGTCCACAGTCTCTGACCATCTCCTGTATCATGTCTGCAGTTTCTGATCATCTCCTGTATCATGTCTGCAGTCTCTGGCCATCTCTTGTATCATGTCTGCATCCTCTGACCATCTCTCGTATCATGTCTGCAGTATCTGACCATCTCTTGTATCATGCCCGTAGTCTCTGACTATCTCCTGTATCATGCCCGCAGTCTCTGAAATCTCTTGTATCATGCCCGCAGTCTCTGACCATCTCTTGTATCATGTCTGCAGTCTCTGACCATCTCTTGTATCATACATGATACAAGAGTCTCTAACCATCTCCTGTGGTATGTCTTTAATCTCTAACTTAAACTTAAACACATAGCTAATAGTATTAGTAGGGGCTCTAACAGACTTTCTAATGGACACCAAGAGGGCCTCTGTTAGATAGAGCCCCCTGCAGATCCCATTAGACTCCATTGTAGTCTCTGGGGCCTGGTGGGGGCTCTTTCTAACAGACTCTCTAACAGTCTCTCTCTCTCTCTCTCATGTGCCGATCATCAGCGAGAGAGAGACTCGCGTGTGGTACGGGCGGCGGCGGGCGGTCAATAACACTGAAGGAAGGAGGTGGGTGGAGCCTCTTCCCTGCACTCGTTGCTAGACGCCAGGCGGCCCTGGCGTTAGCAACGAGTGACGTCAGTCAGGTCAGCGTCAGTCACACTCTCAGCCGAGCCGACCGGCGGCCGGTGTGAGTGTGACTGTGATGTGACACAGCCTGCCCTGGAGCAGCGCCTCCTAATCCGATACATACAGCATACAGCAGAGTGAGTCTCAGAGAGAGCAGACAGCAGCCAGTAACTCAGTGAGTGCGGCTGAGTCTGTGACACAGCAGGCAGCCTGGAGCGGCGCCTCTGAGGAGTCCTATCCTATATGATACAGCAGACAGCTGAGCTGAGTGTCCGGCAGATCCGTGTGAGGGCGGGCGGGCAGGCAGGCGGGAGAGAGAGCGGATTGGACGGGCATCTCCGTGTGTGGATGGGCGGGTGAAACTAAGGCTGAGCAGGCTAGGTGTGTGTGTCGGGGGTGGCTGGCCAATCAGCGAGCCGACGGGCAGGGAAGCAGAGAGATGACATCATCTCTCACCGCCCCCACATCTCTGCATTAACTTACGCCCTCACTGTGCAGGTAGCGTGGGCAGCAGGGAGATTACATTATCTCTCTGCTGCCTGTCTCTGGGACAAGGAAGCAAGAAAAAAGCAAAACACCACCTTACCTGGCAAGTGACAATCCGCATCTAGTGGCAGATGACGTGCAAAGTGACAATCCGCATCTAGTGGCAATTGACGTGGCAAGTGACAATCCGCAATGTGTGGCATATGACTTGGCAAGTGACAATCAGCATTCAGTGGCAATTGACGTGGCAAGTGACAATCCGCAATGTGTGGCATATGACGTGGCAAGTGACAATCTGCATCCAGTGGCAGGTGACGTGGCAAGTGACAATCCGCATCTAGTGGCAAGTGACAATCCGCATCTAGTGGCAGGTGTCAATCTGCATCTGGTGGCAGGCAAGTGACAATCCACAAAATATGGCAGGCAACGGTGGCAGGTGACACGCTCGGGGTTCCCAATGATTCTGCATTATGGTGAGTTGAATGATTTCATTTTATATTACAATGTAATAATAGAAATAATGCGCTTCAATCATCCTGACACCATAACAACCATGGTGCTGGGATGATTAAAGCACCAACAACAGCCATTTCCCCGATAAATTGTCCGCAAAAAAAAAGTATATTTCTGGCAGTGCCCCTCCCAAGACTAAGCTCTGGATCCGCCCCTGTAGGGAGGCATCTCTGTGTTTGAGTTGTTGCCATAGAAACATTTGTAAAGGGGAGGAGTTAGTACAATGACCATGCTCATGTGGGGGCGCCAGAAATATTTCTGCACCCAGGCGTCTGTGACCCTAGGATCGGCCCTGTCAGCAGCCATGATATACCCTGGTCAGTTTACAAAGGGGAGGGCAGAAACTAGAAGGATCAGTCAGGTGTTTCAGGTGTTATGGGGGGCCAAATGACACAGCACAAGCACTGTGCTGTATAAAATGCTTTAGGCCCCTTTCACACGGGTTTGCCTGTTTATGGACTTCGCTTTGCTCAGCAGGGATCGATCCACTGATCCCCGCTGAACAGGCGGATGACAGGTCCATCTTCGCTCACTGTGCAGGGATGGATCTGTCAAAGCCCCGCTGTCCTCTATGGAGATCGGATGAAAACGGACCACCTGTCCGTTTTCACCCGATCCTATCCGATCCAATTCTCTAGACGGATGGAAAATAGAGTTTCCATCCAGAGGCTCTAATAGGCTTCAAAATAGGGTCGGCTCGTGGTGCAGAGCCTTGCGCTACGAGCCTACCCAGGTGTTACAACAACGAATGAATATTCGCTGTTGCAACACTGATCCTCCTCCCGGCCAATCAGGAAGCGGGTCTGATACCTATCACTAAATTGGCTGAAAGGACAGGCAATCCTATTGGACGCATAGGAGGAGTGGAGGAGACGCACAACGGAAGTGATGATGAGGGAGGAGGAGAAGACACAGGAGCCACTACCCGATGCCCGTCGCAGCCTGATGTCTGCCGATGCCGACATAACCAACAACAACAAAAATAAACATGAGCCGCCACTGATTTCAACCCATCTGAGAGGGGGCCGATTTAATGATCGCCTCTTGAACTGGCCTGGTGGTAGATTTTTGTTTGATTAGTGCATGCAGCCAATTGGCTGCAGTGTTGATCAGTGTATTCTGACAGCAGAGGAGTCCCACTGTCTGAATACAATAGCTCAGTGGGGTGGATTCCCACGTCCAATTTGTATGTGTGGATGGAGGGATCCATTTAGTTTATTTTGATCAGCCCAGTGGCTGATCGGAACAAGAAAAGATCAATGTATGACTAGCTTTAGGCTCCTCCTTTCACTATCCAGTCAGAGGCTTAGATGATAAGTAGACCTGTAAGCATACTTCCTAACTTTCTGCAATGATAAAGAGGGGTACCTTTTAGCACACAGCATGTAGACAAAGGACACATCCCTGCTATAGCCCCGGTTAGATGGACCACATACCTGTAGATGTGATATGCAGAATATGATTGGCTAACCACACCGTTGCTTTTTTTTTTAACCTCTATTTTTCCTTTATATTGGCTTTTCAGAAAAAACAATGCAGTAATATAGAGGTTGAATATAAAGTTTAGGGCAGCATAACAATTTTGATAGTAAAACAGTACTTTTTGTATAAAGATGTACACATTAGTTTATAAAGAGGGACAACTGAGGCTGCATAAGGGAGGGAGAGATTTGGTCTCAAAAGAGGGACAGTCCCTATAAATGAGGAACAGTTGGGAGCTATCCTGTAAGTGTTGTTGAACTACAGTGGAATAAGGCAGCTCTCCAGCCCTGTCACACAAGACTGTTCTATGTGGCAGAGCTGTGTAAATCTCCGGACAGGATGGACAGAAATACAAATTCTTTGGAAGGTAAAAAAAAGGCTCTCCTATACGGTATGTATTTCATATGTGTACTTCGCTGTTTGCCCGGAGTTCTCCTTTCAGGTTCTGTTTGCATTGCACTACTAAATCCTTTCTGAATGCATCAGTTTGCATGCAATTTCCATACAAAGCAGTGAAAAGCCTGTATGAGAGCATGTCTGTCCTTTCACAGCCCCGGGAGAGAATTAAAAAAATTCAGATCAAACAATACAGAAAAATTACAAGTAACATATGCATGTCTGTAATCACATACAAGTTAAGGGCCTTAAAAATTAGAGAGAAGTGTATGGTGCAGATAATCATGGATTAAACAGTAGACAATACAGTTCTAACAAGAGAGTTTATGAAGTCATTTCCTGACTATGCTGAAGTCATCTCCAAGATTGTGAAACTATGCTTTGATAGGAAACTAAATCAGGACAGTGGCATCATTTTATCTCTTTTTCTCTATTCCCTACAGAATTATTGCTGGCTGAATTTAAGCCCTAGCTGGCAGTTATATTTAAGGTATAAAGCCAAGGTTTTATGAAATAGGACATAGATATCTTATACAGAATCAAATAACCAAGTAACCCCATAAATTACATGGATGCTTAATCCCTTCAAAGAGATGCAATTTAAGAAACAGCTTCCTGCAGAAAAAAAAAAAAAAAAAACCTTAAAAAAGATATGGGCAGTTTACAGTAGAATTTAAGCCATCTCAGGCTGAGACCATGGTAATGAAATGATACATTATGTACAGTATACAGTATAACATCAAACATATTTTTTTCTATTGGAATTCAAAATGTAAAAAGCAATGCCCTTCTATTTTTTTTAAAGAAATATTTTCAGTGGAAGCTGGCTGTAATAATGTATGATTTGTATAATGCATGTGTAAGGGGGGAGGCCCAGCTTATTTCCATATGGCTGACATGCGCAGCTGGGCTCCACCTATATGTACAGGTTTGCAGGGCATGATGCTGATGTTCTGCTCAAACTCACATAGTGTTCATGTGCATGGATTATGGTCCTTGACCTCTCCTCCATATCCTGCTGGTCACTGTCCACATTAACCCCTTCCTACCTGGAGTAATTACACATAGGCTTATGGTCTAGGATTGGTCCATATGGAAGCTCTAGAAGCCCAACTGACTACTTGGGGTGCATGAAACACAGGGGGCCTGGGCCAACTGGTTCAGCTCAAATGGTAAATCTTGAACGATTTTGACCAAGAGGAGAGCACTGTGGTACTTGCTGACATGCTTAGTCTTTCCCTATTTCTTATCTGAGCCTAGTGTTGGAGTCCTTTCCAGATCCTCCCCTGAGGGGGCACACCAAAACCCTCTCTGATGTTATCTTTTCTGTGTGTCAGGGTCCAGATCTGAACCTGGGATCTCTGCAATGTCTGGATGTAGCTCTTCTTGCTGTGCCACCTGCGATGATGGACAGCTCCCTCTCTGATCCCTTGGACATTCTTGCCTTGTACCTTGCTTCTAGTGAACATTGAACTTTTTGTTTCTCCAATGAAATTCCAGATTTAAGCCATGTCACTGCACTTCCTGTTTGACAAATGATTGTGCATATTGCTATATATACCCAGCTTTCTCTGTCAGTTTACATCTTTTAGGCCTCAGGCACACCAATGGTTTGAAGTAAAAAAAAACTTGGATATATGCCAATGCTTTTGTGCATCAAAGTAAACACACACATGCATGTAGAACGGATTCCCCAAACACAGAATATTCACATTCAGGTGAATACATTTTACATGCATACACATGTTTATGCCAATGCACAGAGGCTTTAGTGTATATCCAAGTGCAAACACTTGGATTTTTTTTTTCACCAGGAACACAGCAGTACACAGTTCCGCCACCTCCGGCACTGAATGTACAGGTAAAGGGTGCTGGGGTGTACTGGAGGGCAGATTCATTTTATGAAATCAGTGGGCCTGTGTGCAAGATCATAAGTTGGGCCCCATTGCTTGATTAAATAAAAAATCTTGTTATGCTTAGTGCGCCACAGTAAAGAGTGGGCATGGTTTTCATTGTGCCAAGGACGTTGCTAGGATTGTAAAAGACATTGGGAATCTTTGGGCAAATCAAGTA
Organism: Lithobates clamitans; assembly: GCA_037952925.1. Taxonomy (NCBI): domain Eukaryota; kingdom Metazoa; phylum Chordata; class Amphibia; order Anura; family Ranidae; genus Lithobates; species Lithobates clamitans. The sequence continues at coordinate 122,235 of JBBGZY010000787.1, read as the reverse complement.
GAAGAGTAATGTGGAGCGCATAGCGCATTGCAGTGAACAGTGGGTGTCATCGTGGGACATTCTGTAACACCAAATGCAGTGAGCAGAGCAAGCAGAGAGCTGAGAGCAAGGGCCCCTTTGAGTCTGGCATGGATTTTAAGGGGAACTCCACGGCAAAATGTAAAAAAAAATTGGCGTGGAGTCCCCCTCAAAATCCATACCAGACCCTTATCCAAGCAAGCAGCCTGTCAGTAGACTCTGCGCCCACCTCTACACTCAACTTGTCAATATGCATTTTCTTCTGTTTATTTCTAACACTGAACTTCTGCTATGATCTCTAACATCCAGTGAAAAGACAGGAAAGTAACCACATGACTTCAGCATGCCAAATCATGCTGAGGTGTGGAACAGCCAATCCCTGCAGAGCTGCTGAAGAAAGGAGTGGGGGAGGGAATTAAAAAATAATGCCTGTCTCTTAGGCTGTCAATCACAGCAAGGGGGAGTATTTGACAAAGTTTTTCTCAGTTTGTCAAGATTTTTCTCACTGAACAATAAAAGAGGATTGCTCAGAGATGGATTAACTCTGTGTGGCAGAGAATCAAAAAGATCTGTACATAAATCCAACAGAGATGAAACACAGGGCATTTGTAAAGAAACCACACTACTGAAGGTTAGAGAGCATCTAAGAGCCCAGGGAGTTCTCCTGAGCCTAAAGGCCACTAACAGTTAACCAGGAATGTCACCCAAAGGCCAACATAAAACTAAGGCACAGTATTGCTTTGTTAAATAACCCTCAATAAGGTAAGTTCGGAGACAAAAGAAGAAAATGAAAAAGAAAAAGGGAAATGTCCAGAGAAGAATGAGAAAGCAAAAAGAAAGAAAAGGGTAGAGAGGCTCCAGGGGCGGTACCTGAAAAGGACTAGAGTATCCAAATTGCCACCAAAATCATAAATCATTGTGCATATAGTCGGCCTATGGCCTCAAGACTTCTGAGAGTCCTGTACAATGCTAGCAAGTTTCTCATGGGTCATGATCCACGAGACCTTTTGCCATAACTGAGATGCAGGGACATAAGTCTTTTTCCAACATCTATCGATGGTAAGCTGAGCTGCTAAGAAAATAAAAAATATTAATTGTTCAGTCACCCTTGAAACCTACTCCATCAGTTCACTTAGTAAGGCTACTCTAGGGGATGGTGAGATGGGGACTCATGTTACCCGCCTCAGGAGGGCAAATACCTTGTTCCAAAAACCATAAATTTGGGGGCATTCCCACCAGACATGGCTTAGTTCTCTACATAATTCCCTACATTTGACATCCCCAAAAACACAAAGGTGACAAGCTCGGGTAGAGTTTTTCTAGGCGGGCAGGAACCAAGTATCATCTGGTGAGAACTTTTACTCTGGCTTAAATTAAAGATACATTCAGAATGCCCTTATAAGACTTTTGAAGTGAAGCATGCCATGATTCCAATTTCCTATCAATAGAAAGGTCAGCCTCCCAGTCTCTCATGTAAGGCAATTTGGTGCAGGCATCTAATAAAAGACCTCTTCTCTTGTGTACACCACGGTGGGATTAATCCATAAAGTAAGTAGGTAATAGGCAATTTGATAAAACTGGAACGTCTATGACTCCGGCATTTTAAGTCTCATGCTGCAATGTTGGAGAGTGGATGAGTGAAATAGTGACCAAGCCTATATAAGCCTTTATTCATCCACCACCATAAGGCCTTCGGGTCAATACCAGGAGGAAATGCTGGGTTGTTAAAAAGGTGTGCCAGCAGATGAAAGGAGAAATGAGATTGGTATTGGTCTGTACTTCATAAGTTTATCTTGTAGTTTCAATAAGTCTGCCCGATTCCAAATGATATGTAAGGAGTGGAAATAAAACAGTCTAGGAAGCAACATAATTTTAATAGAATTAACCCTGCCAATCCAGGACAGATCATATATTGACCACATTTGGAGATCGCCCTCGAGTCTCTTATATAGAGGTGGATTATTCGAGCGACAATCGAAAAGGTCATGCAAATTCCAAGGTTTCCATGTAAAGGAGAAGGAGACCTGTAGTTAAGTCCACAGCAATGAATTGACTGAAATGTTTAAGGCGACCGATTTATGAGGGTTCACCCGAAGACCCGAGATTGCCCCAAATTCAGTCAACAGCTGCACAAAGTTGGGAATCAATAAAAGTGGTGACATAATAAAAAAAACAAATTGTCCGCAAAGAGAACCTGATTCTCACAGGAAGTGCCTTGGACATCGGGATCAGTTCCACTTGCATCAGCCAGGGTTTCAATAGTGATAATGAAAATTAGTGGGGATAAAGGACAGCCTTGCGTGGTCCCCCTAGCTATCATGTTTGGAGTGGAATGATGTTCAGTTAACCTAATCTTAGCCATTGGATTAGAATATAGCATCCGTATTATGTTGGGGAAGTTATGCTCAAAGCCCCAGGTATCCAGAATTTCTAACAGGTAAGACCAGGAGACCGAATTAAAGGCCTTTTGCAGGTCTATAGAAAGTAGCAACCCCACCGGGGGGGGGGGGGGGGGGCCCATCTCAACAGAAGTGAGATAGAGAGATGATATCTAACGCTCAACTCACCTGGTCAGGACCCTGCCTTCGGGGTATAAATCCCACCTAATCCTTATGCACATACCTGTTAATGAAGGATGGGGGTCAATTGCCCAGAATTTTAATTTTTTTTTAACAAGAAATTGCCAAGAATTTTGGTTAGCAATTTAAGGTCGTTATTGATCAAAGAAATAGGTCAATAATTTTCGACCTTACCTAGGTCCTTTCCTGGTTTCCTTTCCGGGTTTTGGAATGACAAATGAACTCCGTGTTTAAAGTCGGGTCCAAGGGCTGTCCCTTTCTCAGAGGAAACAGAGCCAAACAGAAGAAAACTTTTTATAATACACTACAGAAAATCCATCAGGAGCCAGAGAAGATTTCCATTTGGCCTATTTGATCACAAAAGCTATTTTCTCAGAAGAACCTGGCACCTCCATTTTCGCCTTCTGGGGAGCTGACAGCCTAGGCAACTTAAAGCGGAGCTCCACCCAAAAGGGGAGGCTCCACCTGTTCGCACCCTCCACTGCCACATTTGGCACTTTCTAGGGGGGGAGAGGTGAGCGGGTACCTGGTTATGACAGGTACCCCCTCCCACTTCCTGGTAAGATCGGCGCACAGAAATCTACCTCATTTCCGGCCCCTCCTCCTTTGACCCGCTGCCTTCTGGGACACACAGAGGTCGCAGAAGACATCCGGACCATTCAGAAAGCGCAGCACGACTCACACATGTGCAGTAGGTAACAGGCTGTGAAGCCACAAGGCTTCGCTTACTGTTTCTCTTACTACGGATCCTGGCACCTGCACCTGAAGCTGATTGGTGAATTGGCTAGGGGTGCCGACATAGTGGGATTTTTTTTTCTACAAGCTGGAACTCCTCTTTAAGCTGGCCCAAGATGGCACTGAGCTTGCTTGTCTCCTGTCGATGTATGCAGGTCGGAAAATAATTCCAACAGAATTTGTTTAGGATCCGGGGTATAGGCCCTGTTAAAACTCTGAATATTATATTAGGTAAAACTGATAGTCTAATTTTCAGGGTCGATTTAGTAGCCAGCATCGGCCCAATTTTATCTCTCTGCATATAAAACTTAGGTGAGGACCAGCTAATGCTCTTTTCAGCTTGGGTAGTCAATAGTAAGTTGAAGGAAAGTCTAGTGGCCTCTATCTGCTAGCGAATATCTGCATCTGGGTGCTTTTTATGAGCCTTGCACAAGGCCTATCATTTTCTATCGAGACGAGCAATGTCGAGACGTCAATTGAATTAATTTACCCCGTATCATCTCCTCATGAGTCGCCCAAACCAAAATGGGTGAGATCTCCTCCGTCACATTATGCTGAAAGTATTCTGCAATACTACGTTTAATCTCTGCACATTTCACCGGGTCGCTCACCAGGGATTCATTTAGCCGCCAATGGGAAGAACGTGCTGTCACTTGAGGGCTAAAAAACACAAATAGGAGCAATGAATCATCCGACCATGCCATCTCACAAATATTGACCTTGTGGATCAGACGAATTATGGAAGGCAAGTTTACACACATAGATCCCCTTTCTCGCTCTGTCAGGAGCAATCGCAGGTGCCCGGCAGAGATTGCGGCTGCCGGACTCGCGCATCGGCTCCTTAGGGACGCGGTGGGTGCGCGCACGCCCCCCTATACTCCTTAAAGTGCCGTACAGCTACGGCGATTTGCGCAGGAGTGCCAGCTATGGCGGGAAGTCGGCAAGCGGTTAATATAAAACCTTTATCCCAAAAGGAAAACAAAATGTTGCTGTAAGTGCTTAAAAAGTGTTAGCTGGGGTCCAGCTTCAATTTTTTAGTCAAGTCCATCTAAACACTACCCTCTCCCCAGACTGACAAATGCTGCTGTCCAAAGGTGTTTGCGCTACTACTTAATTTAGAATGCAGACACCCTAAGACATGAAGTGTGTTACTGGCTGGATCACCAGGTGAAAATACAGGGGGGGTGGAGCGAAAAAAAGAAAACGATTGCAGCCACCACATATAAGAATTGGTAATCTGCAATATATTACATTATTGTTTTGGGGTTTAATACCGCTTTAAGGCACTTGAACTTTTTTTCAACAGAGTTTTCATGAAGTTTATATTAGTTGTCTTGTCAAGTTTTATGAGCTGGCAGGATTTTGCTTTCTGATAGGCCTAAGCATTTATATGCCATCTTAATGGGTTTGATTGACTTTGTCTGCAGTGACTTTTGAACTTCAGCCAAGTACTATTTCTATGAACTCTCCTGTGGTACGTTATTCATTATAATATGCTACATCAGATTATGAATTCTGAACAGCGCTGTTGAAGTTACATGGAGTTGGTATTATTTCTGGTATATTGCTTAACTTCTACTATGATGTGACTGGACTTCCTCTTCTGATGTGGCCACCTATATTACTTAACAGCCTGATGTTTTAAAAAAATAAGAGTGTGCTTGGTTTTCTTTTGAACATCTGAGCTTGGCTGGCTTGTAATGAAAAAAAAAAGTGGATAACCATGAAATTTTCTTTCGGAATATTTAAAAAAAAAAAGCCTATTCTGGATAGTGATCATTGCTAATAACAGTGTACTACATTATTAATGGTCATTCCTCTTTAAGCTTATCCAGTACATAAATCAGCCAAGATTTGCAAATACACTGCATCTTCGTAAGGTCGGTTTAATAAATGCCAGCCCTCAGAAGATTACCATATTGACTCTTTAGCCTTCTGGAGCTGGCCCCCCATAAGTTATTTCCTTGAATTCCCCTATCTGTGCTTATTTAATGCTCCATTCCGAGGATAATTTATCTGTTGACCTTATTACTGTGGCAGCTTTATTTATTACATCCTACACTCATTATTAAGGGAGAAATTGATAATTTATTAGCTACAATGTGCAGTGGGACTTTAGAGGTTTATCTAACTTGACAATTTGTGTTTTTGATATTAATGATCTATTATCCAGAGGTTAAAATATGTATATTCATTATATTTGGTATTTAAAGGTCATCTGGGGCTAATGCTGTTTCTTTATTTTAAATGTTTTAGTTGTTTTGTCCTTAGAGGGGTTCTAAGGGATAATTGGCTAATAAAGTTTTGCTTTTTATTGAATGAATGAATGAATGAATGACTTGTATAGCGCTGCAAATGCGAACTGAATCGCCTCAAGGCGCTTGGTCTGTCCTATGTAGTCCAGCTTGTTAGAAGAGGTAGGTCTTGAGTTTTTTCCTTAAGGCCTGATGGTTTTCTTCCATGCGGATGTTGATCGGTAGAGTATTTCATAGCCTGTTGTCCTTGGACTGGGAATCTTCGTTCTCCCTTTGATTTGTATTGAGATTTCGGAATGTGGAGGAGGTTTTGGTTAGTTGATCGAAGACTGCGATTAGGTAAGTAGCAATTTATTTTCTCGTATATTCATTTATAAGTTTTTATTTATCTTAATTTTTTTATGCTAAACATTTGACGGTTTGATTTAAGTTTGGGAGTCGTACCCTAAGCTCTCTCTCTCTCTCTTTTTTGTGGTGTTATAAAATTTTACATTTTAACAGTTAGTAATGTAAGCTTTTTTTTTCTACGACCTTAGATTTTATTCTCCTAGGAATCAAATTTAACAATATTGAAAGAAGCTTCTTTGCTTTGAATGTATCTTTATCAAAGATTTACAGGCTCAAAAGATACAAAAGGGGTACATTGAATACCAAGTGTGGCAAGATGTCTGCATCCTACCATCCCAAGACATCTGCATTCTACCATCCCGAGACATCTGCATCCCACCATCCCAAATTGTCTGCATCCCACCTCCTATTTCCCAAGCACAGAAGTATCCTTAATACTAAAATCAAGGTGAGGTATTATGTTCTAATCAGGGACAAAATGTAATAAAGAACTATAAATGTCCAGATGAGGTGTAGCATGTATCCTTATGACCTGTTTGCTTTACATAGGAGAAGCAAGAGGAGAATCTACAATATGAGGATTTTTTTTGGACTATCAAAAAAAGCAGTGTTCTTGCACATTTAAACAGCAGTGATAACATGTAGCAGTGTGCAGAAAAAATGCTCAACTAAGTAAACGGTGAGGTGTGGAGAGGGAGGAAAGGTTGGAGAGCATGAGAGGTGAAAAGGAAAAAGATACAGTAAGTGAAGTCTGTGCAGGCCAACTCAGGGATAGTTATGGTGAACACAAGTCCTATGAGAGTCCCAGCTTGTTAGGGCTAGAAGTTAGGATTTATAAATATCCTAATGAATCCTAATTGCGTCCATTTTTTTCAAATTATTTTAATCTTCCTCTTGACTGTTCAGTATCCATCGACCTCTGGACCTTGCTTGCACTAATGATGCTCTTTTTCTGCCTCTCTTTGGTCTCTACTCTAAGGTGTTATTTACTAAAGGCATGCAAATGAGCTGTTGACCTCGCAAGGAAAGTTCCACTTTCCAAGGGAATTCTCACCAGAGCTTAGTGAATGTTGTAAAATTTCACTTAGCAAAGAATATCCAATCACTTGAAAATAAAAATAAAAAAACAGCATTTTTTGCTTACACGTGATTGGATGATGACAGTCAGCAGTGTTTAATGACATTCACTAAGCTCTGGGAAAAATTCTCTTGCCAAGTGCAACTTCCCTTGCAAAGTAAATTATCATCCCTTTAAGTGTACCCAAAGGCAAATTGTTTTTTTCATTTTGGATAGAGTAAGGAAGGGTTTTAACCCCTGTCGGCTACCCCCCCCCCTCTGAATCCGACAGGGGAGATTTCCCTTCACTTCCTATTCCATAGCCAAAACAGGAAGTGAGAACAAACCCTCCAAAGGGAGGAAATCCTAGGGTTTCACCAGGGTCACCAGAACTAGTGTCCCATTTGGAAGATTTTTTTAAACTTCCCAATCACTTTCAATGATAATGGTAAACAGGACAAAAAAGAGGGTGACTCACCCTAAGGGGAACAGAGACCGCAATAAAAACTGACAGGTGTTAATCCATCTCCACTCCATGCAAAACTTTAAAAAAAATGCCTTTAGTTATACTCTGCCTCCAATCACCTTGTCTTTTAGTAGGGTTTCCTATAGCCTTCAAAATTCCTTCTCATTTCTGGTCTTCTCAGCATTTTATCATTTCTATTTCCACGCTCTCACCAGTAATGTAGTAGAGAGCTGCTGTTAGTACATATTAGCTGAGCTTGTTGCCACTGTATGACATTATTGCCACTGCAATAATGCAGTAAGGGCCCTTTCACACTGAGGCGCGTCGGTGGTAAAGCGCCGCTATTGTAAGCGGGGCTTTACCGTCGGTATTCAGCCGCTAGCGAGGCGGTTTTACCCCCCCGCTAGCGGCCAAGAAAGGGTTAAAAACCACCGTAAAGCGCCTCTGCAGAGGCGCTTTGCCGGCGGTATAGCCCCGCCGTCCCATTGATTTCAATGGGCAGGAGCGGTAAAGGAACGGTATACACTCCGCTCCTTCACCGCTCCGAAGATGCTGCTAGCAGGACTTTTTTTTACCGTCCTGCTAGCGCACCACTCCAGTGTGAAAGCCCTTGAGGCTTTCACACTGGAATCAAAGCAGTGGCACTTTCGGGCCGGTTTGCAGGCGCTATTATTAGCGCAGTAGCGCCTGCAAACCACCCCAGTGTGAAAGGACCCTTATAGTTATTAAACCCCTAAAGCCCAATTGAAGTAGAAAAAATACATATACAGTTAGAAAGACATTGTACTTAAAATGTTAATTACTATAGTCTTACATTTTAAACACCAGAGTACGACCTGGTGCTTCTCTGCAGTTCGGGTCTTGGTGAGGAAGCCTGTGCTGAGAGGTGTGTTTATTACTCAGCTCTGCCATCTTAGAACACTGCAGTGTGTAGGTAGGAAGCAGTTTTTTTCAAATATCTTGCATCTGGGGCATGTACTTATATGTGGAAGTTTGATGGGGTAGTCGGAATGGAATCTGGGTTTTCGATAAAAACTTTCACTCTCTTTCCCCTGTTTGAGGTTTATTCTTGGGTGCCTATGTGCTGTTTGCATGTCACAATAGCAGATATAGCTGAGATAAGTTAAACTATTTTTCTTCATTTCCAAAAATCAAACTTTTGCACTACCTAACATGCACCCAACTGCCATACAGTATAACCACTTAACGACCATCCTAAAGAAGATTTACTGCTACAGGGCGGCCGTTCTGTGCTCTGCCTAGTCACAGCAGAAGCTGATCAGTGGGTGCTGCCGGCACCCGCCGATCGTTGGGAAGACACACAGGATAGAGCTCTGTCTAGGTAAACAAGGCAGAGCTCCGTTCTGACAGTGAGGATGTAATGGATTTTCTTTCCCTGCAATTCAGGGAAAGAAAATCCATCACATCCCTTAGTAAAAGAGCCTCAAAAAGTACACAAAAACACTGGCCAGGCACACATTTAACCCACTGATCACCCTATATGTTTAACCCCGCATATTTTTTAGCACTGATCACTGTATTAGTGTCACTGGTTCCCACAAAGTGTCAAAAGCATCAGTTAGTGTCAGAATGTCTGCTGCAATATCGCAGTCCCCCTATAAGTTGCTAATCACCATCATTACTAGTACAAATAAATAAATAATTGAATAAAAATTCCAGTATATATCCCATAGTTTGTAGACGCTATAACTTTTGTGCAAAACAATGAAAATACACTTACAGGTATTTTTTTTTTACCAAAAATATGTTTTATTTTTCTATCGTGTGCAAAAAAAAAAAAAAACCACAGTGGTGATCAAATACCACCAAAAGAAAGCTCTATTGGTGGGTACAGTGTTGCATGACCGAGCAATTGTCAGTTAAAGTAAGTGTCCTATCACAAAAAATGGCCTGGTCATGGAGGGGTTTAAATCTTCCGGAGGTCAAGTGGATAAAATAGGGCCAACTGTATTCAAGGTGTAGCTTAATTGCAATGGAAAATAGTGGCGGAAAAAAAATATGTAGACTGCCATTGTTACTTCTAAACTAAAACTGTTAGCCTCCTGCAGGGCCGTAGAAGATTTTTTTTCCTAGGGGGGTTCGGGTCTTTCAAACTCAAAGGCATAATTTAGATCATAAAGATTTGCAAGGCAGCACAGCAAAAATGATCTCCATTCAACTAAATGCGGTTGTGGTGCAGTAGTGCAGAGTTTAAGGGATTAAAATATGTGATGAGGAAGCAATACTGCGCCTCCTTGCTGCCTGCCAAATGCTCTTTGAAGAACAAACTGAACACCAGAACTCTTCAGAGTGCAAAACTAGTGGAAACTAGCCTTAAGTGTTTATGTAGCTGACATCCTAAGGTTTTTATTTATATACCAGCTATGTCCTTCCTGAGCTAAATTTTTAACTTGCATCCATACTGATTTTGTTCATTTAACATTTATATAGTATTTAAAAAAAAGAATTATAATTGGTACTTACTGCATATTTTCATTGTGTAACATGCAGCATGTACCTGGTAAATATTTTATTTTATATAAAAGAAACTGAGCCAACTTCACAAAGACCTGCTCGGGTTGCACAGTAAGATTGCCTATTATCCAGCCTTAAGCCCCCAAAATCCATTGGTACAGTAGAAACTGAATGACAATCGGCCCATGTGTATAGGTACTTGTCCAACAGAAACCGATCTCACCGTCACCTCTTGTCAGATGAGCATGCTTGAAAACCAACAGCCAACCAGCATCCGATCAGTACTCTCAGTCAATGGCTGCAAGCATTGACAGATGTGTTCTGGGGGGGGGTACAGTATCGGCACATCAAGTGGTTACCTGCTGTTAGGGACCAGTTTCTGACCCTGGATGCAGAGAGATTTTGTCCAAGGGCAAAAATGTATCCCTACCTGCAGATAACCACTGGATCTGCGGATACATGTGGATACATGTTTACAGCAGCAGACAGCCTTGGCTGTTTTCAGCCCATCACTCAGGTGTACAGGCTGAGCAGAGATTGGAACATCTGAGATCCCGGGAGCAGGTATTTTCAGTATACTTGCAGCACCATGGTCATGTAGGATGTATGAATGAGACCCAAGACTGGATTTTAGCTAACTTTACTGTCGAACCATATTGTGGTAGGCAGTAAAGCAGTAAAACAGTGTCCTAAGAAGTTTTCTGAAATGTTTTAAGAGATTTAAAAAAAATAAAATAGTGCACTGTCTACCACAGGTGCACCTGGTCAATAAGGTTGGCTCGTATTCAGTCTTAAATTGTAGTAAAGCCAGCTTTTGAATTTGTACCTACAAGTATGCCTATAATAAGGCTTACCTGTAGGTACAGTGAATATCTCCTAAACATGTGATGTTTAGAAGATATTCACATGGGAAGCAGCAGGTGACGTCACCCATGCATGTGCTCTGAAGGAACGGCATACCACTTTGGTCATTTGGCAGTCTGTTCTGCACTTCTGTGATCTGTTTTTAGCTGACAGCTGGATAAAGGCTGCTACATCACTCAGCACGTCCAGGCTGGGGAAAGACCCCAACATTTGAGTAGGGATTCACCCAGATCCCTAGACTGGCAGTTGGCTCAGCCTCTCAGTGAGCTGCTAAGATCCTGAGCCAGCTGCCCCTTCCACAGCCCAGCGCTCCAGTGAGCATGGGGGGTGGTCTTCAAAGAACCCCCCCTCCTTCCCTCCTCAGGCAAAGATTTCCACTGCAAAATACCTCCCTCCCTCAAATATTCCCCCAAAAAATGAAACCCCCGTCCCTAAACTGACCCCCAAAGCAAAAATATCTCCCTCAGTCAACCCCCCCCCCCCAGATTCCTAGCTATGAAAAAATTCTCCCTTCATTCAATCAAACTCCCTCCCAGAAGCAAATCTTTGCCATTAACCATCCCTGTAAACTTCTCCACAAAAAATCCCCCCTTCTCCAAAAGCAAACCCACCTATCTTTCCTTAACCCCCCCTCCAAAAGAATCTCCCCCAGGCAAGAATTCTCACTCCCGCCTTCTCCCAAACAGAAAGTTTATGCCTTTCCATTTGCCAGACCTCAGATTCAGTGCTGCACAGAAGCAGGAAAACTTCTGCAGCCCCAGTCTCCCTTCTGCTGTGTCATATGTACCCCGAGGAGGAATCTAGGAGTTCCCTCGACTGTGTACTGTCAGTTGCAGGTATCCATGACCTGTTTGGAGGTATTGCAAGCATCGGGACCTCGCAGGAATTTCATGCCTTTTGGGGGGACCCCTTATTAAACCTATGGGGATTGGGCACAATAGAAGGGGGACTGGCTGCTGCACTCTGAAACTCTTGATTGCTTCTACTGCACTGTTGCTGTTGTTGAAGCTGAGCAGCGCAGCAGCAGGGACACTGCCTGGGTATTTTTCCAGGATGCTCTGGGGGGGGGGGGGGTTGAACACCCCTGACCCCCCCTTATCTACACCCCTGGCCTCCTGGCTGCCAGGCTAGCTAACTAGTCCAATGGCTTTGATCTGTATTCTAGCCTAGAACAAAAAAGTAGGTGTTGTAACTGACAATCAGCATTTTTCAGAAGACTACATATTTCTTTCAGTACAGGTGTTCTCTAATTGTTGACTTGCTTGAAAAGATAAGTATTTCAGTTCACAGTGCCACTGCTAGTTTAGTTCACAGCGTTGGACAACTCATCTTGACGTATAAAAGCTATTCTAAATGAATGTGTTTTTATTCCTAAAAGCATCTAATCAGCCTCCTGCTGCTATTTATTCCGCACTTCGTCAATGAAATGAAAACTCTAATTGTTTGCTCTGGGCAAAAAGAAAACCTTTTCATTAGAACTCCTCTCTTACAATATTGTAAAAAGAAAAAAGAAAAAAGGGATTTCTTTATATATGAAGACGGTATGACCAACCATTATCTGAAGTCTATGTTTTCTTAATGCAAACATTATAGCCTGGTTTAGAGGCCATGAACTCAGAGGGTCATTGAAAATACAGAGGAGAGGATACTTAATGTAATTGTATCAAAGGATGTTCTATAACCAAGGAAATGGTGATACAGGATGTCTCCTTGCAGATTCATTGGATACTATTAGAAACAGATGCCTGTCTTAACAGTGTCTGGTAATACTGAGACAGATGACAGAAGAGTACAGACAAATAATATCTTGTCACAGAGCTTACAGATCTGTCAATGTTTCCATAATGATACATTGAACAAGTTGTAATTTGGCGAGGGACACAAATTCAAATAAGTCAGAAGCCTTTTGGTTTAACCACTTCAATACTGGGCACTTCCACCCCATTCTTGCCCAGGCCAATTTTCAGTTTTCAGCGCTGTCACACTTTGAATGACAATTGCGTGGGCATGCAACACTGTACATATATGATATTTTTGTATTTTATTTTCACCCAAATAGAGCTTCCTTTTGGTGGTATTTAACCGCTTGTCGACCAGCCGCCGCAGTTATACTGCGCATACCGCCGTCATGTTACGTCGGTTCCCTTTTTGTTCACTAGGGGCGTGCGCCCCCTGCTCGCCCATGGAGCCGATGCGAGTGCCCGGCGTTCGCGATCACCGCCGGGCTCCCGCGATTGCTCGGGGCACACGAAGAACCGGTATCTGTGTGTGCAAACACACAGTTTCCGGTTCTCTGAGGGGAGAAGTGACAGATCGTCCGTTCATACAGAGTATGAACAGTGATCTATCTTTTCGCCTACACAGTCCACTCCCCCCTTCAGTTAGAACACACACTAGGGAACACATTAACCCCTTGATCGCGCCCTAGTGTTAACCCCTTCCCTGCCAGTGACATTTTTACAGTAATCGATGCATTTTTATAGCACTGATTGCTGTATAAATGCCAATGGTCCCAAAAATGTGTAAAAATTGTCCAACGTGTCCGCCATAATGTCGCAGTCCTGATAAAAATCGCAGATCGCCACCATTACTAGTAAAAAAAAAAATATGATAAAAATTCCATAAAACTATCCCCTATTTTGTAAACGCTATAACTTTTGCGCAAACCAATCAATATACGCTTATTGCGATTTTTTTACCAAAAATATGTAGAAGTATACATATCTGCCTAAACTGAGGAAAAAAATCGTTTTTTTTATATATTTTTGGGTGATATTTAGCAAAAAGTAAAAAAAAAAATGCCTTTTTTTCAAAATTGTCGCTCTTTTTTTGCTTATAGTACAAAAAGTAAAAAACGCAGAGGTGATTAAATACCACCAAAAGAAAGCTCCATTTGTGGGAAAAAAAGGACGTCAATTCTGTTTGGGTGCAACATCGCACGACCGCGCAATTGTCAATTAAAGTGAGCAGTGCCGAATCGCAAAAAGTGCTCTGGTCAGGAAGGGGGTAAAATCTTCCGGGGCTGAAGCGGTTAATCACCGCTGGGTTTTTAATTTTTTGCTAAATGAGAAAAGACCGAAAATTTTGAAAAGAAAAGTGTCTTTCTTCGTATCTGTTATAAAATTTTGCAAATAAATAATCTTTCTTCATAAATTTAGGCTAAACATTTATTCTGCTACATTTTTTGGTGAAAATAACCCAAATCAGTTTTTATAATTTAGTCTGCAGGAAAGTTATAGAGTTCACAAACTATGGTATGTACAGTATCTCACAAAAGTGAGTACACCCCTCACATTTTTGTAAATATTTTATTATATCTTTTCATGTGACAACACTGAAGAAATGACACTTTGCTACAATGTAAAGTAGTGAGTGTACAGCTTGTGTAACAGTGTAAATTTGCTGTCCCCTCAAAATAACTCAACACACAGCCTTTAATGTATAAACCACTGGCAACAAAAATGAGTACACCCCTAAGTGAAAATGTCCAAATTGGGCCCATTTAGCATTTTCCCTCCCCAGTGTCATGTGACTCATTAGTGTTACAGGGTCTCAGGTTTGAATGGGGAGCAGGTATATTAAATTTGGTTTTATCGCTCTCACTCTTTCATACTGGTGACTGGAAGTTCAACATGCCACCTCATGGCAAAGAACTCTCTGAGGATATGAAAAAAAGAATTGTTGCTCTACATGAAGATGGCCTAGGCTATAAGAAAATAGTCAAGGCCCTGAAACTGAGCTGCAGCACAGTGGCCAAGACTATACAATGGTTTAACAGGACAGAGCAGTTGAGAGTCTCATCATGGTCGACCAAAGAAGTTGAGGGCACATGCTCAGCGTCATATATAGAGGTTGTCTTTGGGAAATAGACGTATGAGTGCTGCCAGCATTGCTGTAGAGGTTGAAGGGGTGGGGGGGGAGGTCAGCCTGTCAGTGCTCAGACCATACGCCGCACACTGCATCAATTTGGTCTGCATGGCTGTCATTCCAGAAGTAAGCCTCTTCTAAAGATGATGCACAAGAAAGCCCGCAAACAGTTTGCTGAAGACAGGACATGGATTTCTGGAACCATGACCTGTGGTCTGATGAGGCCAAGATAAACTTATTTGTTTCAGATGGTGTCAAGCATGTGTGGCGGCAACCAAGTGAGGAGTACAAAGACAAGTGTGTCTTGCCTACAGTCAAGCATGGTGGTGGGAGTGTCATGGCCTGGGACTGCATGAGTGCTGCCGGCACTGGGGAGCTACAATTCATTGAAGGAACCATGAATGCCAACATATACTGTGACATACTGAAGCAGAGCATGATCCCTTCCCTTCAGAGACTGGGCCGCAGGGCAGTATTCTAACATATCTGTTATTGACCCTGTCTGTACCAATCACAGAGATCAAGACAATAGTACACAATAGATGGCATGAATGAAAGCCATCCATTGTGTACAATTGTCATGTGATCTGCTGTGTTCACTGAAGCACGGCCTGTGGGGCGCAGGAGGCGCTTTCTGGGAGGACATCATATGATGTCCACTGGAACAGTGAATGTCCCGTCCGGCCGTCATTTGACTATGAGAAAAATTAACTGGTTAAAGTGGAACTATGAGAAAAATAAAAAATGACATATATAATGCAGTCTGTCACACAGCAGTTTGGTATTGCTGTAGCTGTAACATAGTTGCATTACATGTTGATCCTGCTAACAAAAAAAAAAGCTTTTCCCTTATGCTGCCAGAGCCATTTATTTATTTTATACACATTAAAATGCACATTTTAGGCCTGAAGATTACTTAAAACACCCAAAACATAATATATTTTTCTGAAAGCAGAAACCCTGTAAAATAAAATGGTGGCAGTAAACAATACAGTCAAATTAATTTTGGTGCACACAAACACAATATAATACCAAACTTTTTGGTAAAATATAAAAGATGAGAACACGTCATGTAAATAGATACAAATTATGCCAAGCCTCAAAATTGTTCTCATGGGAAACGGCAAAAAACTATGGTACCCAAAATTGTCCAAAGGCCCTTACAGCTAATTCATTTTGAGCTAACCATGAATGATGGCCTTAGACTCATTGTTTTCACTCTGGCATGTGGGGTGATACCTAATATGTGTGTTTTTTTTATCATTTTCATACGCGTGTGAATTTAATATGCGCGTTTGCATTTGTGTGTATGTACGTGATGGTGTGGGGATTTCAGAAGTGACCAGGCCGCTTAAAGCCACCCAAATCACTTCTACTAGAATGCTGGGAGTAAAAATGTAAACAAACTTAGGCTGGCACTGACATAATAGCTGGCAGCATCATAAGGGTTAAACCATATGCATAAAAGCTGATTGTTGTAAGCACCCAGAGCAGTGTCATGTGGTTTGTCCTAACCTCTGTAACTGTTACTTTCTGGTCAGCTTGGCCTGCTGATAAATGTGGAAGAAAAACATGAATAGTAGGCCGCAGCAGGACATCCTAGCGTGAGCTCAGCATTTACTGGGACCTGACAGCCTTACAACCACGAATCTCATCCCCGCTGGAATACACCCGCCGGCTCCACACACAACCAGGACTGAGCTGAGTTACCTGCGATGGTTTACAATGGCTGTAAACCAAAAATCAAGCCAAAATCCATTTGGGCGTCCTGGTCAGGACATCATCTAAGATGGCGGCGCCTCCATGTTCCCGGCCGGACACTGCACGAGTGTCTCACACACCTAGTACACCAAGGTGCCCTGGAACATCAAAAAAGGTGGGTGAGTCTGACTCTGAATATGACACTATCCCCACAGCCCTCCAGGATATAGGCTCCCAACCTGATATCCTCCACAAGTTTGAACGAATGCTGACTAAAACCCCGAAGACTACCTCAGATGCTATAACTGACACAAGAGCGAAAGCCAGAGTAAGAAACATGAGCTCTTGGGCTCTGATTGAGGGCTAAAATCCATTGCAGAAAATGTGTACCAAAGCCCCAACGGTGCAGGATGGAGTGGAGGTATGGCCATGAGAGCATATTGAACGATTTGCATATATCTAGAGAAAGAAAGCAAGTCGGGATGCGGCAGGTACGTGTTGTATGGGCAAGTAATGCTGTCCGGCGAATATTGTCCCCCGCTTGATGGGCTTGGATGAACCCGGGCTAGTCCTTGTGTATAAGAGTGCCAATAATTAAATTGAGACGAGTCAAAAGGACTTTAGCTAGTAATTTGACATCAAGTTTGAGTATAGATGTTGGTCTATAATTAGACCAGGTAGTGTCTTCTGTATTGGGTTTGGGGATCATTGAGATGGCCGCTGTGAGGGATTTAGTATGGAAGACGTGATTAAAGAGAAGCGAGTACACATATGCTGGCTTTCTTCTAGTCTCATCTTGTACAACATTCTTAGCAAAAATGAATTGCTGTTGAGACTCATGCAGTTTTTGTAATGAAGTCCACATACCTTTGGCCATTTTCTCTGTTCTTATGTGGATAAGCTGGTCATCTTCCACTGATACGCTTATAAGTACATAGTTACATAGTAGGTGATATTGAAAAAAGACCCAAGTCCATCAAGTCTAACCTATGTGTGTGATTATATGTCAGTATTACATTGTATATCCCTGTGTGTTGCGGTCCTTCAGGTGCTTATCTAATAGTTTTTTGAAACTATCGATGCCCCCCGCTGAAACCACCGCCTGTGGAAGGGAATTCCACACCCTTGCTGCTCTTACAGTAAAGAACCCTCTACACAGTTTAAGGTTAAACCTCTTTTCTTCTAATTTTAGTGAGTGGCCACGTGTCTTATTAAACTCCCTTTCGCAAAAAAGTTTTATCTTTATTGTGGGGTCACCAGTATTGTATTTGTAAATGGAAATCATATCTGCTCTCAAGCGTCTCTTCTCCAGAGAGAATAAGTTAAGTGCTCACAACCTTTCTTCATAACTAATATCCTCCAGACCCATTATTAGCTTTGTTTCTCTTCTTTGTACTCGCTCCATTTCTAGTACATCCTTCCTGAGGGCTGGTGCCCAGAACTGGACAGCATACTCCAGGTGAGGCCAGACCAAAGTCTTGTAAAGTGGGAAAATTATTGCTTTATCCCTGGAGTTAATCCCCTTTTTAATGCATGCCAATATTCTGTTTGCTTTGTTAGCAGCAGCTTGGCATTCATATTTTTGCCACCCAAATGCATTATTTTACATTTTTCTACATTAAACCTCATTTGCCATGTAGTTGCCCACCCCATTAATTTGTTCAGATCTTCTTGCAAAGTTTTCATATCCTGCGGAGAAGTTATTGCCCTGCTTAGCTTAGTGTCGTCGGCAAAAACAGAGATTGAACTGTTTACCCCATCCTCCAGATCGTTTATGAACAAATTAAACAGGATTGGTTCCGGCACAGAACCCTGGGGGACCCCACTTCCCACCCCTGTCCATTCCGAGTATTCCCCATTTTTTTTACCACCCTCTGAACTTTCCCTTGTAGCCAGTTTTCAATCCATGTACTCACCCGATGGCCCATGCCAACGGACCTTACTTTGTACAGTAAATGTTTATGGGGAACTGTGTCAAATGCTTTTGCAAAATCCAGATACATCAGGTCTACGGGCCTTCCTTTATCTAGATGGCAGCTCCTCCTCATAGAAGGTTAATAGATTGGTTTGGCAAGAACGATTCTTCATGAATCCATGCTGATTACTGCTAATGATACAGTTTTCATTACTAAAATCTTGTATATAGTCCCTTATCATCCCCTCCAAGAGCTTGCATACTATTGATGTTAGGCCAACTGGTCTGTAATTCCCAGGGATGTAGTTTGGCTATTTGTTTAATATTGGTGCTACGTTGGCTTTTCTCCAATCAGCTGGTACCATTCCAGTCAGTAGACTGTCAGTAAAAATTAGGAACAATGGTCTGGCAATTACTTAAATGAGTTCCCTAAGTACCCTTGGGTGCAAGCAATCTGGTCCCGGTGATTTATTAATGTTAATAATGACTTTTGCTTGTCTATCCTTCCTATCCCATTCCTCCGTCTCTCCGTCTGTGGGTCTGTCTGTATTCATCACTTGCCACAAGTCATCCTTGCTAAAAAGCATTTCTAATTTAAACTTTCATAGCTGGTAATTGGCATTGTTCAGCTTTGCAATTGCAAACTTCACATCTGAACCGCTTGCCATCTTTCAGTAGCTTGTATACAGTATTCACTGACTTGCTGTACTCCCTGAGTATTCTTTCCATTGCCACTGGGTGCTCCTGGGTGCCTGAGATATTCTCCCCAATGCCTGGGTGCCTAGGACCCATAACCTGTTAGCAGGTTATTGAATACTTATGAGCTTGTTTCAGCAATTAGCTTTACTTTAATGGAGAAATACATTACATGCTTTTTATCATCATGGAGACTGACAGGAAGAGAACACAAATGAGTGCATTGAGCATAGATAGACAATATATCCTGTTATATTATAGAATATAAGAACTATACACTATAATACCACAGAGCCACCTGCTGCATATATAGGTATAATGCATACAGTATTGTCAGTTTATTAACAACTTTACATTACATGTTGTTTTTCTTCCAACAGGCACGTCAAGCACTTGAGCGTTAATTCATTCATTCAAATAGTGCGTTTACATGAGACTAGATGTCTAGACGCGTTTACACGCATTTACATGTGTCAAGCATTTTCCTGCCAAACTGCTGATGGAGGAAAATGTGTAGGGAATTCAGGGAGCCCCTGCCCGCTCTATTGTGGTCATAGCTGGACAACACACATACCATTCTCATTGTTCTGTGTGATATGAAAATTTTATTCATGAACCTTATGACACCTATAGTGCATACAGTACAAGATGAGACTCTCGTAGATAGAGATCCACGCTGATCAAGCAGATTCCGATTAGCGGAGACGCCCCTGTGAAAGGGGCCTAACGATTCTAAAGGCACTTTCACATTTCCCCATTGTAGTTTCCCCACAGCATGGGTGCCACGCAGTGTACCTGCAGTGCACTTTCCTGTAGACTTTATTAGATCAGGCAGTTTTGGTGTGTTTTCTTAAAGCACACCAAAGATGCAGCATGCAGGAATTTTGGTGCGCTATCAGAAAATGCACCAAAAACGCTTGATCCAATAGAAGTTTATGGGAAATAAAACTCTAATGCCGCGTACACACGGTCGGACTTTCCGACGGGAAATGTTCGATGTGAGCTTGTTGTCAGAAAGTCCGACCGTGTGTATGCTCCATCGGACATTTGCTGTCGGAACTTCTGGCCACAAATGTTTGAGGTTCTCAAATTGTTCGCCAACTTCACTTGTTGTCGGAAAGTCCGATCGTGTGTGCACAAGTTCCGTCGCACTAAAGCTCATGCATACTTGGACGCAAGCAGAAGGAGCCGCACTGGCTATTGAACTTCCTTTTTCTCAGCTCGTCGTACGTCTCACCCCATTCTCACGTTCGGAATTTCCAACAACATTTGTGTGACCGTGTGTATGCAAGACAAGTTTGAGTCAACATCCTTCGGAAAAAAATCCACGGTTTTGCTGTCGGAATGTCCGATCGTGTGTACACGGCATAACATTTCTTCTAGCAGATGTTTGACAGTGAATGTGATTGGCAACACAGACAGTACCAGCTCCAGCTTTTTTGATACATGAAATCTGGTTTATTCAACAAAAATAATAGAGCTGAATTGAAATTCAAATAGGGTATTTATTACTGACTGCTGAATTTGATTTTTCAGTGAATGGCCAGTAGATAAGAACTTTTCTTTTATGATCTCCCAGATGCAGTCTGAAATATCTGTAATTTTCTTTGCCAGTAGCTCACTGTTCAATGTAATGTCTCAGTACAATGTCAAGGTTTCCATGTAATAGCGTTATTATTAGAACGATGCACTTGATACAGCAAAGTGTGGACAGCGCTCTCCAACTGTGACTGAGGATATCATGGAACGGAAACTGACTGGACACAATATTATCACAACATGGCAGGTTATGAGTATAAAACCTAAAATAAAAAAAATATCTGTCTTATAAAGAAAGAAAGAGACACAACTAAATGAGAGCATCTGATCTGTATATGATAGAAATCCACAAGAGTATAATGTGTAAATGTCTACTATGATTTAATGGCAAAAACACCAAGCAGTAGTGCACATGCTGGAAAATAATAATAAATTTTTATTTCAATTATCTATAAACTGAAAAGTATATATTTATATGTAAAAACATCTAATTCTTTACTCTAAAACATGCTGATAAAAGGCTATGGGCTTTATTTAATGACAATATACTTTGTGATACACTTATAACATGTCCTGCTTCATAACTAAAAAAAGTAAAATAAAGTTGCAAAGATACAAAGAAGATAGTTTATCCCTTCTTCTGCTTATGCCGCTAATCTCCGCTAAAGAGAAACAGCCACCTATATCAGGAGATTAAATGGCCTGTCACTCCAACATTTTATTCAATACCAAAAGTCGACAAAAGCATTTTAAACCCTCCTGGATGCCAGATTGTATCCGGAATAAGCAGTCACACTGAAACTGCTAGTCAATTTGTGGACAGCCATCTTCGTCCCTATGTCATGAGCTTGCCCTCTTATCTCAAGGACACCTTGGAGTTACTAAAAGTTATTGAAGGACTCACAATACACCCAGGAGCAATATTAGCGGCCATCAATATTGAGGCGCTTTATTCTAGCATTCCGCATGCTCATGGCATAGTGGTGGTTTCCACATTTCTTAAAGAACAAGATACCAATATTTGGGAAATGGGTCAATTCATCACTACGCTGTTGGAACATATTTTGACTACCAACATTTTCTTGTTTAACGGCTCCACCTACCTCCAGGTACAGGGGGTTGCGATGGGGACTTCATGTGCCCCATCGTATGCGAACCAGTACCTGGGGGGGTGGGAGCGTTCCCTTTTTTCCTGATGACAGCGCCTTGATATACCCCTGCCACATTCTTCTTTGGTGGAGGTATATCGATGATGTTCTGCTCATCTGGACCGGCACAGCGGAATTGCTTTCCGATTTTTCTTTCTCATAATGATTTCAACCTAAAATTCACCATCCAATCAGACACCACCACTGTCCCCTTTTTGGATTTACGTCTCTTCCTCAATGATGATGGCACATTGTATAGTACCCTCTATAGAAAAGAGACAGCCGGCAACACCATACTGCACTACTCAAGTTCGCACCCTCGGGCTCTTATTCACAGCATACCTTTTAGTCAATACTTAAGGCTGCAACAAAACTGCGCAAGAAACAAGGATTTTGAGCTAGAAGCTAAGGCTCTGTATCATAGATTAATTCTAAGAGAATATAGTATAAAAGTTCTTATAAAGGCATACCAGCGAGCCAAACAAAACACAAGAGAATCATTGATTTTCAAAAATAAAGCTCGCAATACGAATCCCACTACAAAACTAATCATGACATATACTGCCCATCAAGACATTTTTCATAAACTCATTAGCAACAACTGGCATTTTCTCTCTGAGGACCCCATTATCTCCAAATATGTGGCTGCGGCACCACAAATTACATATAGGAGATCCTGCTCTATCAGAGACGGGCTGGTCCACAGCCACCTTCGGCCCCCACATTAGGAGCGATAGGTGGAAGTGGTACCTTTCGCTGTGGGCACTGTGAGTACTGCCCGTGGATTAGAGAGGGCATTGGTTGCCCCCTTCCCAAAGGGGGTTTCCACAAACTTATAGGATATGCCAATTGTTGCACCACTGGCATTGTCTATCTTGCCACATGTCGTTGTGGCGCTTTTTATATTGGGAAAACAAAACGCCCATTTGCTAAACGCATCCAGGACCATTTATATTACTTGAATGCGGGATTACTCTACACTCCTATATGTAAACATGTGGGCCCTTACCATAGCTTTGACCCCACATATATTTCCTTTACCGCATTGGAGGTCATCCCCAAACTAGGAAGGGGTGGCAATGTAGACAAAAAAATTCTCCAAAAAGAGGCCAGATGGATTTTTAATCAAAAAGCTACTTATCCACCAGGCCTAAATACAGCGTTATCTTATAAACCATTTTTATGATTTACCTAACAAACCCTCTTTTTCCTATTCCTTTTTTTTAATTTTTTTATTTCTACTTACAATGCAATTCCTATAATGGGGCAACTCTATATGTATGTTGATACCCCCGGTTCTCTATTATGGAACACAGTATGGGTCAATTTATATTTTTTTTGTAGGTTATTATTATTATTTATGATTATTTTTTGGTCGTGTTATTTTATGGCTTTTTTTCTGCTGTTTTTTGTCCTTAGGGGACCACTGATTCCCTCACGCCAATGTTCATTTATGGCCCACTCTGTTTGCCTTTAGCCAAGGGTAGGGGAATTCGGCCGTCCCTGCCTATGAGGGCGGAGCTTTCCTTTTCCGTCCTCACATGCCATCCATGCATGAGCGTTGAATGGACAGTGTATGCGCACGGCCTTTCCCTGTGCACGGGCACCTCCGCAGGGACGTCCGGACTGGAAGTGTTACCAGAGGTCGCATCCGACCTTTCACTTCCGGTAGGACCGTGCAGGTAAAAGACGGCGGCGCCTGCTCTTTGCCCGACAGACGCACCCCGCACTCGGTAGCGGGGCTAGCATCCTTGGACCGCCGCTGTACCTTACAGGACTTGGCCACACTTATCTACATTATTATAAGGTAAGCTCTGGTGTGTCCATTACGGGCTTATATGTATGGCTGTTTGTATAGGGGCTGGCTGTCCATAGTATGATAGTACCCATTGGTACTTTGCTGTGGGACATTATTCAGCGTATTCTATAGAAATACACACTGCTTAAAGGTTAATGAATATTTTTGGCATTGGTAACAATAATGTTATTAACATATATTAACAACAAGTCACCTAAATGAGGTTTTGATATCTGGCATTAGATATACTTTGCATCTAATATTATTATTTTCATTATTATTTCTTATTTTTCATTATTATTATTTTCATTACTGTTGCCCTTATAGGTACCTGAGGTTGACCTTAATCTAGGTCAATACCGGCTATACTATTATGCCAAAGCAAGGGGATTCTACTAAAGAAATTTCTCTTTGCTTTATCATTCATTATTATTACGTAATTAGTATTATTATAATCACTATTATTATTACCATTATTATTATTATATTTTTTAATATTGCCAGATTAGCATTTTAATGTGAACACGGTCCAGTTCCCCTACTGGCGTGGCCCATTTGGACCTGGCATCCATGGGTTAACTAGCACCAGGTGGTTCATAAAGAGACATTTGGCTGTTAATGATGCGCATTCAGTGGCCCTCTTGTCTGTAATAGACCAGGTGAGCTTAGTCATTACACTCTGTGCCTATTTGCTTTGTACCTACATAATGAAATGTTGTCTCTTAAATTTATCTGACATGTATGATCATATTAATTATTTATATTTTTATATAATTTAGATGAAATCTGTGATGCTTGTAATGCCCTGATGAAGCAAATATGCGAAACATGTTGGCTGATTACAACTGATTTCATAGAAAAAGTTTCTATACGGTGTTATCATATCACTTGATTGATCTTTTACTGTACATTTTATATATTTTCAATAAAAATGTATATGTTTATATTAACTGTTGTGGTATTGCTCACCTTCAAACAGATACATCACCTCCCTTCAAAGTCCCACCATCTTTTCGGAGTGCGCTTTGTCTCCCTCTATATATTTTCCCGAGAAACAGCCACCTGAAGAATCTTCATAACCCAACAATTTTAGGATTGTCATATTCCTGGTCCTCCACTGTTGCCTGTGGTTCCTCCTGCTGCCACTCTGCTGTACTGAAGAGAAACAGCCACCTGAGGAAACTTCAGAACTCAACACTGTTAGGATTGACATATTATTTATTTATTACAGGTACTTATATAGCGCCATCCATTTACACAGCGCTTTACACATATATATTGTACATTAACATCAGTCCCTTACTCTCAAGGAGCTTATAATCTAAGTTCCCTAACTCACATTCATACATACACATACTAGGGCAATTTAGACAGGAGACAATTAACACATCCTTGGTCCTCCACTGTTGCCTGTGGTTCCTCCTGCTGCCTCACTGCTATATTGAAGAGAAAGAGTCACTTGAAGAGACTTCTAAACCCAACACTTTTAGGATTGACGTATTCTTGGTCCTCAACTGTTGTGTGTGGTTTCTCCACTCTGTTGTACTGTAGAGAAACAGCCCCCTAAATAAACATCAGAATCCCACACTTTTAGGATTGACATATTCCTGGTCCTCGACTGTTGTCTGTGATTTCTCCTGCCACCAGTCTGCTGTATTGAAGAGAAACAGCTACCTGAAGAAACGTCAGAACCCAAAAACTTCAGGACATTACACTTTTAGGATTGACATATATAAACAAGGCCAATGATAAATCCAAGTAAAAATTCCAAGCTTACTTACCAACCAAATCAACCTGTCTAACAGTATGTGTTAAAAACAGGGGTTTAGTCTGCACACATTTCCAAATACATTCGTAAGCTACAGGCCATGTCAAGGCACCATGGTATCTGTAGTACATATCACTGACTGATGAGTGACTCCACAGTGGAAGCACATGCATTCTGATGAGTAGGTGGAGGGCAGATGGACTGAAGGGGGCCCACTCCTTCCTAAAGGTACAGGTGCACACTGACCACCCAGCAAATCGCACAATGGCTGCAAAGGTGTCAGTGCGCAGCCTGACCAATATAACATTGTTGCAAAAAAGGGGTCCACTACCCCCACCTATGACTGGCCATTACAATAAGCAGCATTGGAGGGCAAATAGATATAAACAAGGCCAAGGATAAATCCAAGGAAAAATTCCAAGCTTACTTACTGACCAGCCCGCGGACAACTGCTATATTGAAGAGAAAGAGTAACCTGAAGAAACTTCAGAACCCAACACTTGTAGGATTTACATATTCTTGGTACTCCACTGTTGTCTGTGATCCTCCTGCTGCCACTCTGCTGTATTAACAAGAAACAGCCACCTGAAGAAATGTCAGAACTCAACACTTTTAGGGTTGACACATTCCTTGTCTTCCACTATGGCCTATGGTTCTCCTTGCTGCCTCACTGATATGAAGGGAAACAGTTACCTGAAGAAACTTCAGAACCCAACACTTTTAGGATTGACATATTCCTGGCTTTCCACTGTTCTCTGTGGTTCCTCCTGCTGGCCCCTATTTTACAAAAGGATGCAGTAGTAACGTAGGGGCCTCCAGAAAGAACCACTGAGCACTGAAGTGGAAACCTTGTTCTTTCGTGGTAGTGGATGATTCTTAAGCCTGCTCAGAACAGTGCTCATATAATGATGTGGGACATGAATACTGTTCTGTGCAGTGGTAGTGGAAGCTAAAGCTTGCGTGATGATGCATCCCCAGGGGGTGTGTTAATGACAACCTGGGGACATGGGAAGTGGATTGAATGTCTGATGCTAACCATCATTCAACCCTGATGATGAGCGGCGCCTAGTGGACAAGCTAGCTTTCTGTAATGAGAGAGCTCCAGGGAAGAAGTGAGTATTGCAGTAAAAGTTTAATTTTTTTTACAAGTGCTGTGAATTTTTTTTTTTTTACCCTTTTAAAAAAAGGGAAGTTGTTCTAGCATGTCAGTCATGGCCGGTTCTTTTTAGCAACCTGAGTTTTAAATAAACAGCTAAAATAAAAGCTACCAGGTTTGAAATGAAATTCTAGCCGTTGTACTTTCCTTTTGTTTCAAAATGCCTGTTACATACTGAATACATCTGTTGTTTTCTTGGGAGCAATAATACAATGCAATAATACACTGAGATGCGTTTATTAAAGGTGTATGACGTACATGATGGCTGCACTGTCTCTTTGTCCCTGCACTTGACATAACTCTATATAGATATGTCACTTCTTAGTGCTTATATTACAAACAGCTACACTGTGACATGAGGAAGTTAAGACTGCTAATTCCTTGGGTATTAGTCTGTGGTATGACCCATAATAAAGGCAGAATGTGACCTATAACTGAAATACCTACTCAGAATGTGGTTAGTCAACACAGTTGCATACCAGCTAAACAAGAAACACGTCAACAAAATGTGTTTAGACATTGTTCTTTTTTATAAGTCTCCATGCTGCAAATTTAATACAATAATTTCTAAATCTGCTCTTATTTTTTAAGCTACTTGCTCTTGGTGTACTTTGTTCAGACCACCTTCTAGTAAAGGGATGATTAACTGAATCAGAGAGATCCTGTACATTATGTATTAACCCCGTCCCACTCAGCTTCCCTTTAACTGAGTTTTTACAGCGGTGGGCTGAGATGGTCTGCCCAATCATGTGACCACTGTGATTGGCTGTCTCAGTGACCACATGATTGGGAGCCAGTCCTGGCTACTCCCAATCATTACTCCTGGTCATTGCACTGAAAGCACACAGAGAATGCACTTGCAACACCCCCTCCCTCTTTTTGGGACTACTTGCATCCCATTGCTTTGGCCTCCTGCCTTCTCTCCTCTCATGCCAAATCTCTCTGATCTATGCTGGACTGTTTTTGTAATTTAAGCTCAGTGCTTCCACCTTCAACGGATGGCTGAAATATGTAAACACCTTTGCTTCTATTTGTAGCACCCTCTAGTGTGCTACTAGTGTCAGTGTAGGTACATTTATTTTGGTATGACTCATAGTAGCTGTGGGACTGTAATTAGGTCAGGTTACTGCAGGTCTGGCTGGATGGCTCTACACTGCAAGTCTCTGGTACCTCCCCCTGGATCTAGAAGTCTGGAGAAGCTTCTGGAAGTTAGTGGGCGAAGGCCAGGAGGTCCTGATCAGCATACTTGAGGGAATCTGGCCAATCCCTAGTCAGGGTGGCTGGGGCAGCCCTTAAATATGGTGGAGCCTGACCATTAGGGGAGTCGGGTGGAAGATGGAGTGCTGTGGAGGCTGTCGGTTGCCTGGGAGAGGTCCCCTAGGTCTAAGGGGGGCATTGCCTCCAGGCTGGGAAGAATCCTTTCTGCGTTTGGTTTAAAAAGGAATCTTGCCTAAGAGTAGCAGGGAGCAAGGAGGACAGAGTGAGTACATCAGCACACCCAGGGATGCATAAGGGGAGAGACTGCCACATATAGCAAGCTTTCAAAGAACAGTGCTCTGCTTAACCCTTTTATCCCTTGTCCTGTGAGATGTTTGGAGCAGCCAGGTGGGCTGGTAGACAAGCAGCCAGCAGGGCTTGTAGTACCTGCAGGCATTGGAGCAGGAAGCAGTTCTACAGAGGAGAGGAGATATACCTGCATGTGGTTTTGCAAAATTTCGTGCTATTTTCCAAAGCGGACTAAGAGCTCCTAGTCTGCAAGGGACTTTTGCTAACTGATCCTTAAAGACTGCTTGCGTCCAGGAAGGAGAGCAGTCCAGGATCTTTTCCCTGTACATAGGAAGGTCATTGCCCCCAATCTGTTGTTTCAGTCAAGTTGAACATCCCATAACCTCTCTACCACATCCAAGTTGTTATCCCTAATAAAAACAACAAAAACAAGCCCAGGAACTGATTTCTTGTGTCCGAACGCAAGGGGAAAATGCATGTTGCCTGGCTGTGCAGGAAAAGGGGAGCTAGTTACCAGCAGCCCCTGCAGGGGTAGTGCTACATATTAATACAGTAAACTGTCTCATCCTACTCCCAACCTCTATACACAGTGCCTTGCAAAAGTATTCATACCCCTTGACATTGTCCACATTTTGTCATGTTACAACCAAAAATGTAAATGTATTTTTTGGGGGATATTATGTGACAGACCAACACAAAATAGAAGGAAAATGAAAAATGGTTTTGATTTTTTTTTTTACAAATAAATATCTGGAAAGTGTGGCATGCATTTGTTTTCAGCCCCCCTGAGTCAATACTTTGTAGAACCACCTTTGGCTGCAATTAGAGCTGCAAGTCTTTTTTGGTATGTCTCTACCAGCTTTGAACATCTAGAGAGTGACATTTTTGCATATTCTTCTCTGCAAAATAGCTCAAGCTCTGTCAGATTGAATGGAGAGCGTCTGTGACCAGCAATTTTCAAGTCTTGCTACAGATTCTCAATTGGATTTAGGTCTGGACTTTGACTGGGGCATGCTAACACATGAAAATGCTTTGCTCTAAACCATTCCATTGTAGCTCTGGCTGTATGTTTAGGGTCAGTGTCCTGCTGGAAGGTGAACCTCCGCCCCAGTCTCAAGTCTTTTGCAGACTCTAACAGGTTTTCTTCTATGATTGCCCTGTATTTGGCAATTTGTATTTATTTCCATCTTCCCACCAACTCTGACCGCTTCCCTGTCCCTGCCGAAGAAAAGCATCCCAACAACATCATGCTGCCACCGCCATGTTTCACGGTAGGGATGATGTGTTCAGGGTGATGGGCAATGCTAGTTTCCCCCCACAAATAGCGTTTTGCTTTTAGACCAAAAAGTTCCATTTTGGTCTCATCTGACCAGATCACCTTCTTCCACATGCTTGCTGTGTTCTCCACATGGTTTCTCGCAAACTGCAAACAGAACTTTTTATGGATTTCTTTCAGCAATGGCTTTCTTCTTGCCACTCTTACATAAAGGCCAGATTTGTGGAGTGCACAACTAATAGTTGTCCTGTGGACAGATTCTCCCACCCGAGCTGTGGATCTCTGCAGCTCCTCCAGAATTACCATGGGCCTCTTAGCTGCTTCTCTGATTAATGCTCTCCTTGCCCGCCTGTCAGTTTAGGTAGATGGCCATGTTTTGATAGGTTTGCAGTTGTGCCATACTTTTTCCATTTTTGGAAGATGGATTGAACAGTGCTTTGTGAGATGTTCAAAGCTTGGGATATTTTTTATAACCTAACCCTGCTTTAAACTTCTCAAGAACTTTATCCCTGACCTGTCTGGTGTGTTCCTTGGCCTTCATGATGCTGTTTGTTCACAAAGGTTCTCTAACAAACCTCTGAGGGCTTCACAGAACAGCTGTATTTATACTGAGATTAAATTACACACAAGTAGACTCTTTTTACTAATTAAGTGACTTCTGAAGGTAATTGGTTCCACTAGATCTTAGTTAGGGGTATCAGAGTAAAGAGGGTTGAATACAAATACATGCCACACTTTTCAGATATTTATTTGATAAAAAAATTGAAAACCATTTATAATTTTCCTTTCATTTCACAATTATGTGCCACTTTGTGCTGGTCTATCACATAAAATGGAAAAAAATACATTTACATTTTTGGTTGTAACATGACAACATGTGGAAAATTTCAAGGGGTATAAATACTTTTTCAAGGCACTGTAGGGACATCTCCTGGAAATTAAACTTATGCCCATTGGAGTAAGGCCTGAAGCAGTTGTGCCAAGGGCTGTCAACAGGTACTAGTTAAGCCAGAGCTGGACTCCCCACAGGAGTCCCCCCACAAACACAAAGGAAAGTAGGATAATTCCCCTGGGGGATCATTTGACCATGTATTTTGTTAAAGGTGAATTCCAGGTATGGTATATTTTTACATCCAGCTTGGACCAATGTAACTATGTATATACCATACCTGGCATACAAAGCATTCTCTAAATGGCACCCATACTGAAGGGCCAACCTCCAGTGTTCAGCATGTATCAGGTGGGCATCTCAGCACAGGACCAGGAAGCAAATAGAGATCACTGGAGTAGGGGGGTCCACAAGAGTGATGTTCAGTATCCAGGGGCATTAGCCAGGTATGGTATATACTTAGTTACATTGTTACATTTTGTACCAATGTACCTAGGTAAAAATGTACCATGCCTGGAAGCAGATGCATTCACCCATTACACAGCATATCTAATAATTAACCTATGTATCACCATGTTCTCACAAAGGGAATCATTAATTTTATTTTCCTGTACTTCACTATGCATACTGTTAGTAAAAATCAGGTCGTGGTGTGTAGATTAATTACAGAAAGCATGTACTGTATTTTTATGGAATATGATGACTGTGGGGAATTAATTTCAGTTAACATTTGATGTAGTGGTACCGATTTTATGACCTATAATAGGTCTGACTGTGGTTTTTAATGTATACTCATGTAATCAAATTTGATATGTTTATAACTAACTGAGCGCCCCATTAATTGTGCCGGTAAAGTTCGATAAGTTGACGCCCTTGTTCTTTAGGTGTATTATAGATATAATGAGGATGTGGTACATGAGTGATCAATTACTGTATATTGAATACCTGCCCAAAAAGTTTTATTCTGATTGATGGCTGTATGAGTAGGTCCAGTTCTTAGTAGAAGCATGGGACCTTAAGAGCTCGTCCATACATGTAGCAGCCTTTGCGGACCATCTGAAAAGCGGACTTCACAGGTGTTTGACGGGTGATGAGGAGGCAATATGTCGCCTCCTCAATGCCTTTTTGTACTCTGAAAATGCCGACCCACCTTGCTGCAACCATGTGCATAGCGCTTGGTTGCAGAGCAGTTGCAAAGCAGCCCCATTCACTTAAATGGATCATGTTCAGCAGTACCGCCCTGCTGACTGTGACATGCTATTTAATTTGTAGCACAGCATAGAATTATGGCTTCAGCGTGTACATTATCCTAATCAGTTAGTTGCTCTCATTCAGGTGGGTGGTCAGAGGGCAGATGAACTTCTTGATTTTGTGTGAACGAGCCCTTAGTGAACCACTGTTCTGGAACAGTATGCAGCCAGTGACACTGGAATTCCTGACCTGCTCAGTTGTTCCAGGCCAATGACTCATTGTGGATAATTTACTAAAACAGTAGACAATGCTAATTCCTAATTAGTTTGCATATTATTTACTTTGCAAAGTGATCATTTTCTAAACTTACAAATTTGTGTTAAAATTGAAAACTACTTATGGTTAGATACTCTCTGTGTTATGCATACAGTCAAGTTCATGTTCATGCTAAGATAATTATGACTCTTTAAAAGCAATAGTTGTACTGTGAGTGATATTGGTGTCTTATACTCAAGGTTGACTCACTGAAATCAGCCTCTCTCCCTCTTACCTGGATG
This sequence comes from Lithobates clamitans, assembly GCA_037952925.1. Lineage (NCBI taxonomy): Eukaryota > Metazoa > Chordata > Amphibia > Anura > Ranidae > Lithobates > Lithobates clamitans. Next base: position 90,431 of record JBBGZY010000787.1, on the reverse strand, counting down.
TCAGCATAATTACTGTACATGCACCTTACATCACAGGGTGTAGTGGGTAACACATTCACTCTGCAGGCTTAGACAGTGTACTACACTCGTCACTGCTGTGTAATCTTAATTACTTTTGGAATACAATGTTTATTTGTATTATATGCAACAACTACATCAATATCAGTGTTCAGTAGAGATATATTATTCAACCAGTAGATGGCAGTGTTTACGTTTGTAGCTGCATCTATGGTAATACTCTGTATTTTCTCTGTATAATAAAGTTTCCTGTTTCCTGTCTGCAGTTAAGTAGCATATCCCATGTGGACTGTGCACTGTCTGTTCTGTAGGGCTATATACAGAATTTCTAACAAATACAAACATGAATTAAAGGTTCAGATTAAAATAACACACACACACACACACTTTATTTTACTTCAGGTACTTATATAGTGCTGTCAATTTACGCAGCACTTTACATATACATTGCACATTCACATCAGTCCCTGACCTCAAGGAGGTTACAATATAATACATACACATGCAAGGGTCATTTTACACAGGAACCAATTAACCTACCCACATGACTTTTGGAGTGTGAAATGAAATCGGGGTACCCTGAGGAAACCCACGCAGGCACAGGGAAAACATGCAAACTCCAGGCGGGTAGTGTTGTGGGTGGGATTTGAACCAGTGACATTGATCCAGTAAGTAATCCATGTCCTTAGTCTGCTTGTCTTCAGCAAACTGTTTGCGGGCTTTCTTGTGCATCATCTTTGGAAGAGGCTTTCTTCTGGAACAACAGCAATGCTTACCAATTTGATGCAGTGTGCGGCATATGGTCTGAGCACTGACAGGCTGACCCCTTCAACCTCTGCAGTAATGCTGGCAGCACTCATACGTCTATTTCCCAAAGTCAACTTCTTAGGTCGACCATGGCGAGGCCTGTTCTGAGTGGAACCTGTCCTGTTAAACCACTGTATGATCTTGGCCACCGTGCTGCAGCTCAGTTTCAGGGTCTTCAGGGTCTTGGCAATGTTCTTATAGCTTAGGCCAGTGAAGGCGAATCTTGGCACCCCAGATGTTTTGGAACTACATTTCCCATAATACTCAACTACACCGCAGAGTGCAGGAGCATCATGGAAAATGTAGTTGCAAAACATCTGGGATGCCAAGGTTCGCCATCACTGGCCTAGACCATCTTTATGTAGAGCAACAATTTTTTCAGATCCTCAGAGAGTTCTTTGCCATGAGGTGAAATGTTGAACTTCCAGTATGAGAGAGTGAGAGCGATAACACCAAATTCAACACACCTGCTCCCCATTCACACCTTAGACCTTGTAACACTAACGAGTCACATGACACCGGGAAGGGAAAATGGTTAATTGGGCCCAATTTGGACATTTTCACTTAGGGGTGTACTCACTTTTGTTGCCAGCAGTTTAGACATTAATGGATGTGTGTTGAGTTATTTTGAGGGGACAGCAAATTTACACGGTTATACAAGCTGTACACTCACTACTTTACATTGGAGCAAAGTGTCATTTCTTCAGTGTTGTCACATGAAAAGATATTAAAAAAAAAAATATTTACAAAAATATGAGGGGTGTACACACGTTTGTCAGATACTGTACCTATTTTCAGATCCTGCCCAGTCACATGATCTGCCCTATGCCAGTCAGTGGCAGCTACAGGAGATAGGAGTGAGTGGTATATACATCTTCATTGCACAGGCTGGTAAGCATACATGTTAGGAGGTGGGAGGGGACAGTTTAAACTAGTCAGGTACATAGTCAGAATTTCAATTAAATGTGGAACTTTAACCACTTAAGCCCCGGAAGGATTTACCCCCTTACTGACCATGCCATTTTTTGCGATATGGCACTGCGTTACTTTAACTGACAATTGCGCAGGCGTGCGATGTTGTACGCAAACAAAATTGATGTCCCTTTTTTCCCACAAATAGAGCTTTCTTTTAGTGGTATTTGATCACCTCTGCATTTTTTTTTGTTTTTTTGCGCTATAAACAAAAAAAGAATGACAATTTTGAAAAAAAACCCCAATATTTTTTTACTTTTTGCTATAATAAATATCCCATTTAAAAAAAACGCAATAAGCGTATATTGATTGGTTTGCGCAAAAATTATAGCGCCTACAAAATAGGTTATTGATTTATGGCATTTTTATTATTTATTTTTTTACTAGTAATGGCGATGATCTGCAATTTTTATCAGGACTGCAACATTGCGGCAGACAGATTGGACACTTTTGACACTTTTTTGAAACCATTGACATTTATACAGCGATCAGTGCTATAAATAGCCACTGATTATTGTATAAATGTCACTGTCAGGGAAGGGATTAACATTAGGTGGCAATCAAGGGGTTAAATGTGTTCCCCCAGGGTGTGTTCTAACTGTGGGGGGATGGGACTGACTGGTGAAGGAGAACGATCGGTGTTCCTATGAACTAGGAACACATGATCTGTCTCCTCTGTGGTTAATTTAAAAAAAGGAAACAGGCAGGTTTTTTTTTTTAATGCCTGTCCACACTGTATATTAAGCTCCTGCATGCAAGGAAGTGACATCATTTTGGCCCAGCCAATCAAAATGGCTGAAGATTTGAACCTGAAAAAAGACTGGCCAAAGATGTCAGTGGCCAGTGCGGGTGCTCCAGAACACCACAATGCTAGAGCAGAGGTGAGTACAGTTCTGCTTTAAAGAGTTCCAGGAAAAACATTTTTTTCCCCATGCAGTGGGGCTACATAGGTTAACTGCTTGTTTTTGTCTAGGAGTGAGAAGAACGGAGATATACTTACCTAATCCACTGATCCTCCAAGCGCAAGACCAGTCCCTGCTGCTCCTGATCCCCGTGGTCTTGTGTGGTGCACTGTTCCTAAAGTCATCACGCCCATAGACCAGCTCTATATGTGAGGACAGCAGGAACAGTCCACCCCTGTATGTGGGGAAGCGCTGTTTGTCCAGAGGATTGGGCGAGTATAGCCTTTCGGTGTGCCCGTAGACACAATGAGCAGTTAACCCATTTAGTACGGGCACAGCCCCACTGCATAGGAAATAAATAATAATTTCCAGGAGTTCTGCTTTAACTGAATAATCTGAAGTTAGACGCTGATTAAATGCCATGCGGAGCTGCTCCAGGTTTGATAAATTCCCCCCCATTATGGTCTCAATCGCTAATTCCACTAGTATGTGGCAGTGATATATTGTCTATTCTGCAAGGAAAGTGAGACCCGTAGGAGAAAATGGATGGAGGGGCTGCATGACTAGGGGAGGAACAGGGTCAGGGAACGGTCAGCCAGGTCAGTGGTGGGGGCAGGGGTGTAGACCTTACCTGATTGGAGGCAGTAGGTAGAATGGGCAGGGTTCAAAGGAGAGAGTCTTGCATAGGGGGCATATTCTGCAACATTCCAAGGAGTTAGGAGAAGCGACAACTTCGTCCCCTACCTGCAGGCAGATAGAAAAGAAAGATGAGTGACTTGGAGGCCTTGCTGGCACAGGTCAGGGTGAACAGGGCCCTCAGTGGCTGCAGCAGCATCTATCTGATGTGCTTGGGGGGTTGGGGGCATCTCCCTCACTTGCCCCTTCTCCTCTGGGCCGGAAACGTGCTAGGAAGGTGCGCCCTCCTGAACGCCTGAGTCCATCCCCCGTATCCCGGGCTCAATTTCCACTAAGGAGCCCCTGTCGCAGGGACCCTCCAGGGCCTGCTACTGGGCTGCCTGTCCTCAGTCCCAGCGGGGGCCCTGGGAGGAATCCTACTCCCCAGCGCCCTATTCCCCCTCTCATCGATAGCCGGAGCGTGCGACTGCCCTGAGGTGCCGAGGCGTGGGAGACACAGTGGGACGCGCAGTTGTCACGGCCTCTCGGCTGCTTCCAGTGGGAGTGCTGCCCTGGAGGTGGGGGAACACACTGGGAGGGCTCCGCGGTCCTCCCCAACCAGTCACCACCGCGGGGATCAGGAGCAGTCGGCTCTCTCTGTGGATACTGCACAGGGAGGAGCTCGGCAGAGAAATGTAACAGCCACAAGCAGCGGAGGGGTTCATCTGCTTTGAAGTTACACTAACTGTTTTGTATGGTTCTATGTTTCTTTTTGTTTCTCTTTCAGATCTTCCTCCTGGTCTGGTCTGGATCTTGGGGGATTCATATGTTTTCTGGGGGGCTGTTAGGGCTGACGTTCGGCCCCGGGGCATGATGTGGGGCCAGGTTCTCCTCGAATTTCACTACTATTCGAGAGTTGACAGGCCCCCAGATGTTTTAGTGCTGCAGGCGGGGGGCAATGATTTGGGGGTGTGGGTCACCAGGGATCTGGTGAGGGATGTCAAATTTGACATTTTGCGCTTGATGCGCGATTTTCCTGGCTGCATCATTGTATGGTTGGATATCGTGGCTAAAATGGTGTGGCGTTTTGCTCGCTCCGTCGGCTGCTTGAACAAGGCAAGAATTAAGTTGAACAGGGAGGTTGGAAGGTTTGTGGCCTGGCTTGGGGGCATAGTGGTTCAGCACCGGGAGCTGGAGGATCAGTCTGTCTGGTATTGGCGAGACGATGGTGTTCACCTGAATGCTGTGGGCATAGACATCTTGTCTTTGGGCCTTCAGGAAGGGGTGGTGAGGGCTCTGCAGGTGTGGAGGGATTCGCTTGAATGAGGTTTTCAATCAAACTCATGTAGCGGTTCAAGGGGTCTTTGGGGGGTCAGTGAAGAATCACATGGTTACAGGATTAGTGGGGCCCATCTAAGGTATAGCGCTTCCACTTGGTTAGCGGTGGTTCTCCCAGGAGCTAGGTCCCCTGGGGGAGGGGAATATGAAAGTATGTGTGATGTCAGAGCGCCTTCGAGCCGGTTGGGGCACGGCTGAGGACATAGACCATTCCAGTTATAAATTGTGCCTTAAAAGACACCCAAAGACCTCTTGTTGGGCATTACTTTGTTAAAAATTTGCACATACGGGTATGTTTTATGTGATTTTATTTTATTCTTTGGTTGATAAAACTTGGCTGCTGTGGCCATATAAAGCCCATGTCATGCAGTCTGTGCCTTTAATCTAATAATAAGGACCAAAGCTGACAAATACTTTAGTCAAGGCTACTGTATATCAGGATTACATCATCTGTGCACTGAAAATTGCCAGCCTGATCTGGCTTGGGGCTTCAGTGTTTTCAGTGTAAACAGGGTAACAACCTTCATAACAAAACTATGATATTACGACACATTTTTACAGCATTGGTGTGGAATGCTAAGGTGTGAAGCCTTATAATAAATAGTGTAGCTTTCATGTAACAATAAGATCTATATCACTACATATTTGTTATTAAACTTGTTCGGCTCATGGATAATCTCATTTGCCCCCCCCCGGTGTTAAGTGCATTTCTATTTTATTTACTAAATAATCTATAATTACTACAAGTTTTGATACAAGAGGAACAGGTATAGCAAGTTCCTGAATTATAATACCAAAGATTTTGTATAGAGGACCATAGCTGAATTAGTGCATGGAATACTGTATGTCCTAAATTTACTTGGAATGAATGCTAATCAGCTTATATTTACATAATTGATGCTGCTGTGTGCACAACTTTATATATTGTGTTTTCCTGAAAATAAGCCCGGGTCTTATATTCATTTTGGCAACAAAAGACACAGTAGGGCTTACTTTCGGGTTAGGCATTCTCTCCCTCCCACCTGTCAGGAATCCCCAGAGGAACCGAGTAAAAGTGGTTGTAAAATGCAAGAAACCACTCTATTATAGTATTATATGTGTATAACTGTGTATGTTTCTGTAATATAATTGTGTTAAATACCTTCTTATAGCGCCGCTCAGCGCTTCCCGTTTGAGCTGTCTTCCCCGCTCCAAGCACGAGATCCTACGCTGACAGCTGGGAGAAGAGGAGGAGAGCAGCGGGAGACAAGCTGAGCGCTATAAGAAGGTATTTAACAGAATTTTATTACAGAAACATACACAGTTTACATTATATAATACTGTAATAGAGTGGGTTCTAGTATTTTATAAGCACTTTAAACTAGGGCTTATTTTCGTGGTAGGGCTTATATTGCAGCTCTACCCGGAAATCACGCTAGGTCTTATTTTCAAGGTAGGTCTTACTTTTGCGGAAACACGGTATGTGTCATGAATAAGGGGTGGACAGTGTTAACACTATTAAAATGCAAAGTACAATGGTCCATAGCAAACAATCTATTTTTAAATTTGCCAAAATCTGTACACATGTAGCTGATCTGTTATTGCATTTTATACTTTATAACTGCATTTTTAAGCTACCTAATGGGCCATTTTAAAATGTTTAATATTGTGTCAAAATCTGTACTTCTCAAAAATGATAAGTATCCAGATTGACATGCTGTGATTATCTCTTCCTCTCCCTTATTTTAAATGTCAGGTTGAAGAATTATTTGCTATCCTGTACAAAAAGATTTGAATTCCGCTGTGTGTCAGCATCAAAGATAGCTTATGAAATCAAATCAAATGTATGAAACAAGCAAATGGTTTGTGGACCAAGTGGAAGAACAATTAGGCCCATTTCACACGTAAGCATTTCGTAGCTTAAAGCTTCAGAACACTCAACTTCCAAAATCCAAAATTTTCAGTTTTGTCTGCTCACACCAGCACATAGGGGGTTATTTACGAAAGGCAAATCCACTTTGCACTGCAAGTGCACTTGAAAGTGCACTGAAAGTGCACTTTCAAATGCAGTCACTCTAAATCTGAAATAAGGGTAAGCTCTGCTAATTTTATCGTCCAATCATGTGCAAGCTAAAATGCTGTTTTTTTATTTTTCTTGCATGTCTCCCTTGGGTCTACAGCAACTTTACTTCCAAGCATAGGTGTGCGCAGGGGGTGTGCCAGGCGTGTCTGGGCACACTCTAATCACTATGTGCAGTGCAGATTCCCCTACTGCCCAGGCTTCCCCCCCTCTTGATTGGCCCCCCAGTGCTGCTGGCTTCCCTCCTCTCCTCTCCTCTCCCCCCTGGCTGCTGCAGGGGAAGGTGCTAGTAAATATGTAATTTACCGACCCCTTCCTTTTAGAAGTGAACACAGTGAACACACTCGCTCACTGTGTCCATTCATAACTGAAGTATAGTAAACTGTGTTTACTTTCTTCAGTTTGTGAATGAACATGAAGCCACTAAGCACAGAGCACTTCTGATTCATTCATTGCCCCTGCATCTGAGGCTGCAGAGAAAGACATGTGTGTTTGAGCTTTGGGGTGCACACCCTAATGCAATAGGCTGTGCACACTTATGCTTCCAAATGCAGTTTCAGTGCATTTTCAAGTGCACTTGCAGTGCAAAGTGGATTTTCCTTTAGTAAATAATAAATAATAAGTAAATAGTGTCATTTGAAGCTTGAAAAAGTGCAAGTTTCTTTTAACCTCCCTGGCGGTTTTCCCGAGTGTGGCTCGGGGTTAAAATTCAGGACCATTAGTGGTAACCCCGAGCCACACTCGGGATCGCATCGCAGGATCCTGGTGCCTCCTTACTTACCTTGTCCCCGGGATCCTGCGATGTCCCCCGCAGTGTCCGTGGGCTCTGTCCTCCTCCGAAGCCTCTCCTTGCCAGGCTCCGTTCCCTGCGAGCGTCGCGACGCACGGGGTTGGAGCCTGGCGGCAAATTCAAAAAACAGTAAAAATCATAACACATACAGTACTGTAATCTTACAGATTACAGTACTGTATGAAATCATTTCACATCCCTTTTGTCCCCAGTGCTTTGTCCAATGCCCTGCATGCAGTTTTATATGATATATACTGTTCTTTCTGCCTGGAAACTGGAGATTGTCCATAGCAACCAAAAAGTGTCCCTTTACGTCAAAAGTGGCTTTAGACCAGCTAGAAAACAGCGATAGTAAATTAGAACACTTGCAGAATTGAGCGATAGTGAATCGTGGGGAAATTTATTTTATTACTATTTATTTTTATTTTTTTTAATTATTTATTTTTATTTATTATATTATAATTTATGATTTTGTGTTTCAAACTTTATCATACCCGGGATATCTACTAGACTCTGGTTTGGACAGATTTAAGTGTGTTATTGTTAAGATTTACAGACCTACAATATAAAACGCCAAATTTCCATGCAAAATAATTGTACCGCTTTCAGCACCTAAAATCCGAAATAATCATACCGCCAGGGAGGTTAAGCTACAAGCTTCAAGAGTTTTAGACTTTCATGAGAGTACCTGAAAAACGCACAGTCATGCACAAGAACGCATATATGAAGCATTTTTTCCCCTAGTAATTAGCTTTTTATTGACTAAAAATATTTCTTAAAACCCTCAAGCCTCAGACACATGCAAAACGGGTTTTACAAGCGCTAAAAAAAAAGAAAGGAAGAAAAAAAGTCAGAAAAAACAACCAAAGACACTGAACTCAAGCATGAACACAGCCTTAGAGCCAGGGCAAGTGAAGCAGAGTAGCAGGCTAAAGTCAAAGATGGACAAACGGGTTGATTTACTAAAGACAAATAGGTTGTTCACTTAAAGTGATTGTAAAGGTTCTTTTTATTTAAAAATAACAAACATGTTATACTTACCTGCTCTGTGCAGGGGTTTTGCACAGAGCGGCCCTGATCCTCCTCTTCTGGGGTCCCCTGGCGGCGCTCCTGGCTCTTCCTCCGCATTGAGTGCCCCCTCAGGGACCCGCTTTCCATGGGGGCACTCGTGCGGGTGCACTCCCGAGTCCTGCCAATGCATCCATTGACATGGACAGCAGGACCCGGCCCCGCACTCCGGCTCCCGTGTCAGTGGATTTGATTGACAGAAGCGGGATCCAATGGCTTTCGCTGCTATCAATCTTTCCATTGAGGATCTGAGACAGCGTCTGGAGCTGCTGGGCTCATTCTCGTCATTGGAATGATCGTGTTCAGGTAGGAAAAGGGGGGGGGGGGCAGCTGCAGCACAAAAGGTTTTTCACCTTAATGCAGTGGCGGCTGGTGCTCCATTTTTTTAGGGGGGCGCAAACAAAATCTCAACCAACCCCCCCCCACATCACTTGCCCGTGATGGGGCCGATAGATAGATAGATAGATAGATAGATAGATAGATAGATAGATAGATAGATAGATAGATAGATAGATAGATAGATAGATAGATAGATATGCAGTTATACAGATAGATAGATATACAGTTATACAGATAGATAGATATACAGTTAGATATATACAGTTATATAGATAGATATACAGTTAGATAGATATGCAGATAGATAGATATACAGTGATAGATAGATAGATAGATAGATAGATAGATAGATAGATAGATAGATAGATAGATAGATAGATAGATAGATAGATAGATAGATATACAGATATACAGATATACAGATAGATAGGTAGATAGATAGATAGATAGATAGATAGATAGATAGATAGATAGATAGATAGATAGATAGATAGATAGATAGATAGATAGACAGATATACAGATATATAGATAGATATACAGTTAGATAGATATACAGTTATACACAAAGATTGATAGATATATAGATAGATAGATAGATAGATAGATAGATAGATAGATAGATAGATAGATAGATAGATAGATAGATAGATAGATAGATAGATAGATAGATAGATATACAGATAGATAGATAGATATACAGATAGATAGATAGATAGATAGATATACAGATAGATAGATAGATATACAGATAGATAGATAGATATACAGATAGATAGATAGATATACAGATAGATAGATAGATATACAGATAGATAGATAGATAGATAGATATACAGATAGATAGATAGATATACAGATAGATAGATAGATATACAGATAGATAGATAGATAGATAGATATACAGATAGATAGATAGATATACAGATAGATAGATAGATAGATAGATAGATAGATAGATAGATAGATATACAGATAGATAGATAGATATACAGATAGATAGATAGATATACAGATAGATAGATAGATAGATAGATAGATAGATAGATAGATAGATAGATAGATAGATAGATAGATAGATAGATAGATAGATAGATAGATAGATAGATAGATAGATATACAGATAGATAGATATACAGATTTACAGATAGATAGATAGATATACAGATAGATAGATATACAGATAGATAGATAGATAGATATACAGATAGATAGATATACAGATAGATAGATAGATAGATATACAGATAGATAGATATACAGATAGATAGATAGATATACAGATAGATAGATAGATATACAGATAGATAGATAGATAGATAGATAGATAGATAGATAGATAGATAGATAGATAGATAGATAGATAGATAGATAGATAGATAGATAGATAGATAGATAGATAGATATACAGATAGATAGATATACAGATAGATAGATATACAGATATACAGATAGATAGATAGATAGATAGATAGATAGATAGATAGATAGATAGATAGATAGATAGACAGACAGACAGACAGACAGACAGACAGACAGACAGACAGACAGATAGATAGATAGATAGATAGATAGATAGATATACAGATAGATATATAGATAGATAGATAGACCGTTATACACAAAGATTGATAGATAGATAGATATACAGATAGATAGATAGATAGATAGATAGATAGATAGATAGATAGATAGATAGATAGATAGACAGTTATATAGATAGATATACAGATATACACTTAGATAGAGAGAGATATGCAGTTATACAGATGAGAGAGAGAGAGAGAGAGAGAGAGAGAGAGAGAGAGAGAGAGATAAGATAATGCACAGCATGATTGTAGGACGCAGTGCTGGGAGCCCCGTGATATACACATACAGGAGATGTGTAATTAAGGCTCCAGCAGATTGTCGGGTGAAGGGCTGGACCGGAGGTTGATTCAAGGCAGGGCAGAGGTGAAGTACAGCTCCCTCCACCCTCCAAACACATACACATACGGTGGACAGACAAAGGCTGATAGTAACACATAAACTTACCTTGCTTCTCCATTCACACCAGCCGAAACAGGAAGTGACACGCCGCCCGGTGACAGCACCGCCCATGAAGGAGAATGCCCCAATCAGCATCTAGAGGCGCACTGCACAGCGCCACAGGGCAACAAAAAAAACAGCAAATGAAGCATCTTGCCTGCAATCGCGGGATTGCATTGGCATGACGCTTCTATAGTGCACCGTGTCCGGCGCCCGCCCGGAACACAGTGCACTTCTTAAAGAAACTTTTTTTTTTTTAAAGGGACATTTTTTTTTTTTTTTTTGACTGGCTTTGGGGGGGCGGCGCCCATGCGCCCCCTATGGACGGGCCGCCACTGCCTTAATGCATAGAATGCAATAAGGTGAAAAACCATAAGACTTTACAACTCCTTTAACTTATGCTGGGCATACACAATTAGAAAATCATTTGAAAAAGCATTCAATACGCTCAAATGTTCGACTTGCAAAACGTTAGTGAGCTAAGTTCGCTTATCAAAATGCTAATTTTTATGGTAAAAAAAGAACCAACTTGTCAGATTGTTTGCGCCGAAAGGAACGATTTTCAAAACATTAGTAGTCGAATTGATTGAAAATAGTGCAAACAAATCTACAACACATGCACGTGTTAGACTGTAACTCCAGAGCGTGTAATCGATCGACAAAAAATCTACCATTTATGTTATCGATCTAAAATATGTTGATAATTGGGTGACATCTATTGATACAATAATGGCGTTATCACATGCAAGTTCGACAGATCTTTAGAATTCTGAATGATGAATTTTCAAATGATTTTCTAACCATGTATGGCCAGCTTTAGTGAGTGAGGCAAACCTCTGCTCACTTCTGTCATCCAAACATCTGCAAGCAAAAATGCAGTTTTTTTTAAAGATTTCCTTGTACATCAGGCTATTCTTTGCAAAGTGAATTTCACCAAATTCATTAAGCTAAGGCAGAGATCTTTTGCAAAGTTAATTTGCCCTTTCAAAGTTAACAGCCTATTTGCTCCCTGTAAAATAATTATTTTGTTGCTTTGCAGCCTGAAAAGAAGACAGACACCATTTTTATTTTATCCAGCTGTTGTAATGATTAAAAGTTTGGCCATCTTTGGTTTTTTTTTTCAGTTTCCAAGAACTACTTTTCTTCAAGTACATGGCCACTACACTAAGTTAACTGACCTACACCTACAGTGGGTATAGAAAAGAATCACCCCCTTTAAAAATAATTTCATTTCAGGCTGCAAGGCAATAAAATGCGGACAGACACAATTTTTGCTTTATCCAGCTGTATTTACTGCAATTTATAACATCCAAGTGAAAGATAGAACACCAACATGTAAAAAAAAAAAAAATCAAAAACAGAATCACGGAGTTGGAAAAAGGATCACCCCCTTATGTCAGTATTTTGTTGGACCACATTTTGCTTTAATTACAGCCTTTAGTCTGTTGGGATATGTCTCTACTAGCTTTGCACATCTAGAATTTGCAATATTTGCCCACTCTTATTTGCAGAACTGCTCAAGTTCAGTTACATTTGATGGTGACTGTTTGTTGGCTGCAGTTTTCACATCATTCCATACCTTTTCAATGGTGTTTAACTCTGGGTTCTGACTAGTCCATGTAAGGACATTCACCTTTTTCTCCTTCAACCACTGTGTGGTCATTTTTGCTGTGTGCTTTGGGTCATTGTCATGTTGGAAGGTAAACCTTCTTCCCATTGACAACTTTCTGGCATAGGGCAGCAGATTTTCCTCAAGAATTTGACAGTATTTTGCCCTGTTCATTCTATCCTGGGAAGTGTTCCAGTCCCTGCTGCAGAGAAACACCCCCATAACAGGATGTTACCACCTCCATGCTTTATTGTTGGAATAGTATTATTTGGATTGTGAGCTGTGTTGAATTTCCGCAAGACATATCGTTTGGTGTTGAGGTCAAATAATTACATTTTAGTCTCATCTGACCAGAACACCTTTTTCCATGTGGCCGTAGAATGCTCAAGGTGTGTTTTTGGCAAAGCTCAGTTGTGACTGCATGTGGCCTTTCTTGAGGAGTGATAAAATAAGATAATATGTGGCGCTATTCTACCCCCCTGTACCACACTGCAGAGTGCAAATACACTCCTAATTGTGTCAATCACCTTCCAACCATTCAAAAAAAGGGGATCTGCGAAGAACTCCAGTATCTATCTGAATGATAATGACAAAATCTTCCTTAATACTAAATACACTGTGTAATAATCTTAAAAAAATCTTGCATACCGACCAATAATGATAAAGTGACTGTGTGCACAAATGTAATTACTAATGCAATCCCCAAATCAAATGAATGACATAATGTGTCAAAAAATATAATAAATTGTCATGCAAAATGTGACTTCTGTTGTTCACACAAAAAAGTCTATTTAAAAGGTGCAAATGGCAGTGAGTTGTGCTGTTCTTCAAATTTACTTCTGGTGCACACACCAATTGTTCCCCCCAGCCTCTCACCTCCAGTAGCGGCCCCCAAATGGGCCGAGTAAGGCAGATGGATAATGCTATGGTAGAGGGGTTTCCTGCAGCAATACACCTTTCCTGAGGGATGCCCGTGGATCTGGCTCTCCGTCTCACCACTCGCCTCTCACAGCAGTCCCACAGCAGTAGTTGAAAAGAAAGGAAAAACTCCCATAGTGTAGTAGTTAAAATTTCAATTTATTGAAACAGACGCAGTAACTTACACTGAAGTAATAAAACGAGCAGTAAAAGCAATGTTGCGGCTTCCGGGTTCGGCCATCCCCGGGAAGCGCGGCACCTGGCTCATCCTACCCTGATGCGTTGCATCACACCACGTGACTTTCTCAAAGGGATGAGGAGTCCGGTGCCTGCTAGCCAGTTAAAATAGACGCTGCTGTCATGGCAACGGCATACACAAACATTAAACCGATTCTCCGTACATATTAGATGCGCTTGGTGGAAGGTATAGGTCAGTGGTTCTCAACTCCAGTCCTCGGGACCCACCAACAGGCCAGATTTTAAGTATTACCTTGGGGAGTTGCAGACTAGAATACTGCAATCACTGAGCAGCAAGTGATATCACCTGTGATGTATTTCAGCTATCTTGCAAACCTGGCCTGTTGGTGGGTCCTGAGGACTGGAGTTGAGAACCACTGGTATAGGTGATACATTAGTCCAAATTTCTTATTACATGATCAATCATCCTTATTTCCTCTCCATAAGCAAGACTTCAGCAAAAAGACCAACATAAGCTAATAAAAATAATAAATCTAATGTCCCATTGTTTATTTCACATATGAGATTGTGGTGTTGCGCATTAGTTCTTGTATTTTTATTCTTTCTTGAGGAGTGGCTTTTTTCTTGCACCCCCCCATACAAGCCACATTCGTGGAGAATTTGTGATATTGTTGTCACATGCACACAATGACCACACTTTGTCATAAATTCCTGCAACTGCTTCAGAGTTGCTGTAGGCCTCTTTGTAGCCTCTCTGACCAGTTTGCTCCTGGCTTTTTCATCCAATTTGGAGTGACGTCCTGAGGGAGGGAGGGAGGGTCTGTGTTGTACAAAATACCTTCCACTTCTTAATAATAGACTTTACTGTGCTTCTAGGCATTGCTAAAGACTTTGTTATTTTTTGTTTGTATCTATCTCCTGACTTGTGCCTGTCCACAACTTTATCCCGGAGATCTTGTGACAGGGCTTTGCCACCCATAATTTATTGTTTGCTTCAGTTTCACTATCAGAAACTGAAATGCTCCAGGAAAGCTCTTCTCACGCTGAGCTAATCAAAATGTCTGCAGCTGATCACAGTTGAAAGTCAAATGGCTTTGCATGCTATTGAGAAGGTGATTAGCTATACCAAATTGAGTTTACAAGCCATTTTTAGGGAGGGGGGGTCCTTTTTTCCAATGTTTTTTCTTTTTTTTTCTTTTCAGACATGTTGGTGTTATATCTTTCACTTGAATATTATAAGTTGTACTGTGTAAATACAGCTGGATAAAGCAAAAATTGTGTCTGTCTTAATTTCAGGCTGCAAAGCAGCAAAATGTGATCATTTTTAAAGGAGGTGATTCCTTTCTATACCCACTGTAGGTCCTTATCCAAAGAAAAAGTTTATTGAAGTAAACATATACATACATACCGAGGCTTCACATAAAATCGATTACAAGTCACAGTAATCTTTCTTACTTTGCAGTCTGCGTATACAACAGTATCATGGACATGGTTCAGTTAGAAATACATCTCTGACAACCTGGTCTTTTCCCTTCCCAGGGTCTTACTTGTATTGCTTTACCCAGGTTCCCTGATCCAGTGTTCTATCAATTTGTCTCACCCAGCATTCATACCCAACAGCCTACCTATGACCAGGTCCACCGGGGCTACCCCCAGTACATCCAGCCATGGGCCCCAAAGTTTCTTAAACTACTGGGAGCATCCTCTATGTTGGTATTTGACCTTTTCCTTTTGGACCATTGCTCCCACTGCATTAAGCCACTCCTTAACAGCGGGTGGGTCCTCCAATTTCCAGTGTGTCATTTTTAGCTTGCGCGTCAAAAATAGGGTTTTGGTAACTCCCACCCTGATGCACTCTTCCTATTCAAATTCCTCTAGTACATTAAGTAAGCAGTTTTTTGGATTCGTAGGCAAAGAGACCTGAAATACCCTGCTTATGGTGTCCACCACTCCCTTCCAATAGGGTTGGAGTTTTGGGCACCTCCACAGTAGATGGATCAGTTCTCCATGGTCTCTTTTGCATTTGGTGCATAGTGGGGAGGGTCGGAGACCCATAATGTACATTCTGTGGGGGCTATAATATACTCTCTGTAGAATATATAGTTGCGTTAGTCTCTGCAATACAATTAATGAACAGGTGGGGACCACCTGCAGAGCCTCCTCTCACTGATCACCGTCCATCTGTCCTACATCTCCCTCCCACTTAGCCAGCATTCGCAGGGGGTATTTACTCAGGGAGTTCTGTAATAGCATACTGTAACATTGCGATATAAATCCCTTGGTATTAGAAGCTCTTGTGATCAAATTAAATAGTGGGGTTGGTGAAGGAGACCATTCAGAGGATCTGCTCTGAGTCGTTACTGCATGTTTTAATTGCATATAGTAAAATCGCATGGATTGCAGTATTCCAAATAGCTCCTGCAGGATCTCAAATGGCTGAAGTATCCCAATTTGAAAAATCTGCCTAATGTATACCACCCCATATCTCTTCCATAGTGCTCCATGTTGCAGTTTGGCTAATTCGGGGTATGTTTCATTGGACCAAATCGGTCTAAACTCCGTGTAGCCTGTCACTGCCTGCAGATATTTTGTTTTGTTACAGATTTTTTGGATAAGGTTATAGGTCGGGTATAGTTTATGGGGTTTGCCAAAGGCCAACGCCTCGAGGGCCACTGGTACAGACCCTTCACTGTGTGTAGCATCATTGACTCAGAAGAGTTGCAAGCAGTGCCCCCTCTCTCCATGCCCCTAGTCATGACTCCTATCTAGTGCTGCAGTTGCACGGCTAGATAATATAGCCAGGGGTTTGGCAGGCTAGTCCCCCTTCGTCCTTAGGGCGTTGTAGATGTTCAAGTTTAATCCTGGAGGGGCGGTTATTCCATATAAGCATTCAGAATACGGAGTTCACTATTCTAAATGTTTTTAGGGTAACTACGACTGGTGAGTTGTGTAGCATGTAGAGTAGCTGAGGCATGAGGATCATTTTAATAAGATTCACCCTACCGGCTACCGACAGATAGAGTGAATTCCATGTCTTAATCTGATCCCTGAACTTTTGTAGCAGCGGGTAGATGTTCAGTCTCCCATAGTCGCAAACCTTAGGCATCACCTGGACCACTAAGTATCTGAATGAGGTGGTTAGGGGTATGGTACTAAAGGCGGGAGGCGAAATTAAAAGAATGTCACCACCTTCTATCCCAAACGAGTACATATTAGATGGTTCCACATTCAGGTAATATCCCAAAATTGTAGGCCAGTGTGCTATACTCACACAAATTCTGCACAATATAGCTGTGGTGTATTTACAACCAAGCACCAACACAATATTTCACAACATAGTAATGCATACATGCATAGTCTAAAAACATTATAGTTAAGTTGTACATTTTACCGCATTTATACAAGACAATGTCTGGTGGAAAATATAAAGGAGTAATATAGTAGTTGTAAAATCATATATTGTACACTGAACCTGAAACACCAACAACGTCTATATGGATGTACTGCCAGTCATTGGGGGCTGCTAAACTACTTGGTTTACATTTCTGGTTATCAGTACATGTAATCAACAAACACTGCTGGAAAGTGGAAAGCAGAAAGCATTTACCGAGTTCCAAAAGACCCGTTCATCTGAGAAGGAAAGTATACATATACATTTTACAGTAAGAACCAAACTATCTACATCATACAGCTTATTTGATGATGAGGAAAGGCACCCATAAACATAAAATAATAATTGCCCTATCCTGACAATGTTTTTGTGTGTCATCTAACCTCAGCAGACATTATTGGCTAAATAATCTCTGGAAAAGAGTCTACAGGCTGCACTGCAAACCTCTCGTTCCCTGATTCCAGGGCTGTCTGATGGTGCCACACAAGTGTGCTCATTTATGAAGGTTTGATCATGCAGATGTGTCTGATTGCAATCCACTATCTATGTATCTCCTCGTCAATGAGCATCAGGGAGGATTTTGTCCAGTTGATCTGGAGCCTGGAGTACTTGCCGAATTCCGTTATGATAGACATGGCTTCCTTAAGGGAGCCATCGACATTGCCAAGCAGGATCATAGTTTCGTCTGCGTATAGCATCAGTTTTTCTTGTCTGTCTCCATACTGGAAACCGGTGATACCCGGGTGGGCCCTGACTTTAATTGCCAGGGGCTCTATGGCTAGGGCAAAGGCGTGTGACATATTTCCCGATGTCCGGATGGCTGCCTGCGGGCTGTAATATAGCAGGCGCACCCACGGGATGTATTCATCTCCAAATCCAAATCGCTGAAGATTCCACCACAAGTACTCCCACTCGACGCTATCAAAGGCCTTCATAGCGTCCAGTGAAAGCAGGGCCTCTGTCCTACGTTATTCACCAGGGATTGCATATTCAAATAGAGCCTCCTTAGATTTACTGCCGTCGACTTGTTGAGCATGAATCCAGCCTGGTCTGGGTGTACAATAGACGTAATAGCCCCATTTAGCCTAATCACCAGGATTTTGGCTAAGAGTTTGATATCGCTCTGTAGCAAAGATATGGGCCTATATGAGCCTGGATCTACAGGGTCTTTCCCGGGTTCTAGTATTAAGACAATGTTGGCTGTGGACATAGAGGTTGGTAAGGTCTGCTGTTCCCTAGCCACATTGAACACCGCCAGTAACTTAGGTAAGAGTATTCCGGCATAATGTTTGTAGATTTGGGGCCTTGCAGTTAGGGAATACCGCTAGCGCTGTTTGTAGCTCTTCCACAGTAAGCAGGGCATCCAGGGCCCTCCTTTGGTCGCTCGTGGGTTGTGGGAAGGTAATGCCTTGTAGGTACTCTGTAAGTTCCTCCGGGGTGTATTTACCCGTTGGAAGGTACAGGTTCTCATAGAACCTGGCTAATTCCTGCAGAATTTGGTCAGGTGAGCTCACTATCTTGCCCTCAGGTGTTCTAATGGCTTCGATAGAAGGGGAGTGCTGTTGCGAGTTAGCTATCCTAGCCAAAAGGCATCCTGTGCTTTCCCCTTCCTTGAAAAAAGGCTAGCTTGGAGAAAAATTGCTTCTTCTGTGCCGTGGAGGACAGCAGCAGCTCATAAGCAGATTGAGCCGACTGCCATGCCTCTCTAGCCGAGTTAGTAGGGGTGTGAACATATCTCTCCTCCAATTCCTGCACCTGCTTCTCCAGCTCCTCTCTATGCCCAGAAGAATTTTTCTTTACCTTAATTTCTGAGACAAGAAATCCCCTCACATAGGCATTAAAGGCATCCCATTGTGTCAAGGGGGAGCCCGCAAAGTCCCGGCTATCAAGAATTTCCCTCATGCTCCGGTCCATCTCGTCATGAGACAAAAATAGGTGCAGCCAAAAAGTGTTCAATTTCCATGGTGCCCTAGGAAGCCTGGACAGTGGAGATATAATTAAGCTAATCACCATATGTGAATGGTCCGACACACTGCGGGGTTTGTACATCGCCTCTGAGATGGAGGGGAGCATGGCTGTGCTACCTACTGCCAGGTCAATTCTGGATAGTGTTCCATTTGTTTTGGAAAAGCGTGAAATACCCGCTGTAGGTCAGTTAACTTAGTGGCCATGTATTTTGAGAAAAGTAGTACTTGGAAACTGAAAAAGAAAAGAAAGATGCCAAAATGTTAAATCATTAAAACCTAATAGATCTGTTTATAAAAATGTGGCAAAGTTGTAGCGTTTATAATCTGTACTGCAAAATGTAATTATGAAATACTCATTTAATGTCAAACTCATAAACTGATCCAGTGATATGTTGGATAACAATATTATCTTACAGAGCATGTTTGAAATGTCAAAGTGCACCCCCGCTGTTTACTAAGAGGGAAAACTGAGGCAAAAGAAAGAATTATTTGTCCCCTGCCGAAATTCCAGTTGGTTAACAGATGAAATCAAGTGCCAGAAGACATGCTTAAAGGGACATTGCTCCAAAAATAGAACTGGATCATATGAGGACAAGGTGGAAACAAACAAGCTAATACTCTTCAGAGTTAGGGAAAAATTCTAACCCGAAGGAAGATGAGTTGCACATTCCACCAGTGTTAAGAAAACACCTGCTGCAAAAACGGATAGAGAATGTAGACACTCATTACTTGCTAGAAATGTGGTGTTATACCCCATTTATAAGGACATGCCATCGTGTTAAAAAGCTTAACCCATTTTTCATGTTGCCTGTGAAATGATTAGTTTATGGAATAGGTGGTGGCACATAAACATTCTGAGATGCTAAAAGAAAACGGAGTCAGTCACACCTTTCTATAGTCATTCATGGTGTATTATAATGGTAACAAACAGTATGGTAACAAACAGTATGGCACCACACAGGAGTGTAATAGATATTAAATATTTTTTATTTCAGCATTATCTAAAACTCTTGATTAAGTAAACAACCATGTATGGTGTGTCAGCTCCTGTTAATTACTTAAAGAGGAGCTCCAGGCTCCTTCAGACAAAATGTAAAGTCAGCAGCGAAATTTACATCATTTTTTTCACACAAATATATATATTTTTTGGTGGTATTTGATCACCACTAGGTTTTTTTATTTTTTTTTATACAAAGACCAAAAATTTAGAAAAAAAAATGATTTTTTCCCCTATTTTCTGTTAAAATATATATCAAATAATAAAAATAAAAAAATCTAATTTCTTTATAAATTTGGGCCAAAATAGATTCTGTTATTGTCTTTGGTAAAAAAGAATTCCAGTAAGTGTATATTAATTGGTTTGTGGAAAAGATATAGCGTCTACAAACGATGGTAAAATACTGTATTTTTCTTTTCTTTTTTTAGACTAGTAATGATCAGCGACTAACAGTGGGACTGTGATAGTTGTGGGAACTAACTGCCACTGACATCTCCAGTGACACCAATACAGTGATCACTGCCAATAATATACACTGTCACTGTACTAATGACACTAGCTGGGAAGGGGTTAACATCTCAGGTGATCAAGGGGTTAAATGTTTTGCAATGGTTGTGCTGCTTTTTACTAAATATCTGTTTTCTTATCCCTTGCAGAGAGATCAGTCCCTCTGTACAGAGCCCTGTGTTGGTTGTCAACACAGGGCTCTGGGCAGTGATTGGACACAGCCGATCAGCAGGTCCCGGCCATGACTCATTTGCCGAGACGTGCTAAGTCCAGCTGTGTTCAATCACAGCAAAGACGGTGGGCACGCCCAGAACCCAAAAGGAAGCCACAACGTACAGGTACGTTACGGTGCCTGTGCGAGCCGCCCTGCTGCAGTATATGTACTGCGGTGAGTCAACAAGTAGTTAAAGACAACTGTGAGCAGGCAGGTATTTTTATTTTACAGCCCCAATGCCATAACAGTTGGGCACTGTGTAAAATCTACATAAAAACAGAATGCAATAATTTGCAAATCTCATAAAGCCATATTTTATTCACAATAGAAAATAGAAAACATTTTAAATGTTTCAACTGAGAAAATGTACCATTTTAGGAAAAAATAAGGTAATATTGAAACCAATAGCAGCAACATAGTGATCTAAACGAAACTTGCAGTGGTGCTCTAAGCTGAGACAGAGATCTTCCTGCAGGGTGCAGTGAAGGGAGATGGCGTCAGTACATCATTCAGAGGTGTAAAGAGCATTATTAAAGAGAAGAAAAGGAGCTGCTCACCAACCCCAGTGCATTAATGTGTTGATGAATTTGGCTCCCGCCAGCGCTGCTCCAGCCATGTCCAGCCCTGACATTTTTTGCCCCGCTCACTGGGGCTTGGTCACAGAGGTGACTGGCGCCTTTTCTTCTCTTTGACAATGGAAGCAACATGTCTTAAAGTTGGGACAGGACCAGGTAGCATCCAGTCTTCTTTTAACAACACTATAAACATTGAGGAGACCAATTGCTGGAGGTTTGGGACAGGAATGTGGTCTTATTCTTGCCTGATATAGAATTTGAACTGCTCAACAGTCCTGGGTCTTCTTTGTAGTATTTTTTTTTGTTGCAAGATGTGCCAAATATTTTAATTTGATTAAAGGTCTGGACTGCAGGCAGGCCCGTTAAGCACTCGGACTCTTATACTACAAAGTCATGGTGTCATAGATGCAGTATGTGTTTTTTTGTAATTTTGTTTGGGTAGTATTGCAGAACAGATATTGCATTTCTTTTTTGCAATAGTCTACTTGATTTTTTTTTTTTTTTTGTAAACTTTAGCTCCACTTCAAAATGGCTGTAAAGGCTGAAGGTGTTTTACCCAATGCATTAAGGTAAAAAACCTTATATCCCCCCCCCCCCCACACACACACCATTGCACAGAGCAGGTAAATATGACATGTTTGTTTTACAAAATAAATCAATTATCTTTACAATTACTTTAAAGTGGAGCTCCGCTTGTTTGCACCCTCTCCACTGGAACTTTTTTTTTGGGGAGGGGGGGGGGGTTGGTATCTGGTTTTGAGGTATCTGCTCCCACTTCTGGCTCAGATCGCCACGGTGAACTGAGCTGGAAGTTTAGTGCAGCATGACTTACGCATGCGCTGTAGACTAGCCTTCACTTCCTGTTTCCCTTACTACAAATACCGATGCCTGCACCCAAAGCTGGCTGAAGAATCGGCTTGGGTGAGGATAAAGCGTAGTCCCTGGCCAGGTACGTGTCTTTATATAAAAAGTCAGCAGCTACAGTATTTATATAGCTGCTTAATAAAAGAGAGAATATTCAGCGCAAGAATACACCTGAATGTACCTAAATAGATTTGCAAGCTGGACACTAAAGGTTAACACACAACACCTTAATAATACATATAGCTCAAGACCGTGCAGCGCAAAATAACCAATCAATATTAAATGACCTTTTAAGAGTCTATAGATAAACATATCATGATGAACATAAGATGTGCCACAGTGTTGAGGATGTGCATCCAAACTTTAAGCATGCAAGAGTCCAGCCCATCCACCACAGACCTCATATCTTTGACTGTGGCCTGTGTCTCTGTGACCATTCCTCCCCCAATTTCATGTGTTCCCTATCAGTCCCTAATTGGGGTGTGGAAGATTTCTAAATTTGATCATCTCTGTATAAATTGAGTTGTGCCCATGGGGGAAGTCAGAGACAGGGGTTTAGGCAGAGCAATATTTGCAGTCATGACTATTTTTTCTGCAATAGTAATCAGCAGTTGAACACAGCAGTCTAACGAAAGCAGCAAGAAAAGACCACAAAGAACTCTGCTGGATTGACCACAAACCACCACTTTAGAAGACATCCTGCAAGTCTGAATCCTATCCCCACCCTTTAATATGTCCCCTCTGCTTTTAAATTCTCACTTCTTTTCCCCTCCTCTCCACCCAAAAACTTGTACATATCACCCTCACTTCTACCCTCTCCCTACTGCCTGCTAATACTTAACCCACCTGCTGACCCACACACAAGGAGAGGGAAGCACATGCACTCATACACATCCCGCTCCCATCCTACTTTACTCACCCTCCTTCTGTTAAGCTCTGGGGATACCTCCCCTAATCCTGGTCCTCCAGTACCCCCCCCCCCCCTACACCTGGCACCCTCCCTCCTCCAGCATCAGCTACAATCTTCTTAATCTTATCTCGATCCCCCTGCTCCCAAAAACCACCCTCCCTTTCTCATGTGCCAACTGGAATGCCCGCTCTGTCTGCAATAAGCTCACTTCCGTCCATGACCTTTTTGTTTCCCACTCCCTTAACCTTCTTGCAATCACGGAATGATGGCTTCAAAAGTCAGATTCTGTCTCACACGCAGCCCTCTCTCATGGAGGCCTCCACTGGACTCACTCACCCAGACCCAGTGGACAGAAAGGAGGCGGAGTTGGTTTGCTTCTATCCCCACTGAGAACCCTTCAAGTCCTGTCTACCCCTCCTTCTCTTCTTTTGAGACACCTTGTATTTGTCTGTTTTCTCACATTTCTATAAGGAGTACAGTGATCTATCGGCCTCCTGGACCAGTGTCACGCTTCCTTGATGACTTCTCTGCCTGGCTACCCTACTTTCTCTCCTCTGCAATATCCACTATTATCCTTGGTGATTTTAGCATACCGGCCAATGTTAACAGCCCAGCTGCATCTCAAATTTTCAACTTAACCTCCTCCTTTGACCTTACACAATGGACAGTCCCCCCACTCAATCTGATGGTAATACCCTCGACCCTGTTTTCTCCCATCTTTGCACCCCCTACAACCACACCAACACCCCTTTTCCTTTCTCTGACCACAACCTCATCACTTTCACAATATGCTTACCTCCAACCACTTGTCCCATCAACCAAAAAACAATTACCGGCAGAAACCTTCACCACTTTATTCCTTCTCTTTTCTACTCTGCAACTGACCACCTCCATGACAAAATCTCACCCCTCTCGTGCCCAACCTGGCCACCTCTATCTACAACAGTTCATTGGACTGCTCCTCTCACTACACAAAATTTAAGGCCTGACTATTACAAATTTGGCAGATTGACAACACCAGAAACCTTAAGAGACATAGCCGAGCACTGGAGCAAGTGTGGCATAAAACCAACTCCCAGCATGCATTTACTCATTCACGCCTCTTCTCTACTTTTAACTCTATACGTTCTCCACCATCATCTCCATCCAGTAACTCACTTACTGCTCACGAGATTGCCAATCACTTCAAAAACAAGATTGATGCAATTCCTGGGGACATCTCCACTGCACAGACATCTAACCCACTTAACATACCCTGTACAAATCCACTCTCAACACTCTCCTCTTTTGACCTTGCTACTACCGGAGAGGTCTCTAAAGTTTTCTCAGAAGCCCCCCTTACCACCTGTCCCCTGGATCCTGTTCCCTCACATCTACTACGGTCACCCTCTTCTTCTAGCTTATGCCTCACTCACATCTTCAGAATACTTAGTCTACAACCGTCTTCGCTTCTACTTCACTGACGACAAAAACAATACTTATACTACTTCGACCTCTCTGCAGCCATCGATATTGTTGACCATCCCTTCCTTAAAAAACTCCACTCTCTTGGCCTTCAAGACTCTGCTCTTTCCTGACTCTACTCCTACCTATCACCGCGGTCCTTTAGTGTGACCTATAATTTGGTTTCCTCCTCTCCACTTCCTCTTTCTGTAGGGGTACCTCAAGGTTCTGTCCTCGGACCCCTTCTATTCTCCATTTACACCTCCTCCCTTGGTCTGTTAATAAACTCCCATGGCTTCCAGTAAAACCTCTGACGACACACAAATCTCTCTACTCCTCAACTCACTTCTTCAGTCTCCTCTCACATTGCTAACTGACATATCAACATGGATGTCACATCACTTCCTCAAACTCAATCTTTCTAAAACTGAGCTGATAATTTTTCCTCCAGCCCATGCCCCCCCTTGATTTCTCCATTAAGATCAATAATACAACCATCAGTCCCTCCCCTCATGCCAAGGTACTAGGTGTAATCCTAGACTTTGACCTGTCAATTCGGCCCCAAATCCAATCACTATCCAAATTGTCCAGACTTCACCTTCCGAAACAGCTCCAAAATATGCCCCTTTCTAACCGTTGACACCACTAAGCAACTTATTCACCTCCTTGTTATCTCTCGCCTTGACTATTGTAACTCCCTCCTCATTGGCCTACCTTTCCGCAAGCTATTCCCTCTTCAGTCTATCATGAATGCCACTGCCAGACTCATCCACCTTACCAACCGTTCAGTGTTCACAAGTCCTCTCTGCCAATCCCTCCACTGGCTTCCCATTGCAGAACAAATAAAATTCCAAACACTAACAATAACATACAAAGCCATTTACAATTCTTCCCCGAGCTACATCACCAATCTTATCTCCAAATATCACCCAAACCGTCCTCTCCGCTCCTTCTGCTCTCTAGCTCCCTTGTCCTCCTCTCATGCTCATCTCCAGGACTTCTCCAGAGCCTCTCCTATCCTCTGGAACTCACTACCCCAAACTGTCCGGTAATTTCCTACTCTGTCCAATTTTAGGCGATCCCTGAAAACTCATCTCCTCACGGAGACCTATCCTGCCCCCCAGTTACCAACCAAATCTTTCACTCCCCTCATCAGTTAATCCCTCAAAGTCCCTACCTATTGTTTCACCAACCCCTCCGTGTTAGATTGTAAGCTTGCAGGAGCAGGGCTTTTCTAACCCTCTTCTTTTGAATTGTACTGTTGGTGTATTGTCTCCCTTTACATTGTAAAGCGCTGCATAAACTGTTGGCACTATATAAATCCTGTATAATAGTAATAATAATCTTTGACCCAAGGGGTCAATCATCACTTTACAGTTGATGGAAAAGCAGATCTCCCCACGATATGCAATTGAAATAAAAAATAACTTTGTGCTCTCTGTAATCCTTAATTTAATTAATAAAAAAGGATAAAACACTAATAAAGCACTTAAGGAAAGTGCATGCACCGAGCGCTCAGGTTACAAATAAAATCAATAAGATGGCCACGGGTGATGTCAGTGCGTAGCTCCTCCCCCGTATGTTTTACCTCCGTAGGCGGGACTTGGTCAGCGGGAATGGAGCTACAAGGTCACCCGCACTTAAATACACACCCTCCCGGCCATCATGGAAACATGATGCTCCACACTGTATTGCCGATACAGGAGGCGCAGCTGCAACCAATACATCAAAAATATAAAAAAAGGAAGGCATAGCAGCACGTCTTCCAAAGAATACACATCTATACACATTATTGCTGATAACACCATGTCTGCTTGTGTAGTACAACAGCCCGAATGAAAGGCAAAATACTACTACTAAACTTGTTAAAAGTATTAAAAATGAACCAATCCAGACTATCGTGTTAAAGGGGTACTCCGACCCCCAAATTACGAAAAACAATTATTGTTTGAAAATAATTTTAACCAATTTGCCATCCCACGGCCATCTTTAACAACTTCAGCCCCAGAAGGATTTACCCCCTTCCTGACCAAGCCCTTTTTTGCGATATGGCACTGTGTTGCTTTAACTGACAATTGCGTGGTTGTGCGACGTAGCCAAACAAAATTGACGTCCACAAATAGATCTTTCTTTTGGTGGTATTTGATCACCTCTGCGGTTTTTATTTTTTGCACTATAAACAAAAAAAGCGACAATTTTGAAAAAAGCAATATTTTTTACTTTTTGCTATAACAAATATCCCTCCCAAAAATATATATAAAAAAACAAATTTCTTCCTCAGTTTAGGCCAATATTCTTCTACATATTTTTGGTGTAAAAAAAAACAAAAAAAAACAAAAAAAAAACAAAAACGCAATAAAGCGTATATTGATTGGTTTGCGCAAAAGTTATCGTGTCTACAAAATAGGGGATAGATTTATGGTAATTCTTTTCATTAGTAATGGCGGCGATCTGTGATTTTTATCGTGACTGCGACATTGCAGTGGACAGATCGGACACTTTTGACACTATTTTGGGATAAAAATGCACTAATTACTGTGTAAATGTCACTGGCAG
Source organism: Lithobates clamitans (assembly GCA_037952925.1). NCBI lineage: Eukaryota > Metazoa > Chordata > Amphibia > Anura > Ranidae > Lithobates > Lithobates clamitans. The sequence goes on along the minus strand of JBBGZY010000787.1, from coordinate 63,347 downwards.
GGAAGGGGGTTAAAACTCTAGGGGGCGATCAAGGGGTTAAGTGTGTTCCCTCAGTGTGTTCTAACTGTAGGGTGGATGAGCTCACTAGAATATGACAGAGATCACTGTTCCCAATCACTAGGAGCAGTAGATCCCTGTCATGTTGCTAGGCAGAACAGGGAAATGCCTTTTTTACATAGGCATCTCCCCGTTCTGCCTCTCCGTGCCATGATCACGGGCCACCGGCGGACATAGAGTCCACAGGGACCCACGGGCACGTGCCCGCTTGACGCCGCAATGCATGAATCTATCTATGGTGGTAGAGAGGTGGCAGGAGAGGGGGCCACGCCCGTGCGCCCCTTATGGACGCACCTCCACTGGTCTGAACTATCTTGAGCGTCGGCTGCTTAAGATTGGCAGCGCACTGTGACAGGAGGGGGCTTGGTTAAATAACAAACGTCATGCTTCCTTGATCTGTATTAAAAAAAAAAAAAAAAATGCCCGGGCCTATTTTTTGTCCCGTCCGGGCCTGATGCTCATCTACTCCTACAAGTAAGGCCCTAGATGTCCTTCCAATGTATTAGAGACCACACTTGTAATCAAGCATCTATACTACACCCTGAGTGGATCAAGTAATCTGATCTTTATATACCATTTACTGGTAACTGAAGAGGAAAATTCCTTACGTTTAATATTCTCTTTTGAGCTCTTACAGGCTGCACACCTCCTACATGCATAGAATCCCGATAAGAAAAACATTTTTTATTCGGAGCAATTCTTGGGGGATCAATGATTCCTGGGGCGATGTTATCCCGGAGGGAGGACGCCTTCTTATAAACTGTGGATGTGTAGGGAGCAATGGGCCAAGGACCCGATCTTGTTTGGGGTATTCCCAAGTGTTTGATCACAATCCTTTTAAACTTTTTATGCTGGATACTATAATCCAAAATCATAATGATATTCTCCATTATTGACAGACCTTCGGTTCTGCGTATTAGCTATATTGAAATTCCTGTCCATGGCCCTTACCCTTTCAATTTCCTTATCTATGGAATTTCTTACATATATGTTTTGTTGGAATCTTGTTGCCAACACCTGTAACGGGGACAAAAAGTCTTCTTCAGAAGAACAGTTTAATCTTATATATTTTCCCCTCGGAATATTACACAGCCACATATGGTGGTGGCAACTGTTTAGAGGTATGTAAGCATTTTGGTCCGTTGGTTTGAAATGGTTAAGGGGCCTAAATCGATCACCCTTTTTAAAAAAGGTCATCCGATGTGCATCAATATTCCAAGTAAGATTGATATTTTTTCCATTAGTATTCAATTTATGGGTAAAAACCTCCAAACTGTCTCTATCACCTTCCCAAATCCTGATTAAATCGTCAATGTACCTTTTACAGCACACCAGTTGCGGGGGACGTCCTTAAAAACTACCTCTTTCTCCCAGTGGGCCATAAATAAATTGGCCACACTGGGAGCGAAGCGAGCGTCCATCGCAACACCTCTGGTCTACAAAAAGAAACTGAAAATAGTTTTTCTGGAAATAAAAATTAAGAATATTTAAGAGGAACTTTGTATTTCCTTGTTAAATCTGAAGCAGCCAAAACCCAATCATCTGATGCCAAGGCATCTTCATGACCAATAATGGTATATAGTAAGCCCACATTGGCTGTCACTAGTTTACTTGAAGAGGTACTAGTTAATGTTTCTAGAATCTGAGTGATATGTTTTCTGTCTTTAAGATGATCTTCTGTTTTGGTCTCCAGGGGTTGAAGAAAGAAATCTTGTTTGTAAGTGTGTTATTGTTTTTTATTAATTAAATTGAGGATTACAGAGAGCACTAGATGTCTGATGTCTGTGGTGGATGGGCTGGACTCACGCTGACACTTGCATGGTTAAAGTTTGGATGCACATCCTCAACACGGTGGCACATCTTATGTTCATCATATGTTATGTTTATTTATGGACTTTTAAAAGGACATTTATATTGATTGGTTGTTTTGTGCTGCACTGTCTTGAGCTATTTGTATAGCTGCTGACTTATTTTTTTTCTGAAGGAGCCTGGAGCTCCTCTTTAGGTAAAAAGCATGCTTTAGGGGGCGTGGCCTGAACTCGACGGAGAATGGCAGCTTAATTCGATAGCTCCCGCTGACAGAGAGATTCAACTGACTAAAAAGGAGGTTTCCAACTCACTGCCACCCCCAAACGCTATGGGAACCTCTTCCCGAAGCTCCTCTACTTCCCGCTCCAGATCTCCCCGTGATTTAACGGGACGGGTAAGCCAGAACATCCCGGAAATGTTCCGCACTCAGGCAAGCAATATGGCGGCTTCCCGCGGCCTACCCCACACATCAGGGCTACCACCTATTCCCAACTCGCAGATCCCCTCAGACAATGCCGGGATAGTCCTCTCACCACAACCGCAACCGAGCCTCCATGATCTCCACTCTGTAGCGACGGACATAAAAAACACCTTTACGGCAGCCCTCACAGCCGCAATCTCAGACCTAAAGATTGACATTCAATCGATCGCAGGCAGAGTTCATGAGGTAGAAAAGGTCACGGCTACTCATTCCTCTGTACTCCGCCGCTCGTGCCAAGTGTTAGACACACACACCCTCCAACTACGCGATCTTAATCGTCACATGGAGGATTTGGACAATCGCGGTCGACGCCACAACCTACGCATAAGAGGACTACCGGAATCAGTTGACGCAGAACACCTTCAAGCAGAAGTGACAGGCTTGTTTAATACCCTGTTGGGGAAACCGGCCACCACACCAATTGGGATGGAACGCATACATCGCGCCCTTCGTCCACGGGGGAGAGATTCTGACCCCCCCCGAGACGTGATCTGTTGTGTGATTGACTTTCAACTAAAGGAAGAGATCCTGCGGAATGCACGTAACAATACCCCACTGTCGCACAACGGCACAGAAATTCGTCTCTTCCAGGACCTTTCTACCATAACGTTACAGCGAAGGAGAGAACTGCGCCCTCTACTGGAAGTTCTGCGCACCAACGGAATCCCATATCGATGGAAGTTCCCATTCGGCTTGTCAGCCTCTACTCATGGGCGCTCTGCACTGCTCCGAGTGCCGGAAGATCTCTATCACTTCTGTGAGACTCTGGATATCCCATACACGGAAGTTCCCGAATGGTACGCCGAGTATCGACCCCCCGCTAACAAAGCCACACAGCGCAGCGAGCCCATGGAAACCCAAGCTCATCTTCTCAGGAGGCAAAGATCACCATCCGAACCCCGGGATCGCCACTCAGCCCCAGGTCAGAATCACAGATCCAGCCCGTCGAAAGCACCTCAACCCAGGAGAGCTCGACGCGACCGTTAAGAGAGACTCCGCGATTCTCCACCCTCAGCTAAGTTCACCACGGTTCTCATCTGCTTTTTTTTTTTCTTTTCTGCTTTATTTTTTCCCGGGATGTGCTTCGCCTGCTCCTTCACACAGCTTTCTTTTTCTATCTACTGCCACATTGTCCTGCTACTCACGTACTGCTGATCATTCTCACACCCGCTCGGGTTGCATGCTGCTTGCTTACTCTCGAACTCTGTGCTCTCTCGTTAGATACACACATGTAGGTCGTATGCCACCACTACATGCCGAGTGTCTCTACAAACGCTATTCCTCTGACCTTTTAGCATTGGCTGCAACAAACAACTGTCACGCTTTCTTGTAACCCCTTCTACCCTCCTAGGAGGGAAAAAAGAAAAGAAAAAAGGAAAAAAAAAAGGCCTCTTTGGGTTTTGCATTCTCCTCATATAACGGTCTACCCCTCCTCCCCCTTCTTCATGCCCCCCCCTCTCTCCTACCTACCCTTCCCTCCCCTCTCCATCCCCCCCTCCATCCTGCCCCCTCTCCCTTACCCCCCCTCTCCCCCCCCCTCCATCCTGCCCTCTCCCCCCCCCCCCTCCATCCTGCCCTCTCCCTCCTGCCCTCCCCCCTCTCCCTCCTGCCCTCCCCTCCTTCCCTCCCCTCTCTCCCCCCTGCCCTCCCCTCCTTTTTTTTTTTTTTTGTTTTTGCTCTTCTCTTCCCTTTTTATCACTGAGTATTTTCATATTTAAATACATGCCTATCCTAATGCTTACCTCTGCAATCTCTCCGCTGATGATAAATTTATGAGCATATATGACAACTTTCTAGTCAATCTCACTTAGATGCGGCTGGGATGATGATCCATGCGGCAACTTGAAATGCTCCAACTCTTTATATAAAGATATCCCTGCCTACATGTAGATCCTAAAGAAATTAGGTCCACCAACCCTGCATACAGGATCATGTGTTGGACCATAAGCTAGAATGCAGCATGCTAGATCCATTCCATATATGACCTCCCTCCTTACTTTGCCATAAACTCACTCAACTTTTCCCTTCCAAACCCCCGTAGGTAGGGAGCTTACCAGAGTGGCCGCAATGGATCATCACCTCACCACTACTTGAACAATGTGCTTATGGGACTCTTGAAACCAAATGCAAATGTAAAAACGCAATGTAAACCTGTATTTTATAACACTTAGTGTCCTCCATGGAAAATTAGGATTCTACGATATATTCGCAGGACCACGAAATACCCTAAGTTTCCTACCCCCAGTCTGGTAATGTATGTAACAAAAACCCGAACATAGTTGTTACCATTCATAAACATTCTATTTTTACGCTATTTCCGGTCTACCGAGTACCATACCACGATCTTTCATACATGCTCTGGGCCTCTCCCTCCCAACAGGTCGCAGGTCATTCTGATAAGAATGACATGTATCCTGAGCCCACCGATACGTCACTCGGGAGGGAAAAGGGAGAAAAGGAGACGCAACACACTCAATACAGATTCATGGCTAAGCATTTAGGCTACATGGATACAGCGCACTCAACAGCCATCAAAATTCCTAGAGATCTAATTGAAGGAACCACACACTCCCAGGCTTGCCCTACACTGTTTCATCCTCGAACAACCCTCCGTGCTCTTTGACATGGATAAACCTATAACTTACACACAGACACTGAGTTATTAGACTATCAATGGGTAGTCTCTATAGCCGCTGTGGCATAGAAGTCCCAAACCCACCCTAGTAAACTTCCCTGACTTTTTTTTTTTTTTTTTTTTTGGATTCCTTCACCCCCCCCTTCCCCCCCCTCACTGCTAATGTTCACATTAGCTAATCCTCCTCTTTATGATCATGCACGACCCAGAGGGGATTCGACTAAACATCTAACGACATGTCATGGTTCGTACTTCCCTTATGCCAAACACGCTAAGCAGTGAATACAGCAGGCTAAGAAGGCACGCCACAGCTCACTCCTAGGATTAAAGACCAGTTGTTCTAGAAAACGTTCATAGAGAGTTAATGACATTTGGGTTTTTCTTAATGAGTATCTCCATTCTTATGAGCATACTCCGTTTTTTCAAGGTTATACATCCACACTGAGATCTGCCCGCGTTAGTTTAAACTCTCCAACGGATCTCTTCTTCACCCCTGCTCCTCACGCACATACACTAAGAGAGAACATAGAATACTCCTTCTTTTCACTATAGACATACTACCCATCCTGGAGATGCCCATACCCTCCCATTCTAATAACCTCCTGTACTATTAACCCTCACAATATGTCCATCTGTCCACTAGCCCTAAACATAGTCCGCAAAGCATTCAATATGCCCCTTAGACCTCCCCCTCCCACACTACCATACCTCTCTCTCTGTACAGCGGGTAGTAATTACCCATCCTACCGCTACACTCTCCGTCGTCTCTAGTTACTCCCCACTCAGTGGTTTTCTTCGCACATTGGTCCTTCTGACTGACACTTCCTCCTTCAGTAACCACCACTGACTTCTTTCGGATATTTCTGGATACAGACTCAAGGTATCCTTGGATTGGGAAGCAGGTTCTTGCTAATCTCCGAAATCGACCACCAATAGACAGAAACCCCTCCCTCTTTCATTGCTACGGATTCCTCTCAAGCACCACACTTACAAGATCTCTTTCACAGCCATATCTCCTTATACCCCCCCCCCCCTTTTTTTTTTTTTTTTTTTTCTCCTATCAAGTCGCTAACGTACTCTCCAAAGACAACGCCAACTCGTCCTCCTCTTAACCCTACTCCTCTTCCCTCAAAGCCCCTATTCTTATTCACAACAAGTATCGCTACCGGCTCCTTTTCCTTCCTCTGATACATTACGATCGGAAACACCACCATAACATGTCACGAACAACAAACAAAACAAACAAATCTAAAACTAAAATTATTTCCCTAAACGCACGAGGACTTAATATCCCAGAAAAACGCTCTCAGGTTCTCCACTCACTACACAGAAACAAAGCCGATATTGTGTTCATCCAAGAGACACATTTCAAAACAAACTCCATTCCAAAACTCTCCAACCAGTGCTTTCCAACAGCACTTCATGCAACTAACCACACAGCAAAAACGAAAGGGGTTTCTATCCTCATTGCCAAACATTGCCAATTTCAAATTAACGATACTTACATAGATGGGGAAGCAAGGTTCATCTTTGTAAAAGGCATCCTATATGGCAAACGAGTTACCCTTGCCAATATATATGCCCCCAATACCGGCCAAGTATCATTCTTCAGAACCACTCTGCAAAAACTCTCCTCGTTCCAGGAAGGCCTTCTCATTCTAGGAGGAGATTTTAATGTCTCCCTTAATCCCCTACAGGATACCTCAACAGGCACCTCCTCCATGCCATATAAAGCACTACGAGCAATTAAATCAAAGATACAGGAATTATCGTTGCATGACTCGTGGCGTACACTTTATCCGGACGTGAAAGATTATACCTTCTATTCATCACCCCACAACCGACACTCGAGACTTGATTATCTTTTCCTCACACAAAAAGACCTACCATGTCTGACCGCGGCATCCATTGATCCCATGTATCTATCGGATCACCATCCCATCTCCATGACGTTAGAACTCACAGACGCCCCTCCCACAACCCCAATCTGGCGTCTAGATCCCTCTCTCCTTACAGATGCATCCATCGCTTCTAGAATAGGCGAACGATTGGCACTATATTTTCAAGAAAACAAATCCCCTGACATATCTCCAATGATACTATGGGAGGCACACAAAAGTACTATACGTGGTGAACTCATAGCTATCTCAGCCACACGCAGAAAAAAAAGAAATGCTTATATCACAAAACTGACAACCCGTATTCAAGAATTAGAACGAAAGCACAAAAACTCCCTAGCAGTAGAAATCCTCCCAGAACTGATTCAAACTAGGAATGAATTATTAGAGACACTTAACAAACGTATAAAAAGAAACTATATACTCTCCCAAAAAACTTTCTACGAATATGGCAACAAGTCCAGTAAACTTTTGGCAAGGGCTCTACAAGCTAAGAAAGCCTCCATGACTATCCACTCACTTACAGATGCTAAAGGACAAAAACTAGTTTCCAACGACCAAATAGCCGACCAGTTTATTAGCTACTATTCCCACCTGTACAACTTACATCCGGTTGACCCTCAGACCGATAATACCAATAGACTACTACTAATTAGAGACTTCCTCAGTAAATACTCTCCTGCTCCCCTATCGGCTGAATCGGCCAACGAACTGGAACAACCTATCTCGTCCACAGAAATGGATATGGTTCTTAAACAATTGAAACCCGGCAAAAGCCCCGGGCCTGATGGACTGACGACGGGTTATTACAAAACTTTCATAAGCACGCTGAAGCCTCACTTTCTATCCGCCTTTAACTCCCTCTCCTCCGACAATCCACCTCCACGAGACCTACTCACTGCACACATCACGGTAATCCCTAAGCCAAACAAAGACGCGTCCTTAGTGACTAACTACCGCCCGATCTCACTGCTAAATGTAGACCTCAAAATTTACGCCAAAATCCTAGCCAATCGTCTCTTGCCTCTATTACCCAATCTCATCTCATTAGATCAAGTAGGCTTTATACCAGGTAGAGAGGCAAGAGACAACACAATCAAAGCCATTAACATTCATAAGTGGATGACCTCCTCCCAGCAACAGGGATTCTTCCTATCCCTGGACGCGGAGAAGGCGTTCGACAGGGTGGCCTGGGACTATATGACTGAAGTGCTTAAAGTGTTGGGAATACGTAACCGTATGCTCCAACTCATTATGGCCCTGTACTCTTCCCCCACCGCAAGAGTCAGGGTCAATGGCCACCTGTCGGACGCCTTCTCCATATTCAATGGGACTCGTCAAGGCTGCCCGCTATCACCCTTAATATTCGTCCTTACCCTAGAACCTCTACTCCAACGTTTACGGTCCAACCCGGACATCAAAGGAGTGTCCGTATCAAATACTACACACAAGCTCTCTGCCTTCGCAGACGACATTCTCCTATTTCTGACAGACCCGCACATCACGTTACCTAACCTACTTAGAGATTTTGCCACGTTCAACACCCTGTCAAACCTACAAATCAACTTCACGAAGTCAGAAGCTCTAAACATTTCATTAAGTAGAGAGACTCTAAAGCTATGTCAAGCCAATTTCCCATTTAAATGGACCCAAAACACCATAACTTATCTAGGAATCAATTTACCATCCCAACTTTCCGACCTATATTCTAAAAACTACCTTCCTATCCTTCAAAAAATTCAGAAGGACCTAAAGGCGTGGTCGACAGGCATATTCTCGTGGTTCGGAAGGGCAGCAATACTTAAAATGAATGTACTCCCGAGGATATTATACATTTTACAAACCATCCCTATAAAACTACCACAAGCCTTCTTCACATCGTATCGTAGAGCATGTAGTGACTTCCTATGGGGCAAAGACCGTCCCAGGCTGAGCTTTGACCGACTGACCCTACCTAAACTTAAAGGTGGCATTGGTCTACCAGATATTGCTAAATACCACGGGGCATGTCAATTGACTAGAATAGTGGACTGGTGTGTCCACTTTTCTACGAAAGCCTGGGTTGCAATTGAAAACTCATTCTCCCAGATCCCAGTACGACAGCTACCCTGGATCTCCCCAAACAATATCCCCCCAATTTGCAGGCAGCACCCCTTAATAGGATGCACTCTCCAAACCTTTCAGAGGGCATGCAGAAACCAACATATCTCCTCCACGCCGGGCCCGCTGACACCACTCCGATACAACCCGGAATTCCCAACCGGCATGACCGATACATTCCTTAAAGATGTCTGGCCTCACACTGACGTACGCGCTGACCACTTCTTCTCGGGAGATACCTTTCTATCTCTCACGAATTTACCTACACTAACAAATGACCGACCATTTCCGAGATGGACATACCTCCAAATTAGACATTTTCTTAACCACCCCCACAAACGTTCCGCACACGCCAGAAGACTCACACCTTTTGAACAATTGTGTACCAATACAGAACCACAGCGACACCTGATCTCAGATATATACTCTCTCTTATTCTCTGACCACACTCCTAAGTCTAATAAAGCAACCCGCAGCTGGGAAAGAGAACTGTCAATTGACTTATCGGAAGAAGATTGGGAAAATATTTACTCATATATTCATAAGGGTTCGATCAATGTGTCCGCACAAGAGAATAGCTTTAAAATCTTCTCCAAATGGTATAAAACCCCGGCGAACCTACATAAAATCTCCCCTGCTATACCTTCCAACTGTTGGAGATGCTCTGATGTAGAAGGCTCTCTACTTCACATCTGGTGGTCCTGCCCACTTATTCAAACATTCTGGAAGGAAGTGCATCGCATCACCTCTAACATCACCACCTACCAGATAGAATTTACACCTGCACAAATGCTCTTACACCACTCCTCTATCCCAAAACGACACTACCAGCGCTCCCTAGCTCTACATTTACTGAACGCCGCAAAGATGTGCATACCGACCCTCTGGAAGTCCCCCAAGCCCCCTACCACCGCTGATTGGCTTAAACGTATAGAAAAAATAGCAGAAATGGAGGAATTAATACACCAATCCAAAGATACACCTACAAATTTCAGGAAAATCTGGTCCTGTTGGCAACACTACCAGACAACAGATGAATACACACATCTTCTCTCCAAAAAGTAGGCAATGCTCCAAGAAGATGATAACAAAGAAAAGAAGACACAATCCTCCTCTCAAAACCCTCACTTTATACTCTTGCACACCCCGACAAATCAGATTAACCAGCATCATACCACAGACTAGGTCATCACACAACCCCTGCATCCACAAAACCTCCACCCTCTCCGAACCCTCTTCTCTTCCACTCTTATCCATAACATCACTTGATACAAGTCCCCGTCTCAATCATACTACCCGATAGCCAGTTTAACTTCTTGTAAAGTTGGCTAGTATCCCGTAGCCAGAACATCAGCTGACTCTTGAGACATCAGTTCAATAGAGACAAGTGACAGTCACCACCCTCGTGCAAACACACAACAACACCAACAACAACCCCAATTCACTATCTCACATTTCTTCACCCCTGACATTGAGTCCACACACTCCCGCTAATGCAGACTTATTTTCTACAGGCCCACATTCCCCGAATATGCGCTCTAGGCAAAAGCAACCCACAGGTTCAGATTCGCATAAACTGGTTAATATATCCTATTGAACGTATTCAGATATTTAGTCACAGATAACACACATACCTATTGAGGAATCCGTACGATGTTTTCTCCATTTAGTTTCATATAGGGCTAAATGCCCCTGTTGAGTTATTGTATATATATTTAGGATTTCTTATTTTCCTTAAACTTGACTCATACAAAGTTGCAATGCTGTTTGATCATATTTGAATACTGTACCCCTTACACTGTACTACTGTGATGATCTCAGCCTGTACCATCTTTCTTATGTATCGAGACTGTGTACTTCAACGTGTAATCCAACTTGTATGAACAATAAACAGTGTTAAAAAAAAAAAAAAAAAAAAAAAGCATGCTTTAATGCTGTGGACCCAATTTACTCATGTACGAATGTGAATTGAGCTGAAAAGCCAATCATGTGCAGGGGATTGCCAAAGTTTGAAGTGAATATAGGTATATTTCCCCATACTTCACACATTACATGCTGTGCGTTTATTCCACTAGGCTTGGTTAGGCATGTGAACATGCAGAGCATTCGTTACAGTGTATGGGGGGCTTTTGTAGAGTAGATGATACAATAGTGCTATACAGTGGAAATACAGTACAATAATAAAGCAGGAGATGTAGTAAGGCAAGCTTTCAGGTACAAATATCCTAGAAACACAGGATTCTAAAGATAGCCATAGATGCCAAAGGGCTATTAGTAGCACAATCATGATCTGACTACCCATAGGGATCTGCGCCACTCAGCGCATCCTGGATCATAAGGCAACCATTTGTGTTATGGTATAAAAAGCAGGGGGGCATGCTGTAGACACCTATGCCACCAGCTTATCAGTAAGATTTCTAACCCTCTTAGCCTTGGGTAACACAATTGGGCATTTTTGCGCACACTCCTCGGCAGAAGGTCGCATTAGTTCCCCTACCTTACAGATATGACCCGGCGAATACAATTACTGAAAGCTGATGGCCCAGTCTTGAAGCCACAAAATGTTTTACCTGATGTTGTACTTCCAATGCTACCAAGATAGAATGGTTCATCTGTAGCCCACCCACTTTCTGCCATCTAGAATTTGTCCAGTCTGGACTTAGACAGAGGCATAACTTCACACTGACATTACAACTGGATATAACCACCATATATAATCATAAACTTTAAAATAAATATAGGCCCCCCGTAACAAATTGTTTGCCGAATAAATATTTATTATAAAGGTATCTTCAACAAAATAAAGTTATTAACTATTGCTATATTCCTCGCTTGCAATGAAAAAATGTTTTTGAAGGGAAAAAAAAACAAAAACATTTTTATCCAGTTTATTGGAAATACATCATCTGATGGAGTTTGTTTGTACTTTGTTTTTTTTTTATTAAAGGAACCCATGAGGAATGATATATGAAAGCTGCCATAAACTGACTTGTTTTTAAATTGCCTGTTCTAGAGCAGTAAATAGTACAGTTCACTACTTGATTAGCCACTGCCCCTGAAACAGTATATCAGTACATCATATGCACATCCTCATCACAGGTTGGGGATTAAAGAGACATTACTTTGTCCATTCAGGGAAAAGGAACAGTGTCCGATGATGGCCAGCCTACCCCCCCCAAGAAATTATACTAACCAATCCATTCTACACCCTGCTCTGGTGTTGGCGCTATTCTTGGTGGATGTAGTCATGGTGCCTCCTCAAGCGATAGTGGTGAGGATAACCCTAAAGCATGCACCTTTAAAAACAACGCTGTAATGGCATTATCAATTCATTCCAGGCAGGTCCCCTTAAAGAGACCCTGTCATCATCCCATGCCAATTAAGATTAGCATCTCAAGTTAAAGTACTCACCTAAACAAATACTAGGCAGTACTCGGTTGAAATTATTTGCCCCTGTTGTGCTAAAGTCAGCACACCCCCTGACGTCATCATGTGACGAAACACTTAGGGTGAAGCTATAGACGTATAACATCACACTGTGAACCATGGCTATCTTGTTGGTGATGTTTGGAAATACTGTGATATGCCCATTTTATCTAGTTCTATGTAAAGTGTATACTGTTTTAATGAAATGTGAGTTCATTTTATACTACACCATGAGGTGGTTCTTTGCCCTTTTATGATTTATGTCTATGAGAAACGATCAACTAGTACTGGTGGAGTGGAGTGTTTGCGTGGCTTGTGGGGGTGCTCAGAGTGTCCAGTGAGTCTTGTATATAGCAGACCGAGGTGGATGGATGCGGCGATTTACAACATAAGCGCTATCTGACCGCTCAGGGGATCAACACCATGCTGGTCCATGTTCTTGCTGATGGTGGAAGGAGCTGTTTTGACATCACATCTTCATACTGACAGCATATCTTCTGGGCACGTTTGAGGTGTTCTGGCTACATTCCCATGAACTCTTTCTAGACTTATGTTGTTGCGTTATAATTTTTTATTGGAAACACTACACTTTTCCTTATATGCATTTACGATTTGTTGCCTACAAATGGTGTGAGCTGCTGTTGTGAATTTTTATACCTAAGTGCAAGTAATTTATTGAATATTTTGTGCTAAAAACAGACCTCTGCTTTTTAAACACCTCTGACACTCTGTGTTCCAGATGCATGCAGCTCCACTCCAAAGCCCTGAGGCTAGCCAAGGTCCTGACCTTCTGGAGAAGCCTCACACAATCTGCAAACACTGTTAATGCAGATCTTGCCTGCCAGGACCTCTGCTGACAGCAGGGCTGGGGGCAGGGAGCAACTGCATGCCTCTCGAAATTGTAGGAAGCGAGTATTAAAAAAATTTCAGCACAGTGGGGCAAAGTATTATCTATAAAATACAGCTGAGCACCTGCTTACGTAGATACTCTAACTAGAAATGTTAACCTTAATAGGCATGGGTTGCTGTCAGGGTCGGGTCTCTAATCTGCTGTTGAGTGTCAGCCACATACCAATGGCTGCAGAAAGGCTCAACTGTTAATTTCAAATGCATTTTAGGGCATGTACAAATTAGTATTTGAAAAAAATACAGCAAACAGGTGTCCTGCAGTCGTTCCACAATTAAAAATGGAAATCAAGCTGCAGTAGTCTAGTTCAAAGACAGGGAACCTGCAAGGTGATCAATCATTTAAAGAGAAACTCCACCTTTGCCTCTATTCTCTGGCTAGAGTTAGTCTCCACTGGCCCTCCCAGACTGCTAACGGTCTGCCTGCTATAATCAAACAGTCCCGCATTTTTATAAAAAGAGAAAACTAGCATCCCAGTGTCCCTTTATACAAGCAGTACTCTTGGCATTATCTCACCAAAAACGAAAGGCTCAGTGTAGCAAACATTAGCACAGAATTAGAAAATATAATGGTATCCCGCGCAGTGGAGATGGAGAAACAGTAACTAATGTGAACTTTAAATAAACTGGAACTGCTGCCCCCCAGAATGCGGTCACCACTGGCGGTGAGAGCAATTGAAATAAATGCAATACAAGTGTGGGTATGGCGCTGTTCCTATTTAACTATAAATGATCTGTGATGTCTTTCCTCTATTAGGGTGAAAAATTAATAGTGACGAAATAAACCAAACGGAGCCACATTAGTGTAGCCCATGCAATTAATGCAGTAAGTGCTAGTGATCAGGTAGGGTGGGGCAGGGGGGAAGGAGTGGTAGGGTGGGGGAGGAGAGTGGAAGGGGGAAAGGGATACAAAGGTTTTGTGGATATACAGCGTTCGATAAACAGCATACTGTATAAATCATTCAATAAAAGTGCACATGTGCAAAAAATGACAAAGTCCTTTCATCACAATATTAATTTGTTTGAAATCCTTGATGTTCGTGTCCTTGATATCATTAGGGCCCATAGCATGGACATTTCAGAGGTGTGTCTCCCAGAACACCACAAGACTGCTGATGGTTAATCTGAGACTTCTTTCTTGCATTTTGTATACTAGTAAATTGTGAGTACCGCTCTGTCTACTTTTAAATAAATGCTTTTAAAACGATTTTATGCTATGGACATCCCCTCTCTTTTCATGTGAAACGCCACCACGATCTTGGGACTGCCAGAAATTGCCGCACAGTGGCATAGACTGTGGCTGCCTGATACCCCAGTAGGGGTGAAGTTAGCTGGTGAGTGTTCGCACATTAAGAGCACAAGGATATATACAGCACTTTCACTAATGATATCAAGGACACTAACATCAAGGATTTCAAACAAATTAATATTGTGATGAAAGGACTTTATGTCATTTTTGGCACATGTGCACTTTTATTGAATGATTTATACAGTATGCTGTTTATCTAACGCTGTATATCCACAAAACCTTTGTATCCCTTTCCCCCTTCCACTCCCCCCCCCCCCTTTCCACCTCCCCCACCCTACCTGATCAGTAGTACTTACTGCACTAATTGCATGGGCTACACTAATGTGGCTCTGTTTGGTTTATTTCGTCACTATTAGTTTTTTTCACCCTAATAGAGGAAAAGACATCACAGATCATTTATAGTTAAATAGGAACAGCGCCATACCCACACTTGTATTGCATTTATTAGCACAGAATTGACAAAGCTTCAGAGTTCACCTCAAACTTTGAGCAGATTTTGGGGAAAAGCAGTGAACCAGTTATGCATACGGGTAATGAGGTTTCAGAACTGTTTTCACACAAACAGCATGCTAAATTTCCCAATGGTTGCCAAAGAGGTACTGTAAATTTGAATTGCTTAGCAAATCATAGCTGAGTGCAGATTGAAACAGGGTTGTTTTGAATACTGTTAAGCAACAAGATGGCATGTGTAGCAATATATTGCATAATAATGTAAAAAACAAAACAAAAAATAATTTTCATTTAATTGGAACTTACAGGAACACAATACCCATGCCCATATTAGTGCAGCATTAAACATCTCTCTGAGAGTTAATTTAGCAGGGTCTGTTTTAGATTTAGGGTACAGGGGCATGTTAGATTAGTTAAGTATATACAATTCCTTAAGATCCTATTCAAAATTGAAACACTGCATTACACATCTGATGTTAAAAGCAAAACCATAGGCCCGTGTACACTTACTTTTGACTCTACATCTACTAGTATTCTTTACTAATACTTTGCAACAATCAGTTTTCATTTGTTCTAGCTATATTGCCAAACTCTTATCTTATACATCTCCTTCCTCTTGTCATTTATCCTTTTTTTTTCTTTTTTGTTTTGATTATGATAGAAAGTCAGATACTCCTCTTTTGCCTCTTGAAAACATGGGTGGTTACAGTCCTCAGGGATTAACATAGCAGAACTTTGCAACTGGCAACAATTAAAACTATCAATCTTCTTTCAGCTACATGTTCAACTGAGATATATATATATATATAACCAATATTTTCCTTATTGTTTTCAGTGTTCTGCTGTTTAAGGACAGATTGCTATAGCATCTAAACTTTAGTCCTCTGAGAATAGGGTTTGAGGTTATGGAGTTGCGGACTGTGATAGAAGCTTCCCTTCTTGCGTGGTATTGTATGACTTGCAGCTCTCGCATTTCATCCCCAGAACATGGAAGGATGCTGTAGATCTTTTACTGCAATCATTGCAAAGTATCTGTGTGGGTGAAAAATGTATATTAGTGAAAATAGATCTGTCAGATGCAAGTACACTGAATGTTTAATGTGGAGAATCAAATGAAGAATAACTGTCCTTTGCAACCTAAGCTTATTTACATAAACATTTTATGTAGAAACTGCAATAAGCAAACATTTAACGTACATGAACCTCTAACAATGAGCTTCTCCTAAATGTTCCCTTTTTATCTGTTTGCTCTGCTGCTGGAGCAATTTTTTGTACACGTGTTAATTGTACATCTTGAGCCTGAAGATTGCTTCAAACCGCCCAAACAACATATACATTTCTGAAAGCAGAGACCCTGTAGAATAAAACCGTGGTAGCTTAAATTTTTTAATGTCAAAAAATATTTGTGCTACTTTTTATCAGTTATATTTTGTATAAAAAAAATACAGAAACACAATGTAATATCCAATTTTTGATTAAATATAAAAAATGAGGTTGCGCTAAATGCAAAGTCTTAAAATTGCATACACTTGTGAAACTGAAAAAACTATGGTACTCAAAAGTGTCCATAGGAAATGCTTAAAAACATTTACAGGTCATCAGCTTAGCGTTAACAATGATGGTCCTGGAATTTTTGGTCTTACTCCACAATGTGGTACAATTGTAGTTTTCGTATGCTCAGCACCTAATGCATGTGTATGTTGGGGTGGAGGGCTGTTTTTTTGTAGGCGTTTTATTGAACTTAAAGTTTTAAACTTTTTTTCCCCTAACTTAACTTTATTGCTAACACAAGGTGGCTGACAAGCTCCCTTTGTGACAGCATAGGAAAGGTGACAGGTCCTTTAAAAGAAACAAAAGCAAAAAAAACATCAGGGTTCTATTAGACTGCTAATACCACTTCTGCACATTGTTAAAAACTGCTCAATCCAGGTTTGACAACTTTGAACCTGGAATTGCTCAGAGCTGGGTGCCATGGAGGTCCAAGGCATCCATAAGAGAAATGCAGTTTCAGGACCCGTTTCAGGGTGGATGTAGGTGGGGGTCAAGAGGCATACAGATGTAAAACAATTGGACGGCAGTGAAATCATTTCTACTACAAAGCCAACAGCTCAGTGTAAAAAGGCAAACTCCTGACTGCCATCATGGCCAGGAGTTTGTTTACAAATTGGTGCTGGTGCCAAAATGACATACTGTAATGCTTACAATGTTAGCCCCGTTCACACAGGGGCGGCACGACTTGCATGTCGCCTCACCGAGGCGACCTGAACACGACTTCCACGGCGACTTGCAAAACGACTTCTGTATAGAAGTCTATGCAAGTCGCCTCAAGTCGCGACTTGCGTTGCTCCTATTAGAACGGTTACGTAGTACAGAATGGGAGGCGACTTGTCAGGCGGCTAGGTCGCCTGACAAGTCGCCCCTGTGTGAACCGGCAGTAAGGATTAAAGTGATTGTAAACTTCAGACATGAAATATGAACAAAGCATATCCCTCTCAGTTCAGAGCACCGAGTGTCATTTCTGTCTGCTGCCTTGTTCCTCTATCAGCACAAATAATTTACAAGTTTTCCTGACACCAAGAGAAAAATGGTGACAGGGGAGGGATCTCCAGCTGATTGACAGCCTCAGCTCTGTTGCTGTGAGCTGTATGGAGATGGGTGTGTCCCTTCCCTCCAATCAGCTCCCAGAGCTCTCCTTACTGAGCTATTAAGTATGTAAATTCAGCTTTGTTCCCTTTTTTCTGAATTCTTAAGCAAGCTTTATAAATTTTGGACTGTGACTAGATGTAGGTAAGAGAAGACTGCAGATAAACAGGTACAACTGATCTAGGAGGATTTGTTTAATCTATGTGCATCATCTGAGGCCAGGCACTTCACTGGATATATGTAAGGTATATTTGTTCCATTAGCATGAAAAATACCTGTTGATCTTGCAAGAAATCTTGTCAACTGATAACATTCTGTGCTCTCTGCCTGTGCTGCACTCTTATCAGTTATATTGTTCAAGGCATTTTAAGACCCTGTCTTGTCTAGGTTATATACAAGCGGACGGGGGAGGGGGGTCCCCAGTAGTCCTGTCCTGTTTCTGTTGTCATCCTAGGATTGGATGGCAGGATCACCAAATTAAAATAAGGCCACGTGCATACTGGACGATTTTGACGCTGCTCTAATGGACGTCTGGCATTTTTCTTTCTGCCTCTAAACACCCCTGCATGTTAGCCTGTGTGTCTATGCATACATAAGCATTTAGAGGAGTCTGGCAGCAGAAAAAAAAACAAAACAAAAAAAAAAACTCACCGACAGCATGTCCAGGAGCTGTGGCATTTCGGGCAGAAAAAATGATTGACGTGTATAACTGCGTGTTAACGCTAGGTGTATTTAGCACTTGATCGTTAATTCATTTCAATGGACAGAATAAAATTACTATTCTGGCCAATGAAATAAACGAATGCCTAAGCGATTGAGGCGCTTAAATGCGTTACACACGTTTACAAGTGTCAATCATTTTTTCTGCTAAAACATTGCTGCCAGGAGGAAAGGCGTCTAGAAGAGGTGGCAAAAACGTCCTGTGTGCATAAGGCATAAAAAAAACCTTGAAAAAAAAGAAAAAGAAAAAAAGAAGAAGAAAAATAATGCAGCCACAACCAAGGAATGGTAAGCTGGAAAGTAGACACGCCAAGGTGATCTAAATTTGTGGTCATAATTGTTTGGAAATGAAGAAATGTGCCGGTACTAAGGAGGTTAACCATGGAGCTTGAAAATGGTGCACTAGATTTGTTAATGTACAGGTAATAGACACATGTAGGAGGAAATGAAGGGATTAACATACTGGTAACATACAGTGGGAGGATGGAGATGAAGGAGTTAATGTTCAGATGGGCAGGATAAGGGAGGTGAGGGGTTAATTTACAGGTCACTAAGGAAAGTATTGGAGATAGCATGTGTAAGAGAGGAGGTTGGCAAGAAAGGGTAAAGAAATAAAAAATAAATAAATCCTTGCGTCACTGTAACAGAACAAATAGATCAGTAGCTGCAGCCGCTGATCCATTCATTCTGTAGCCATAAGTACTAATCTCTTTCCTTCCCCTATTGCAAGTGGAAGGAGAGGGATCAGTACTGTAAATAGTATCATGTGACCCCTTGTATAGGCTGGATACAGTGTCTCTGTTTTTTCAGACTTCTAGTAACAGCTCAGGACACAGCAATCACCAGGCAGATCGGCTGCAGAGGAATTGAGTCAAATTACTCCACTAAAATTTTCTTAAACTTTTAGTGCATCATCTTTTTTTTTTTTTTTTACAGAGATAAACCTAATAATATGTTCTCCCACTGCCACCGTAGAGCAGACAGGCAATTTTAGGGCACAGCCAAATCCAATTTAGTCACAATTCTTATCAAGGCAAAAAGTCCAGCCCAGAAGAATCTAGTGGGCTGAAAAAATGTTCAGCCAGCTTGCGCAGCCTCCATCTGACACATTAGAGAAAGGTTGGCGTCATGCTGTTTTGTACCACAGCAGTAATGGAGAACTTTTCTAACAGGCAATAAAGAGTTGCAGACATACAGTAAAGGTGAACTCCAGGCAGATATAAAAAAACAAAACAAAAACAAAACACACAAATTAATGCAATTATGTGTTCATTACCCCCCCCCCCCCCCCAAAAAAAATCCCTTTCACTGCCATGGGCTAGCTCCCATTTTGCACCTTTAGATCCCTTTCACATGGGGCGGATTCTGTTCCGATCAGCAAGGGATCACCTCACAGATCCTCTGCTGATCAGAGCAGAGCAGGTGGGTGATACATCTGTGTCCGCTCAGTTTCTGCCGAGTGGACACGGACACAAGTCTGTTTACACCCGCCTGTCCACAGGAACGAATGGACCTTCCGAACAGGTCTGCCTGAAAAACTGACAGGCGAACCTGATCAGAACGGCCACGTGTAAGAGGCCTTAGATAGCTGATCCAAATGTGCATTTTTAACATGCACCAATAAAATGAACAGTTCACTAAGGCCTCCTCAAACCATATATTTTGTGAAAGCAGAAGACCTGTACAAGTAAAAATAGGAGTATCCTTGTGCTTATACATCCCATCATACATGCCCAAAATGTCAAAAAACATAATAATCCTCCCTGTAAGTACATACAAGCACAATTCAATACCCATACTACCTACTAAATTGCAAAAGATAGTAGGACAATCCCCCAAAAAATTCTTCAAATATATTAATAGTAAAAAGGTCAGGTCTGAGCATGTAGGCCCATTACAAAATAATCTAGGATGGGTGACTGGGGACAAAGAGAAGGCAAATTTATTAAATACTTTCTTCAGCTCTGTGTATACAAAGGAGCATGGGAGAGCTCATGACCATAATGGTGGTGGTAGTGACACAGCCCCAAATTATCCACAATGGCTCAAAAGTGATATGGTCCAGAAATATTTAGACAGAATAAAGGTGGATAAAGCACCTGGACCAGATGGCATCCACCCACGGATCCTAAAAGAATTTAGCTCTGTCATTTAAAGGCCATTGTTTCTAATTTTTAGGAACTCGTTAATGACTGGAATGGTACCACTGGATTGGCGCAGGGCCAATGTGGTGCCCGTATTTAAAAAGGGATCAGTCCGGTCTCCTTGGAGTGCTGGAGATGTGGCTTTTCCCCAGCTGATGCTAAACACATCTTCTGGCAATGCCCTCAGATCAAGACCTTCTGGGAAGGGGTGGCCTCCTGCATAGAAGACATTCTGAAGGTGCCTATCCTGATATCAATTAGGGTATGTCTACTGGGCCTGGTAGGGGAGGTGGTTCCATCTAGTGCTCTTAGAACGTTACTGAACATCTTATTCTTCTAAGGGAGGAAGGCTATATTACTTACTTAAATAGAGATCTTCCACTTCCCCTAGTGTACCCTTTTGGAAAGGGATTGTGAATTCCATGATGCCCTACTAAAAGGCAACGTACCACTCTAAGGAGTGCGGAAAAAAGTTTAACAAAGTCTGGCAAGCTTGGTTTAACTCAGATAAAACTGCTGGATAGGTCTGCCCACTGTGTCGTCTGCTGTAATAATGGACCCAGGAACCTGGGCTAAACAGACACCTAATATTGCCTTGTCATGCTGAAGGTGGAGCTCAAATGACTGTAGAAATGTCTTCTGGGTATTGAACTAATTTGATGGTGATAGACGTGCATTGCCTTGTCATTACAATGGCCACATCAATATGTCCGTGGTCTATATCCTGGAGTATCCCCTTTGTGATTTAGAGTGAATCTGCCATCTGAGGACTGTGGTGAACTGAGTTATGGGTTGTTGGGGGGAGGGGAGTGGGGGGTAGGGGATGGTTTTCCAACGAGTACACACAGTCAGTTGCCTATGTTAGCTAGATTGAAATGATGTGTCAGGACCACTCCTTTTTCAATGTTTGTTTGTCTCAAAATACTTTAATAAAAAGAATTTTACAAAAAAAAAAAAAAAAAGGGATCAGTCTTCACCAAGTAACTATAGACCAGTTAATTTCATTTCTATAGTCGTGAAGATACTGGAGAGTTTAATAAAAGACCACATAGACGAGTTATTGCTGGAAAAAAATATTTTAAGCAACAGACAGCATTGGATTCATGAAAGACAGAAGTTGTCAAACAAACCCGATTTATTTTTATGAGGAGGCAAGTAAAACCTTGGACAGAGGGGTGGCTGTGGACGTGGTATACCTGGATTTTGCAAAAGTGTTTGACACAGTTCCCCACAAACGGCTAATGTCTACAGGCTTGGAAAGATCAATCTGTAAATGGATAGAAAACTGTCTAAAAGACAGAATTCAGAGAGTAGTAGTTAATGACTCTTACTCTGAATGGTCTAAGGTTATCAGTGGTGTACCGCAAGGTTCAGTGCTGGGACCCTTACTTTTTAATACCTTTATAAATTATATAGGGTGTGGGATTAAAAGTAAAATTTCTGTCTTTGCAGATGACACCAAACTATGCAGTGGAGTAACGTCCTTACAGGATGTCTCCAACTTACAAGCCGACCTCAATGCACTGTTTAATTGGGCAACTACATGGCAAATGATTTTGGTTCAATGTTGATAAATGCAATGTTATGTACTTGGGGGCTAAGAACATGCATGCATCATACATACTAGGGGGGAGTACAACTAGGGGAATCCATAAAGGAGAAGGATCTGGGGGTTTGGGTAGATCATAAGCTCAATAATAGAATGCAATGCCAAGTTGCAGCTTCCAAAGCTAGCAAAGTCCTTTCTTGTATCGAGAGGTATGGACCCCAGAGAGAGAGTATCATTTTGCCCCTGTACAAATCATTAGTAAGACCTCATCTGGGATATGCAGTGCAGAGAAGGGCAACCAACCTAATTTTTCCAACCAAACTGATAAGAGGCATAGAGGAGCTCAGCTATGAGTAAAGATTAGAGGAACTGAATCTATTCCCTCTTGAGAAGAGGAGATTAAGGGGGGATATGATTAACGTAATACATCATCACATCAACATCAATAAAAAAGTGGTCCATATAGTGAACTTGGTGCTGAGTTATTCACTTTAGGGTCATCACAGAGGACAAGGGGGCACTCTTTACATCTAGAGGAAAAAAGATTTAATCTCCAAATACAGAAAGGTTTCTTCACAGTAAGAGCTGTGAAAATGTGGAATAGACTCTCTCCAGAGGTAGTTCTGGCAAGCTCGGTAGATTGCTTTAAAAAAGGCCTGGATTCTTTCCTAAATGTACATAATATAATGGGGTACTGACATTTAAAAAGGTAAAGCTGATCCGATTGCCTATTAGGGGATCAGGAAGGAATTTTTTCCCTTGCTGTAGCAAATTGGAGCATGCTTTGCTGGGCTTTTTCGCTTTCCTCAGGATTAACTGTGGGTGAAGGATTGTGTATATATGGGATTGTATTTTTTATTTTTGGTTGAACTAGATGGACTTGTGTCTTTTTTCAACCTGACTAACTATGTAATAAATACATAAATAATATACTGTACATTAAGAGAAAAAGGTATGCATGCTTTTGAAAAGAAAAAATACATGAAACAGTACTAAACTAATTTATCAAGTGTTAAAGCCTTACTTCAGATTTTTTTTTAAATAATGTTGTTCCCCTTTACTGTTTTGGGGAAACAAAATAATTTCTCCATGCTCCTGTATTGCCCTCCATGCCTTTCTCTGTTGCCGATTGCCTCTCTTCTTGAGTAACATGCAACAATTACAAAATACCATTAAAAACGATTATTCAGCAATACAATTTTATAGCTGAACGGAACGCCATGCACTATTCTTTTGTATAATCTAATCTAAAAGCCTACTTGCATATTGACTACAAAATAGTGTACATTAGTGATTATTCTCACATATTTTAAAAGCTTATCACCAATCTCTATATAAAAAGGCAGCAATAGGCGACAATATATTGATGGCATGGTTAAAATAAATTGGAGATTTACAGCATGTAAATCAAAATAATGTAATCAAATTGCTTACGTTGACAGTCATATTTTGATATTCAGTGGGCATTGGTGTTTGAGCAACTTCTTCATCCAGTCGGAGCCAGTACTGCGTCATGTCCAATACAGAACGCATGCACAGTGGACACCGGTATCCTCTGTAAAGAAATAAACAATGGAAAATGCAGATAAGTATCCCAACTAAAGGTTTCATTAGTAGTGGGAAAAAAGCATTTTATTAGTGCCAAGGATCTGCATTAGGCTTAAAGAATCACTCCACTCAAGATAGATCCATTTCTGGTAGATGCTGGGGAATTTAGATGGCCAAGCACCAGTAGAATTTTATTGGAAAAAATGTTTGTTTTCGGAATGTTCATTCAATTTTCTAATGATTAGTGGGGACAAATCAACAATATTTTTCGACCGTAGTGGTGAGAAAAAAGAAAAGATTGTAAATTTTTTCTCTAACAATCCTCATGCATTTCTCCTTTCTCAATGAGCTTGCATCATTTTACACCACTGCTATTCCTTCACATAACACAAAGAAATACAGAATGGCTTCCACCGGAAGTTGCCCATCCTGTGGTACCATGTGGATTGTGGTCGTGGACGCACCCACGTTTGCGAGATGCTTGGGGCTGCTATTAAGAATTATTGGCTTCCGCAGCTGACAGTGTGTTTCTGCAGAGCAATTCGTGTGAACTGGCCCTTCCAGATGCTAGGAATGTAGCCAGGTGCTGAAAATGAGCTAACTCCCGAGTGCATGTACAGGAGTTACATTATCCATGGCTATCTGATGGAATACACAAAAGGTGCTGCACCCGGAGGAAGACTGGCAATAGTTGTAAGCAGCGGTGACAGAGTGACAAAGGTGATTGTGGCCCTCACGTCGATAGCACACAGGTAGGTATGCCATAAGTTAAATGTCTGCTGTGCAAACTTGCACATTGCTGCAATAGCTCACTTACACAATACCTAAAGTGGAGTAACTATCCTTAAAAACATTCCCTTCCCCCCTCCTACCTTTCATGCACACCCTGAATAACAGGGGTATTAATTTAAAATTCATGGAGGTTCAGTCACTAAAATTTTCTTCTGGCAGAGGTCCGAATCGCATGTTTGATTCTTAATGGCACCTCGGAGGATCGGCAAATGTTGCACATACAGCGTAATTTAAAAAGAGGGTCAAGGACTTATTTTTCTGTATGTAACAAAGCCCATTGAAATGAATGGGCTGCCTACACACAGAACACAAGTAGCAATGGTGTCAACCCCCCCTTTACATTCCTGTCCTCTGCCCCCTTTATATCAGCCCCCTCCTTCAAATTCCTGTCCTCTGCCCCCATTTATATCAGCCTCTTCCTCATTTACATTTCTGTCGTTCCTCCCCCTTGTATCACCCCCCTCCCCTCACCCACTATTCACATTCCTGTCCTCACCCCTCCCCTTTTATATTCACCCCTTCATATCCCTGTCAACACCCCCCCCCTTTAAGATTCCTGTTTTCTGCCCCCTTTATATCAGCCTCCCCCTCCTTCACATTCCTGACCTCGACCCCCCCCCCCCCATGTCACATTCCTGTCATCAATACCTGGGTGCCGAGCTCCCAACAGTGTGAACCTGGATGCTGAGGCCACAAAATTGTGAACCTGGATGCTGAGCTCACAACACTATAAGAGATATATCTATCTATATAGATATCTATCTATCTATAGATATCTATATATGTATCTATACATCTCTATCGATATAGATACAGATATAATAGATAGATAGATAGATAGATAGATAGATAGATAGATAGATAGATAGATAGATAGATAGATAGATAGATAGATAGATAGACAGATATATCTCTATATATCTATAGATATATAAAAGGCCATCCCCAAATAAAGTCTGAAGCCAGCACGAATGATAATTTAAAATCAGATTATGAAAAGAATGTTTTATTGTTTGGGCATATAGAGAAGAACCAAATTATAATATAGGCATGTATAGCAGTATGTATTTGCGCATTGTTGGCTTAGTTTTGGATCAACAAAACAATACAATTACATTCGGCCAGGATGCACAAATTAGATTTGTGTAATGTACTTACTGTTTTAGCATGTCCTCGTAGCATGGACTGGAAGAAAGCAGAGCACAACACATTAGAATTTATAGAACGGATGTCCATGTAAAATGTATCAATACGGTCATATATAAATAGTTTAAATAAACATGATGATTAGTACACCAAGCTGAAGAGATACCCACAGAAGTACCATGACTGATGTCTAGAAGACACAACAGACTTTAAAGAGACCCAGTTACCAAACCATTTATTTTCACAACATACTCCCATAAGATTGTATGTGCACTTGCCTGTAAAAGTCTCCCTTCTTTAGACATCCAAAAGCCCAGAGAATGCTGCTGGGTACTGCCGCCTTGGCTGCATCAGTAGCACCAGCAGACTCAGATGTCAAAGCAGTTGACATTATATAATATTCTTCTTTGCTCCTCCCCAGCTGTTGCATAAATGATTAGGTGGAGGAGGTGAAAGAAGGGGTAAAGAGTATGTCTAGAACAATTATTAGACAATCCCAGAAGAAAAGAGGGCTGTGCTTGGGAATTGACTTTTCTCAGTAGTCAGATTTGCTAGAAAGTTTAGAAAAACATTGCAAAAGAATAAGAAAAAAAATCAAAAGGAATGGTAAGCATTCAGATTTTTCTGTGTTTTTTCCTGCAATTTTTTTGGTTCGTTACAGGGTCTCTTTAACAAACATAATCAAACACGTCTTTAAATAAGGCCCTGCTTCTTCATCTCCCTGTATGGGCCGATTAGGGAACATGCACCCCAACATCCAATCTTCCACGTGTGTATGACAAACTTGATTGGGCTTCTTGGACCTCCTATTTTGTAAGCAATCTATTTACTTTTACCCAACAGAATGCTGGAAAAATTGATTCCTAGCAGCACAGATCAATCGTGCTGCAACAGTGAATGTTATCAGGTATGTAAATACAAATATGTAGATTTCTGCAAAACTCAATGGCAGCATTCAAGGTCCCCATAGCCAGGATCGTCCAGCAACAATTTTTTGTCTGTGGGTACCTTTAGGACATACTTCAGTTTCGATACTTAAAGGAAATATATGGTCACAGCATACACTTTCATTTTATAACATCCAGATTGTAATAGCACTACAAAGCATAGTTGTATTTTTACAATCCAATATCAACTTTACTTGATAAATCTCCTTTCATGCTGTGTTGCCTCTCTGTTGGCCATCTCATTCCAGAACTTCCTGTATTCCCTGCATGCTTTGCAGCTTCTCCTCTGCTGTTTACTTTCCATTGTCTAAGAACTACATATCTCATGGTAACTTTCTGTCTGTAAGCAGTGATTACTGTACTGACTCCGCCTCCTGAAACTCCTCCTCTCAGCACCTCTGTAGTTCAGAAGGCTCTGTGAAATGTGCGACCCATCAATGCCTACTCACAGGGCATAGTGAATATGTGTCACAGAATTCAAAGTAGTAAATATGTGGGGATCTTAAAGTAAGTTTACAGACTTCAAAATCACACCAATTATTAGGAGTAGGCTAGAAATAATTGAAATACAATGTTGAATATATGATTTTACATTTTGACTATACAGTGCATGAAAACGTATTTATATCCCTTGAAATTTTCCACAATTTGTCATGTTACAACCAAAAACGTAAATGGATTGGAATTTCATGTGACAGACCAACCGTCACTAAGTGACGGCCCTCGCAACACTCCTGCCCGGGCCTCCCCGGCGTGACATCACATGCGTGCCCTGCACCCCTACTGATCCCTGCTACTGGCTCGCACTTGCGAGGTTAGCTTGCAGCTTCCGCCCCCTGCAGCTTGCTGAATGTGCTGACTCCTGGTCTCAAGGTATGTGGGGCATATTTTGTTAAGGTGCACGCTAATGGGCATATTTTGTTGCACCCATCAGAGTGTCCCTTAACATAAAAATGTGCCCATCAGCATGCTCTTTATTTTATGCTAGGGGGCACTCTGATGGGGACACCCGATGTAAGGGGGCACCCTGATAGGCACACCCAATGTAAGGGGGCACTCTGATAGGGACACCCTGATGGTGGCAATTGATTTATGGAGGTAGTCTGATGGTGGCACCCAGTGTAATGAATTACGCTGGTAGGGGCACCTGATGTAAGGGGGAAAACTATTGGGGACATTTACAGAGTGTTACCAGAGTGTGTGGAGGAAACAGTAAGAAAAGCCCCAGAGAGTGCAGCTTGCGCCAAAAAACGAAAGACACGTACAATCTTTCATAGCACGGACTTGTGATTTGGACCTTGGCTGGAAAAATTATTTAGTTACCGGACCTCCTTGAATTTTAATTCACTACCCCTGTGATAGATCAACACAAAGTGGCACATGATTGTGAAGTGGAAGGAAAATGATAAATGGTTTTCAAACATTTATTACAAATAAATATCTGAAAAGTGTGACAGGCATTTGTATTCAGCCCCCTTTACTCGGATACCCCTAACTAAAATCTAGTGAAACCAATTGCCATCAGAAGTCACCTAATTAGTAAATAGAGTCCACCTGTGTGTAATTTAATCTCAGTATAAATACAGCTGTTCTGTGAAGCCCTCAGATATTTGTTAGAGAACCTTAGTTAACAAACAGCATCATGAAGGCCAAGGAACACACCAGACAGGTCAGGGATAACATTGTGGAGAAGTTTAAAGTAGGTTTAAGTTATAAAAAAAAAAAAAAAAACCCAAGCTTTGAACATCTCACGGAGCACTGTTCAATCCATCATCCGAAAATGGAAAGAGTATGGCACAACTGCAAACCTACCAAGACATGGCCATCCACCTAAACTGACAGGCCAGGCCAGGACAGCATTAATCAGAGAAGCAGCCAAAAGGCCCATGGTAAGAGCTGCAGAGATCCACAGCTCAGGTGGGAGAATCGGTCTACAGGACAACTATAAGTAGTGTACTCCACAAATCTGGCCTTTATGGAAGGGTGGCAAGAAGAAAGCCATTGTTGAAAGAAAGCCATAAGAAGTCCTGTTTGCAGTGTGTAAGAAGCCATGTGAGGGGAACTGCAAACAAGTGTAAGAAGGTGCTCTGGTTGGATGAGACTAAAATTGAACTTTTTTGCCTAAAAGCAAAATGCTATGTGTGGCGGAAAACTAACACTGCACATCACCCTGAACACACCAGCCCCACCGTGAAACATGGTTGTGGCAGCATCTTGTTGTGGGGATGCTTTTCTTCAGCAGGGACAGGGAAGCTGGTCAGAGTTGATGGGAAGATGGATGGAGCCAAATACAGCGCAATCGTAGAAGAAAACCTGTCAGGGTCTGCAAAAGACTTGAGACTGGGGCGGAGGTTCACCTTCCACCCTTAACATACAGCCAGAGCTACAATGGAAAGGTTTAGATCAATGCCATTCGAACACATTATTGGGCTAAGTCCAGACCTAAATCCAATTGAGAATCTGTGGCAAGACTTGAAAATTGCTGTTCACAGACGCTCTCCATCCAATCTGACAGAGCTTGAGCTATTTTGCAAAGAAGAATGGGCAACAATGTCACTCTCTAGGTGTGCAAAGCTGGTAGAGACAAACCCAAAAATACTTGCAGCTGTAATTGCAGCGAAAGGCGGTTCTATAAAGTATTGACTCAGGGGGGCTGAATACAAATGCACGCCACACTTTTCAGATATATATTTGAAAAAAATTTGGAAAATCATTTATCATTTTCCTTCCACTTCACAATTATGTACCACTTTGTATTGGTCTATCACATAAAATCCCAATAAA
Organism: Lithobates clamitans; assembly: GCA_037952925.1. Taxonomy (NCBI): domain Eukaryota; kingdom Metazoa; phylum Chordata; class Amphibia; order Anura; family Ranidae; genus Lithobates; species Lithobates clamitans. The sequence goes on along the minus strand of JBBGZY010000787.1, from coordinate 34,003 downwards.
ATACATTATGCTTTTGGTTGTAACATTACAAAATTTCAAGGGGTGTGAATACTTTTTCAAGGCACTGTAGTTATGCTTTATGAGAAAGTGATTCTACCCAAGCGGTTTCTCACCTGTGTAGGAGATGTCCACAAGGAAGCACACGCGCTCCCACTCTGGAGGTATGGATATCCTATAAGAGCAATGCTGAATTAAAAGTGGAGTTCTTATATATTTATCATGTCTAGTTTATCCAAAAAACAGATTAAGAGTACAATAATAACAAATATTTCCACTTTCACCTCATCTTAACCCCTTTAATATATTAATGCTTCCATTCATATCGTGCAAATATAACCTTCCATCTTTTTTTTTTCTGGTTCCTTCTGCTCTTTCTGGGTCTAATAATAATGCTAATTTAATACCTAGGAAATGTCTGTCAATTACTTTCATAACACAGAAAAGCACCAAAACACAAAAGTCCCGGCTTCTTTGAGATTTGCATTTCCATTGCCTCAAGCCTTTAAGAGCCAGTACACACTTCTTGAATTCTCCAGCAAAGAAAACAAAGGGCCACTTTTTATAAGCCTTGTCACACGCTCTTGTCTGCTAAAGCCTGACAGACATGATATCTTAATCTGTAAATATATACTAACAGGATGACGCTATAAGCAAATACTAGCATAAATGCCTACTAATGATAACATAACCAGTTACTAACCACTAAGAGTGCACAGGGCTACAGCAAGTAAGGGAATTTGTGTACTAAAATCCTTTCTTGCCGCCCATTGAGGGACCACAGGAAGTTTTCACCATTGGGTTATACTTGCACCTGCAGGAGGATCAAACATTGGCAAACAAAAAAATTGTAGGCCAGCCCAGGATAATCCCTCATACAACCAACATGTACCAAAAGCATGGTTAAACACACAGGGGTGAGATTTTAAAATCCTATTTTCTTTCTCATCCATTGTGGAACACAGCAAGTCTTCACCATCAAGATATCCAAAAGAAGCCCAACAGCAAACAACCACTACCAAACCCAATGTGAACTAGGGACACTTTACAGCTCAAGGGCTGCCTGTACAACAAATGTCTTCAACTGGCAATGGGTAAGGCTGAACCATCCACATGGTAAAGGAGAACATGATAACTAATGTGGAAGTACACATAATGCCCAAAGTCTAAGAAAAACATTTAAATAAAAAAAGTGAGAACATTTTCGGAAGAGAAAACATTAAACCATAGACCATACACATGAAAAGCTGATCAAAAACAATTTCCCTAAGTTTCTGTTAAAAAAAAAACAAAACAATTTTCCTTAAGGCAAAAGACACACAACCTAAACTGTGGTCAACAAGGAGAAAGAACTCCCCTGGAAGAACTAGGACCAGACAGAAGAATCTAAGACTGAAGTCCTGGTAGAAGAAAGATCAGAGATGCTCTAAGCAGGGTAGTGTTATTTGGGGGGGGGGGGGGGGTTGCTGGTTATTTTATTTTTCTTCCAAATACCACATTTTGGGATTGTAACAAAACTTACAATACAATGCAGTAGCACTGCAGTATTGACCAAGGGGCACTAGATGGCGCTGTGGAGCCTCCTTACCCTCACTCTGAGTGGAAAAAAAAAAAGGAAGGGATAAAGTAAAGATAAAAAAAAAAAAAAAAGTCAGAAGATAAGTGGAAATGTAGGCACAGAGTGTGAGCTCAGGCGAAGGACATATTGCCTGGTAGTATTGCACTCTCCTGTCACGTGCCAAGGATCTGGGCTTTCAGCTCGGCAGACAAAATAACAGGAGAGTGCTGAGCTGGATGAGTGGCATGGATGGGCATAGCACTACCAGTACAGGGTGGGAGGAGGTCTGCCAGGTGTGGGGCTCTCCAAATCTCTGCTCTTCTTCTTTGTGGCAAGATAGCGTTTAGGAGTGGCTGAGAATAAATCTACAGGGACCATATCAGAGGCTGCCTGCCAACAAGCTAAAAACCAAAAGGATATGTTCACACTAGCCCATGCTCTGAAAAGGGATCAACATTGGATCGCTTTTCAGTGTGAAGCTAAGCAGCCGCTGTCAAGTGTTTGTTTTTTGTTTTTCTTACAATGGGATTAATACACCACAATCACGAACCAAGCGTTTATCTCATGGTTTCCGCTTTACCCCATTGACTTGAATGGCAGTTTGACAGGCCGCAGAATATGAACATCCCCATCTAGTGGTATTTTAGAGTCAAGGTGGACGACTGGAAGATGGTAAAACCATGACCGTGAACCATTGAGCACCTCATGTTTTACCTTCCCCCTGGCCACTAGTGTGAAAAAGCCTAATATGAACTGTGGCCAGACTAGGAGCGGATTCCCATGTCTGTGGATTCTAGCAGTGAGCACAAGACTATCCCGGTTGACCGATCTTACGGCAAGAAAACAGAATGGTATGTTTTATACTTAGGAGTGACCACTACGTTTTTTTTCTCTGGATGATCTGGACCTGCCTGATGGTTCATCATCCACATGCTTCATGGGCATAAACATGTTTGAGTGAATCACATGCTTATCTTTAAGGGATAGTCAGAGATACATATTAGGGGTTCAGAGGTAGATTGTAATCAGGTACTGACAGCTCAGTGCCACTTACTGTGCAGAGAGATCTATCCCTAAAGCCCTCCTCCCCCTAACACACTTAACACCACACCTAACCCTCACTTACTCCCCAAAACCCTGCACCTAACCCTCACCCATTCTAACTTCAACCCAACCCTCAATTAAACCCCCCCCAAATCCATATCCCAAACCCCAGGGCCACTGACGGGGGGGGGGGGATACAAGCAGTACACCCTGCCCTAATGGGTTAAGCAGGGGGGCTTAGGCTCAGCAAGGACTGCTTGTAGAGTGTACCCACCCCTCAATCACTAGTGTGCTCATATCTTTCTTCTGTGTTTATGCTTGATAAAATGACTTAAGTGCATCTAATAATTAGAAAGTGCTTCTATTTAATCGTTTCAGAGAGCTAAATCCCCCTGGGAAAAAATGGGGTATGGATGGGGTGGCGCACAGTTTAGAATCTTCATCCTGGGCACTGGGTAACTTTGATGTGGCTCTGGCTCTAAACTGAAAAGGCCCTAAGCCTTAACTCACCTGATTTTAGAAGGATTAAAGGAACATGGAAGCCAAAACTAGGTTCCTGCCTCCCAAAAAAAATAAAAGCAAAAGTGACAGAGGAGGTGAAGTTCCACTTTAAGAGACATTTCTATCCTCCTTGGACACTAGAAAAAAAACTGAATTATGTTGGCTGTAGAATGGGTTATCCTGAGCTGGCCCACAATTTTTAGTTGGCCAGTGTCCAATACTTCTGTAGGCATCAGTATAACCTAATGGTGAAGACTTCCTGTGTCTCTGGACAAGGAAAAAAAATGGTTTTCCAAATGTTACACTGGTTTTAAAAGAGGACAGCCAGAAATAGAGTTCATCAGACATTTTACTAGCAAGTAGGGAGAACTTCCCATCAATTCACAACTTTGGTGCCGCTTATACATTTATTGTATGGTTTACCCAACAAAAAAAAGAAATAATAAATGAAAAGACTGTATGATATCCAGAACATGACATGCTGCCAGACATGAGATATAACTTTCTGAAATGTCGTTAATCCTTTCCAATTTATTGTCAAACAATAAATCGTTCTCACACTACATGTGAGATTTGCAGTCATAGATTTCAAGATGTAGAAAGATGCCACTAGGTTTCATAAGCTAACCTATATTTTATCAAGACAGGGAAAGATCAAGGTCAGATCTTTGGAAATTAACTATTCATTTTCGAAAACTTTACGATAGTGTAGGGGTCAGGTGTCTCCGCTCTTAATAAAACAAGTAAAGTGTACAAATCTGAGATGTTTTATAGTACTACTAATCACATTTACTGCACAAAATACTGATTTTCTTGGCTTTGGTATTGACAGAAGATATTCACAATCACAGCTAATTTTCATGCACTGCTGTCTAGTGGTAGCCAATGTCAAAAAGGAATTGTGTGCAGTATATCACATAGGACCCGGTGAGGCAGCCTGGTTTAGTGTTGCATGTGCATAGAGTCCAGGAGCAAAAGTCTGCAGGAGTGTGGCCTGCAATTCTTTGAAATGCCATTTGAGTCAATTCATTTTGTATGGGCTCAAATTGCACCACAATGGTATCGGCGAGTTCTTGAGCACAAGCATCGTTACTCGTCCTCACCGACAAAAAATAAAATAAAAATGGCATTGGTGCAACCCTAGTGCTCAACTACCCAAATGTGCTTCTCCCCACTTGATAAAACCAATAAAGATAGGTCTGTAAACAATAGATAAAAAAAAATCACAGATAATGGCAGACTAAAGATCAAGGAAAAGGGTTTGTTCTCGTCTTACTAGAAGGGAAGTTAAACTTGACAAACTAATAACATTGATCAAATTCAGAAGGCATCCAGACAAAAAACAATGAATTACTTTCATGACATTACTTACCTCTAAACATATAGGACAGTCTTGTCTTGAGACATTTTCTATGCACTAAATAAAAATAAATAAAATGCATGAACACTCCAAGTATCTGATTTTTTTTTTTTTTTGCTTTCCCTTCCTTGGAGCGCTTATATTGAGGAAAACAATGGCAGAAGTTTTGTGGATACGACACACTATCAGGTATTTCCTGTTGACAAGCGCCCTGAAGCACAAACAGTTTACCTAAGCTATATTGCTGGCATTAAAATGGGCGCTAAACCTGCCTGTATTCCACTTATCCCCTTCAAGACCAGGCCGTTTTTTACATTGTGCTACTATGCTCGGTCATGCAATACACTGAACCCAAATGAAATTTATATACATTTTTTTCACACAAACAGAGCTTTCTTTTGGCAGTATGTATTTATTATATAAACAAGAAAGACCGAAACTTAAAAAAAACAAAAAACAAGAATTTCTGCTATAAGACATATACAATAAAAAAAATGTGAAAAAAAATCCAATTTCTTCATACATTTAGGCCAATAAGGCCCCTTTCACACTTGTGTGACTTTTCATGCGATTTGGGACTTCAAAGTCTCATGACAAGTTATACCCCATGGTTTCCAATTAGTACCATTCATATCTGTGAAACTTCAAGTCGCAGCAACGTCAAAGTAGTCCTTGACCTACTTTGGTCCGACTTTGATGCAACTTGAGGTCCATAGACTTCAAGAATACACAGGCATTGCTTTAAGTTGCTGCAAAGTCACGCGACTATCAGGTCATACAAGTGTAAAAAAATATTTTTATTACATTAGGGGTGCACATTTTCACTGGTCCCACGATTTGAGACTTAATTTCTTTATTTCCATCTGCTCTTAGCGCAATATCCTTTTTGGGGGAGGGCAATTCTCATAGCCATCCCAAAAGAGGGCTACAAGTTATTCATCTTCACGTCATTGCAGAGAACAAAGGGGCATTCTTTACATCTAGATCAGAGGTGTCAAACTCAATTACATTGGGGGCCGCATCAGCAGTATGGTTACCCTCAAAGGGCTGGTTGTATTTGTAGGACTTTGTGTCCACTCTTTATTATCATAAATAATTGTCACTGTATTTGTTTGTTACTGGTTTTACTGACTGCAGGGTACAGGAGTATGCGGAGTGCGGGGTAGAGGGGTATGCGGAGTGCGGTGTAGAGGGGTATGCGGAGTGAGGGGTATGCGGAGTGAGGGGTATGCGGAGTGAGGGGTATGCGGAGTGAGGGGTATGCGGAGTGAGGGCTACAGGGGTATGCGGAGTGAGGGCTACAGGGGTATGCGGAGTGAGGGCTACAGGGGTATGCGGAGTGAGGGCTACAGGGGTATGCGGAGTGAGGGCTACAGGGGTATGCGGAGTGAGGGCTACAGGGGTATGCGGAGTGAGGGCTACAGGGGTATGCGGAGTGAGGGCTACAGGGGTATGCGGAGTGAGGGCTACAGGGGTATGCGGAGTGAGGGCTACAGGGGTACGCTGCGTGAGGGCTACAGGGGTACGCTGCGTGAGGGCTACAGGGGTACGCTGCGTGAGGGCTACAGGGGTACGCTGCGTGAGGGCTACAGGGGTACGCTGCGTGCGGGGTACAGGAGTAAGCTGCGTGCGGGGTACAGGAGTAAGCTGCGTGCGGGGTACAGGAGTAAGCTGCGTGCGGGGTACAGGAGTAAGCTGCGTGCGGGGTACAGGAGTAAGCTGCGTGCGGGGTACAGGAGTAAGCTGCGTGCGGGGTACAGGAGTAAGCTGCGTGCGGGGTACAGGAGTAAGCTGCGTGCGGGGTACAGGAGTAAGCTGCGTGCGGGGTACAGGAGTAAGCTGCGTGCGGGGTACAGGAGTAAGCTGCGTGCGGGGTACAGGAGTACGCTGGGTGCGGGGCACAGGAGTACGCTGCGTGCGGGGCACAGGAGTACGCTGCGTGCGGGGTACAGGAGTATGCTGCGTACGGAGTGCGGGGTACAGGAGTATGCTGCGTACGGAGTGCGGGGTACAAAATATGCTGCGTACGGAGTGCGGGGTACAGGAGTATGCTATGCAGTGTGCAACATCTGACCTCGGCACCCTCCACTCTCCTTCCATCCTCCCACCTCTGCCTCCACAGCCCTCAACCCCCCCCCCCCAAAAAAAAAACCCCAAAAAAACAAAAAACATCTCTGCTCTTTCCTACCTGGCCCAGCTCTGGCACCTCCTGTGTATGAGAATCTGTATTCAGCACAACACTGCAGCAAGTCCTTAAGAAGCCTGCTCTCAGACTGCAACCCGCTGGATAAAAAAAAAGAAAAACATCGTAGTCGGAGCTGTCAGGAACCTCTGACACTGACAGGCCAATCGTGCATGCGCTCAGCTCGGAAACAGCTGGCGCTGCTAGAGCGACTGAGGAAGAGAGAGAGAGCGGGAGATGTTCCCTTGGAGATTGGCTGGCCACGCATGCGCTCGCACAAAGCCGGCGCCGTTCTTGTGACGGAGGATGTTTACTCTTGTTGCCTGGGAAACAAAAGATGGCAGCCGCTGGCCATTGCGCGGGCCATATGACGAGGCCTGGATGACCGGATTCGGCCCGCGGGCCTTGTGTTTTCCAACTTTGATCTAGATGAAAAACAGAAAGGCTTCTTTGCCATAAGAGCTGTGAAAATGTGGAACAGACTGACTCTCTCACAAACTAGTTCTGGGCTGCTCAGTAGATTGTTTTAACAAAGACCTGAAATGCTTTTCTGTCCTTAATGCACAAAATCTAAGTGATAGTGACAGAGGGATGGTGGGATGGATGGGATTAGAGGCGGGATCAGAGGCATGGTGGAATGGATGGGATCAGAGGGATGGTGGAATGGATGGGATCAAGCAGAGGGATGGATGGGATCAGAGGCATGGTGGGATGGATGGGAACAGGCAGAGGGATGATGGGATCATTCAGAATGAGAGCTCGTGAGTGCCAGTGTCAGTCGATTCCCCCTCCTCCATGCTGCTCAGTGTTTTCTCCCTATTGAATCGCGATGCATTCAACACATATATATTATCTACACACACACACACACACACACACACACAAAATTGTGCTCATAAGTTTAGATACCCTGGCAGAATTTATGATTTCTTGGCCATTTTTCAGAGAATATGAATGATAACACAAAAACTTTTCTTTCACTTGTGGTTAGTGTTTGGCTGAAGCCATTTATTATCAATCAATTGTGTTTACTCTTTTTAAATCATAATGACAACAGAAACTACCCAAATGACCCTGATCAAAAGTTTACATCCCCCAGTTTTTAATACCGTGTATTGCCCCCTTTAACCGCTTGCCGACCTCACCACACAGATGTACGTCGGCAGAATGGCACAGTCAGGCAAAGGAGCGTACCTATATGTCCCTTTAAATTTGCTGCCTATCGGGCGTACGCATGCCCGCGGGTCCCGGGATCTCGATGTTCGCTGTCGGTCCGCGATTGCGGTGTGGAGAGGTAAAACGGGGAGATGCCTATGTAAACAAGGCATTTCCCCGTTCTGCCTAGTGACATGACATCGGGAGCAGTGATCGCTGTCATGTCAGTGGAAGCCCATCCCCCCCACAGTTAGAACACCTCCCTAGGACACACTTAACCCCTTGATCGCCCCCTAGTGTTTAACGCCTTCCCTGCCATTTACACAGCAATCCGTGCATTTTTATAGCACTGATCACTGTATAAATGACAATGGTCTCAAAATGTTGTCAAGTGTCCAATGTGTCCTCCATAATGTCGCAGTCACAAAAAAAATCCCAGATCGCCGCCATTACTAATAAAAAAAAATGAATAAAAAAAGGCTATAAATCTATCCCCTATTTTGTAGATGCTATAATTTTTGCGCAAACCAATCAATATACGCTTATGGTGATTCTTTTTACCAAAAATATGTACAAAAATACATATCGGCCTAAACTGAGAAAAAAAAATGTGTTTTTATATATTGTTTGGGGATATTTATTATAGCAAAAAGTAAAAAAAATATTGCTTTGTAGGGTATGTAAACTTCTGATCAGGGTAATTTGGGTAGTTTCTGTTGCCATCATGATTTAAAAAGAGTAAACACAGTTGATTGATAATAAATGGCTTCAGCCAAACACCATAAGTGAAAGAAATGTTTTTGGGTTATTCATATTCTCTGAAAAATGGCCAAGAAATCCTAAATTCTGCCAAGGTATGTAAACTTATGAGCACAACTGTGTGTATATATACACATTATATATATATATATATATATATATATATATATATATATATATATATATATATATATATATACACACACATACATATACACACATACATACACACACATAGGGACCCTGAAATTTAGCTGCAGCACAGTGGCCAAGACCATACAGCGTTTAACAGGACAGGTTCCACTCAGGACAGGCCTCGCCATGGTCGACCAAAGAAGTTGAGTGCATGTGCTCAGTGTCATATCCAGAGGTTGTCTTTGGGAAATAGACGTAAGAGTGCTGCTAGCATTGCTGCAGAGGTTGAAGGGGTGGGGGGTCAACCTGTCAGTGCTCAGACCATACACTGCACACTGCATCAATTTGGTCTGCATGGTGTCCCAGAGGGAAGCCTCTTCTAAAGATGATGCACAAGCACGCCTGGGGTCTGATGAGACCAAAATAAAACTTATTTGGTTCAGATGGTGTCAAGCGTGTGTGGCTGTAACCAGGTGAGGAGTAAAAAGATAAGTGTGTCTTTGCCTACAGTCAAGCATGGTGGTGGGAGTGTCATGGTCTGGGGCTGCATGCAGTGCTGGAAAATAATGGCGTCCGCACAAAAAAAAATATTTGACACTTTGGGCCCAATTTGGACATTTTCATATAGGGGTGTACTCACTTTTGTTGCCAGCGGTTTAGACCATAATGGCTGTGTGTTGAGTTATTTTTAGGGGACAGAAAAATTGACACTCTTACAAAGTGCCACTTCTTCAGTGTTTGTTGTCACATGAAAAGATATAATAAAATATTTACAAAAATGAGAGGGGTGTACTCACTTAGGTAAATATATATCACACACATTTTTTTTTAAATCATTTTTACTAGTAATGGCGGTGATCAGTGACTTATAGTGGGTCTGTGATAGTGCAGCTGGCAACCTGACACTGACACTCTGTGGGAACTGACTGCCACTGACATCATTAGTGCCACTAATACAATGATCAGTGATAATACTGTACACTGTCACTGTACTAATGACACTGGTTGGGAAGGGGTTGACATCTAGGGGCAATCAAGGGGTTAATTATGTGCCTAACAATGTGTAATATGTGCTTTTTTTTTACTACAGAGCCCTATGATTATTAACACAGGGTTTTGGACTGTGATTCGACACAGCTAATCAGCAGGTCCCGGCCATGAATCATTGCCTTGGATCTGCTGACAGACTTCCGCTGTGTTGAACCACAGGGAAGCAGGTGGGCAGAAGCATGCACTCCTAAAACCTGAAAACAGGCAGCTACGTACGGGTGCACATATGTACTGCAGCGGGTCGGCAAGCGGACATACACTTTTGCAAGTATCAACTATTTATATCTTGTACACTCAAGGTGTGGCTGCTCTGTATTATAGGAATAGGTTAACTAAAGGCATGCAAAAAAATAAAAAATAAAAGTTTGTGTTGTTCCATAACATTAAACAAGTTAGTTTAATGACAAAAAGAAGACAGATTTTCAATCCACATAGATGCACATTTAGAAAGTAGTCAGGGCCAGGTTTCTTTCTATTGCAGTGCTTATAGCAGCAGAGGGAATGATTTATTAATCAAGCTGTAACATGCTTTGCTGCATGAAAGAATATATAAATGGCTCCTAGTGTGCTGCCAGGCTCATGGGAGTCAAGGCAGCTGCATGGTATTGCTAGGAAAGAAAATAATGAATGCACGTGGGATGGGACAATAAAGTTGTGGGGGATAGGTAGAAGTAGGTTGCCCAGCAGGCAAGGCTGGTTGGGATTTTTGTGCAGCAATCATCCCAAACAGGCAGTTAGGAGTACACTGGATTTTTTGCACAACAGGTGTGGTTTTAGAAGTGTAGAATAAAATACTGGCAAGTGTGCATGTATTGAAGAGATGTACAGTATAGGTTTTATTTTAAATTTGCCTTGACATATACTTTATGATGGTCATTAATATTCAGTAGATATCAGCTGACTTTAAGGGGTTTATTTACTAAAGCTGGAGAGTGCAAAATCAGGCTCACTTCTGCAAAGAAACCAATCAGCTTCCAGGTTGTATTGCCAAAGCTTAATTGATCAAGCTGAGGTTAGAAGCCGATTGGTTTCTATGCAGAAGTGAGACTAATTTTGTACTTTCCAGCTTTAGTAAATAAACCCATAAGTGTATTTCCATTTTGCAGTCAAAATTAAGAAAACCCTGCTATACGTTTGTTGTTTTCCTATTCGCACTGCAGCACTGAACTTTTTTTTTCCCCTTACCCTTTAAATTTTTCTGAGAAGAAGCCATGGTGGCTGACTGCAAGAATTTCTCAAGTAGATCAGCATGATCTGTTCCAATAGCATACAATGGAGACAACTAGCTCCTAAACCCTTTTCCTAAGACAGACAACGTTCAAATCTAGTACAATGGATAGGATATCTGCACTGTACAGTACGTAAAAAGTTAACAGGTCCAACTGTAGTAAACACAACTTCCCAGCCCTGCTCATAACAAAAAGAATTAAGACTTTTTTTCTTGCTGAAGGGAAGCTTTTTTTATTTTTTTTTTAAGTTATGTTATGTGAGGGGAAACTTGTAACAAATATAAAAGCAGGTGTTATCTCAATTTGGCTGCAAAGGTGGAAATACCCTCTAACGAACCAAAAAAGCTTTTCACTAAACCAGTGTTAACAAAACCTGTCACTAGCACTGCTACTAAACTGGAAGTCCGAATTATGATTTGTGCATCATGAAACATGCTTTTGCATCCATGTTTTTGGCCTCCTGAACACTGGCCTGCCTGTGGTGCACCAATGAGTTGTTGTCTGCCTTCTCTGCAGAGAAATCGGACACAGCAACTAAACTATACAATAATTGTTCTATTACAGGTATGGCTCTTTCAGACAGAGCTGTTCTGCCCTGTACAACAGAAGATCTGTGAGCGGATCCCTGGCTGAACTGGTGCTGAAAGGGACAGATGTTAGTGTTTTGACATCCGCGCCTGTTCAGTGAGTGCCCGCATTTACACAGTGGACATGAGCAAATCCGTGATGGCTCTATGGGCAGTTGGATGTAAAAGAGCTCCACTGTTTACATCAGGCTACCGCCGATCCATCAACATTAGGTGAGAAAAAAAAAAATAAAAACTTTCGGACCTGGACAGACTCCAAGGTAGGCAGGTAAAAACGGGCACAAGTTCATTTAAACCTGCCTGTTCATAGAGCTGCATGGAGCTTCCAATCAAGTCCGCCTGAAACTGACAGGCGGACCTGATCAGCCTGTGTGAAAGGGCTCTCACTGTTTTTCTATTTTCTCTTGAGATAAACAAGCATAAGTAAGATAAAAATAAATAAATAACCAACCTACAGAATGGGGTCCACATTTGGTTTATACCACCAAGCCAAGGGTCTCTCCTGCATTTTTGATCAACTTTGTTAAGGTTAACCGAAAACTTTCTTGACATCTGTATTCTTGGCATGTGTTTTGCATTTTAAAAAAAAATATCTCTTTCCCTTTGAATTGCAAGTCTTTCTTACCTTGAATTTGCTTTCTTACCTTGTGGTTTCCTCTGAAGCTTAATGGCAGACATAAGTTACACTTCGCACAATGCTCGAACTGTTCTTTTGGGCCAATCCTAATGGATAAACAAAGAGTTAATTCTTTTGAGAATAAAAAAAAAAAAAAAGTCATAGTGAGAGTGAGTGCATTGCGTGTCAAAATGGCGGATAAGAAATCTAGTATTGTATTGCTGTATTCAGCAGTATGCACTTCTGATCTGACAGCCAAGAATCTAAATATATGGTTCTTTAACCCTTTCTACCCCACTATCCGTATATAAACTTTGTACTGTGCTGGAGATAGATTTATTAACATTCTCTGCTTTGAGGGCTACCAAACACTTACCAGCAGCTGATGGCTCTCAATCCCAGCTATCCCTGACAGCTCAGATCCCCAGTTAGCATGGTTTCTGATCATGTGATCACTAGTCCAGCATTGAATTAGTGATCACATGCAGGCTTGAGGTTCTACTGAAAATATTAAAGCTTTTAACCTGCAGATGAACACTGTTGCCTTCAGGGTATAGTGTTCATCTGCAGTGCCATATGTTTTTTTTTTTACAAGAAAGCAGTGCCATATGTTTAAAGCAGAACTAAAATCTTTATAAGAAACACTGCTAGCAGGTAGGCTTTTATAATATTACAAAATAGACTGTCTCTTCTAAAATAAAGGCTTCCTCTTCTGCATGTCAGCAATGCTTTTTCTGAATGCACACTTGCCGCACATGTGCAGATCAGTATACATTTTCAGCATACCTTGGTGCCAGGATAAATCAACTCCAGTGTCCATGCACGGGAGTTGCATCATCCTGGGCTGGCCAATCAAGAAGACCATAGAAGCCAAACCTGGCAGACCATAAAAAAAGTGTCAGCTGTGTTAACGTTTGAGAGGTTCCTTAGGCCATAAATATGATTATTTAATTTAATTTTTACAGTCTTATGCATTTGTCAGCTTGTATAAAGAAAATGGAGAACAAAAAGTTTAAGGTATGCACATAAACCATAGAATTGTCGTCAAGTTTAGTAATAAATTTTGGCGCTAATAAATTAGACTTGAGCGCTTAAAAATCAATGACCCCTGGGTATTGAGGGCTTAAGTACTGCTTGTAGGAGGTCTAAGTACTAATGAGCTGGATCAACCCTTCTGTCAGTCACCCTGAGTAGCCTCAAGCCGCCTGCATCCTATCAACAATGAAAGTGGCCATAGTTCTCCTTCTCGGCTGTTTTCGTGGCGATCAGTTCTCCATCAGGTCCACCCTGATGGCGGGCGGGGGAGCCATTTCTTCCTGTTTATAATTTAAATGGCTGGGGCCAATCAAATTATAAACATGCAGAATTAGCTCCTCCTGCAAGCCATAAGAGAGGACTTGATGGGGAACGGCAAAATCCAACCATGCTGGCTCTGCCCCCATATACCTCAGCTTCTCCTCTTCCCAGGCCACCAGCAGTCAGAGCAGATATCTGATTGGGAATCGCAACACCCAACCATGCTGGCTCGCCCCCATATCCCCCTGGCAAATCAAATTACACAAGGGCAGAAATGGCTCTTCTGACAAGTCAAATGTCACAAAACAGGAACACTGAGAAAAAGATTGCACAAATTCCTTCCATGCTGTACAGAAACCTTGGGCACAATCCAATAAAGGGTGAACCCAATTTTCTTAGGTCCCTAAGGTAAGGATGCTATAGCTCTTTACAACGGTCCCTCCCACAGGCTGTCAGTAAAATATTATTCTGAAAATGAAAATGTTGATACTTTGTGTTTTTACTATTCCTCTACATTCACATAATAGTTTATGATTGCAATTGAAAAAATAAAAAACGGCAGACATACCTGCAAATACCACATCCATCACAGTGATACTGCTTCTTGTCTTTGTCAAAAAGATGACATATATCGCAGTAATAGTCTCCAAAAACATGGTTACAATGCTCACAACTTTTTTGAGCCTGAAGAGAAAACAAATATGAAAACAAATCAATGCCTGCCATATTGTGTAAGATACAGGAACTGTCACAGAAAAAGACTGATAGCTCGAGACCATTTAAATTCATTACTTTGGGGTGCTACCTCTAAAAACACATATGCCATACTTTCTATACCATGGATCTTGTTTACTAGGAGCGCGACACACAATTTTAGCAGGAAAAACACTTGGAGTCCATGCCAGTGTATTATTTATACAGACATGATACAATTATTAAAGACAATTCTGTCATGAAAGAAAATATAAAACTGCTGCAGGTATAAAGTGCACACACCTAGAGCGATCTATACCTACAGCAAACCTTAAGGCTCCATGCACACTGGGCGTTAAAATAACGTTAGAAAAACGCCAGTAGCTTTGCCGTGAGTCTTTCAACATTTAAGGTTTTTGCAATAGCGTTTATTCGCGTTTTTCTTTTAATTTTTTTTTTTTTTTCAATGGATCAAAAACGTTAAAAAACGCTGGTGAGCCTCGTTTTTGAGCGTTTATCGACGTTCATCAGTGTTTGGCGTTTTTTTGCGGTCAGAAAAACGACTCCTGAATTCGATTTTATGATGTACAGAAAACAGCCCATAAACTCCGCTGCTGATAAACATCCAAAAACGTGCATGTGTTCATGGACACATAGGATAACAGAGGGGAGTTTATGGGCTGTTAAAAAAGACGCCCATACTCCCAAAAAAGGCCATTTATGAGCTTCAGTGTGCATGGAGCGTTAACTTTGCTGTTAAAAGGCTATATAGGCAAAGCTCTGGAATATCCTGATGACCCCAACACTCAGCCTCTCCCTTTCTCCTTGCAACCAGTCCGCCCCAGGCGTGACATCACATCCTGCCTTGTGTTCCACAGTGGCTCTCCTCACTTCCTGGAATACTGGACTTGGTTTTGTCACCAACAACACGCTGTTTGCTGTAACAAGTATTTCTTCTGATGAATGGCTTCTATCCAATGTGGTATGGTTGCAAATAAGCTCTTTGAATTTATATTTCTGTGAGTTTTTATTAGGCTTTTTAATCATAATAAACCAATTGATGCTGCACTTAGCTGGCACCCCCTTGTGTTCCTTTTTGTAATTCCAGGCATTCATACCTGTCTCAGGTGGAGCTGCCTACTGAAGTACAACACTCTTCTATTGGGATTTTTATAAACTCCTTAAGAACATTTTATGAACTACCTATGCTACACAAGTGTATCTTCACATTTATCTAGGGGGCAGAGGCTGACTTATGTGGATGGTGCATTAGCATTTGTTTGAGCCACAATTGTATCTGTTGTTGGTGCTAATATGATGAATGCAAAAAGATTTATTATAAATCATCAACTCCATGCTGGATTTTTCATATTTCTATGAACCCAAAAGGGATAGATTAACAACAGACTGGCATAAAGCCAAAACCTGAATTTCATGGCCAGTAGGGTATAGGGGCAAGCCTGCCTCTTTGGGAAGAATAATAATTCCCCTTAAAAGGGGTTGTAAAGGCACAAGGTTTTGCATCTTAATGCATTCTATGCATTAGGCAGCAGCCCCCCGCCCCTTCAGCCCCCTTAACACTTACCTGAGGTCCCTCTCTGTCCAGCAATGTCCACAAGTGTCTCAGCCATCCAGATTCTCCTTCCTGATTGGCCGAGACACAGCAGCGGCACCACTGGCTCCCGCTGTTGTCAAAGTCAGCGAGCCAATCAGGGGAGAGAGGGGGGGGCGGGGCCGTGTTGGGCTCCGTGTCTGAATGGAAACAGGGAGCTGTGACTCAGCTTGGGTGCCCCCATTGCAAGCTGCTTAATGTGGGGACACTGAACAGGAGGGAGGAGCCAGGATCACAGGAAAAGGAAGGACCTGAGAAGAGGAGGATCCAGGCTGCTCTGTGCAAATCCAACTGCACAGAGCAAGTAAGTATAACATGTTTGTTATTTTTATGGGGGAAAAAAACACCCTTTACAATCACTTTAAGGGTCTATGAGGACTGAAGGTGAAAGACAGAAACTGAGTCGATGAGTGTCCAATGATAATAGTGCTATTTGCCAATTTAGTCTTGCTATGCACTGATAAAATAACACTACCAAACTGACAATGTACTAGTAATTTTCGGTATTGCATGAAATCAGAGGAAAAATCTCTGCTGTCCCGTTTCATATGATCAGTCCTCTTTAGCCCCACCATCTCCTTCATTCCCAGATTGTTGTATCTATTTTAGGCTAACTGTTCACAGCCGTCACCCACTTATATTTTTGGAAAGAAAGGAAATGCTGGGGAGGACTTGCATAGGGAAGAAACATTCTCTATAAAAGAACAAAACATTTTTCCATACAACAGCAAGACCACCAAGCAATATTTTTAGCAGCTGTGGGAACAAAAGCTGTAAGGCTCGTTTCACACAGGCTTCAGCTTGTATAAGAAAAGTGCGAACAGCAAGTTTTTACAAAGCATTTGCAGAGCTTTCAGCAAGCTTTGTTGAAACTTTTAAAGTGCCATTCAGCTCTAGTTTGTAAATGCTGAACAGAGATTCTAATGAGAGTGCTGATTGTCACTTTATGCAAGCTGCTAGCAG
Source organism: Lithobates clamitans (assembly GCA_037952925.1). NCBI lineage: Eukaryota > Metazoa > Chordata > Amphibia > Anura > Ranidae > Lithobates > Lithobates clamitans. The sequence goes on along the minus strand of JBBGZY010000787.1, from coordinate 17,266 downwards.
GCTTTCAACAAGCTTCAAGAAGTGCTTAACCACTTCAGCCTCAGCCTCTTTCCTGACCAAGCCATTTTTTGCGATACGGCACTGCATCGCTTTAACTGACAATTGCGCAGTCGTGCAAAGTTGTACCCAAACAAAATTACGTTTCTTTATCGTACATCACGGGACACAGAGCCATAGTAGCAACTATATGGGCATATGGGCACCTTCAGGTGATGGACACTGGCATACCCAATACAGGAAGTTCACTCCCTATATAACCCCTCCTCCTACCAGGAGTACCTCAGTTTTTTCGCCAGTGTCTAAGGTGTTGGTCACGAGTGAAGATGTGCTCTGAGGAGGTCCACTGGAGGGATCCCTCCTGGATTTAAATAGCCTCCACAGACCAAATCCATTCAAAGTGCCACTGAGGCCAAGGCGGACGATACCCTGGGACCCAGGGCTTTGGTAATGCTTACATTACCTAAAGTTTTTTCCTTGCGGGGTGAGTCCAAGGGAGTGGAACCCCAATAAAAAGGGACCTGGTCTTTGAAGGTTTGCTAAACGCAGCCCGCCGTGATCGGTGAAGGTTGGATCTGTCTGTTAATTCAGCAGAATCCTGCAGCGAGGATAAGGTAAGGGAAGAAGCCTAGGAACTGTAAAAGTCCACCTATGGTTTTTTTTTCCTTAAGGAAAAATGCTGTCATGCCTTAATTCCCCACTAGAGGGAGTATATGCACATACCTTAATCTGTTGTCTTCACTACTCAGTGTCAGTCTGTGTGTAGCAGCAGCAGCTTGCACAGCAGAGATTCCTCTTGTAGGTAAGAGATCTGCCATCCTGCATTTCTCCCCCCTGGAGGAACCAAGAGGGTTAGGGAATCAACAATTGTTGCTGACCCTCTTACAATACCCCCCCCCCCCCCGCGCGGGGTGCGGCGGTCTGGTTAACGGCTCCAGAAGTTTTTACCTCCTGCTCAGGCGTCATTAGGCTCTGCCCCCCCCCCACTGAAATTTCAAAAAACGTTCCTGCACGGGCGGCGGGTTCACGGAGGGGGTGGGGCCTAGGTATGGCTCTGTGTGTAGGACGTAGCGTCCACGAGGACGCACGGCGCAGGGTTGAGACATTAACTCAAGCAGTCTCTCCTCGGCTGTATAGCGAGGAGAAGCAAGCTGGCTACACTCGGGACACAGGAGCAGTGGGGCACGTAAGGGCTGCAGATGGGCATTCCTAATATGTAAATTTTTCCCAGCGCTAGGCTGAACTTGTATTAGCGGCATTATACTGTCAGACTATTGTTCAGCGATTAGTGCATTTAAATAGTGTCTCTGTTTTTTGTGCTTAGGACTATGCCTACCAAAAAAGACACCACAAAGACCTTTAAAAAAAAAAAAAAAAAAAAAAAAGGTACCAAAGATTTCACCCCCAGGAGCTGGGAACTCGTCGTGACTCCACACTGTCCTCCTCTCCTGAAATACCAGATGTGGCAAGTCAGGGTGAGTTATCGGAACAAATTGGTGGTGCAGCTGCTTCTCACATCTCAGCCCCTGTATACGTGACTGAAGATGCCTTTTCCTCTGCCCTGTTGGGCCTAGAGGGAAGATTAGCGGCTTTAATCGCATCCCCCATCCAAAAGGATAGGAAGCATGTTAGATCCCCCTCCCCCACTTTAGACCCTTTACCAAGGGGATAGTGGGTAGAGGATGAGGCGTTACCTTCAGGCGATCAGGAGGAAAGACAAACTGATTACTCCTTTGCAGAGGAAACAATGGTGGAGGAACCCTTTTCAGCCTCTCAATCTGAGAAACTACTGGTACAGTCCCTTACGGAAATGGTTTGTTCCACTTTCAAGTTACCCCTAACGGAGTCAGCTGAAAGTTTGGTTTCTTTCTTGGGTTCCTTAAAACCTTCACAGCCTTTGCATGCGTTTCCACACATGCATAGAATGCTGTGTTTAAAAAATTTGTCAGCCAAAGCACCATGCAAAAAGCTCCTGACTGGTTTTCCTTTTCATGGGGATTGGCTATTTGGGGATGATTTGGACAAATACATCCAAACGATTTCAAGTGGGAAAAGTACTCTTTTGCCAGTTAAGAGAAGGAATAAACGCCCTTAATTCAAGCGGACTCTTTCTCCTGCGCCAGGGGCATCCGCCTCTAGGCAGTGAGTCTAGAGGAAAGCCTCAAGGTCAGGCCCAGGCACAAAAGAAGTCATGGGGCCGAAAACTTGCAAAACAGAATTCTAAAGCTTCATTATGAAGGGGTGCCCCTGCTCGCCAAGGTGGGGGGGAAGACTTCTGCAGTTCTCAGAAGTTTGGCAAGAGGAAATTCAGGACAGATGGGTCATTTCCATGGTAACTCTAGAGCAGAGCTTGACAAATTTGCTTTGAATCTAGGAGCCAGTTTTTTTTAACATAGTATTGATTGTCAGCGCCCAGGGTAAGGTCAGTAATTTTCGCCCCCTAACTCGCAATGGAGCACCCAGTCAAATACTCCAATGTAACGCTGGGTTCTGAGCTGGCCAGAAAGAGTAAGGCTGGGTTTACACTGCAGCACGGAGCGGCTCACAGCAGGGGGTCCGGTGTGTCCCCATTTACCGTTTCAGGTCCGACTTCAGTCTGAATTTTTGGTTGAATTCGGACCTGGAACGGACCAGAAGACGCACAGGACCCTTCTGCAATTCGCTCCAAATTTGTCTCGGAGCCCTGTGAGTCGGCTCCATAGAGAGCCGGTCACTAACTTTTAACATGCAAATTGGATGCGGGAAACTCACATCCAATTTACAATAGTGTGAACCCAGCCTGACATTAAAAACCTGTTATAGTCCTTATTATGCCTAATGCATCATTACTGTAGCATTTAAAACACCCTCATCTGCTGCCTAATGCAGCTTAAGGCTGGCCAAAATATATCTCTACTGCACATTTTTACAACCCAAATGCACATCTAAATGAAGCCTTAGACATTTTAAATAAAATACAAAAAAGGATGAAAGAAGTAGCCCAGTGCTGCTGATCTTCTGCTGCCTCTTTGCAGCCACTTCCTGCCAACATGTGTGTCCCCCACATGGAATCTTCTAACGCATATATAGCTGCCTCATCACCCCTACTCCACCTCACAGCACACAGTAAATTTTACAAGGAGTGCTGTCTCAGAATGTCACAGGAACACTCCCCCCCCTCCGATGGCTGGCCTACTCTGTCAGGTGGAGGCTACACAGGCTTCCAGGTCACCCTCTGCCGAAGCCTGACCTCCACCCGCCGACTCACCCCGCACTGTGTAGGTGGGCTCTTGGGGGGGGGGGGGGGAGCCCAGCTTGGCGGTGATGTGGCGCGGGCAGAAGAGAGCCAACACAGCTCCCACAGAGAGAAGCCATTCTTGCTCGGACCCTGCTCGGGCATTGGGGAGGAGGAGGGGACAGAGGCCCTGTAAAGAGAGGAGGCCGGCCCCCTCCCCTCCAATGTCACTCACAGCCGGACATCAGACTACTGCCCGCCTCCCGGGAAACCATGAAGACCAGCCAGGGGGAGAGAGAAGGATCGGCTGCCCAGCACTGAATGTCTGGGGGGCCGGGAGTTGCAGTTAGTGGGCTGGCGCCAGGACGCGGTTTCTGGTCGCCATGGCGACCGGGGTTTGTCGAGCCCTGCTCTAGAGTACAATCTGGAATTTTGGGAGTTTCCACAGTCTCGTTTTCTGAGGACAAAACGTTCCCAAAGATCCAGGGAAAAGGCAATCTCTGTTTTGGGCACTAGACCGATTATTGGCTCAGGAGGTGATCATACAAATCCCCACAGAAGAGCAAGGTTTGGGGTTTTATTCAAACCTCTTTACGGTACCAAAACTGAATGGAGATGTCAGACGCATTCTAGATCTAAAGAATCTAAATCAGTTCCTGAAGATCCGCTCTTTTCGCATGGGGTCGATCAGGTCAGTGGTTTCTATCCTACAAAGGAGGAGAACTTCTGCCATCTATCGACATCAGGGATGCATATCTGCATGTCCCTATATTTCCCGATCGCCAAAAGGTTTCTGCGGTTTGAGGTAGAACAGCAGCATTTTCAGTTTGTAGCCTTGCCCTTCGGGCTAGCTACAGCACCCCGGGTGTTTACAAAAGTTCTGGCTCCACCCCTAGCCAGGTTAAAGGGCACAGGGCATAACAGTCTTGGCGTACCTAGATGATCTATTGCTAATAGACCAGTCGTGGCTTGTTTGGAGCAAAGCATGCACATTACAACCAAATACCTGAAAAAACTGGGGTGGATTCTCAACCTAGAGAAGTCTTCCTTAAAACCGCTAAAAAGGCTGGGGTATTTGGGTCTGATCATAGACACAGCCCAGAGAAAAAGTGTTTTTGCCTCAGGCAAAGATCAACTCCATAAGAGAGCTGGTGCAGATAGTTCGGAAAGAGATCCCTCCATTCGCCTTTGCATGTGGTTGTTAGGAAAGATGGTGGCTTTATTCGAAGCGGTTCCCTATGCCCAGTTCCATTCGAGACTGTTGCAAAACAGTATCCTGTCTGCTTGGAACAAAACGATTCAAGCTTTAGACTTGCCAATGCGGCTGTCCCTAAGGGTGTCCCAAAGCCTCAGTTGGTGGTTGCTAACCCAGAATCTGCTGAAAGGAAAATCCTTCAGATCAGTTATCTGGAAGGTGGTAACGACAGATGCCAGCCTTTCAGGTTGGGGAGCAGTGCTAGAAAAGACAACTGTCCAGGGACAGTGATCAAGAACCGAAAGGACCTTGCCCATCAACATCCTAGAGATCCAGGCAGCGGGTCTGGCTCTAAAGGCCTGGACATTCAGGTTACGGGGTTGTCCTGTCTGGATCTAATCGACAATTCCACAGCTGTGGCTTACATCAATCACCAAGGGGGCACTAGGGAGTCTCACAGCACAGATGGAGGTGAACCATATCCTAACTTGGGCAGAAAGGAATGCTCCGTGCCTATCAGCAGTTTTCATTCCGGGAGTAGAGAATTGGCAGGCGAACTTCTTGAGCCACCAGCAGTTGCTCCCGGGAGAATGGTCTCTTCACCCCAACATTTTTCGGGCTATTTGCCAGAAATGGGGGACTCCGGACGTAAATCTTCTGGCGTCCAGGTTCAACATGAAGTTGGTCAACTTTGTGTCCAGGACGAGGGATCCACTCGTATGCGAAACAGATGCGTTGGTGACCCCGTGGGATCAGTTCTCACCGATTTATGCATTTCCCCCTATTCAGTTGCTGCTATGACTTCTTTGCAGGATCAAGCTGGAAAGAAAGTCGGTAATTCTGGTAGCCCCAGCATGGCCCAGAAGGTCCTGGTATGTAGAAATCTTAAAGATAGCAGTGGAGGATCCATGGTTCCTCACACTACGGCCAGACCTACTCTCACAGGGGCCGATATTCCATCCAACCTTACGAACTCTAAAGTTAAACGGCTTGTCTATTGAAACCCACATTCTGAAGAAACGTGGACTTTCCGGGTCAGTTGTCTCTACCTTGATTAATGCAAGGAAGCCAGCTTCCAGAACTATTATAGAGTCTGGAGGGCTTATGTTTCCTGGTGTGAATCCAAGGGTTTGCACCCTGGGAAGTATATCATAGGCAGAATTCTTGCCTTTCTACAATTAGGGGTAGAGATGAAGTTGGCCTTGAGTACTATTAAGGGCCAAGTCTCAGCTTTATCGGTCTTATTTCAAAGACCGCTTGCTTCACATTCTTAAGTCTGGGGTTTATGCAAGGGGTGATGCAGCTTAATCCGCCATTTAGATAACCTTTGAACCCTTGGGACTTGAACTTAGTTTTGTCAGTGTTACAAAAACAGCCATTTGAACCAATACAGCATACTCCCTTAGTTCTTCTGACGAGGAAGTTAGTGTTCTTGGTTGCTATATCCTCAGCAAGGAGGGTTTCAGGATTGGCTGCTCTTTCTTTTAAAGAGCCATATTTGATTATTCATGAGGACAGAGTTGTGTTGCGTCCTTGTTCTGGTTTTCTGCCAAAAGCGGTCTCAGATTTTCACCTGAACCAAGATATTGTCCTGCCATCGTTTTTTCCAAAACCATGTTCTAGGGAAGAGAAGTCACTACATTGTCTTGATGTGGTGAGAGCGGTCAAGGTCTATTTAACCACTTGCCGACCGGGCCATAGCCTAAAGAAGGCTGCAGCGCGGTCGGCTAGTTCTGGGTGGACGTCCGCGGGACGTCCTCCCAGAATACTGCTCTCGCGCGCCCCCTGGGGCGCGCACCCGAGAACTTCCGTGACCGCCGGGTCCAGAGGACCCGGCGCATCACGGATCACGGTAAACGGCCGCTAATCGCGGCCGTTTACCATGTGATCGCTCCGTCAAATGACGGAGCGATCACATGTCAACAGACCGGCGTCATCTGATGACGCCGGTTCCTCCCTCCCCTCTCTGTACCAATCGGTACAGTGCGAGGGGAGAGGGGGAGGGATCGGATGGCAGCACCGCTGTGGGCTGCATGTGTAGTGCCCACAGCGGTGCTCAGTGACAATTGCAGTCACATCCATCCATCCCTCAATGCTCAGCCATCCCTGCAATACTCTGCATAGCACCCTGCAATACTCTGCATAGCACCCTGCAATACTCTGCATAGCACCCTGCAATACTCTGCATAGCACCCTGCAATACTCTGCATAGCACCCTGCAATACTCTGCATAGCACCCTGCAATACTCTGCATAACACCCTGCAATACTCTGCCTAACACCCTGCAATACTCTGCCTAACACCCTGCAATACTCTGCCTAACACCCTGCAATACTCTGCCTAACACCCTGCAATACTCTGCCTAACACCCTGCAATACTCTGCCTAACACCCTGCAATACTCTGCCTAACACCCTGCAATACTCTGCCTAACACCCTGCAATACTCTGCCTAACACCCTGCAATACTCTGCCTAACACCCTGCAATACTCTGCATAACACCCTGCAATACTCTGCATAACACCCTGCAATACTCTGCATAACACCCTGCAATACTCTGCATAACACCCTGCAATACTCTGCATAACACCCTGCAATACTCTGCATAACACCCCGCAATACTCTGCATAACACCCCGCAATACTCTGCATAACACCCCGCAATACTCTGCATAACACCCCGCAATACTCTGCATAACACCCCGCAATACTCTGCATAACACCCCGCAATACTCTGCATAACACCCCGCAATACTCTGCATAACACCCCGCAATACTCTGCATAACACCCCGCAATACTCTGCATAACACCCCGCAATACTCTGCATAACACCCCGCAATACTCTGCATAACACCCCGCAATACTCTGCAATATACCCCGCAATACTCTGCAATATACCCCGCAATACTCTGCAATATACCCCGCAATACTCTGCAATATACCCCGCAATACTCTGCAATATACCCCGCAATACTCTGCAATATACCCCGCAATACTCTGCAATATACCCCGCAATACTCTGCAATATACCCCGCAATACTCTGCAATATACCCCGCAATACTCTGCAATATACCCCGCAATACTCTGCAATATACCCCGCAATACTCTGCAATATACCCCGCAATACTCTGCAATATACCCCGCAATACTCTGCAATATACCCCGCAATACTCTGCAATATACCCCGCAATACTCTGCAATATACCCCGCAATACTCTGCAATATACCCCGCAATACTCTGCAATATACCCCGCAATACTCTGCAATATACCCGGCACTACTCTGCAATATACCTCGCAATACTCTGCAATATACCTCGCAATACTCTGCAATATACCCCGCAATACCCTGCAATATACCCCGCAATACTCTGCAATATACCCCGCAATACTCTGCAATATACCCCGCAATACTCTGCAATATACCCCGCAATACTCTGCAATATACCCCGCAATACTCTGCAATATAGCCCGCAATACTCTGCAATAGCCCGCAATACTCCGCAATTTTTAACCAGTTCCCGCCCACAGTCATATGACGTCCTTGACTTTGAGCGGGTATATCTGAATGATGGGTGCAGCTACAGGCATCATTCAGATATCAGCTTTTTCAGCCAGCGATTTCCTACACCATAGAAATGATCATAGCTGCTGTTCCACTGCTTGATCATTCTTATGGGAGGCGAGAGGGGACGCCCCCCCCCTTCCCGCCACCCTCCGGTGCTTCTACCGACTCACCGCTACGATCGAAGCGGTGATCATTTTTTTTTTATTATTATTTCAGGCTTCCCAGCCTAGAGGTGAGATGTGGGGTCTTATTGACCCCATATCTCACTGTAAAGAGGACCTGTCATGTCATATTCCTATTACAAGGGATGTTTACATTCCTTGTAATAGAAATAAAAGTGATCAAAAAATTTTTTGTGGGGGAAAAAGTGTCAAACTAAAATAAAGTAAAATAAACAATAAAAAAAAAAAAAAAAAAAATTTAAAAGCGCCCCTGTCCGTGTGCTCGCATGCAGAAGCGAACACATACGTAAGTCCCGCCCACATATGAAAACGGTGTTCAAACCACACATGTGAGGTATCACTGCGATCGGTAGAGCGAGAGCAATAATTTTGGCCCTAGACCTCCTCTGTAACTCAAAACATGTAACCAGGAAAAAATTTTAAAGCGTCACCTATGGAGATTTTTAAGTAGCGACGTTTGGCACCATTCCACGAGAGTGTGCAATTTTGAAGGGTGACATGTTGGGTATTTATTTACTCGGCGTAACTTCATCTTTCACATTATGCAAAAACATTGGGCTAACTTTACTGTTTTGTTTTTTTTAAAGCACAAAACTGTTTCTTTCCCCAAAAAAACGCGTTCAAAAAATTGCTGCACAAATACCGTGCGAGATAAAAAGTTGCAACAACCGCCATTGTATTCTCTAGGGTCTTTGCTAAAAGAAATATATATAATGTTTTGGGGTTCTATGTAATTTTCTAGCAAATAAATGATGATTTTTACATGTAGGAGAGAAATGTCAGAATTGGCCTGGGCGCTCCAGAACGCCTGGAGGTGCTCCCCTGCATGTTGGGCCTCTGTATGTGGCCACGCTGTGTAAAAGTCTCACATATGTGGTATCGCCATACTCGGGAGTAATAGCAGAATGTGTTTTGGGGTGTAATTTGTGGTATGCATATGCTGTGTGTGAGAAATAACCTTCTAATATGACAATTTTGTGAAAAAAAAAAAAAGAAAAAAAAAATCTTGATTTTGCAAAGAATTGTGGGAAAAGATGACAATTTGTTAGGGTCTCAAGAAATTGGATAGGCCGTCAGTAATTCAGGTGTGATCAATTTTCAGATATTGGCACCATAGCTTTTGGACTCTCTAACATTCACAAAGACCAAATAATATACACCAAGTTGTACTTATTTTTACCAAAGATATGTAGCGGTATAAATTTTGGCCAAAATTTACGAAGAAAAATTACTAATTTGCTAAATTTTATAACAGAAACAAAGAAAATTTCATTTTTTTACCAAATTTTCAGTCTTTTTTCTTTTATAGCGCAAAAAATAAAAAACCCAGCGGTGATTAAATACCACCAAAAGAAAGCTCTATTTGTGTGAAAAAAAGGATAAAAATTTCATATGGGTAAAGTGTTGCATGACTGAGTAATTGTCATTCAAAGTGTGAGAGCACCGAAAGCTGAAAATTGGTCTGGTTAGGAAGGGGGTTTAAGTGCCCAGTGGTCAAGTGGTTAAAGACGACTGCTCAGATCCGGAAGACTGATGTCTTGTTTGTGCTGCCAGAAAGTCCTAGGAAAGGACAGGCAGCGTTGAAATCTACTGTAGCTAAATGGATTCAGCAAGTTATAATTCAGGCTTATGATTTAAGGGGTAAGATTCCACCTTTTCAAGTCAAAGCGCACTCTACCAGAGCAGTTAGTGCCTCTTAGGCAGTGCGTCACCAGGCCTCCATGGCTCAGATCTGTAAGGCTGCAACTTGGTCTTCAGTACATACATTCACAAGGTTTAATTAGGTGGATGTAAGAAGGCATGAGGATATTGCCTTTGGGCGCAGTGTGCTGCAGGCAGCAATATAGGTCCTCAAGTCTGGGGGTTCCCTGCGGGTTGTGTCTCACTCCCCTCAAATAGCATTGCTATGGTGGGATGTCCCTAGAGTTGCCACCTCATCCCTTTAAACCCGAACACATATGAATTACACGGGTTCTGTGGCTAATTGAATGCAGGTAAGACACTAAGTGAGTTTAATTACCACCTTAATCAGCCACAGAACCTGTGTAATTAATATGTGTTCGGGTTTAAAGGGATGAGGTGGCACCCCTAGATGTCCCATATAGTTACTACTATGGCTCTGTGTCCTGTGATGTACGATAAAGAAAATAGGATCTTTATAACAGCTTACCTGTAAAATCCTTTTCTTGGAGTACATCATGGGACACAGAGGTCCCTCCCTTCTTTTGGGATTTAAGTATATTGCTTTGCTACAAAAACTGAGGTACTCCTGGTGGGAGGAGGGGTTATATAGGGAGTGAACTTCCATTGGGTATGCCAGTGTCCATCACCTGAAGGTGCCTATATACCCATATAGTTACTACTATGACTCTGTGTCCCGTGATGTACTCGAAGAAAAGGATTTTACAGGTAAGCTGTTATAAAAATCCTATTTTTTTATTTTTTGCGCTATAAACAAAAGAGCGACAATTAAATTATTTCGCTATAATAAATATCCCAAAATAAATTAAAATTCTTCGTCAGTTTAGGCCGATATATATATTCTTCTGCGTATTTTTGGTAAAAAAAAAAAAAAAAAAAAAATAATCGCAATAAGCGTATATTGATTGCTTTGCCCAAAGAGCCTCTACAAAATTGGGGATAGATTTATGGCATTTTTTACTAGTAATGGTGGCGATCTGCAATTTTTATTGGGACTGTGACATTGCGGCGAACAGATCGGACACTTGACATTTATTCAGCGATCAGTAGCCACTGATCACTGTATAAATGTCACTGGCAGGGAAGGGGTAAACACTAGGGGCGATCAAGGGGTTAAATGTGTTCCCTCAGTGTGGGTTCCAACTGTGGGGGGGAGAATGGGACTGACTTGGGGAGGAGACCGATCGTTGTTCCTATATACTAGGAACACACGATCTGTCTTCTCTCCCCTGACAGGATGCGGATGTGTGTGTACACACACAAACACACACACACACACCCCTGTTCTCGCTCTGTCAGGAGCGATCGATCGTGTGTGCCCGGCGGACATTGTGGCTGCCGGGCACGCGCATCGGCCCCTTTAAGCGCCCGCCGTACAGCTACAGCGATTTGCGCAGGAGTGCCATTCTGCCGCCGTCAATCGATGGCTGGCAGTTGCCAAGTGGTTAAAATGGAAATCAGCACTCCAATCAGGATCTGTGTTCAACATTTACAAACTGGAGCTGAATGGTACTTTTAAAAGCTTTAAAGTGGAAGTCCATGCAAAAACTAAAATCCCTGCATCTATAGTCACCAACATTCTAACACTAACCTCTCTAGCCCTGTAAAGATAAAATAAGTATGCATACCTTTTCTGCAGGTGATCCGACCCGATCTCCAGCGGCGGAAGCTCTGCTGAGTACACGTAAGACAACGGCTGTGAAATGAATGGAAAGTGATGTCACCCATAGAGTTACTATGGGTCTTCGATTGACGGACGTGTCCTCTGCACCCGCTCACACAGCAAAGCCGTGGAATCAGAGCTTCTGCCGCTGGAGATCGGGTCGGATCGCCTGTAGAAAAAAAAGGTATACAGATTTTTTTCTTTTCAGGGCTAGAGAGGTCAGTGTAATGCCCCAAACACACGGTCGGACATTGATCGGACATTCTGACAACAAAATCCTAGGATTTTTTCCGACGGATGTTGGCTCAAACTTGTCTTGCATACACACGGTCACACAAAGTTGTCGGAAAATCCGATCATTCTGAACGCGGTGACGTAAAACACGCACGTCGGGACTATAAACGGGGCAGTGGCCAATAGCTTTCATCTCTATTTATTCTGAGCATGCGTGGCACTTTGTCCGTCGGATTTGTGTATACACAATCGGAATTTCCGACAACGGATTTTGTTGTTGGAAAATTTTATATCCTGCAAAGCATTTGCAGAGCTTTCAGCAAGCATTATTAAAGTGGAAGTCCATGCAAAAACCAAAATCCCTGCATCTATAGCCACCAACATTCTATAGCCCCGTACACATGGTCGGATTTTCCGACGGAAAATGTGTGATAGGACCTTGTTGTCGGAAATTCCGAACGTGTGTAGGCTCCATCACACATTTTCCATCGGATTTTCCAACACACAAAGTTTGAGAGCAGGCTGTAAAATTTTTCGACAACAAAATCTGTTGTCGGAATTTCAGATCGTGTGTACACAAATTCGACGCACAAAGTGCCACGCACAAAGTGCCACGCACGCTCAGAATAAATAAAAAGATGAAAGCTATTGGCCACTGCCCCGTGTATAGTCCCGACATACGTGTTTTACGTCACCGCGTTCAGAACGATCAGATTTTCCGACCATTTTGTGTGACCGTGTGTATGCAAGACAAGTTTGAGCCAACATCCGTCGGAAAAAATCCTAGGATTTTGTTGTCGGAATGTCCGATCAATGTCCGACCGTGTGTACGGGGCATAAAAGGGCATTTCATCATTCCTTACTCGACCAAAAAAAAAAAAGAGCTTTGGCTTTCGTTACACTTTAAGACATTCTATCACTGGTGACTGATTTGTTAAAAAATTATGAGCCCATCAGCTTGTAATAGAGCAGCTGCTAGATTCTAGTCAGGTGTTTGATTACTCTGGGTGAGGTCACACACACTTTTACCATGGTCTGCAATGTCATACTCTGCTATTGGGGTGAAGCATGTTCACATGAACATAGTTATCACACATGGTTGGAGATCTCCAATAGGAACGGTTATTGTCGCAATTTCTGCACTCAGGGTGCATGTCTACATGCGTGTTTACAAGCATTTTTGATGTGTTCTGGTTTGTTTTTGATGCATTCTTCCCCATCTCAATTCAGGATACGTGCCTTGCACATATCACAAAAAGCATTTTATGGTAGTATAGAGATTATGACTTGGGTTTATCATGTGCAATAAGGCTCGGTTCACACTAGGGGCGGCACGACTTGCAGGTCGCCTCAGCGAGTCGACCTCCACACGACTGCCACGGCGACTTGCAAAACGACTTCTGTATCGAAGTCCATGCAAGTCGCCCCCAAAGTAGTACAGGAACCTTTTTCTAAGTCGGAGCGACTTGCGTCGCTCCGATTAGAACGGTTCCATTGTACAGAACAGGACGCTACTTGTCAGGCGACTAGGTTGCCTGACAAGTCGTCCTAGTGTGAACCGGCACTAAAGTTCATCAGCAAGGATTTAGGGGAAGAAATAAACTAGAAAAAGAGAAGGCTGTTAAAGCATTAAATTCCATAAAAAGCACACATTCTGCAACTGTAAAAGGGGAAATCCAGACAGACAAACACCTAAATGCACAGTTTAAATATATAAACCATATGTTGAAATGTCCCAGGCCTCCTTCGGTCTGAGAACCTCCAGGGCCAGAGATTGCCGACCACCTTTTGTATATGGTGAGTTGTGAGGCATAGTGGGTGCAAAGTAGAGTCATTGTGCGCCAGACACTTCTTGAATGCAGAAGAGATTTTATTTCTCTTAACAAAACTTTGGGAGAGGGTTAGGGCCAGTACACCCTTAGGTAGTTGCAAAATTAATTGGCAGACTCCGAGACTTCAACAGGAGGACAGCCATGCAGGGAAAGGCATCCAGCCAGACGCCACATCTGCATGTGTAGAATTGCGGTCTCCTATGGCAACAGTCTTTAACAGTGCCTAACACAAGTTGTAACAGTTCCTTCATTCCAATACAATCACTTCTTGTGTTTCTTGAGCACACTGAGCTCCCAGTCTCTCTCACTATACTAGATGATTCACTGCCACTGAATCCCTTGAGCTCCTCCAATCTTCACTTTAGCATCTTCCTCAAGCGTCACCCCCGCCTCTCTGAGATACTTCTCAAGCTTCACCCCACTGGCCTGCTCCGTCCCTGGCTTGACACACAAGGCTGCTCTGCAAGTGTCACCACCGCTGGCAGGGTCCCTGGCTTGATACCGACTGAAGTTTCCCGATTCTTCACCGTCCCCGGTTGGTGAGAATACTGCTCCGGTACTTGCTTCAGCTACTTACTGTGGTCCCTGGTAATAAGGTGGATGGTCCCTTAGTGGCGACAGCTTCCCCTCTACCTCCAACCACAACAGGTTCTCCGGCCGGCAGAACCGTCACTTTTGGCTGGACTGCAAGCCACAATCCCAACCCCGCACTGCTTCCTTGCTCCTGGATAGGCCCTCAGACAGCCTAGCAGTAATATGTGCCCAGGAAAGGCCCAATCTCCAGCCTAGCAACCTGGGCAATGCAACACAAGTCCACCCAGACAGCCATCCAGGTGGCACAGAACACTGATCACCTGACTCCACCCAAATATATAGGTTTTCCCAGCAGGCCAAGGGATTTAAGAAAACCCCTACCTATTGGCTGGAAAACCCCATATACCCATAATCTGACCTTGCTTTGCCCTTCTCATATCTAATGCCACTAGGTACCCGGCCACCTAGTGGCAAAAAAGAGAAGTGCAGCAATTACAGACTTATGCCGCATACAAAACGATCGGAATTTCAGCCTGAAAAAGAAAAAAAAAAGTGTGTATGCTCCATCAGTCTTTTGCTGGCCGAATTCCAGCCAGCAAAGATTGAGAGCATGCTCTCAATTTTTCAGTCGGAAAAAGTTCCTATTCGAAAATGCGATCTTCTGTGGCAATTCCGACGCGCAAAAATCCTATGCATGCTCAGAAACAATTCGACGCATGCTCGGAAGCATTTAACTTCATTATCTCGGCTCGTCGTAGTGTTGTACGTCACCACGTTTTTGACGGTCATAAGTTCAGCAAACTTTTGTGTGACCATGTGTATGCAAGGCAAACTTGAGCAGAATCCCGTCCCGGAAAAGCCATATCTTTTTCAGATGAGAAAACCGATCGTGTGAATGCGGCAGAGTGAAAACAATTGATCCTCAACAATTAGCCAAGGCAGCTATACCTGGCAGGTAAGTTTAGTAGCAACCCTGCCTAAACACCGGGGTGCTACACATATGTCTAGTGTTGGCATGCCAAAAGATTTTTTTTTTGTAAAACTTTACCTTTGCAACACACCTCTGGTAGTCAGAGGAACATGACTACTCTTACCTGATTTACAGGAAATAATCATGTTATCAGCCTGGCTGTGTAGCATGACAGATGTGCGTGGATCACAAGTTTGGCCCTACAGAACTATAATCCTTTGGCAGGTAAAGCAGTACATAAGTGTTGCTTACTGAGAGCATGAATTTAAAGTTATTCTAAAATGAATGTTTTTTTCAATTGCAGATGTCAGATATTCTGGTACTTTGCTGACCTATGCAAAAAATATAAAAAAACAAAAAACAAAACCCCGACATTGTTCATAAAGCTGTAACGATTGAGAACAGACAGAGCACAAGATGTTCAGCCACATGACTAGAAGTCAAGTGATTCTCCAAATAACATGTAATGACTAGGCTGGAATTTGCTGGATCATGTATTGTTTACACAAGTTTATATCTGAATAAATGTCACTAGTGTATTTCCTAAATCTGCCAGAAAATGTATTTTTTGTTTACACAGCATAAGAAATGTAATTATAGGATTACTTCTATACAATCTAAAACAAAAGAAGTTCATACACAAAAGATATCTAGGCATTTCAATGTGCCTAGCGTAAATTTTTAGTGCTCCTCCCCCTTTCGGAGAGTTGCATGTGCTGCGTACAGTGTGCTGTACAAGTAAATGTGTGTACGTGGCCGTACTCTTGTAAATGTCAATGCTTCATTGCCTTCATACGCATTTGGAAAATACTTTGCACGTGTATGTGAGGGTAGATGGGCGATGCAAAGATGGATATGATAGATATTAATGGTTGGGTTGTCACAGACAGAACATGACTCTATCTGTTTCGGGTGGATTGAATGTTGACAGCCCTTCCGGGTTTGAATCGAAGGCAAAATTATTAAGAAGCCATGTTTGCAGAGCAGATATAAACAGTTGGATATAGAAAATAAGTGGTATGTTCCCTTATACAGTTAGATCCATGAAGAATTGGACACTGACAAAGTATTGTTTTTAAAATTCAAGTTAGACTTACCGGTAACTTGTTTTCCAGAAGTCTTTCAGGACAGCACCTGAGAGAGATAGAGACTCCTCCCACCGGACCACAGGAAACACCTCCCTTCCTCCAGATTTTTAAAGGGAGGCACCTCCCTACCACACCTCAGTTGTAGAAGAGAACCTCAGGCCCCGGCTGGAACACATAAGCAAATACGTTAGTCACAGCATAGTAAATCAAACTAATAGGGCGGGTCGTTGCTGTCCTGAAAGACTTCTGGAAAACAAGTTACCGGTAAGTCTAACTTGAATTTTTCCAAAGGCGTCTTTCAGGACAGCACCTGAGAGGATAACAGAGACTTACCCCTTAGGGCGGGACAACAGCCTGCAGGACCTTCCTGCCAAATGCCCGATCGCTGGCAGATGTGAGGTCCAGCCTGTAATGTCGCACAAAAGGTGCAGAAATTTGCCCACATTGCCGCCTTGCAAATTTGTTCAGGGGTGGCACCAGCCCTTTCTGCCCAAGTGACTGCAAGCACTCTGGTTGAGTGTGCACGAATTCCCTCTGGTGGAGACAACCCTGCATGCGAGTATGCTTCCAGAATGGATAACTTCAGCCATCTGGCTAATGATCCTTTAGAAGCCTGGCAACCTTTCTTGTTGCCCGAAAAACGGACAAATAACGAGTCTGTACGTCTAAAGTCCTTTGTAATTTCTAGATAGCGTAACAAAATCCTTTTGACATCCAACGGGAGCACAATGTCTTGTGAACGATTATATATTGAAGCTACCTTTGGTAAGAACTTTGGGTCTGTCCTAAAAATAACTATCCGGAAACACTGGCAGGTAAGGTTCCCTAACTGACAGAGCATGTAGGTCACTGATCCTGCGTGTTGAAGTAATGGCAATTAGGAAACACCTCTTTAAGGGGGAGACATTTGAGTGATGCCTCTTCCAGAGGTTCAAATGGACTCCTTGCTATGGATTGCAGGACTACCGACAAATCCCACTTAGGGAAATTCTTGACCGGTGCTGGCCTTAATCTTGCAAGAGCTCTAAAAAAATTGACTACCAGCAGTTCAGAGGCCACAGATTTTTCAAAGAACACCGCTAGCGCAGC